>OY282607.1:81298639-82006025 GCA_958298945.1 Atherix ibis
AAAGTTTAAATGTAAAAAAGAATGAAATTTATATTAAATTTGAATCTAAAAGCGATTGGTTTGAAATAATCCATAACCAGTAGAACTTACATACGAATGAATGTCTTCAAAAAATGATCAGTATAAATAAAAGCAGAATAATATTGTAGATACAAAAGTATTTTAATTGTATATGGAAGACCGACATATTGATTATGAATCATTTTTTTCTTAGAAATAATGTTTAAATATAGTTAATTATCTGTTATTTGAACAAATTTCGTCCATATTGTATGGGGAGTATAAGTAAATCATTAGCGGGCATTTTTTCTTGTATTGTAGAGAAACCTTACAACAGCAATAAAAGGCGAAAACCTGAGTTATCAAAACAATTTGACAATTTGTGGTGAATTAATAGAGTTCGAATATCAAAAATATTTACTCGATTTTTTCCCTTTCGACGATATTGAACCGCATAAACGCTTACAAATCCTAGGCGGCCATTTTATTTTCGAACTGTCAAAATTCACCAGCATCACTAAAAGGTGAAAGAAAGCCTGAATTATCAAAACGGAGTGACAATCTGTGGTGAATTTAGCATTTAAACGTCAAAATATTGGTAATTTTTTATTTCCGTTGATATTGAAAAGCTTAAAAGTTTGTACATCTTCAGCGGTCATTTTTTCAAACTGTCAAAACCCACCATCAGCATTGAAAGGAGAAAACCTAAATTATTAAAATGGCATGACAATTTGTGGTGAATTAATAGAGTTTGAATATCAAAACTATTCACTCTTTTTTTCCTTTTCGTTACAAATTTTCGGCGGCCATTTTATTTTCGAAGCCTCAAAATCCAACAACAGCTTTGAAAGGTGAAAACCTAATTCTTAAAAAGGCGTGACTATTTGTGGTGAATTAATAGAGTGTGAATGTCAAAAATATTAATTCGATTTTTTCCTTTTCGTTACAAATCTTCAGCGGCCATTTTATTTTCGAACTGTCAAAACCGAACAACAGCATTGAAAGGTGAAAACCTAAATTTTAAAACGGCGTGCCTATTTATGGTGAATTAATAGAGTGTGAATGTTAAAAATATTAACTCGATTTTTTCCTTTTCGTTACAAATCTTCAGCGGCCATTTTATTTTTGAACTGTCAAAACCCAACAGCAGCATTGAAAGGTGAAAACCTAAATTTTTAAAACGGCGTGACTATTTGTGGTGAATTAATAGAGTGTGAATGTTAAAAATATTAACTCGATTTTTTCCTTTTCGTTACAAAGTTTCGGGGGTCATTTTATTTTCGAACTGTCAAAACCCAACGACAGCATTAAGAGGTGAAAACCTGAATTATCAAAACAATGTGACAATTTGTGGTGAATTTATAGAGTTTGAGTATCAAATATATTAACTCGTTTTTTTTCCTGTTCGTCGATATTGTACAGCTTAAAATCTTACAAATCTTGGGCAGGCCAGTTTATTTTCGAACTGTCAAAACCTTACAACAGCAATAACCTAATTTTTTTAAAAACCTAATTACTTAAAAACGGCGTGACCATTTGTAAAAAATTAATAGAACAATATTTACAAATTTTTTTTTTATTTTTTTATTATATATAATTTCAACATTTCTAGTAGGACTCGGCTGTAGAACTATACATGGATAGATTAAGGAAGGGGGACATTACAGGTGCAGAGGTCATCTGCATTTTTGAATATAAACATGTCCTGGACTCTCAGACCAGTGTAGTGTATTTCAAGTAGACATTTTGTCTATTCGTGAGGGCGCTGTCGATGAATGCAATATCTGACATGGATTTCGTAAATTTCGATTAAGTAGCTGGAATCACCCATTGTAAGATCCAGGACTCTGAAGCACCGGTGCATATCTCTCAATGAGATTGCCAACCAGTGTAATGTTTATCCATACTGGGTTGCCTGATATGGTGACATTGCAGGAAACTGTAAAGCAGATAGATAAGCCGCAAATAGTACCAGGCTAGATTCCCCCACTATTACAGAGGAGGCATACATGCTTAGGAAGACTCATATCATTGAGTTCAATAAAGCTGAATAACGAGAGGTGGAGTAATCTTGACTCCTGTCACAATTCTAAAATAGTCTGGCCTAAGGTAGATCAGAAGAGAAAAGAAAGCCTACTAAGGACAGGTAGAGCTCACCACTTGACTTCTGTCGTTGCTGTAAAGACGAAAAGGAAGAGGAGACAATTTCTATTTTTTTTTGTTCATGCCTAACCTGCACGTCTTTCATAACGAATACTTTGGGTGACTTATTTTTGGACGATTCGAATGAATTTTGTGTGCATGGATATCACAAAATCCAAACACTGCAATCGCTTCCAATTGATTCTAAGGGCGATATCAGCTTTGATCATCACGTGGCATCATAACGGATGCTAACTCTAAACCTAGCCTAACCTAAACGTACAAGTTTTTTGTACGTTTAGGTTATCGAAATCTATAAGCGTAAAAACCTAACAACAGCATTAAAATATGATAAGCTAAACTGTTAAAATATTTAACAGTTAAAATATCACTATATGTGCTGTTTGAATAACAAAAATATTTGCATAAATTTTATCATTTTTATTGTTATTGAAATTCAATTTAATAGCATAAACTTTTGTAAATGAGCATCGGCCATTTTATTTTCGAACTGTCAAAACCTAACAACAGCAATGAAATGAAATACTAAACGTTTAAGAACAGTATAACTATTTGTGGTGAATTAAAAGAGTTTGAAAAATAAAAATATTGTTTTTATAAAAAAAAATTCTTCTTTACGTCGATGTTAAGCGGCATAAACTTTCGTAAATTGTCGTCGGCCATTTTGTTGAAACCTAAAAACAGCATTGAAACGTAGAAAGCTTAACTTTTAAAATAGTGTGCTTTTTTCGGGAATTAAATAAAGTTTGAAGATCGATATTGAGCTGCATATAAAAAACAATTACAATTTTGGGTATCTATCAGAATATACTCATATCAACATTAATGAAAAAATCTCATACGTAACGCTTTATCACTGTGGGCGAGTTAAAAATAAATAATATTATTCACATAAATATAAGGTTTCGTTTTTACGTAAAAATGAATAAATTCTCAAATTATTCAAAGTTATTAGAAATATTTGTGTAGAAATATTTTTAAAAAAAATATTATTGCGTATCTTTTGGGTGACTCGTATTTCATGTTTACTATTAAACTAGCATAACCGAAGAAAATTTAAATGACAATTATTATGGTTCGTAATGAATATTTATGCATCTGAAGACCATCAGCAATAATAGTATTGGAAATGGCCTCTTTGAAAATATTTTCGAAAGAGAACAAAAAGACTAACTTGAATGGATTTTCGCACAAAAACTTTTGTTATTTATTGTTTTTTTATTTATTATTGTCAGTGCAGTGAATGTTTGCAATTATTTCGAGCGTTTTAGTAATTAAATTGTAACCGCATGCGTAACGTGAACGAATACAATATGAAAAATGTGATCGTTTATTAAACGTGATCTTTTTCGTCGAAGTAGGCAAATGACTAATGGTTGAGAACAGGGCCAGGAAGTCTAGTTGCTGTATTATTTCATGAACTCTACAACACTTTGGTTATCATGCGAATGCTGTGTAATATTTTGTATCAAGTGTATTCCTGTTCATTTACTCTATGAGGTTGATGTTGTCGCGGATCCGGTGGGGGAGGGGGGGTCGGCTAAAAGGTCTCTGCAACGAAAGTGCATTTTCTTTATTATGAACGAATATTATCATTACGAAATTCATAAAAACCGCAACAATAAAATCGTCTGCATTATGTTCAACGTCAGTTTCAAAAAACAAATTGAATTGCAATTGAAATTGAAGGAATACACAGCGTTGGATTTTTGTTATGTTGCAATTTTGTATATTTACATAGTCAATTATTTACTTAGAGGTCTGGATTAGAAAATTTATTGCACTTGATTTACTGTAAATAATGTTTTTTATGAACAAAATTTTAAAAAAAAACTGTTACAAAACTGGTCAAAGTGGAATTGTCACATACTAAAAACACCAGCCTAGCACTGTTGAGACTAATCGAAAAGAGACCTCAATAATTTTTCTCTTCATTTAGAATCTAAGTCGTAAAAAAAAGTGAATGCAATAATGTCCTCGCAACAATTTTATTTAACTTTTATACATCAACGTTATCCCCTTCGAAGTAGGAACATTTCTAAGGAAAATTCCTACGGAAAAATCCTACTGAAAATTTCTGAGGAAAATTTTTACTGAAAATTCTTACTGAAAATTTTAACCGAAAATTTCTACTGAAAATTTATACTGAAAATTTTTACTGAAAATTCTTACTGAAAATTTTGACCGAAAATTTATACTGAAAATTTTCTACTGCAAATTCCTACCGAAAATTTCTACTGAAAATTCCTACCGACAATTTCTACTGAAAATTCCTACCGAAAATTCGACTGAAAATTCCTACCGAAAATTTCTACTGAAAATTTTTATTGAAAATTCCTAATGAAAATTTCTACTGAAAATTCCTACTGAAAATTTCTACTGAAAATTTCTACTGAAAATTTCTACTGAAAATTTCTACTGAAAATTTCTACTGAAAATTTCTACTGAAAATTTCTACGGAAAATTTCTACAAAAAATTTTTACTGTAAATTCCTACTGAAAATATCTATTGAAAATTTCTACTGAAAATTTCTACTGTTATTTCTACAAAAAATTTCTATTGAAAATTCCTACTGAAAATTTCTACTGAAAATTCCTACCGAAAATTTCTACTGAAAATTTTTACTGAAAATTCCTAATGAAAATTCCTACTAAAAATTTCTACTGAAAATTTCTACTGAAAATTTCTACTGAAAATTTCTACTGAAAATTTCTACTGAAAATTTCTACTGAAAATTTCTACTGAAAATTTCTACTGAAAATTTCTAATGAAAATTCCTACTAAAAATTTCTACTGAAAATTTCTACTGAAAATTTCTACTGAAAATTTCTACTGAAAATTTCTACTGAAAATTTCTACTAAAAATTCTACTGAAAATTTCTACTGAAAATTTCTGATGAAAATTTCTAGTGAAAATTCTTACTAAAAATTTATACTGAAAATTTCTACCGAAATTTTCTACTGAAAATTTTTACTGAAAATTTCTACTGAAAATTCCTACAGAAAATTTCTACTGAAAATTCCCACTGAAAATTTCTACTGAAAATTTCTACAGAAAATTTCTACTGAAAATTCCCACTGAAAATTTCTACTGAAAATTTCTACTGAAATTTCTACTGAAAATTTCTACCGAAAATTTCTACTGAAAATTTCTACTGAAAATTTCTACTAAAAATTTCTACCGAAAATTTGTACTGAAAATTTCTACTGAAAATTTGTACTGAAAATTTCTACTGAAAATTTCTACTGAAAATTTCTACTGAAAATTTCTACCGAAAATTTCTACCGAAAATTTGTACTGAAAATTTGTACTGATATTTCTACTGAAAATTTCTACCGAAAATTTCTACTGAAAATTTGTACTGAAAATTTGTACTGAAAATTTCTACCGAAAATTTCTACTGAAAATTTCTACCGAAAATTTCTACTGAAAATTTCTACCGAAAATTTGTACTGAAAATTTCTACTGAAAAGAAGGTTGCATCCAACACATGCATAGATCCATCAATTCACCAGCTAACAGTCGGTAACCAGTTACAAGTTAGTTACCCTTACGGTTGATAGCAAGACTAACCTAAATCTCCACTATTATATGCAGTGCATCCGGAACCCTGGTAATCCTCAGCTTCAGTCCTAAGAACTTGACCGAGCATGGCGGACGAACCACCGTGGTGCTCCCGACCTCACATGGCACCAGTTTTGTTCAAAGTGTACTTGGTCCTAAGAATGAATCTTGTAAGCTACCGCGGATTCGCCAAGACCCGTAGGCCACTTCAGGTATTTATCGTAGCCTGATAGTGCTGGCAAAAGAGGCTCCCTTGGAGAGGGGATGTTATGAAAAGTACCAAGATGATGTCCTTTCAAGTGTTTTTCATTTTGTGGAACAGAGAAAAGTCACACGGAATTCGGTGGCCGAGGAACCATAGAAGTTCGTATTTTAGACAAAAACTCGTTGGTGGAGATTATCGTGTGGTAGGGGGCGTTGTCATGTCACTCGTTCCACATTTGCATTAGTTTTCCATGTTGGAGGGTTGTCATGTCACTCGTTCCCGAGCGAAGTTCGCCTTCCACTGCTTTTCGGTCATTTTTGCTTCCGAAAAACTGTTGGTCTTGACAAGGAATGTCTCCAATAGGCTCGGTGCAATTTTTCGTAACTCAAAGTATTCACCAAGTTCCCTTTTTCGTAACGCACTCCAAAAACACATCTTCTTTTATCACAATCTGTAGGGTCGCATAGTTACCGAACGAAGTTGACGCTTCTACTTTACATCTAAGAGGGACTAGCCTACAAGCCCGGTGGAGTGGAAGTCCGCAATATTGCCAGTTCGCCCCCATGATGGCAGTCTCTTTATTTTCTGCCACACCTCGTAAGGCTTTGTTTTATTAGTATCCTTATTAGGTTGTTGATGTGTTCCTTCCATTTCTATTTAGCATTTAGATTTGTTTCTTGGTATTTTACTGTATTTCCTTACAGTACGAACACATCACTTAACTCTGGATCTGTGGAATATTTGTTTATAAAATTCACTAGAATCGATTTTGTTACATTCAGTTTAATTTTAAATTTTATCAAAACCCACCGTCAATAATCCAGTGTCATCTGCAAATGCTGCATTATTAACCATTTTCATATCTAGAAGCAAGCTTGCATTGAGAATGTATAGCATGGGTTGAAGAATACTTCCCTGCGGTATCTGCTTGTATTTACTTGTCGTTCTGAACTATCATCTACCAATTTAACTCTAAATAATCTTTCTTATAATTATGATGAAACAAATTTTTTAGGAGCATTTTTTAGGAGCATCAAACTTTCTTACTAGACTTTTTATCAAATGCTTGAAACACATTCAGACAAATTGTAGATCGTATATGATTTTTCTCTACAGCCTTTTCTAAAATTTCCTTAGCGCTTTTTTTTTTAAATAAAATAATAAATATGAACAGTTAATAAACAGGCTAGGCAAAATGAAAAAGTAAAAATAATTGGAGGGGAACAAAATTATGTGCTTGTCCAATTCGGTTGTTTATTTTTTAGCTTTTAATACAATTGGAATATGATAATTTGGCATTAGACACTAAAGAATATTATTACGAGAACATATCGTTACGGTCATTGTTGCCAACATTTCAATGCAATAAATTTATCTGTCAAATGTGAAGAGCAAAATACGACGAGCACTTTTACTATGCGATCATAGAACGAAGCGTACATTGGCACGTGTGTGTACGGGACAGCAGAGACGATTTATCGATGATGATATTAAAAGACAAATTATAAATAAAATAATGAGAAAAATTCTTAACAGGAACAAAGGATTTAATGTTAAAAATTTCTTAAGTTGATTTGCTATTATTTTTTGGTCAACTTCGATTTGATAAAATTTCGCTCTCCAATTTGGTAATTTAAGCAGATTTTTTTTCCCTTTTACTGTTGCTCGTACATAGTTGATTATTTTTACTGTCATTGTTCAATTATTTTTTATTCCTGTAAAAATTTATTACCATTTCAAAAGAGTCTACTTTTAGATGAATTGTAATTTATTTTAGAAAAAGGGCATTCCGTTAATATGAACAATGTTGACAGGCGTTGAGAAGATGTTCTTATTCACATTCGGATAGACAACACTGTGTGTGTTCGTTTTGTAATTTTAATGAGCTATTATTATAAATAAATGATTTTATTTATGGTTTATCTTTTTTGTCTGTCTGTCCACGAGTGTATATTTATATGAAAATAGTTAAATGAGCGAAGAAACTTTCATTAATTTCGATGGAAAACAAAAGAAGAAGACGACGATACGTAAACTCGATGTCTCAACTAGAAGACGTCAAAGCAACGGGAATAATTGTTCCTAAATAATAATTATGTTAGAGCAAAGAATTGTCTATTACAGGGGTAGGTAAAATACGTCTCCATCAAAGAAAATTTCAATCCGTTTTTTTTCATAATTATTATTTCAGATATTTTTGAATTAAAAGATTCAGCATCGATAGGAGTTATTCGATTGATTTTAAATTATACTAAATTTTAATTTATGTATTTGATACTATGTAACTGTGGGTTGGCTCTTATAGTACGAGGTCTGTTCAAAAAGTATCGCGAATTTTGTGTTTTTTCAAATATTATTTATTTATTCATGAATATCTGTTTTGTCCCCTTCAAAATAATTCCCATCAGATATTTTACACTTGTGCCAAAGTTTTTTTCAATCCTCGAAGCATTTAAAAAAATCATTTTTTGTGATCTTGTTCAGCTCCTCCTTCGATGCCGTCTTTATCTCCTCAATCGTAGAGTAGCATCATGCTTTCATGGGGCTCTTCAGTTTCGGGAACAAGAAAAAGTCACAGGGGGCCAGATCTAGGGAATACGGTGGCTGTGGCATTATTAGTGTGTTGTTTTTGGCCAAAAATTCGCGCACAAGCAACGATGCGTGAGCAAGGGCGTTATAATGGTGCAAAAGCCAATTTTTGTTCTTCCACAAATCCGGGTGTTTCTGGCGGATTGCTTCGCGCAACATGCGCATAACTTGCAGGTAATATTTCTTATTGACCGTTCTACCCTGTGGCAAGAACTCATGATGCACCACGCCCCTGCAATCGAAGAAAACTGTAAGCAAAACCTTCACATTCGACCGAACTTGGCGCGCTTTTTTCGGTCTTGGCTCGTGCGACAGGTTCCATTGGGATGATTAAGCTTTGGTTTCCACATCATAACCATAAACCGATGATTCGTCACCAGTTATAACCCCCTGGAGCAAATTTGGGTCATCTCGGACCGAGTCCAACAGCTCCTTAGCAATGTTAATGCGATGCTGTTTTTGGTCGAAATTTTTAACAATTCGACGAATAGTGAGCACAGTTGAACGATTATTACGACCATAAAATGGCAACAGCGCACTAAAAGCTGCAATTGGAGAACGATTATTTTGATAATAAAGTTGAATAATTTGTAAACGTTATTCTTGCATATATCTCCCCATAATGAAATTGTAAACATTACTGATTCAGTACAATGAAAAGAAAATGACAGATCATGACATATTACAAATGGCCAAACCGTCACTTAGAAATCATATCACTCTTATTGGAAAATCCTATATAACATAAACACCATCTTGCGGAAATAAGATAAAATTATTATCTTGATTAGGAAGACCTAAAAAAAATATTAATTAAATTAACTTTTATAAACCTACTAATATTATTATAAACGTTTACAGCTTCAAATATTGAATAAACATTAATAATTGGAAAAAAAACCTACCGCGTCCTTCCTTATCATTCAAAAAATCCAGCCCAAAAAAAATTTTGTTAAAAAAACCAAAAGGTTAAATCAATAAAATTGTAGTAAAAAATAATTTAGTCTATAATCATAGAGGATCTGTAATTTCTGTTAAATAATCTAAAAAATTATGACCAGATTTTTATAAAATTATTTTTTTTCCATTCTATTTGACTGATATTTAAAAAATTTAATCAAAAACCAATAAAATGTTCGTCTGTTAGTGTTTTTTTTGCATACCAGCTACAAATTGTTTATCTTAAATTAAACTTCTAAGAAAGAACAGAAAAAGAAAATGAGGCATTTAGAAAAAATTAATTTCGTAAAAATAAAATTTTTTTCACGAAATCTAAATAAAAATCGTATAAAATTTATTTAAAAATAGATTTGATTTAATAGAGAGAGAGAAAAAAAAGAATTGGTCGATTGAGTAATGGTAAAGGGGGGAGAGGGACGGCACAGCAGAGTATGTTTTAGTATACATAATACAGATAAACTGAATCAAGAAGAAGACGAAGGGGCAAAAAAAAATACTGTGTTTATTTATTCACTTCAATTTATTCTGAGCAATAACACTTAACATCTGAACGAGAGATTATCTGATTATACGCGTTTTACCGTGTCTGATCATGTGCTAAAGATATGAATGAATATTAAGATATTTTTAAGAACTTGTTTACTTTTAAGAAATTACAAACATTTTCGATTCAAATTACCAAGCGTCACGAAGAAAAAAATTTCGCAAATAAAAAAAAATGAAATACTTTCGGTTAAAGAAGGACAAAAATTTCGCACCACCGGCAGAGAGAATACGTAACGCCTTCCAACAAGAGAGGCTATGACAACAACCAAAGCAACAACAGCTACAGTTAAAGCATCTTATAAGATAAACAGAGACAAGAACATTATTGCAATAGCCAAATAAATTTTTCATTAATTCGTTTGTTGTTTATTAAAGGAAGAAAAAAAACCCAACTGTAAAGTAGCGGCGGGTTGGAGAAGGAAGGGTGACATATTGGAAGGATTAAAGTTTATTTGAATAAATTTAACCGGTAACATATTTTTTCCTTCTTCTTCTCATTGATTATATTTGCTTTTCTTTTTTCTCTTCTCTCCCAGTCTGCCACGGTTTACTCTCTTAAATTCAAATTCATTCAAATTGATTTATAAAAAAAAAAAAAAATTCTGATGACGCTTTGTGGGGTGGTACGTGTCCGTGTAGTGGTTTTCTTCTTCTAACCAATAAGACAAGCTTGTATATTTTTATGAAATTTTCTTAGTAATTTTTCTTTTTTTGAATGTACGAGCAAATATTTATTATGCAAAAAAAAAATGAATAAACAAACATTATTTTATTTTTATTTTACATATTTTTAGAAATATAATTGTTAATACAGTTTATTTTTGTTGCAAATTTTGTTTGAATATAGAACAAGTAATTTAGAACAGTTTCGAGTGAGACTAAGTGAGAGTGAGTGGGTGGTTTAGTTTGTGCTCTCCGGAGGGATGGAGTTCGGTAAGGGTGTATAATAAATGATGGTATACTTTTTGGTAGATCGTTGATCAATTTGCTCAGAGCAATTTACTCAAAACAAGCGAATTTTATTTTTAACATTTTTTATTAGTATTTTTTTTTTTTTGATTTTATAATTTTTTTTTAAAATCTAATTTTCATATATGATAAAAAATATTAGAAAATCGATAAAAACACTAAAACTGTAATTGTTGTTGTACGATTTGAAATTTTATCGATTAGCGTAAACAAGGATGAATTTTTTTTCCATTTTTTTATGGCAGCGCTATAAATTTTTTTTTTTAAAAACTATAAATAGTTTATAAAGTTTACTAGTCGAATTTATAGTATTTCCTTTCGTCGTTTTTTTTTGCCTTAGGTTGTCGGCATTAATATTTTTTTGAAAGAAAAATTTTTTTTAACTATAAAATCTCTTGTAAATAGAAAATAATTTTTTTTCCTGTTTATCTTGTTCGGCATATAAATTACTCAGATTTGATAATATTTTTAACATTTTCAGAATATTTCTATCATTAAGTTTGTTTAAATCAAAAATGTATTTTGCCTTGTTTTTGATTTATGATTAATTTGAGAGGGAAATTTTTGTATTTTTAAAATATTTAAAATGTTTTATTTTTTTTTATTTTGATGAAATATTTTTATTTTCATAAATTTTTTTTATAAAGAACAGGTACAAATTTACGGATGCTGAACTGTACTATTTATTTATATGCTTTTTTGCTTTTTAAGAAGAATTAGTGACGGCATAACGTATGAGGGAGATTATAAAAATATTTATTAGAACAAATTCTGATATTCTATTAATATAAAATTGATAAGTGTGAATGAAAAAATAATGACATGACAAGGAATTTAATACAACAGCGAGTGAAAAAAAAATTATGGAGGATTTGTTTATTTTTATATCTAGGTACGCATATAAGAGCAGATGTATGTATATCTGAAATTTTATAACAATTTTATAGAGTGACAAATTTATTTTTGTGGAGATATAAAAATATATTCGAATGGTTGTATATTAAATTTATTATGAAAATGAGTTTTTTTTTTTGGTGTTCAATCATGTGAGCAGGTGTAAAAAAATATATTTTTTTGTTTAACATATTCAACAAAGAATTTTTTTTTTCGTTTTTATTTTTATTGAAAAATGAGTAAAAATAATTTTGTATAGAAGAATTGAAGAGAAAATATTTCTTATTTTTAAACAAAGTTTTTGTTTTTTAATTATTTAGTTTTTTTTTTTTTAATTTTTTTGTGTATTATTTTTTTTTTTTAAATTTGACAGATATCTACAACTACTTTATAGTAACAAGCAGATTTATATGGCAGTAATGATTAACACATAAAAGCTTATGGGTTGTATAAATCCATCGAATTTTGTTCTTTTATTTTTACTAAATTTAAAAGTTAATATTTTAACAAATCGTCAGTCGTTGACGGATGTTTTTAGAGAAGGAAGTGAACGAATGCTTACGAACAATGGAACTAATAGCATAGGAAAAACGATAATGAAACTTTTTATAACGAGATACAATCGATTTTACGAATAAAAGGGACTTTAAGTTCACGACGAATAACATTATTGCAAATGTAGAACTTTTTCCATATTTTCGGTTTTAATCCGGCCAATAAAATTGGAAGATTTTACTTAAACGATGTTGCCTGAGTAAATATGATCGTTTGCGTAACCCAACGAGAAAAATTGCAACAGCGTCAAATTGTGCGATCTTCGCTTTGTACATTACCAAATCTTGAAATTACTGGTTCTGAGTAGAGTAGTTTGGCATGTGGTACCATTTTGTTGAAACCTTATGTATTTCAGATGTAAATCGTCATGCTTAGATCAGAAAAAGTTGTTTATTATATGGCCGTAATGCTCAGAATTGACGGGAATGGTTTCTCCTTCTTCATTTTCAAAATATTATTGGCCAAAATGCTCACCAAACAGTCACATTTCGTGAATAAAATGGCTTCTCTATAAACACTTGTGGATTTTCACAGTTCCATATATAAAAATTTTCCTAATTGATGTATACAGCCCGATGAGAAATGAACTTTATCGCTGAAGAAAATGCTTCTTTTAAAATGCAAAACGTATCAATGGGCTTTTTAACTTGTGAAAAAATTCAATTGATCCTGCACAGTAGTTTTTGGTTGATACCCTTTTAAATATGGAAAATGAAAAACAGCATTTTCGGCATATTTTACTTTTTTTACTATAGGAAAAATAAAAATGATGTTCAAGCAAGAAAAAAATTATCCGATGTGTATGGAGAAGATGTATTAAGTGAGCGCCAGTGCCAAAACTGGTTTTCAAAATTTCGATCCAGCAATTTTGATCTTGAAGATGCACCACATTCTGGAAGGCCAGTTGAAGCTGATGAAGACACAATTAAGGCATTAATTGATGCAAACCGGCGAATAACAACTCGTGTGATCGCTGAGAGATTAAATTTATCGAAATCGACCGTTCATGATCATTTGAAACGGTTAAGTTTAATCTCAAAGCTCGACATATGGGTTCCTCATCTTATGGAAAAAAATTTGTGCCGTCGCATTGCCGTTTGTGATTTGCTTCTCAAACGCCAAGAAAATGATCCATTTTTGAAGAGTATTATTAGTGGGGACGAGAAATGGGTTGTCTACAACAATGTGAAGCGCAAAAGATCCTGGAGTAGAAAAGATGAACCGGCTCAAAGCACTTCTAAAGTAAATATTCATCAAAACAAGGAATCGTTTATTTTGGGCTTCTAGCGATCAACACAACGATCAATTCTGAAGTGTACTGTCATCAGTTGGATAAATTGATCAATAGGAAAGGTATAGTGTTCCAACAGGATAATGAAACGAAATTACTTTCCGAACAACCCAATAACTGTAACCTTAAATTATACATACGCTTAACACCTGTCAAATAACAAGGCTGTACTCTACAAATTATAAAATTAATAGCTCTGTATTTATGACTGAAAGTATTATAGTCCATAAGTCCATAATGGTTTAAGTACGACATTAATTGTATTAAAGTACTTTGCGGACTATAGGAATTTTAGATAGTTTATCCGTTTGTCTAAGTACAGTCTTGTAGTATACACGTATATATGCTATTAAGATCTATGGAAGGACCTGATTCACGGCAGATAGTAAAAATAACGCGAATACATTTGCGTTCGATTTTGTATTTTTAACTTGCAATTTAGTTTCAAATCGTATTGTTGGAATAATGGCGAAAGTTGTCAATGACAAGGATAATCACCATTATCCTTTGCAAGTTAGCGTGTATCTCTCTCGAAATTTATTTGTATCAATCAATTTGTGATAAAATTGGGCACGAAATTAAGATTTCACAAAATTTAAGTGGCAAGATCTGCACAGACTCAAAATCACTTTTGAGCGAATGAGGTCTTTTGTGGCGAATAATCTTAACTCAAATAATAGTAATATTACGGCTTTTAATCTTGGTTAATCCCAAACAAAGCTGCCATAGTCTCTGCTGGGTAAAAATAAGTTAGGCGATTTAAAATTTTCAAAATTTCTTATTATTTGTATAACAACTAATTTAAGAAACCGTATTTTTCAAGACGTTCCATTTAAACAAAATTAACAATTGTTTACTATTAGAAAGTTTATTAGAAATTCTACGTTGGAATTATTGTATTTATTTATAAACTTTTCATAATAAACAAATTATAAATAAAAGAATTTCTGATTATTTTCTTAAGCAAACATTAAAAAAATTATATGGCAAGAATTTGTGGAAATTTTTTTCGCCAACGCATTGCACAAAAATTTGCTAAAAAAAGAAATTTACTTTTTCATGCGTACATACTCGTCTGTGTGTTGATGGGTGTAAATATCTAATTCGTTTACATATGCGAATTTCACTAAGCATCTGTTCATGAGCATATTTTTGTTTAAAAAAAAAATAAGAAAAATTTTAAGGAATTTATTTTATCAATAGAAAAATGTGTTTTATCTTTGGCAAAAAATTACGAACATTTTAATAGCAGAATGGACGAAGTATTTTTTATCAGTAAAAGCTTAAATAAATAAAATCAAAATCAGTACAGAAGAGAGGGGGGGGGAGGAGGAGGGAGGGAGCTATTTTGAGAGTGTTTTTTATTATTATATTTCTTAGAGATAAACAACATCTAAAAAAAATCCTCTATATGCAAATGTTGTCTGTCTATAAGAAGGATTCTTTCACCTCTTTTTAGTCATTTTTACCTGTTTTTTTTTCCTAGAATTTTTCTCTCTTAGTTACTACCACTAATTTTTCATCTTGTTTACCATTTATTTGTACGTCGAGATTTTACCATTCTAATATTAGCGTAAATTACAATATACGACAATTACGTATTCATAGTATTTAACATAGTCTGACATTGTACGAGTACCACCATATGTGCTCAGTGATCTGAATACAATTCTATGTGACTTTTCGAAAATAACAAATTCTCTTTAAATCTTAAGTGAAAATTTCTATTCAAAAAAAAAAAAAATTGAGAGGTAAAAGAAGAAAAAAACCAGCCAATAAAAAAATAGAAAATTTCGAATGTTGGGAGAATGTCAAATGTAACATCATGGATTTTGCTCGTGCTCAATTGATCGGTTTTTTTTTTTTAGATGGATTAATATTTTCAGTTCTGTTTCGAAAACTGATACGAGGAGTTGGCAGAAAAGTAACGAGACCTCTTACTCTTAATTTCTGTTAGGATAAGTTCCAACTTCATTCGATTGAATCCCATAGAAAAATCCGTAGTTATTTAGGTACAAAATGCTCAAACATCTCTCCCTTTATCCCTTCTAGCAGTTTCTATACGCTCGACGTATACTAAAAAAGTGTACTAAAAATGTGTACTAAAAAATGTGTACTAAAAAATGTGTACTAAAAATTCTTTCTTCAGAGCCCAAGTGTACTAAAAAAAATTCTTTCTTAAGAGTACAAGTTTTTCGGTTATACAAAGCAATTTTAGGATGCCTAGAAATAGCGGAAGAGAAAACTCGCTTAGAGAGTCCTTCAAGATCGAAAACTCATAAAATTTGTGGGTATTGTTGTGAGGTCAAACCGTTTATTAACGTTGAAGCTGATTAGTTCTGATGTCCTTAAAAGATTCAGAGAAGTTGTTCTTCACATCAGATCGGACATTACAGACACGGATGTTCTGTAATGACAATAGTAATCTTCTGTAGTTTGCACGGCAACAGGCATGTGATACCATGACGCTCTTATTCACCTAGTCGAAGTCCATGTGCTTTTTCTTTTTTACCCAAGGTTAAAAAATACTTGAAAGGACATCATCTTGGTACTGTCGACACCATCCAAGCAGTGTAATCGATGAGCTGACAGCAATTCCAGTCTACGAACAATGAAAATAAAGACTCAGCCAATGTATAGTTACCGAAGGAACCTACTTTATTCTATTGGGTTGTCCGGAAAGTAATTTCAACAGAGGATTTAAATGTATTTTTGGGTTGTCCCAACAGAGGATTTAATTGTATTTTTTCACAACCAACTTCACACATAAAAATTCGATTGATTCTGCGCAGTAGTTTTTGGTTGATACCCTTTTAAATATGGAAAGCGAAAATCAGCATTTTCGGCATATTTTACTTTTTTACTAGAGAAAAGATAAAAATGATGTTCAAGCAATAACAAAATTATCCGATGTGTTTTGAGAAGATGTGTTAAGTGAGCGCCAGTGCCAAAACTGGTATGCAAAATTTTGATCCGGAAATTTTGATCTCAAAGATGCACCACATTCTGGAAGGCCAGTTGGAGCTGATGAAGACACAATAAAAGCATTAATTGATGCAAACCGGTGTATAACAACTCATGAGATCGCTGAGAGATTAAATTTATCTAATACAACCGTTCATGATCATTTGAAACAACTAAGTTTTATCTCAAAGCTCGACATATAGGTTGCTCATCTGCTTACGGAAATAAATTTGCGCCATCGCATTGACGTTTGTGATTTGCTTCTCAAACGCTAAGAAAATAATCCATTTTTGAAGCGTATCATCACTGGGGACGAGAAATGGGTTGTCTACAACAATGTTAAGCGCAAAAGATCCTGGAGTAGAAAATATGAACCGGCTCAAAGCTCTTATAAAGTAAATAATCATCATAAAAAGGAATCTTTTATTTTGAGCTTCTACCGAGCAACACAACGATCAATTCTGAAGTGTACTGTCATCAGTTAGACAAATTGAATGATTCACTTAAAAAAATGCTAGAATTGGTCAATAGGAAAGGTATAGTGTTCCAACAGGATAATGCGAAACAACATACAAATTTGACTACTCGGCAAAAGCTGTTAGAACTTGGATGGGATATACTGCCACACCCACCATACTCTCCAGACCTAGCACCTTCCGATTATCATTTATTCCGGTCTCTACAAAAATTTTTAGACGGTGAAACGTTTAATTCAAATGAAAAGGTCAAAAATTACTTGGATCAGTTTTTTGCCAGTAAAGAACAAAAATTTTATGAGCGTGGAATCATGCTACTGCCAGAAAGATGGCAAAGGGTATTGGATCAGACTAGACAATATTTAATTGAAGAAAATATTAATTCACTATAAGAAAATCGTCTTTCATTTTTATAAAACGAAACGAAATTACTTCCCGGACAACTCAATAATACCCGACTTTAACCAGTCTTTCCTGAATTTCCTGAATTTATAAATAAAATAATATTGTTGGAAAAAAAATATAAAATCGATCTTATTACTTTTCTGCTACACCTCATACATCGATAAATTTCTTTTATTATCCATAAAAAATTTCATACAATTTTTTAATACAACAAAATTCAAATAAATTAGGAAAAAAAAAATTCCCATTTATTTATTGATTGTTTTAGGAAAAACTCTTTCCAATAATAAATACACTGAAAAATATTTCTGTACATACGTATGTGTGCAATATTGGGGAAAGTTTAAATAAAAATAATTTCACTATTCATAAAATGGTAGTATAGAATTTTGAATGGTTTTTTTTGTAGTGTCCTTCTTCTATTCGGAGAAGGTCGTGTCTAGTTAAATTTAAATAAATTTATTGTAAAAGAATTCTTAAGAAGAATAACAGTTTTTTTGGTATCCAAAAAAGAACAGCTTTTTTTGAGTTAAATAATTATTTTCTTTTGTAGATACCGATCTTATTTAATGTTCGTAAATGTCTATTTAGCAGCGGAAAGCCAGAAGAAATACTATTTCCCTATTCATTTTTGTTATTATTATCAATACTATTATTATTACTATTATTTTTATTATTATTATTATTAGTATTATTGTTGTTACCAATTTTGTAGGAAAGAAAAAATACTAATTTTCCTTACAATTCTACTATTCTGAAAAGATCTAAAAGAAGAAAAAGATTCGAAATATAAGAAAAAGAATCTTTTAATACTCTGAATACTATTCAAAATACTATTTACACATCTAGCCCCAGTTAAATAGGGAAAAAAAAATCTACGAATAAAATGGGACAAAAAATTCTATAAAAATGAAAAGCGATTATTTTGTTATATTTAACACTGATTGACAAATATTAATAGATAATAGGAAAATTTATTATGCACCTGTTCTTCAGCCACCAAATAGGTGTATCTGAAATAAAAATTTAAAAGAAAAATAAAAAAGTTATATGAAAATAAGAATTGTTGTATTGTCCGGTCGTACCTTGATTATATTGAATGTGACATTAATTACTTATTAAGAAAAACGAAAATATATATTCTTAGCGGTCATCTACCTGATGATGACCAAATATCCTAACGGATTTTTATTATTTTTTCAGTTTTTAACATACGCTCTTTTTTTCTTTCTTTTATTTTTTATTTTTTGTTTATTTAAAAAAAAAACAACACACAATCAAAATAGAAAAACCAAAAATCAAGAAAATATCCACCAAAAATATGTCCATCCGCACCTTATATTCTCGGGGATAGTGTATCATCGACAAATTTTAGCGCATTGTCCCAGTTGAGTGCGAATGAAAAAGTGAATTAGTGTGCGAGTGAAATAGTGAATGAGAGATTTCGGGGAAATATTGAAAAAGTCAATGGCGGCAGCTAACCACTGCGCACTACGGTCATCGTTAAATGTTATTTCTTTAAAAATTCTCTCAACAGATCCGATTTTTTTTTTTTTTTTGCATTTGCATACGTATTTTCTGATATACGAAATAAATTTTGTGTAGCAGAAAAGTAGTGGGACTTATTTCTTTTTATATACATTTAATCATCAATGAGTTTTCTCATTAGTTTCTTTTGAGTTTTCTCCATTGTTCGTAGGAAAGGGAAAAAGTCTCGTAGCTTTTAGCTCCACGGTTATAATCCTTTGGATATTATTGACAGTATCAAGATGAGGTCCTTTGCCTTTCAAGTATCTTTTGATCGTGAGGGGCAAAAAAAATCACACGAACTTCGATCAGGTAAATAGTGGACTGGGGAATCACTAGAAATCATTCGGGGAACCACAGAAATCCATTTTTCAGACCAAAAGTTGTTTATGGAGATTGTCGTGTGATAGAGAGGATTATCAAAGTGCCTGCAAAGTTCGATTTGATACGAAGAATCCTTTTTCTGACGCTTTCAAAGACTTTATTATGGAAAACTTAGTAATCGATGGGTTTGGCTTCATAAGAGGTCTCACTGTTTTCGATATTTTCGGTTCTAGAAAAATGCGTAATTTGTGCTTTTAAGGTAATGTTCTCTAAAGGCTCGTTGACAATGTTCATAAGTCAAACTCACGGCGAATTCTTTGCAAATTCTGACCTTGTGTATTCTTTGGAAACTTGGGTCTTTAACAAAGGCCATTGCGGTCTTATAGCCGCGTTCAAGAGAAAGATCATCTGAAGAATCTTCGGTCTCCTACATAAAGATGGATGAGTTTGCATTTTATATAAAGACGAGATCATTGAGCGCTATCACTACTGACCCAGTGGTTAATATTCATATCCATGAACTTATACTTTTATTATAAAAATTAACTTGTTACTATTCAGTCAAGTCGAGATAATTATGGCCAATGTAGCAGATATTTTTTTTTTTTCATTTAAGTAGAGCATTTATTATTTCCATATTACTTGTACATATTTATATGTTATTTAAAACGTAGATGCTCTGTACATCTTTTTCTTATATAGTAAATTAGTTTTTAATGACTAAGTACATGAATTGCTTACAACTATGGCTTAAAATTTATATGTGCTTGCTCAAACACTATATTCTATATATTTAATTGCTTGCAAACTAACCTTAATTCTCGACTTAAAAAAAATTAGAGAAAGGAATATTCAGGGAGAGTGGATTAGGAGTTTGCGATTTTTGGGAATTTTGTGTTGCTTCCGCTAACCAATTAATTTTAAGGAATTATAAAACTGAACGTTCATAATATCACTATCTTCAGCAAAATCAGATATAATGACTGGTGAGGCATAGAGGTAATCATTGTGTAAGTATCTGTGTTGGGTGGCTTGGGACTTTTATCCTTTCTATTGACTCTTGAATGAGTGGATTGGTATGGTCTATTAAATGCTGTAGAACGTTTTTGGTTAGACCAACCATGTATGAAATAAAAGGAGTAAGATTACTTTTCTGATATATATAGGAGTTAGAATAATGCTTGCCATCTATTTTACGATATTTTGAAAGGCATTTCCTAATGATTGACCTTTCGAATACATGGACTTTATTGGCATACGTTTTCGAGAAACTAAAATAGATCGGAAATGCATAGACAATAATTGGCCAAATAAATTGTTTATAGAATAGTAACTTTGTACGAGGGTCGTTCAATAAGTCCTTAGAAAAAGATGGAAAAAAACTGTTTTTTAAACAAAAAAATTTTAATTTTTCAACATAATCTCCTTTTAGCTCTATACACTTTTTTTCAAAATTTTTATCCCGTCCAAAAAATAGGATTTCGCAAGTTCTGCAAAATACTCATCCGTTTGAGCAATGACGTCCTCGTTGGAAGTGAACCGTCGTCCGCCAAGCCATTTCTTCAGATTGGGGAAAAGAAAATAGTCACTCAGGGCCAAATCTGGTGAATAAGCGGGATGCTGCAACAATTCCATTCTCAATTTCACAATTTTGGCCATGGATACAGCGCAGGTGTGCACACGCGCATTGTCCTGATGCAAGAAGATTTTTTTCTTCTTCAGATGGGGGCGTTTCTCTTTGATTTCCTCGCTCAACCGTTGCAATAACGACGCGTAATACGCTCCTGTTATTGTTTTTCCTTTTTCCAAGTAGTCGATAAAAATGATGCCCTGCGAATCCCAAAATACTGTGGCCATCACCTTGCCGGCCGATGGCACCGTTTTTGCCTTCTTCGGAGCCCGTTCACCCTTGAAAATCCACTGTGATGACTGTCTCTTCGTTTCTGGAGTGTAGTAGTGTATCCAGGTTTCGTCCACATTGACATATCGACGAAGGAATTCGGCAGAATTGCGATGAAAGAGTGCTAACATAGCCTCAGAGTCCACTACACGATTGCGCTTATTATCCTTTGAGAGCAAACGCGGCACCCATCTTGCCGAAAGTTTTTTCACAGACAATTTGTCATGCAAAATTGAAGCGACTGTACCTTGTGATATGCCCGTGGCCTCAACTAATTCGCGCACTTTAATTCGCCGATCGTTCAAAATCAGATCGTGGATTTTGTCGATGATTTCAGGAGTAGACACCTCAACTGGGCGTCCTGAACGATGTTCATCTTTTGTGGATGAACAGCCACGTTTAAATTCATTCACCCAATTGTAAACCGTCGGAAACACAGGTGCAGATGTGCCATGAACTGCATCCAACTCGGCTTTGATTTCTTTCGGGCTTAAGCCTTTCAAATGGAGATGTTTGATGACAGCCCTAAACTCGCTTTTTTCTATTGTTATGCACAAATAAATGTCGTTAACTTTAATCGACAATAGAAATTGACCTACGCTATGGATCGAGCTAAAATTTTGACAGCTTTCCTGTCGATAATGCTACTTGCAAGAAAAAAATCTTTACCGACACTACGAGCGCAATTTTTTGGATTTTCTAAGGACTTATTGAACGTATTTATACCAAGCCCCTTCCGACACCTTAGTAGGAATAGAAGGGTATGAATAGCCCTTATGGCTTTTTTTCAGAGTTAACTCAACATGTGGGTTAAATTTGAACATTGAGTTAAAGTTGATGGCTAAATATTTTAGTTGATTTGAGACTGGAATAGCTGTGTTTATAATCAGAATACGCAGCTTTTTGCTCTTTGTAGCAATTTTCCTCGGTCCGCGAGTGCTGGGATTACGGAAACAGATTAAATTGAACTTATTAAGATTGACTGATAAGTTCCAGTCTTCATAATAATTTATAATTTTCAAAAGAAGCTCTTGCGTTCTCTTTAGAGCTAATTTTGGTGATTTGCTTTTGGCATAAATAAGAGTGTCGTCTGCATATAATATCATTTGTGCTTTTGCGGTTGTTGGTATGTCTGCAGTATATATTGAATACAGCAAGGGACCTAATACTGAGCCTTGTGGAACTCTTTTACCTATTGTAAAGAATTCGGAAGTCGTGTTCTGATATCCGACGCAAGATGATCTATCCTGAAGAAATGAGTGCAGCAGCAGCGTACAATATGGAGGGAAATTAAGTTTACATATTTTGTGCACTAGTCCCTTATGCCAAACTGAGTCAAAGGCTTTGGTAATATCTAGGGAACAAGCAACTGTTAACTCTTTATAACGCAATGCGTGCAGTATATAAATGTACCCCATTAACTGGCTTGCCTACTCAAGGTACCTCAGCATAGATTCCTCTAACAAGCAACGGCTTATTAAATTAGAGAATTACCTGCTAGAGTAATTCTCTAATTTAATAAGCCGTTGCTTGTTAGAGGAATCTATGCTGAGGTACCACGAATGAACAGCCGGTATGGCGTAGGAAGATCTGAGCAAAGTTTCAATCAAAAACAATCAAAGATCTCTCTGAGATGTCAGTTTCTTTTGTATATGCAACTTTACCGTTCTTTTCCTTAGAAGTTAACTTATTTAATTTTATATGAGACATAGTACCAAACATTGTCATTGAACTTTGATACTAATATTGGTGATCCTGAAGTATAAACAACTTACAATTAAATACTACTGCCAGGAGGTCCTGGATTGTGAATAGTGTGTGTGCGCGGCTCACTGTAAATAATAAAATAAAATATATTAATAGTCGCATTTCTGTTGATATTAAATTACTTGAACCTATAAAACACTAATAAATTATTATAAAAATGAAAGACGATTTTCTTATAGTGAATTAATATTTTCTTCAATTAAATAATGTCTAGTCTGATCCAATAACATGTTCCATCTTTTCGGCAGTAGTATGATTCCACGCCCATAAAATTTTTGTTCTTTGCTGGCAAAAAAACTGATTCAAGTGATTTTTGACCTCCTCATTTGAATTAAATGTTTTACCGTCTAAAAAATTTTGTAGAGACCGGAATAAATGATAATCGGAAGGTGCTAGGTCTGGAGAGTATGGTGGGTGTGGCAGTATATCCCATCCAAGTTCTAAAAGCTTTTGCCGAGTAGTCAAATTTGTATGTGGTTTCGCATTATCCTGTTGGAAAACCATACCTTTCCTATTCACCAATTCTAGCATTTTTTTAAGTGAATCATTCAATTTGTCCAACTGATGACAGTACACTTCAGAATTGATCGTTGTATTGTTCGGTAGAAGCTCAAAATAAAAGATTCCTTTTTTTGATGAATATTTACTTTAGAAGAGCTTTGAGCCGGTTCATATTTTCTACTCCAAGATCTTTTGCTCTTAACATTCTTGTATACAACCCATTTCTCGTCCCCAGGTGAGGATACGCTTCAAAAATAGATCATTTTCTTGGCGTTTGAGAAGCAAATCACAAACGTTAATGCGACGGCACAAATTTTTTTCCGTAAGAAGATGAGCAACCCATATGTCGAGCTTTGAGATTAAACTTAACCGTTTCAAATGATCATGAACGGTTGTATTCGATAAATTTAATCTCTCAGCGATCTCATGAGTTGTTGTTCGTCGATTTCCATCAATTAATGCTTTTATTGTGTCTTGATCAGCTTCAACTGGCCTTCCAGAATGTGGTGCATCTTCAAGATCAAAATTGCCGGATGGAAATTTTTGCAAAGCAGTTTTGGTACTGTCGCTCACTTAACACATCTTCTCAATACACATCGGATAATTTTTTTTCTTTCTTGGACAGCATTTTTATTTTTTCTATAGTAAAAAAGTAAAATATGCCGAAAATGCTGTTTTTCACTTTCCATATTTAAAAGGGTATCAACCAAAAACGACTGTGCAGAATCAATCAAATTTTTTCACAATAAAGCCCTGCTATGTCAATTGTCAAAATACATATGATTATACGGCTTAAGTGTGAAGTTGGTTGTGAAAAAATACACTTAACTCCTCTGTTGGGAAAAAACTAAATTACTTTCCCTTGGGCTTATGATGCGTGGCTGCAGCAACAAAGAATCCATTGAATACCTGAGGAAGTTTCGCTTGCTGATGACGTGAAGGATTGGAAAACTAAACTTAAACTTTCAAACGTAGAGAAAAATCGACTAACCCCCATCTTTAGATTCTTTACTCAAGCGGACATTTCCAATATGGAAACCATACACATTGCAACTTATTCTTTACTTTTGACATAATTGGTATGCCAGAAAGCGAGTAACAAGCATTCTTAAAGTCTGATGCTATGAGAAAGAAGTACGAGTACATGTTAGAATTCGAGGAAAGCAAAAAACACGATAAAAAACCATTTAGCTAAAACTCTAGCAGTGTTCGGTGAATTTAACGAGGGGTTGCAGTTATTCGCATCGTCAGAAGATACTGCCTGGAAGGTAAGATAGTGGTGTGGTCCTGTATAGCACCCTTTAGCGTCCTGTATAGCACCGTCACTCAATAGATGGAAGGATCTGAATGGTGGGCAGCAAGATGTTGATGATAATAATAGTGTTCACTTAAAACCTATTAAAAAAATTTGGACTACCATCGAAGGGATCGTATATTCGAATCCCACTGAGGCATGGTCCTACGCTTATTTCCAAAGAAACCCATTTGAATTTTCTTATCCCAATATCCTTTGTTGCCAAATTTCCTTTAGTGACGTGGCGTTTACTTGAAAAAAATAAATTTACAAATAAATTTGACAAGTTTTTTAACAATATTTTTAATATTATTTTAAATGGAAAACATTTCACCAACTGTATATGTTATGAAATTTTTTAGAAACGGTTTTTTTTTGTAAATTAATTTTTTTTCTTAAAATTTAAAAACCAAACTTTCGATATAGGAAATTTTTTATCTTTAATTACTCTTGGTATTATTTTGTAATTTTCTATTTTTTTTTTTTTTTTTTAATTTTAAAATTTTATTTACAATATATTTTTAGCGTTTTTTTTTTAACCAAAACTAAACAAATAATAAAGACCTAAATCATATTTAGTTGGATTAATTTTATTAAATATGTTTTTTTTTTTTATTATTTATATACCAGCTTGAAATATTGTTTTTAAGTTAATTCATAAAAATAATTAAGAATTTTTGGTAATTAATTTTGAAAGAAAAAATTATATAAATTTTCGTTTTTTTGTTTATTTTAGCACACCTTTTAAAATCTCTATAAAACTATAAGCTTAGTAATGCATTTTTTTTTAATCAAAACAAAAACAAACACAAAGTAAAAAATTTAATTAACAATAAACTTTAAAAACCAACTCACCCCCATCATTTCACCTCTAAAAAAAAAACCAAATGAAAACAATATTTTTAATTTGGGTGGTCAAAGTATTATTTTTACTTACCCTTTACGGGTGGTCTTTCTTTCATTGCTTATTAAACATTTATTTTTAGTTCAAAGTAGAATTTTTTTTTTAATATTCTTATTATTATTTTTTTTTTTGTTTTTTTTTTAAATTTTATAATATTTTTAGCTGTTGCAAAAATAAAAACGATTAACTAAAATTATTGGTAAATGTGAAAATTTAATGGGACCAGATGTGATTGTTAAATTGTTAAAAAAAAAAATATTGTTGTTTTCTTTCGGAGCCGTGGCTGGGAGAGTCTAGAAAGAACCATATTTGTAATGGCATAAACGTTAAGGTGTTGGAAGTCGTTTCGAAAATCAGTATTCACCTCCATTTAAAATTTTCACCATTCTAACAATCATCACCTCCACCACTATCATAAATATTACCATCAATAACCATCAATATGGCGGCCATCGCATTTGAATATTTGGTTGTTTGTTGTTTTTTTTTTTTCTTATGGCGAGTCATCATACCAATTCACACCGAAAAAGATCGTTTGTATAGCAAAAAAAAACTGCCCCAAACCGCCACTAACGTTAGAGGCCTGACGTTTTCTCTGACGTTCCGCCATTTATTCTAAAGTGAAATCGTAATCGTACCAAAAATAGAATCGAACACGAGAAATTTTACTACAAAATTCTTGCGTAGATGATGCTTCCCTGAACTTTTGGCAAACGTTTCCATTTGCTGTTTCTGCATAATATTTGCCGGTCTTGTGGGTTTTTTTTTTCTTCTTCAAAATAGAAAAGAAAAAATGCAGAGAAAAAAACCCAATATTTTCTTTTTTTTTCTTTGCCTATTTTTAAAGTTGTTTATTTATTGACGTTTGCACTTTCTGTAAATGTTCTTTTTACACTCTTCCAACAATTTATTTATCTATATATGCAAATATTGCCGTTTCTTTTCATCGCACTGTTCTTATTGCTGCTATTGTCTCTGATGTGTTTTGTTTTATTTTTTTTGTTTCCTTTCAATTTTTTTTTTTTTACTTATTTTTGCTCTCGATTTTTTTTTATTTTATTGATTTACATATAATATTAATTATATGAAATTGTCTATTCTTTTCTTCTTTGTCATTTTTCTTTCAATGTTATTTACTTGTTGTGTACTCATCAATTTATCTTTATTGTTTTATTTATTTACAATACGTATTGTCCATTTTTAAGAGTGTATTTATTTAATTCGTACGCTAAATTTTTGCATTTTTTTTTTTTGGATCTATTTAACAGTATATGCATACATATCTATTGGTAATAGGTAAATATTATATGTAATAAATATACACCAAAGTTCGTAGTTCAAATTTTGTTTATTTTTAAAAAATTTCACGTTAGTTTTTTTTGTCTCTCTCGCTCTTTATTTTCATTTAAAAAAAATGAAAAACCAAAATAAATATTTGTACTATTTCTAGTGTGCAATCAAAACGAAAATATTACTGACCGACCGGACCGGATGAACAAATGAAGAAATGAACGGACGGACGTACGGTTTTGATTTCTATTGTAAATGTTTACGCCAAAAATTGATGAAGTCATTGACGAATGATAGATTTTTTCTCCTTTTCTTACCTACCAACCAAGAAAATAGTCTTTGGTATCTGCCTACTCATCACTAATTATATATACACACTTCCATATATATATATAGGGAGAGTTTTTTTTTTCTTCTCAATAATTTAATTTATTAACTTAGATTTTTTTAAGAATACCATTTTTATTTTTGTTACTTTTTTAAACTATTATGTTTTTTTTTGTATTTAAATTTATTGTTTATTATTTTTACATTTGTAATTTTTCTCTTTCGATATTTTAACATTTTTCCCTATGGTAAGTTAGTGTGCAAAACATATAAATTAGAAACCATGTTGAAAATTAAAGAGGAAATCATATATTTTAATGTTGGCAAGCCTGCTTTTCATCGTTCACGTTAAAACGTTCTATTTCTGATTTGGTTATTTTTCTATTTATTGAATTCTTTAATTTTAACTTGGGTCAGTTTGGTTTTTTTTATTTAAAGAAATTATTTGTGCTCATAATTATAAAAGTGGTCTAAGTAAAAATTTTATCATCATTATTTAAGCCAAATTAATTCAATTGTAATTTTTACGATATTGTCAAAATGAACCATTAGATAATGATTGTTATTTTAAAAGTGGTCTGAAATGTAAGGAAAATAGACAAATATTTTGTAAGGAGTGGACTCAGAGGAACGTTTAACTTAAATTTTCATTGTCCTGGTCATATTTGGATAATCAATCCAATTTATATTTGTTTTATCGCTTTTTTTAAATTAATTAATATGATTCGTGGTTATTGGCATTTATAATTATAATTATGAATAATAATTTTTAATAATTATAAAGTTTGAGAAACACTGTGTAAATATGTTCTTTTGTATAGCTTATCAAGGAAAAAAAACAATAGCGTCAAATTGGACGATCTTGGAGAACGATTAACATCATCAAAAAAGCCCTGTTGTGTGGCTTGTGGTGATGAATTTGTTAAAACCACAAACGCATTTAGTCTAGATTAAAATCTTCAAGTTTAGTCTAAAAAAAATCTGTTATTATATTGTCATATCGCCTAGAATTGATGTTAGCGGTTCGTCTACCTTCATTTTAAAAAAAAAATAAGAGCCAATAAAACCTTTGGATTGTCACTTCTGTATTTGTACAGACCAATATATGTAGGGTAATTGTGTTTATTCACGTATCTACCAAGTGTGAAATTGACCACATTAGTAGAACATTTTTACTTTAAATTAAACAAAAAAAAATACAATAAAATAGTGAGATTTATAGTATCAAATGGCAAATACAAGGTTAACATAACGCCATCTTGGATGATATATATGTTTGACAGCTGTCAAACATATATATATCATCCAAATTACCAAATTGGATAAAACGTAATTGTCTGCATTGAAAAAAAAAACGAAAATCAAAAGAAAATTTAAAAAATTATATTTGTAATTGAAAAATGTGATAATTTTTAAGACAAAAAAAATGTGTTGAAAAAAAATCGTTTACTCTTTTTTTCTCAAATTTTTGTTTGGTTATAAACATTCCAACAAAATTGCATATGCAACGTCATAGCTAAGGTAACTTTTGTTGGAAAATACTAAAAATACCTGTCTATGGCAGAATCTTATATTCTTAAAAAGTGTCTAAAAATTTACTAAATTTTTTGACAACTGCCGATCAGTTTTTTTTTCAATTTAATCTAATAGATATCGCCGAATAGATTTCTATATTAAATAAATACTAAATGAAAAGTGTTTTTACTTTCAAAACTATAAAATGGATAAATCGAGATTTTAGCGACATCTGTTAGATTAAATTGGAAATAAAAAAAATTGGTTAATAATCTTAATGCTAGGGACTCACTTCTGGTATGAACGATGGAACCACAGCCGTTCATGGTATTATTTGGCATTTCGGCTTTTGTGTTTTGGCGGGTCTTACCGTTAAAAAAAAAATTTGTTATCACTGAATTTGAGCTATTTATCAGATATAAATAGGCTTGAAAGTGAAAATGTTATTTTAAAATGGTGAGCAATTAAAAGCCGTACAAAATATAATATGTACGAGTATATGTATATTCCATAATATTAATAATTTTCACTTTCAAATTTACGCGAATAAAAAATATTATGAACCGAAAACAAAACGTCATTTTTTCTTCCTACAAGCAACCAAACAAATCGATGACATTTTTTTTTTGCTCCTCGGTTTTACGCTGCAGTAAAAGTATGGGAGAATGACACTGAAGTCAGTAAAAGTACCAGGTTTGTGTATAAAGTAGTTTAGATATCAGGTTGGTGTATAGGGAAACCACGAATACATTGCTACTATTGACAAAATTACTACTATTCAAAATATTTACAATGATTTTGGTTAAAAATCTGTATTAGTTTTTGTTTACACAATTTTATGAAAAATATATAAACAAAAATTCTTATCTAGTGTACGAGAAAATAACTGAATATGCGAAATAATAGAAAAAGAAAAAACATCACAAAAAAAGGATTTTTTATTCCAAATAGTTTAAAAATTGGCATTTTTATTATTTGTTAAGTAAAATATTTAAGAAAAATTAAACCAAAATATTTTATATTATTATTCATCAAACTTTTACAGAATTTAATAATTCCACTATTAAAAGGAAGAAAATATAATTTTTATAATCGTTTTTTGTTTGTTTATTTTTTCAGAAAGTCTATTATTTGATAAAATTGGATTGTGTAAGTTTTAAATAAAACTTTTATATTTATTTAATTAAGATTTATGTACACGTATATTTTCTGAAAGAAGTAATTTTTTTTTATTTTAAAAACAATTTTATTAATTCAAACAATTTTTGAAGTTATTTTTTTATGTTATTAAAATAAAAATAATAAGGTATTTTCCTATATTACAATTTATTTGAAATCACAAGAATTTAAATATTAAAATTTCAGATTTGTTAAATAATTTTAAAATTGAAGTATTTTTACACAATTTATTGGACTAAATAAAAAGAAGCCTGTACTGATAATAACTATTGCCTCTTAAGTTATTCAATTTTTTTTCCAATTACATCATAGGACATTTAATTATTTTATTATTAATTATTTACAGATCATTTGAAAAAGATTTTTTTAATAGAATACTCCATGTTTTCGAGTAAAAATCTGTCGTAAAAGAACTATTGTTTATCAAAGAGTTTAAAATTTAGATTTTTATTGAAATATTTTTAATATTTAATTTTTTAGTAAAAAACACAAACTTACCATAAACACGTTTATTTATTTTGAGGTATAATTGATATAATAATTCTAATGATATGCTAATGTTGGAATGAACTTGATTCTAAAATAAAAGGGTTTCTTAAAATATGAAAGTAAAGATCCAAATCTAGAGTATAAAATACTTTAGAACTAAAAAAATATTAAAAAAATTATGCAAATTACGCTGTTGTTGGTTAAAAATTTTTGTTGTTGATTATTTTAAGTAAAATATATTTTATGTTTAAAAAAAAATGTTGTAAAAATTATGGATACTCCCCTTTCCTACCTAAAAAGCAACTTACTACTTTTAAATGTACGTAAGAAAAAATTAATTAATCTCAAAAGAAAAAAATTGTTTGGGAAAATTGTAATTGCGAGAAAAGCCACAGTTTAGCGTATTATTTATTATATAGGGCTTTCCAATAAGAGTGATATTATCGGGAAACCCTATATAACAAATAATATTGCTGCCGTTCAGGCAAGTGTTGCTGAAGACCGCAATTTGTCGATTCCAAGACGTTCTCAAGATTTGGGACTGTCTCAAACCACAGCCTGGAGGATTTTGAGAAAGGATTTGGGCTTGCATCCGTATAAAATTGTTATCACTCAAGAACTGAAGCCATTGGACTACCGTGAACGTCGTGAATTTGCTGATTTTGTCTTGGAACAACTTGAAAACGATAACGATTTTTTTAAGAAAATCATCTTCTCCGATGAGGCTCACTTTCATCTGAGTGGTGCGGTAAATAAACAAAACTTTCGATTCTGGTGCGAAGAAAATCAACAAATTATTCTTGAACACCCATTATATTCACCTAAATTGACAGTTTGGTGTGATTGGGACCACCCTGGTGGGATCATCGGTCCGTACTTCTTTCGAAATGAAGCTGGTAACACCGTTACTGTCAATGGAGAGCGGTATAAATCGATGATAACCAACTTTTTATGGCCGAAATTGGAAGAAGTTGATCTTGGCAACATCTGGTTCCAACAAGACGGGGCTACGTGCCACACAGCATGTGCAACAATCGAATTATTGCAAGAAAAGTTTGGAGATTCGATTATTTCAAGAAATTATGACATTGAATGGCCTCCAAGAAGTTGTGATTTAATACCATTAGACTATTTTTTGTGAGGTTATTTGAAGTCATTGGTCTTTAGCAATAAAGCAGACTCTCTTCAAGCTTTAGAAGTCAATATTGAACGTGCTATTCATGACATTGTGTACGACTTGATTTAGTGGAAAAAGTGCTCGAAAATTGGGTTCATCAAATTCGTTTCTACACAAGAAGTCGTGGAGGCCATTTTATTCAGAACTTAATTGTATCGATTGTACTTCACATTAAATAAAAAACATTTGAATTTCTTTAACAATTAGTGTGTTTTTTTTTAAAGAAATCATATCACTCTTATTCGAAAACACTTTATTTGTTAGAGTAGAGGGTATCATTCAAAGGACCTCCTTATCATAGTTAAGTCCATAGTTTGAAAAATGCTATTCAAACTTTTTTTTAAATATCTCGCAAACCACTTAAGATATATCAAAACTTTTATTATTGCATTAAAGTACAATCAATGCAATTATGAATGGAACTGGACTTCGGTCATATGTCCCCCACGGGCACGCTTGCAGCGGTCGATTCGTTGCAGCCAATTTTCGATGACTCGGCCACACAATTCGACGGGAATGGCAGCTATTTCTCGTTCGATATTGGCTCTTAAGTCCTCTAACGTCGCCGGCTTATTGGCATAGACCATCGATTAACATAGCCCCACAGAAAAAAGTCTAGAGGTGTTAAATCACAAGATCTCGGCGGCCAATCGACAGGACCTTTTCTCGATATAACACGTTCACCGAACTTCGACTTCCATAAGTCGATTGTTTCTCCCGCTGTGTGGGATGTAGCACTGTATTGTTGAAAGCACATACCACTGATGTCCAGCCCATGCAATAGATCAAAGAAATAACTTTGCAACATGTCTCTGTAGCGTTCACCATTGACTGTAACGTGACGGTCATTTTCATCAACGAAGAAAAACGGCCTAATAAGACCACCGGCATGAAAACCGTACCATACAGTCAATTTTTGTGAATGAAATGGTGTTTTATGAAGCACATGAGGGTTTGCAGCACTCCAATAACGCATGTTTTGTTTGTTGACGAAGCCATTCAACCAAAAATGCGCTTCATCCCAAAATTGGCGTAAGCGCTCTTAAAGTTGCAATCACCCCAAAATTGGTGTAAATCTTTGCATGATAAAAATGTTTAAGTTATTGAGTATTTTGACAGTAACAACGCACTGATTGGTTTAATGCTGCGTTCATAGTAAGAAATCAAATGTGTCAAGTTGCTATTTCGATTTAAATCGAAATTTATTAATTTATATTCAAAAAAGTTCCCTTGGTCAGCTTTATGTATATATCGACGAACACGTTGTTTGCACTCTTCGTACTAGTGCTGGAAGGCTTCAATTGGAATCGCCTTTAGCTCCTTGATTAGACCTCTTTAGATGTTATTGGAAGTACCAAAATTATGTCCTTTCAACTCTTTTTTGATCTCAGAGAACAACAAAAAAGTAATGCGGAATAAAACGAGTTAAAAAGGGAGCTGTGGAACCACAGGAATTCCTTTGGGCGAAACTACAAAAATCGCTTTTTCCGATAAAAACTCATTGATTGAGGTCCGAGGAAAGAACTCTTTCTAAGCTTTTTAAGAGGCTTCAATGTTAGTCAAGAGAGGAAGAGTTCTTACTCGTTCTACATTTTTATCAGTTTTTGATTTTAAGCGCCTCCTGGAGCAAGACTCTGTTCCATTGCTTCTTTGCCATCGAGAAACTTTTTGTTGGCCCTCTTGGTAAGAAAGGCTTCAAATTTCACATCGCACTATAAAAACATAACTTTACTTATTACGCTCTCTCAAGGGTTGTGTAGTTACAAGATGAGTTTGAAGTGCACCTTTAGAAGGGAGAAAAAGTTTGCAATATTGCCAGATCATTATCAGTAATACCAGTCTCACAGTTTTTCTGCCACACCTCGTATACTTCAGTAAATACGTACTTCAAATTGTGAGATTATATTGTCTGTTCGGATCATTTCTATTGTCAATTATTTATTATTTTTAGCATATTCAATAGAAAAGAAAAATGATCGATTTTCCAGCTATTTTGGGTAATTTTCAAGAAAAAAGTCGCACACAAAAATAAAAGCTTAAACATTTTTAAACAAAAATCTACTCGAGCATGCATGTTAATACGAATATGCATGAACGTATGTAAAAGTGGTAATCATAAATAAATTCTCTCTCTCAAAAAAATAAATTAAAGCCTAAAGAGGGAAAAAGAGAAACAACAAGAAAAATCTCTTAAAAACGTAAACAATGCGACAATATACAATGTATTTACTTACTTGCATGGATTTTCCTCGCACATTTGAACAAAAAACACAAAACTCGTGTAATCCGGAATCGCCGCCGATTGCATTGTTGTTTACGAGTACTTACAACGGGTTTTGTTTTCATATTCATTGTTATTGTTCTAATAGTGTTTAAGAGTAGATTTTTTTTTATATTTCTTCTCTGTTTCCCCTGCATATGATAATATATTGTCATTTATTTATTTTTGCACATTTTTGAAATTTCTTCAACTTATGTCAATTAAGCCCGACACACACTAATGAGTATATCGGCGAGCTCTATTATGCAGATATACATATTTGGTTGGACGAAATAGTCGTGTCCAATTTTTCTACTCTAATTTTATAAAAATTTACTTTTAAGCAATCTTTTTATACATTTTGTCTAATTTTGTTTTCTTTATTTTTTTTAATAATTTTTATGTAATTTCTTACGAAATTAAAATTTTTCATCAATTTTTTAATTTAATTTATAGAATTTTTATTAACTTTTATTCATTTTTTTATCTTCAATAGTTTGAAATATTGATTAGCCGAAAAAGTTCGTGGCATTTTTGAGGGCAGGTTTATAATAATATTATATGATAAAAATCGTTAGAATTAACCACTAACGATTAAATCTAGTCTCTAAGGTTAAAAGTAATGTTTTCATAGAGCACCTTTCCAGACAAACAATTATCATACAGAGGAGATTGAGCATTTTCTATCTACTCGTTATTAAAAAAAAATCTACAACTATGGTCCAATTTTTCTACTCTAATTTTATAAAAATTATTTTTAACAGTCTTTTTATAGATTTTGTATAAATTTTTTTTCTTTATTTTATTTTTTAGAATTTTTATTTAAAAAAAATGTTTTTAATAATTTTGTGTTATTTTGCATTAAATTTTTCGTTTAATTTTTGAAATTTTTATTTATTTTTATTCATTTTTTTTTTATCTAGTTTGAAATATTGATTAGCCGAAAAAGTTCGTGGCATTTTTGAGTAAAATAGAGACGTTTAAATCAGAGTATTAAAATCAATTTATTGAAACCAAATATTATTCATTATTATGGACCGAGCCATGATTCCCATCAGTGTAGATCATTAAGAGAGTTCTGTAGAGATCGAAATAAGTAATAGTCTGAGGGTGCTATATCTGGGCTATATGGTGGATGCATCAAAACTTCCCAGACAACCTTTCTTAAATCGTGGTAGAAGATGGAAATTTTTCCATTGCTCAATTCTGGTCATTTTCTCTTAATCGCTTGGTGTAATGTCTCCTTTTGATGACAGTACAGTACCGCATTAACATTTTGACAGAAAGATAGCCGGTCATAATTAACAATTCTCGTCCAGTCCCACTATACACACAGCATAATCTTATTGGCCGTCAATCCTGGATTTGATATTATTTGTTATAGTTTATCTATCTTTTTCCATTATGTCTCTTTCGAACGATATTCTCGTATTTTACCGATTTTTCATTACTACAGAAATGGCTCGATTTCATTGCGCTTCATCAGACATTCGCAGATTTTAAGTTGGTCCATTTTGTTTTTCACACTTAATTCATGATGAGGCGCCTAAACATCTAGTTTCTTTTTGAACCCAGCCTTTTGTAAATGGGGTAAAACGGTTTGATGATGATAGTTTATTAATTCATAATTAATTAATTTTAATTAATTGTTGTTTCGCAATCGCATTTTTGGTTATGTGGCTACGGTAATTGTTTCGCAATCGCATTTTTGGTTATGTGGCTACGGTAAACAAGCAGAATCGAAAATTATCGATTCTGGAACGGAAAGTAACCACAACCGTTACAGGACCTTCCTTTGCATTCAAAAAATATTACTGACTTTTTGGTGGGGCGGTATCATCGGATTATACTGTTTTCCAAATGAGGCTCGTAATATGATCCTGTCAGTGCCGGGAGAGGTGTCGAGCTCCTTGGCACAGAGCACTTAAAACAAGTCACTTATTGCAGACAAATCTTCCACGTTGCGTTATTTCGAGACACGCTAATGTCAGCTAGTCGCCTAGATTCTGAGATTTAACGCCCTTAGACTTTTTTCTACTTCCAGTGGTAGTGGTCCATACCAGGAGTAGGAAAATGTGGCTCTTTGTTGAGTTACCTGTGGCTCTCAATGAAAATTTAAATCCATTTTTACTATTATTATTATTTCAGATCTCTTTTTAAGGAATCTTGAATTGACTAAGTAAGTGAAGCTTCGATTGAATTAAATTAAATTAAAATTGAGTTATGGTGCCGCCCTTATTGACCTCATGCGTGCTCTCTCCTTTTCGATGCCAATTAACCGACAACACTTTCTAAACTAGAAAACAGAATCATTCAAGCAATCGGTGAGATTCAACCCGATTTATGCGAAAGTTCAAAAATTAGACCTCCCCAAAAACGCATGAGGTCTAATTTTTGGACTTTTTTAGTCCAAAAATTACACCTCATGAGTTTTTGGGGATTCGTCTCCTGCAAACAAAACTATTTGTAAATAATAATAGTATCGAATTCTTTTTGATTTTTAATAAAGATATCTACCACAGTTTATATACAACTCCTTTTATTCAATTTTGAAGATGAAGTTCCCTAAATGAACAACTCTTTACTTACCTGTATCATTAGAACTAATTAAAGTACTTATACTATGCAAGGATAATGAGCAAAAAAGGAAAACATTCTGAATTTACGATAATGTAGTTAACGTTCTATCGTTGTCACCACATTTGAACAGCTATTATTGAAGGAAACAAATTTATTTTAATTTTTTTTTGCATAAGGTGGAAATTATTTGCACGTGCAACCTTGAACTCAAACGGTATTCTCTTATTTTCTTTCCTTTTAATAGAGTCATTTTCCCTTTCGATATAAGGTAAAAAGAATTTTTTTATTTTGTCACATTTTCTATAATCACGTCGGAGTGGACATACACATACATACTTACAATATATCTAATTAAGCGTAATTATGAACAAATAATCGGATAGCTTTTGAGGTATGGAAATATTGTATGTATGGAAAAATGTGTATGGGGAAGTTCACAAACTGTTCAAATATGTCAACCATCGAACCTAGGATCTTTGCCTTGACAAGTTTATAAGTACCTTTAAATACACGTATGTATATATAAGGATTTTTTTATATAAATATGCGTGTAAGCATAAAAGATTATGCTTGAATATTTTATTTGGTTGATTAGGTTAATTTATCTTATAATGGAAAATAAAAATGCGAAGCAGAAAAAAATCCTCCTACGATATACGAGTTATATTTATAATAACCACAGGAAAGTGGTGACAAATTTTGCCAAACGCGAATATTTAATAATTTTTTTTAAGGGACTTCTGGTGATTCCTTTTTTTATAATATTTTTTTTGTGTGGGTTATGAAAAGAAAGTTTTTCTATGGAAAAAAGTATGTTTTTTGATGATTCTAATTCTAAGAGAGGTCCTTTTTCACTTTTTCATCTGATAATAATTTTAGCAAAAATCGTTCGCTTTTAAGAGGCCACTTTTATATGATTACATCAAGATGCTTGAAGGATCACCCATCCAAATCTTGTTTAATATTTACTTCTTCACGTGTAAATTTCATTCAAAAAAAATTATCTGTTTTTATTAGCTAAAGGGTTTTTCGAATAAGAGTGATATGATTTCTTTTCAACAAAAAAACACACAAATTGTTAAGGAAATTCAAATGTTTTTTATTTAATGTTAAATTCTGAATAAAATGTCATTCAAATGGCCTCCACGACTTCTTGTGCAGAAACGAACTCGATGAACCAAATTTTCGAGCGCTTTTTCCACTAAATCAAGTCGTACACAATGTCATGAATAGCACGTTCAATATTGACTTCTAAAGCTTGAAGAGAGTCTGGTTTATTGCTAAAGACCAATGACTTCAAATAACCCTACAAGAAATAGTCTAATGGTGTTAAATCACAACTTCTTGGAGGCCATTCAATGTCACAATTTCTTGAAATAATCGAATCTCCAAACTTTTCTTGCAATAATTCGGTTGTTGCACGTGCTGTGTGGCACGTAGCTCCGTCTTGTTGGAATGGAACCAGATATTGTCAAGATCAACTTTTTCCAATTTCGGCCATAAAAAGTTGGTTATTATCGATCTATACCGCTCTCCATTGACAGTAACGGTGTTACCAGCTTCATTTCGAAAGAAGTACGGACCGATGATTCCACCAGACCAAAAACCACACCAAACTGTCAATTTAGGTGAATATAATGGGTGTTCATGAATAATTTGTGGATTTTCTTCGCACCAGAATCGACAGTTTTGTTTATTTACCGCACCACTCAGACGAAAGTGAGCCTCATCGGAGAAGATGATTTTCTTTAAAAAAATCGTTATCGTTTTCAAGTTGTTCAAAGACAAAATCAGTAACTTCATGACGTTTACGGTGGTCCAATGGCTTCAGTTCTTGAGTGATAACAATTTTATACGGATGCAAGCCCAAACCCTTTCTCAAAATCCGCCAGGTTGTGGTTTGAGACAGTCCCAATTCTTGAGTACGTCTTGGAATCGACAAATTGCGGTCCTCAGCAACACTTGCCTGAACGGCAGCAATATTTTCATTACTTGGAGCGGTTCTTTGTCTTATTGGCACTTGAACAGTATGTAAAGAAAATATACGCTCAAAATTTTTAACAATTCGACGAATAGCGAGCACAGTTGGATGGTCATTACGACCATAAAATGGCAAAAGCGCACGAAAAGTTTCAATTGGAAAACGATTATTTTGATAATAAAATTGAATAATTTGTAAACGTTGTTGTTGCGTATATCTCTCCATGATGAAATTATAAACATTACTGAATACAATGAAGAAAAATGACAGATCATGACATATAACAAATGGCCGAAACGTCACTTAGAAATCATTGGAAAACCCTATATATACAATTACATAAATATTATAAAAAGCAAATTTTATACTAAAGATTTTTGTACTGTCACATGTTCCTCTCCTATTATTTATCACTATAATGACAGGACAGGAACATGTGACAGTAAACACCAATTCTGCCTAACGATATATTCTGGTTGCCAATTTATCTTTAAGAGTCGACAAGTGTCAAAAGAACAAAGATTTTTGATGAGAGCCATCTAAAAATGGAAGGATAATGGGAAATGAAACTTTTTATAACAAGAGACGCACAAATTATGACCTGTCACCATTTAGGTGGACCATGAATAACTTTGTTGCTTTTTGGATTTCAAAATTTTATTGTGAATATCAGTAAAAGTTTGTTCTTTAATGTTAGTTTTGATCGGTTGACCACTCTTCTGATCATTTACTTCCACTTTTTAACCAGTTTTGGAGATTTTTTATATGGGATTATAGATTTATGGAAGCTTTTTGGATATAAGAATGTAAGAATAGGTAGCAGTTATAGTTTTGGGATTAGTTTAAATATCAAAGATTGTACAGGAGAGGACCAATATTTCTACCCTGAGGAACACCAGCTGTGATAGGAGATATTTTAGAATGTTCTGTATTAACAGCTAACTGGGAATAACATTAGAAGAGATATGATTTTGAAATAAGATAGCACGTGGAAGGAAGAAAGCTTTTGAGTTTTCAGAGCTGTCCAGCGTTCCACACTCTATCAAAAACATGGGATCTTACGTAGATTTAATGGACAGAGTAAAAGTCTGGTTTTGTGTTTATTTAGGATTTTCTTTATTTAACCGAATTATATTTTTCACATAGTTTAGAAGTGTTTGTTTACTTATGACGCTCGAATCCTAATTGAATCTTGTCGCTATATTTCTACAATCTAACTTTATCCACCGATAAAGTACTTAAATAGTATTTCTCGTTTACACTTCCCGACTTTATTCGTCGTTTGCACAATTATTGGGTTATTCGGAAAGTAATTTTTTCCCAACAGAGGACTTAGTTGTATTTTAAAAGATATTGGAGGAGAAAAGATGAACCGGCTCAAAGCACTTCGAAAGCCAATATTCATCAAAAAAAAAGTTATGCTATTTGTTTGGTGGGATACCAAAGGAATTGTTTTTTTTTTGAGCTTCTACCGAGCAACACAACGATCAATTCTGAAGTGTACTGTCATCAGTTGGACAAATTGAATGATTCACTTAAAGAAAATGGGCCAGAATTGGTCAATAGGAAAGGTATAGTGTTCCAACAGGATAATGTGAAACCACATACAAATTTGACCACTCGGCAAAAGCTTTTAGAGCTTAGATGGGATATACTGCCACATCCACCATACTCTCCAGACCTAGCACCTTCCGATTATCATTTGTTCCGGTTTCTACAAAAAATTTTAGATGGTAAAACGTTTAATTCAAACGAGGAGGTCAAAAATCACTTGGATCAGTTTTTTGCCAACAAAGAACAAAAATTTTATAAGCGTGGAATCATGCTACTGCCAGAAAGATGGAAAAGGGTATTGGATCAGACTAGACAATATTTAATTGAATAAAATATTAATTCACTATATGAAAATCGTCTTTCATTTTTATAAATAAAAAAACGAAATTACTTTCCGAACATCCCAATAATACCCGACTTTAACCAGTTTTTCTTGAATTGCTGTTCAGACTGAATTCACTCGCTGGTGAGCAGCGCTCATATTTTTGATGCTCCGGCGTAATTCTGAAACATTCCGGAACCGAACTTTTTGGAATACTCTGGACTTCTCTGGAACCGTTCATCTATTGTATAATGTTTTAGAACACACCAGAGCTATGTTAGGTCATAAAAATATCTAGGAACACGTCTGGGCAGTTCACATAAATATGAAAAGAAAAGTCTAATAAATACGAGGTCTGCTTAAAAAGTATCGCGAATTTTGGATTTCCGCGGTTACGAATATTCGATTTTCGATTATATTGGTAGTCATGTCTCTCACTTATGCCAACAAGTTCGGCTATTTTGAATGTTCACATAATTTTTAACAGCTGCTTTGCTTGCACGGGTTTTGGCTCGTCTTCGATTTTTGCACATTCTAAACAATGGATCAAAGAATCTATATAAAATTTTGTGTGAAAAACAAAATTAATTGCGCTGACGCATTCCGAATGTATATGACTGTGCCATATGGTGAAGCTACCTTAGGCCGAAGCAACGTTTATCGGTGGTACAAAATGTTCTCAGAGGGCCGGGAAGATGTGAACGACGGAAAGGTCGAATGTGAAGGTTTTGCTTACAGTTTTCTTCGATTACAGGGGCGTGGTGCATCATGAGTTCTTGCCACAGGGTAGAACGGTCAATAAGGAATATAACCTGCAGAAACGCCCGGATTTGTGGAAGAAAAAAAATTGATTCTTGCACCATGATAACACCCCTGCTCACGCATCGTTGCTTGTGCGCGAATTTTTGGCCAAAAACAACACACTAATAATGCCGCAGTAACCGTATTCCCCAGATCTGGCCCCCTCCGACTTTTTCTTGTTTCTGAAACTGAAGAGCCCCATAAAAGGACGACGCTACGCTACAATTGAGGAGATAAAGACGGCATCGAAGGAAGAGCTTAACAAGATGACAAAAAATGATTTTCTGAAATGCTTCGAGGATTGAAAAAAACTTTGGCATAAGTGTATAATATCTGGAGGGGATTACTTTGAAGGGGACAAAATAGATATTCATGAATAAATAAATTATTTTTGAAAAAAAGAAATTCGCGATACTTTTTGAACAGAACTCGTATACCAAAACAACTTTATTAAAAGAGAATTCTTGCAATACATTTTTCTTGATTCTTCTTTCTATAACGAGCATATATTTTTTTGATAAATTTCCATGAGATAAAATTAGACCAATAATTATTAATTATTAATAAAAAAATATCATAATAATTCAAAAATTAAATATACTTTCTTTCGATAATTCCAATATGCATGGAATGGAACAATAAATTTTCCAAAATTTCCAATTTATAAAATGATAAACAAAAAATGAAGGAAAATTAAGAAAAATTAAGAAAATTAAAGAGAAGATATAAGAGAATAAAATTTAAAAAAGGTCGAAATGCAAATAAAATGACAAGTTTCGTAATTGAAAGAAGAAAAAAAAGCTTAAGTCAAATCTTGGTTAAATTCAAATTAAATAAAGCTTTCGCTATAGAGAGACTCAAAAACAAATAACCAATAATAATAATGAAGAAAATGACAATAACAATAAACGTAATAGCAGAAATTTCCTAAGAGATAAATGGTAAAAAAAAAACAGAGAAAGAGGCAGTGATAGTGTAGTTGTTGATAGTTAAAGCGGGAGGAAAAGAAACAACATTGAAGAAAAGAGAAAATTTGTCTACATTACTCGTATAAGAGTCCGTTCTCCATCCTAAAATCATGTGTCTACGGGAGAGTAATTGAAATTTTCACACATTTACTTACGTTGAGTACGATTGAATTTTTCTTTGTGTTTTTTTCTCAATTTGTGTTTGTTTTGTTTTTATTTTGTTTTGTTTTGTGTAGTCAATCCTCGCCGTCATGTTGAAAGAAAAGTGAAATTCGGAATGAATGAATTTGTACGTGTAGCCGCGCACAACTGGAACATCTGAAAGCAGGGCGTGTATTATAGTAAAATTGTCCGAAAGGGAAAGCTTAACGCTACGGCTTGTTAAAAGACAGAGAAATGCTCAGAAATTGGAAAATCCTTTTTTACGAGAGGAAGGTGGTTTTGAAACAATGCCACCCCGTATAATACACGCGCACACGACACACTCGTGCTGTGATGAAGACGTACCCATGCCTGGTTGAAGTTTAAAGGTTATCAAAACGGAGGGGGCAAGTCTTTCGGTGTAAACATGATCGCCGTAGAAGTCTGCAGTGCAATTCAGTTTTGGGTTCGTGTGAACCTGCCGAGAAATGTTGTCTCTTCCGTGTACAAATGAGAAACGGAATTATTTGCTTCTCGGTTGTTCTGGGCGCCTGGTGCAACAGCGGTATGAAAAATTACACTGAAATAGTTGTTCGACATTCCAAAGTTGCTTGAAGCGGTTCGTTCGGAGAGTGTGACGGGCTCGAAGCCAACGCAATCACCACGCATACTTGTTTAGCATTCTAGTATTCGTCTCTACAAGGCGGCATTTGTAAAAAAATACTGTTGAGAGTGTTGAAGGGGAAACGTGTGCAGTAATTTGGTTCGTCTACGAAATAATCAATGAGTGAGGTTTGTGCATAAAATGTTCATGCACACATAACTGGACAAATGGCACACATTCGCAGAAGATACATTCGAGATGGCGCATACAAACAAAGCTGAAAGAATTGAGAAAATTCTTTAAATTCTTTCAGTTCCTGGCAACAATTCCTTCGTTCGTTCATTCGTTAATTCGTTGGTCTTTCGTTCGCTGTTCGGCTAATGGTCGGGTTGTCAGTACCCGTTCTATTCAGAGTCAGTCATCGCTCTATCGTTTATATCATTCAAATTATATTGTAGTATTTGCCTGATTATCCTGGCCCAGGTCTATTGTGAATGGCAGTGAATAACTTTCTCTCTTTGATAATACAATAGATAGTAACGAGTAGATTTGTTCAATTCGATTGTGACATTTTTTTATAAATTTGTTTTTAAATTCCATATAAATATTTTAAAAAACTGAAAGAGGTTTGGTTTTTTTTTTAATTAAATAATTAGCCAAAAGATAAATGCTTCCTTTTTCTTCGTTTTCAAAGAAAACATAATAAACTAAAAAAAGAGGAAAAAAATACATTAATTAAATATAAAACTCTGAAAAGAATATGTCGGTAGTGATTATTATTACAAAAAAATTTTGAGTATAAATTCTTTGAATGATAAGGACATCATCGTATTATTGTGAAAACAAATAATTGGAAATAAAAAACGGTTTTTTTGTTGTTACAATAAAAAGTAAATAAAAACTGAAAAGTTCTGTAATCTTTTTGTGCAACGAAATTCTTTCGGTTTTTGTAGGAACAACTAAAATGTAAGAAATTTGCAGAATCAATTCTGGTAAGAGATTTTCCTTTTAGTATTATTTATTATTAATTAAGAAATATATAAATGTCCATTCTTATTATTGTTTAGGAAATCATTGTGAATTGCTCTATAAAATATTATTTGCTATTTTAAGCAAACAATAATTTTTTCTAAAGAATCTACATTTCTTGTGTAATTTTTTCTACAGAAAATATTTTTCAGGATAATTTTTCCTTACATTTTCCAAATGAAAATATTATTTTTTTAGATTTTCTTATGAGTTCAATTTTTTTTTTTCAATGGCGAAAATAACCTTTTATCTGTTTTGTATTTGGGAAAGTAGGGTCCTGTCATTTGACAGCTGTCAAATATATATTTCAGTCAAGGAAACATTTAGTTAGTTTTAGATTTTCAATTTGATTTAATGACTAAAAAACATAAAATTTAATAATATAAAGATGTGAATCGCTTAAAAAACGTAGCTTCGTTCCGTGTTCAAAAGTGAGATTATTTAATTTAGTGATGATATTTATTTCTTAATAAGCAAAATCATTGTCTACAGGGCACTAAGAAGCTACAAATGACTTTGCAGAAGCAATTGTAGCAGTGAAAAGCGACTGAATGGATTTTGAGTACTATGCCTACAAGAATATCAACTTTTTTTTGACCTAAACTTAAGGATTTTAATCTGAATCAAGTGTGGTTTTAACAAAACGGAGCCACACAACCCTCTCAGCGTGTCACATTTTTACTTTATTGAACGAAAAGTTTGCAGGACTATTTGGTGAGGCTTTCAATTAGTCTTCAATCGGTTTTTTGCAAAATTCTTTTCTTATATCATAATTTTCGACGACTTTTTCGAAAATTTCGAGCTGTAATTCGGCTCTCCAAAAAAATATTTATTTTACTTAAAATCTAAATTTTAATTATTTATCTTATTTAACATTAAGTCAAGTATTTTTTATGTTTATATCAAGTACTTTTAACATCAACAAAAAAAAAAAATCACCACAAAATTTGGTCTACTACGACGGACAAGTCTATTCTCAGTAAGACGCAGGCAAAAGGATTTTTCAGTTCAAGAAAAAATAACACATGTTCCTTTGAACAGGATTTAAAACAAATAAAGGAGACTAAGTAATTGCTTTGAAAAATAAAAGAAAACGAACTAAAAATTTAACATGGTTTTATATTCTGTTTAGTAAAAAAATAATACTTTTGAAGAGTATTTTAGTGTAGTTTGAAAGCGTAGGAGTACTTAACTACAAAGCGATTGTATAGTAACAAAAAAAATGTTATTATTTGGATAAGGATTTTTTTTTCAAAAAAAAATTCACTTAATCGACTCTCACTCTTCTCGTAATTAATAAAATGACATTGATTGAAAAATAAAAGAAACAAAACAACAGAAAAAAAACAAATTGTCTAATAATAGGAAAAAGGTATTGTCGTAAAAAAATAAATAAAACAGAAGAAAATAAGGATATAAAATTTCGAACACTTATCACTCTTCTATTACATGTCGTACTCATATGTACGCTGAACGGGATAAAAGCCCAACAGGATCAAAATGTTGTACGTATAAATTGTGAAGCCCACTCTACTCATTCATGGAAATTCGTTGAATTTGTAAAGAATGAAAATCATAGTAGCGTATTTTGATGTGGGTCGTATTTGCCGTGTTGTTTTGAAATTGCGGTTGAATCGTCAACTTAAAGACGTTATGGTAGTGCGTGAAATACAATGTTGGAAAGGAGTAGCAGTTTTCGTATACGTAATCTTGGGAGTACACAAGAGTACTAGAGTATTTCAACAGCTATAAGGACACCACAGCAACAAAGAGCGCTCACGAGAAATGAATATTCTCGGAGAAGGATCGAATGGGCAAGGCAATCTAACAATCTGAATAGTATCTGAGAAGAAGAGAGAAGACCATATGGTATCCATTTCTCTTTCGTAGACCTTTTCAAGGACATTTTGTTTTGATTCTAAAAATAAATCGAAACGATACTGCTCGTGTACATATGTGCCTCTCGAACACTAGCGAAGGGGGATTTCGATTATTCCATAGAAACGGTAAAGGCAAATAAGAATGGCAGTCATCAGTGTGAGTGCTAATGTGCCTTGATAACGATGGCAACCATTTGGAGTAATGACTTACAAGCACTTGGAGAGTTCACAGGATATCATCGTGTTTTTACTAGGACGCACTCCGGGATAGAAATTTCCAGATTCAGATTAGCATATATGCAGACTTACGAGAAGCTTTAAATTCAATTTGCCAACAACAAAAAAACTCCCACGCATTTACATAGACGAGTATACGCACACATACAAGCAAGATTGAGAATATGTTTTCGCAAAAAATAAAATGTTCCTTCGCTCTTTTTGTCAATAACAAATATTGTTTTTTTTTCTTTTATTAAATCGAAAGGATTCAATGTGTGTATTTGTAAATTTTACTTATGTTCAATTAGATATTCTTCTCTCTTTCACTCTTACCTCCTAATTTGTTATGTGAAGTGTATTTAAAGCATACTCACTGGGTAAATTGTTGTAAAGCGTATACAAAAGCAAAAGTAGAAAAAAAAACTAAATCCAGAAAAGGAAACAAAAACAAACCGGAAAATTCAAAAGAAATACATGCTCCTTTTGCACCCATGCGCACCGAGAGTGTCGAAACTGGAGCTTTATGTGCAAAAAGCTCCACTAACTTTTTGAATGAAATATTTTCAATGTCCTTACACTACACTAAAGAGAATAGGAAAAAAGGAAACGGAAAGCAAAAAAAAGAAAAAGAGGAACTATGAAAACACAAATAATAAATGATGGGGAAAATAAACAATATCGAAAAGGACTATGAGAATATATAACTTGCTGAGTCATTTTATCATATCTCTTTTTTTATTTTTTTTTACGATTAAAATAAATATTGTTAAAGTTCGAAAATAGTATTACCAGATGAACATTATTTGGTTAATAAAATATTTATAAAAATTCGTTTTGGCAAAAATAATTTTTTGACTAAATTTTAGGATTTTAATGTTTTTAATGTTTTCTACAATTTTAAAAAAAGGATCGTTTTGTGGATAAATTTTGTAGGATTTTAATTTTTTCATCAAATTGATTTTTGTGTGCAAAAAAGTCCTTGAAGAATATTGCCTATTAAACAGGTTTTTTTGAGAAATATATTTTTTTGTACAATTTTAAAAAAAGGGCCGTTTTGTAGAGAAATTTTGTAAGATTTTAATTATTTCATCAAATTGATTTTTGTGTGCAGAAAAGTCCTTGAAGAATATTGCCTTTTAAACAGGTTTTTTTGAGAAATATATTTTTTTTCTACAATTTAAAAAAAAGGGCCGTTTTGTAGAGAAATTTTGTAGGATTTTAATTTTTTCATCAAATTGATTTTTGTGTGCACAAAAGTCCTTGAAGAATATTGCTTATTAAACAGGTTTTTTTGAGAAATATATTTTTTTGTACAATTTTAAAAAAAGGGCCGTTTTGTAGAGAAATTTTGTAGGATTTTAATTTTTTCATCAAATTGATTTTTGCGTGCAAAAATGTCCTTAAAAAATGTTGCCTATTAAACAGGTTTTTTTTAAAAATAATTATTTTTCTACAATTTAAAAACGAGGCACTTTTTTACATAATTTTTTTTAATAACTAAGAGCCGTTTTGTGAAAAATTTTTGTAAAAAACTCAAAAGTATATTTTATGGTCTTTATAAAAAAACTATGACGTAACTTTTCACAGGACTCTCTATTCCTTTGACTTAATTTTTAATGAGTATTTCGCACATTTCGGGCTGTAATTCAGCCATTACTTAATAGATGTGTTTAATTATTCTGAAGTTTGATAATTGTTTGTATAAGATAATTTATTTTATACAACATTTAAAGAAAACCTCTAACGGCATCAAAAATAATACATGGTCCAGATTAAAATCTTCAAGCGCTCAGAATTGACGGCAACCATCTCTTCTTCATTTTTAAAGAAATACGAGCCAATCGCAGTTCAGAATAAATTGAAATCTGGACAGTTACTTATCGTGAGTTTTCACAGTCACTTGAAAGTTTTTAGAGCCTCATACGTGTATATAGTAATTTTGCTTATTATCGTATCCACATATCTAAATTTGATATCTATCAAATGACACAGTTATACATACCGAACTACAAAATTGATAACTCATTATGATGAACTCTTACTATTGGCAATACTGGCATTTTCAATATTTTTTATTTTTCTATCTATCGAAAAAATAAATGAAGTCTTTTATTTTGTAATCAGTAGTTTTTTATTCAATATTTTTCCTTTTTTTAATAAAATAAAATAACATTTAAAAAAAATAATCTTACAAGTTGTGCTGACTCCCAGTATACGTTTTATATACTTTTTCCATCCATTCTCATATACGATATTTGTGTCATGCTTGTATTTTGCAATATGCACGCACCCCTTAACCTCTTCCCATTCAATGTAAAAAAAAACCCTCCATAAAACGCACAGAAACCACCTACTAAAAACTCTGTTGAGCATGCCTAACTGATGCGGTAGTTGCCATAGTAAAGCTCCCACTCAATAGCCATTACGGTATAGTAAACGTCAGGGAAGATCCGTACCTCGTAGTAAAATCGAATTTTCTAATAAATACCAATACACTGACACTAGTGAGCAACAGAAAGAGCCTTAATTATATTATGAAGTAACTTTGAGCGAATATTATCCTTTATTTACATCCAAATACACTGCAGGCCAAAAGTATGCACCACGCCCCTGCAATCGAAGAAAACTGTAAGCAAAACCTTCACATTCGACCGAACTTGGCGCGCTTTTTTCGGTCTTGGCTCGTGCGGCAGCTTCCATTGGGATGATTGAGCTTTGGTTTCCACATCATAACCATAAACACATGATTCGGCACCAGTTATGGTCCCTCTGGTCTGGTCCCTCTGGAGCAAATTTGGGTCGTCGCGGACAGAGTCCAACAGCTTCTTAGCAATGTTAATGCGATGCTGTTTTTGGTCGAAATTGAGCAAAAATCGAAGACGAGCCAAAAAAACACGTGCAAGCAAAGCAGCTGTCAAAAATTAACTGAACATTCAACATGGCCGAACTTGTCGGCATAAGTGAGAGACATAAGTACCAACATAATGCCATAAAAAATCGAAAATCGAATATACGTAACCGGCGGAAATTCAAAATTCGCGATACTTTTTGAACAGACCTTGTACAATGTAATGTTTAGACGGGAGCTTCGTAGTTCATACTTTGATCTGTACGGAAAAAAAGGAACAGTAATGGTAGTTACTATTTCAAAAAATAATAAAACAACAACACAAATATTTATTTAAATTTATCATATTCTATATTATACATCCAAAACAAAAAATAAAAGTTTTTGATTTATTAAAATTTTAACCAAAAAGAAAAAGGTGATCGCATAATTTTGGCCTGCAGTGTATGTACTCGTATAAATGAAAAGGCGAAAACCCTTTGCAAGAATATGCGCATACACACTTAAATTGGGGATTCTTTGGATGGTACACACACAAACTTAAATACTTGTTACGAGAGCCTAGTAGTTAGTTATATAAAAAATGAAACAAACAAAAAAACAAGTTTTTGTGATTTGTGTAGTGGCTCTCTTTCTCGTTGTAGTCAGCTGTTCATACGGAAGGCGAAGGCCAATTCCGGCATTTGTTCAACGAATGCACACATTAATTAAGAAGAAGAGCCTTCCGAATTGTATGAAAGTTAACAGTTAATTGATAATGAGCGAAAAAGATGAATAGTAATTAGAAGCGTAGGCCAGGCTTCGGTCGGATAGGGATGGAAAATGTTCGCAGTGGCAGTGTGTATTGTGTACATTGAAGGGTAGGGCAGAGTCACACCACTGCCTACGTCAAATACGCGATGGCCTTCAAGGTTCCTTGTTTGCAGAGCTTAACAAACAGAATAATTCTTGCGTGGGTGAATTTTTCGGATTGGATTTCTTCCAGGCTTTTTAGAAGATCGAATGCTCAATGGGCTGTATATGTAAATGGGTGGTGCTGAGGTAGGTGGGTTTTTGGCCGAAGGGACCGGACCGAATTGTCGAAAACAGACCGAGCTGAAAATAGACAAACCTGAACAGAAAAAAAAACGAAAACTCACGAAGGTCGACTGTTCGTTCCATCTCCTTCTCAACTTCTCTCCATTCAGTTGGGTTGGCTCGTGTACGGGCTTTTTTTTATTTGTTTTTCTTTTTTTTTCCCTCTCTATTAAAGCTATCGTAAATGCTTGAGGATTGAAGGCGATTAAAGTTCGTCGCGTAGAAACTTTTGCACTCGTATTTATTCCATACACACACGGTCTGCCTTCCATTCATCCTTTTTCCACACAATTACAAATGAACGTACGTGTTCTAAGGAGAAGCAGCGATACTCAACATACCTTCTGGTGTAATAGGAGTCGAAACATTCCGTACTTTTATTATGAGTGCCGTTTGGCGTATCTTGAATAAATAGTGTGCTAGGATTTCCCAAAGTTATTCGCCGTACGCGTAGTATATTGAATGACTACTCAAAGGACGGCATTTACTACTACACGAAAAAATCGATATTTTTTTCAAAACAAGTGTAGCTCTAGATTATGTCATATGTACACGATACGTTCTCATAGCTGCAGAGTTACTCAATATGGGCAGAAATTTCTGAGAAGGAGCGTCGGAGGTGTGCACATTTTTGGGGTTGGGAACGGGGAACACTTGTAAATTAGCTGGAGTGAATTCGTAGCAGGATGAATACTTATGAGGAGGGACATGATTATGCAAGCTTGGCAACATCATGTTAACTTTGTTATATGGAGACATTCTAGCAGGTTTTATAATCTTATTTTTTTATTGGACAATATATTTTTTGTAATAATTTTTTTTTTTGTTTTCATTATTTATTTTCAGTTTGCATAAATCCATATTCATACATAGGTGTATGTGCATGTATTTGGATGTGTTAGATTTTATATTATAAATTCGTGTGGGTTGTTCAAAGTAACATTATTACCTTTTATTTTTAAAAGGATATTATTTTTGTTTGTTCTTTTTTTCTGTATTTTTCGACTGTTTCATTCAAAGAAAAAAAATTATTATTTTTCATTGAACACTTCGACATTATTATTTTGGGAGTTTTTTGTATTTATTTTAATCAATTTCGTTGGTATTTACAAAACTAGACCTCCTGACTTATGGTAAGAAGAATTTAAGTTATTGATTAAATTTTCAAATTAATGATTATTATAAGTTTGTTTTTAAACATGGCTCTAATGATAACTTGAAAGTAGAATTTCCTTCTAAGAATAAGAATCCAAATTGAACATTATTTCTTTTCTGTATAAATGTTGTTTGGTATCAGAAGAATTTGCTTTTGTATGCATAGCTGGAAATTTTCAAAATTTTTGCTAGAAATGTGTGAGGTTTTATTTTTAATTTTTCCTAAATCCTTTTTTCTGTGGAATTCAATTTTGTCCTTGACGTATGCTTTCGTTATTAGAACCCTATAACAAAAGTGTCTGTTTGTATAATTTTTGAAATGCATATCCTTGATTTGCAATTTTTTTATCAAATGTTTTTTCGAATATTCCTTCCGAACCCGGAGTTATTTGGATAAAACCCACAAGTGACTGCGGGGAAGCTATTTTATCTGCGACAAGTGACTGTGTGCATTTTTATTTGAAGGTGTCATCTTACTGCCCATATTTTTTGAAAATGAAGATGATGAGATGATTCTGATCGCTATGAATCTATGATAACCCAATTTTTTTGTCCTGAACTTGAAGATTTTAAACGTTATGGCAATTGATGGAGATTTTTTTTGAAAGCCTAATGAGATAAATTAAAGCTTTAGTTATTTTCTGTCTGTTTGGAAAATGTTTTTCCTATTAATTATTGATTTACCATTTTAAATAAGAGCTTTTCCTGTTTAAATTCTTTTTATTTTAGAAAGTACTATCGTAAAAATAATTTCTACTCTGTTCTTCGAAATTGAACAAAATCTATTTTACTTTTGCTTACGCTTGAGCAAAATCTATTTCACGGTTGCTTAAGCTTTAAAACAATCTATTTTAGGGTTGTATAAAATTGAGCAAAATCTATCTCATATCTGGTGAATGGCCTTTAGCAGAATCGAGTTCTATTCATTTTTGATTTTTTTTTAAGATTTAAAAATGTTAATTTTTCCATATTTTAATATCAAAATGATTAATTTAAAATATATTCTTTTAGACAAAAAAAAGAAAAGAATCAACTTACTGACCAGTAAATTCTTTCTTTATATTTTTTATAAGGATTTTTTGTATGAATTTTCAGTGACAATTTTCATTAAGAATTTTCAGTGAGATTTTTTAGTAAGATTTTTTTGTAAAAATTTCTGTAAGATTTCCTTATAATATTTTCAATAAGAGTTTTTGTAAAAATTTTCAGTAAGAATTTTCAGAAGAATTTTCAGTGAGAATATTCAGTAAGAATTTTTGGTAAGAATTTTTTGTAAGCATTTTCTAAGAATTCACTGCCAAAAATTTCTGTAAAAATTACTTGGTAATATTTTTTAAAAGAATTTTCACTGAGAATTGTGAGTAAGAATTTTTTGTAAACATTTTTGTAAGAATTTCCTGCAAAAAATGTATGTAAAAATTTCCAGATAACATTTTCTATACGGATTTTCAGTTAGAATTTTTTGTAAAAATTTTCTGTGAGAATTTTCAGTAAGAATTTTTTTTAAAATTTTGTAAGAATTCACTTCCAAAAATTTCTGTAAAAATTACCTGATAATAGTTTCTATAAGAATTTTCGCTGAGAATTTGCAGTAAGCATTTTCAGTAAACATTTTCTGTAAGAATTTTCTTATAATATTTTCTGTTAGAATTTTTTGTCAAAATTGTCAGTAAAAATTTTCAGTAAAAATTTTCAGTAAAAATTTTCAGTAAAAATTTTCAGTAAAAATTTTCAGTAAGAATTTCCAGTAAGAAATTTTATAAGAATTTTCAGTAAGAATTTTCAGTACGAATTTTTAAGTACGAATTTTTAGTAAGAATTTTTTGTAAAAATTTTGTAAAATTCACTGGAAAAAATTTCTGTAAAAATTACCTGGTAATATTTTCTATAAGAATTTTCGCTGAGAATTTTGAGTAAGAATTTTCAGTAAGACCACAACAAATCGGTGCAACAAACTACACAATTGGGACTTGATTTCGCAAAAAGTTTCCAGGACGCGTAATTCTCCAATGTTGCCAGATTACCCTCCGGTCTCATCTACACTTTACCCATATCTCCCTTAAATTATTCTTTTCTATAAAAAATATTATTGTTAGCATTACAGTGTTGAGGAGGAGGTGGGGGGTGGGGGTTGGTTGTGCTGATACTATTACAACCCCGATAATAAAAATAGTAAAATAATTATTTTCAAAAAAAATTAATAATAAAAAAAACAATAAAAAAAAAATTTCAAAGAATATTAAAAGAAAATTTAAATAAAAACTAACTTTTAAGAAAAATATAAAAACATTTGTCTAGAGTAAATTGATAATTTATTTTTACCTTTTCGTTTTAATTTATCACCATAAAATTCTCATTTTCATTCAAGTTTTCATATTTGTTTAGTTTTTTTTTCTGTAAAAAAAACGTACACCTTCTTTATAAAAAGCTAATAAAAACAAGTTTAATTAAAACAAACCAAATGAAAGAAAAAAAACAATACCAGTGAATAAATAAAATTTGAAGCGAACTATGATGAGTAAATACTTGCCACTCATTAAAGACAGAATAATTGAAAATGACAGCCAAAAAAAATGAGAGCGCTGAAGAGATAGTAGATATAGAGAGTTTAATGAACAAATGTGAATATAGAAATGTATAAATACAAAAAAAAAAACAACCAATATAACAAGAGAACATATTTTATCGCAAATAAACAAATTTTGAAAAAAAAGAGAAGAGAATAACACTATTTCATGAATTGATTCTGTGTTCTTTCATTGGATATAACATACCATATAATCGTTTATGCATGTTTGTACATACTCTCGCATACGAACATTTGGACGAAAATGCGTGCGCTCATTATAGCTATATAAAACGATGTACGAGTTTGTAGTTGTAAAGCTCATGTAAAAAGCTACCGATCCGATAGTCTATTGCAGTTTTTCCAAAAAATTCCAATTGAATCGTTGCCATACAGGCTAGGTTGACGTTTCTAGCAGCTAATAAATGGCTGAGAAAGAAATTAACTTTTTTTTTTATTTTCTCAATAAAATAATAATATTGAAGTGTTGTTCGTGTACATTTTTGTATTAGTTAGTTATTGTATTTAGGTATTGTTTTTTAATTATTCAAATACAAAAATAAAAAATTTAATTAAAAAAAATTTAAAATTTAAATATTTTAATTCAAATTAATTAGTTAAATTTAATAAAAGCTAATTCTAGATACCGTTACAGTTAAAAAATATTGTTTTAAAAAGACAATTAAAAATAATTAGTGTATTTTATTTTCTCATCTATTAATTATTTTTATTCGATTAAGAATGCCTCTTAAAAAAATTATATTTCAATTTTAATTTTTTCCTAATAGTCTGAAATGAAAAAAAATAATTAAAAATATGAAAAAGAAATATTAGATAAAAACTTCTAAAACTATTGTAAATAAATAAATTTTTTATGCAATAAAATTTTTGATAGAAAAATAACGAAAAACAAGTGCTGATACACATACAAAATTACGATTTACATAAATAAGTTAATTGGTAATTAAATAATTTGAATACTAATAAATAAATAAACTAGTTTCTTTCTTTATATGTATGTGTACACATAAATCTTTTGTGTAGTTTTTTCCTATATTCTCTTTTTTGTTTTTGTTTTTTTTTTTGCTGATAATATGTCATAATAGATAAAACTTTCTTTCAAGGTCATTTCGATATGTTTTTTTCCGGCATTTTCTCTTTTTTTTTCCAATTCTCTCTTTCCATAAAAACTATCGGAAAGAGAATTCTTGCAATTTTTTCTCTATTTGCTTGGGATTTGTGATCAAAAACAAAGAGAACAAATTGCAAAACCGTTCAATTTGTTCTTTTTTTTTGACTTTGCTAAAAAACTCGTATTTATTTTAATAGATTTTTTTTTTTAAATTTGTTTAAAAAAAAATTAAAATTATTTTTAATTTGTAGAAGTTATAAAAATGGAAATTTGAAAAAAAATAAAAGAAAAATTCCAATAAATTATAATCAAAAAAAAAAAAAATGTAATAATCTTTTTAACAAATTATATTCAAATTGATTAGATAGCTAATCCAGATACTATGAAAATAATTGTGATTTGAACAGGGAAAATTACATAAATAAAAACAATTTTTTTTTAAACTTAAAAATAAGGAAAAGTGATACGAATTTTGTGATAAAAATATATGAATGGAATGTTGCGATTATACGTGTACAGATGATAAATACGAGTATATGGACTCTTTTTTTTAAATGCTAGATGAGTACATAAATAAATATACATATTTTCTTGAAAAATAAGCTTAAATAATAAAAAAAATTAAATCAATTAAAATAAAATTAACAAAAAAAAAGAAAAGATACTTTCAAGTACTGAAAATTTTTGTTTGGTGTCGAATATAAAAGGAATTTGCTGGGAAAAAAAACTATAATTTCGATAATACAAAAAATCTACAATGTAAGTTAAACTTTTCTCTCATTGCATGTAAAACTATTAAAATTTAACAACGTTTATTTGTATAATGAATATTTTAATATTATCTAATCTGGTTAACTTATTAGTTTATTTTTAGTTATTTTATTAATAAGTTTTATTTATCCGATGATTTTTGTATATTTAAAACAATCCAAAATAAAAAGATTCTGCATTTATTTTAATAATAAAATTTCTGAATTTGCTATTTAAGGATAAATTAAAACAAAATATTATTTAAAAAGACACATATGTTTAAAATACTTTTATGTTGTATAAACTGTTTTAAATCTTATAACGTCTTTCAGACATTTGAAGAACGATCATAAAATTCAGATAAAATTTGGAATTTTGGAAGAAAAAAAAAATGTCCTTTTTAAATTGGTAGGAGAATCAAAAATTTTCTATAACTTGAATCTTTATTATTCGTAACAGCAAATAAAATTGAAGAAAAAAAAACTCCTGTACATTTTTATGAAATGTTCAAAAAATACCATAAAGAATTACATTCCACCTATAAATTGGTTAGCTCTTTTTCTTGATAATAGAAAAAATTTATAGAATAGGAATATAAAAATAATAAAAAAAAATTACTTCAAATAAATAAAACGTAAGAAAAATTTTCAATTTAAAACTTATTTGTTCTTTCAAAGAAAAAAAAAATTGTAAATTTTCAAAGCTCTTTTAATACTTGACAAAGTTTATATTGTATTATTTTCTTAGAAAAAGGAAAAGAATTTATTTTACTTATTTAAGTAAAATTTTCCTTATTCTTTTGACGAACAAGGGTGGATTTTTCTACCAAAAGAGAAAAAAAAACCTCTATTATCACCTAAAACAGTGAATAATTTTGGTTCTAAGGAGACTTTTCAAAGTTCTTATCAATGTCCTGAAAACAAAAACAAAACAACGGTTATTCCCATAAGATATTCTCTCTTCTGATTATGTTTTACGTCCTTTCTCCAATTAATAACATATTTTCCAGAATTTGTTTCTTCTTTTTACTGAATTTGTAGCGAATAATATGGAATTGTTTTTGTTCGCTATTATTAAATCAGACGTAAAAGAAATCTTATCGCGATTGAAGAAGATTTTTTTTGAATGCCTAATGAGACATATTAAAGCTTCAGTTATTTTCTGTCTGTTTGAAACATGTTTTTCCTATTTATTATTTATTTTCCGTTGTAAATAAGAGCTTTTCCTGTTTAAGTTCTTTTTATTTTGAAAAGTACTACCGTAAAAATAATTTCTACTCTGTTCTTCGAAATTGAACAAAATCTATTTTACTTTTGCTTACGCTTGAGCAAAATCTATTTCACTGTTGCTTAAGCTTGAAAACAATCTATTTTAGGGTTGTATAAAATTGAGCAAAATCTATCTCATATCTGGTGAATGGCCTTTAGCAGAATCGAGTTCTATTCATTTTTGATTTTTTTTAAGATTTAAAAATGTTAATTTTTCCATATTTTAATATCAAAATGATTAATTTAAATTATATTCTTTTAGACAAAAAAAAGAAGAGAATCAACTTACTGACCAGTAAATTCTTTCTTTATATTTTTTATAAGGATATTTGTATGAATTTTCAGTGACAATTTGCAGTAAGAATTTTCAGTGAGATTTTTTAGTAAGATTTTTTTGTAAACATTTTCTAAGAATTCACTGCCAAAAATTTCTGTAAAAATTACTTGGTAATATTTTTTATAAGAATTTTCACTGAGAATTGTGAGTAAGAATTTTCAGTAAAACTTTTCTGTAAGAATTCACTGCAAAAAATGTCTGTAAAAATTACTTGGTGATATTTTTATAAGAATTTTCACTGAGAATTTTGAGTAAGAATTTTTTGTAAACATTTTTTGAAAGAATTTCCTGCAAAAAAATTATGCAAAAATTTCCAAATAACATTTTCTATACGGGTTTTCAGTGAGCATTTTTTGTAAAAATTTTCATTGAAAAATTTTCTGTAAGAATTTTTAGTAAGAATTTTTTGTAAAAATTTTCAGTAAGAATTTTCAGTAAAAATTTTCTATAAGAATTTTCAGTAAAAATGTTCAGTAAAAATTTTCAGTAAGAATTTTCAGTAAGAATTTTCAGTAATATTTTCTGTAAGAATTTATTGCAAAAAATTTCTGTAAAAATTTCCAGCTACTCGTAATAAGGATTTTCAGTGAGAATTCTTATAACAATTTCCTGTAAAAATGTTCAGTAAGAATTTCCTGCAAAATATTTCTGTAAGAATTTTATGCCAGAATCTCCTGTAAAAATTATTTGTAAACATTGGCTGAAATAATTTGAATGCATATGAAATGATATACAATCTAAAACTGGTGATATCGAAAAAAATATAATTATTCACTTTAGGCAAATGAAAAAAATTCTTTTCTGAAATACTTAAATAATTCCATTATAAAAATATTATAATTGAATATGAAAGCAAGAAAAAGATTAAAAAATTCCCAATGACCTTGACAATCGTGTTTATGACATTCAAAACTTACCACGAGAATTCTATAAACGCCAAAAGTATAAAAAGGGGGTGGTGGGGGTACCAAATATATAAATCAAATACATTAAAATTAAATAAATAACGTAGAGTAGAGTAGATAGATTTGGCAAAAGGAAAGAAATCCGAGCAAAATCTGATCAAAACACCATCGAACTTGAATCGAATTTGATTAACGGCCAGTTGAGAAAAAATAAATGAATCGCTAATTATTTCTGACATATGCAAATCATATTGTCACTGCCATTTAAATTGAAAGCATTTCCAAAAAAAAAAAAATGTTTACAGCAGCAAAATTTGCTAAAAAGTTTTAGCAAAAAAGCTCTTCTGACAAGAAGCTGTCTTCATTTTACGGTGCCAGATTATTGGGCAAAATCCAAAAACATATAAAGTCCGTTGGTCGGAATTTTTAATTCGATTCACTTTTAATTCAGATCGATTGGAATGCGATGGCAAAGGACTAATTTCCATCGAAACATTTTCCATCTTGAATTATTAATTATTTTGTAATATGTGGTCATAATTCAAGGCTAATTAATATATTTTATTTTGTCAGTTATTTTGTGTAGCTTTTTTTTTTTAAATACAACTAATTGAATTCATATATTTTTCTATAATTATGTACAGATAATTTTTTTTATTCAAATTGAACTGACTAGCCTAAAATTAATGAAGAGATTTTTTTTAAATTCTTAATGGAGCAAAATTTATTCAAAAACAAACACAAAATTCAGAATTAAAACAATTTAAAATTTTTATCAATTTAAAAGTCTTGCTTGCCTGAGTATCTTTTTATTGAGTAATAATTGAGTAATCACCCGTTTTTTTTTTAGTTGCTTATAATAAATCCAAAATGTTTTAACCAATAAAAAAAAGAATTTAAAAGAAAAAAACGAAGCTTTTTTGACAGAAAAAAAATTATATTTTAAGCTAAATTCAGAAAATTTGTTTTATTTCAGCTAAAAAAATAAATTTTTGACACAACATCGTCTAAAACATTATTGTAATAAATGGACAGGTGTTGATAAAAATTTCAACGGCGTCACATCTTACGATCTTCGGAGGCCCATTAACATCACCAAATCTTTAAATTACGCGTTTTGGCAACTGATTAAGCAACAAAGTTAGAATTTGTCACATGTTGTGGGCTTTGTGGTACCGTTTTATTGTAATCACATTTAGTTCAAATTAAAATTTTTAAGTTTAGGCCAAAAAAAGGCAGTTATCATATAGGGTCATAGCGCTCAGAATTGACGAAAAGGGGCACTCTTTCCTCTTTTTCAACGAAATACGACCCAATGACACCTTTGGACGAAAATTCACACCAGGCAGTCACTTTTCGCGGATACAATAACTTTTTCATATTGACTTGTGGACTTTTAGAGCCCCCTAATATGGCGATTTTACTTACTGACCTATCAGCTAATCGAGAAATAGGCGTCGTTATTGGAAAAAATTTTCTTAAAAAAAACCTACGTCAAAACTCAGTTGTACCAATATCCAATTGGTGTATTTTCTGCGCAATTTTAACGCATAGTTTGGTGAAGTAAGCGATTCCATATGCAAAATGGCAACACATATATCTGACAGCTGTCAAATTGACAGCGCTGTTTTCTATGAACCACAAAATGGATAACCATTTGAATTTTTTTAAATAATTGCTGTGAATTAAAAAATATATAATTTATAATTTAAAAAAAAATTTCCGATTATTCTAAGGATAATAAAATTGGCATATGTTATGACAAAGAGTAATTTTGACGTCAAATAAAATTCTTCTAATTAGAAAAAAACTATATTGTCGTATTGTGAAAATTTTTAAATGTTATGCTTCTTCTTTTTCTTCTTCTTCTTCAACAACAACAACAAAGCCAAAACTATTATATAAAATTAAATAAAATGATTAGGCTTTTTTTGTTTTAATTTATTAACGTAATAATTTTCCAATGAAAAAGAAATTATTAATGGGGTAAAAATTCACACTGCAGAAAAACTTTTCAAGGAAAATGATTTTTTTTCTATTTCTTTATTATGTTTTTTTTGTTGATTTCTTCAACATTTAATCGTCCAGATGGAAATTTTTTTCTCGAATGGATTCAATGTTGGGGGAAAAAAATTTTCACACGATATTTATTTTCATATCAATTCCATTCCGTATAATCCAAACGACTCTTCAGACCATGGGCATGGCATGGCGTCCACCATCAACCGCGTAAAATCTTTCATAATAAAGTTCGTCCAGTAGTCTCCATTGCGATCTGTCACAGTCACAGTCTATATTTGTCGTCTACGTAATTTTGCGTAAAATTGTAGTTTTTCTTTTCTTTTCTTTTTCTTTTTTTTGTTGTTGCCATTCTTTTTTCTATAATATAAAATTTCACAATTGCTTGTCATATTGTGAATATGATGATAGCCGGGTTCGCGTTATTTAATTTGAATGTGTTCCATTTCTTATAATTTCGGTGTGCATATGCTGTTTTGGAAATGATATTTTTTACTATCATTTTTGTTCGAGGAATATTTTGCTGAGGACATGAAAAATAAATTTAAAAGAACTCAAATTGAAGAAGTTGTACTCGTAATTCTTAGTATTTTAATAGTTACAAAAAAAAGCAAATAATTTCATTTTAACAATTATGCTGTAGACAATAAGTAGTTATGGATATTGTGAAATATTCACAATCAGAACGTATTCTAAACTCAGAAACAGTTTAACAAAAACAAAAAATAATTTATTTTTAAACTGTTCATTAAAATAAATAGGGTAGAATTTATCGTTTCTAAAAAATAAAAATAAAAAACTTTTTAATAAATCAAAAAGAAAAAACTCTAATAAAAGTTCTCCCCCAGATAAAATATTAAAAATAAACAATTAAAAATGAGTTTTAAATTAACTAAATTAAATAAGAAACTTTACAAAAACGATCATCGTCCATATTGAGCGAGTATCGAATATCTTGAAAATATGACTAGGCCACCAGACGTTGAGGTCTTGATGAGGTCTCCAATTAAAAATGTTCAACTGGCAGAGGCTATCGAAAAATGGACTTTTCAAGTTTCTCGTAATAAAATGACATCAACTTCTAGGAATTCTAGAAAATTTTATTATTTTATGTAGATTCATAAAGTTTGCATTTTGTGTTTTTTTTTTTGTTGTTGTTGATAAAATAGTTTAATGGAAATTTACATTTAAGATACACTATTGAATAGAGGCAAATTCTACGGAAAAGTCAACTTTAGAAAAACCTAAAGTCTTCATAATTAATTGGAAAGATGTCAATTCAATACCCAAGATTTTATTAGTAATTTTTTTTTATTCCAATTATTCTTATTAATTATTAGATAGTATAGCTAGGCGGGTTCTAGACGTATTTGAGAAAACCAACGAGTCCGGAGCCGTCAAAATAGCAGTATTGATGTGAACATTGGTTATTTTCAGTGAGAAATTGCAGTAAGAATTTTCAGTATGAATTTTCAGTAAGAATTTTTAGTAAGAATTTTCGGTAAGAATTTTCAGTAAACATGTTCAGTAAGTTTGTTAAAATTTTCAGTAAACATGTTTAGTAAATTTTTTTAAATTTTCTGCTAGAATTTCCTGTATAAAATTTCTGTAAAAATTACCTGGTAATATTTTCTATAAAAATTACCTGGTAATATTTTCTGTGAAAATTTTCAGTAAGAATTTTTAGTAAGAATTTTCAGTTAGAATTTTTTGTAAAAATTTTCTGTAAGAATTTACTGGAAAAAATTTCTATAAAATTTTGTTGTAAAAATTTGCTGTAAGAATTTCCTGCATAAAATTTCTGTAAAAATTGCCTGGTAATATTTTTCATAAGAATTTTCGCTGAGAATTTTCGGTAAGAATTTCTTTATAATATTTTCTATAGGAATTTTTTTTAAAAATTTTCAGTGAGAATTTTCAGTAAGAATTTTGAGTAAAAATATTTGATGTCCACATTGGTTAAAATGTGTGCACGGAGTGTTTTTTCTGGAACTCTAATCCACTAAAAACATACCTAATTGGTTACACTTCTACATCTTCCCACGGAACTGTTATCAGGCGCAGGGAATGATTGAAATTACTACGCAGCTGGATTACCTCTTTCGTCTTCGTTCACGCTAATCCAGACGGCATCTTTTTAAAACTGATCCAAACTCTACGCCACCCCATCAGAAGAAGGGTAAATTGGGCTACAGTCCAATTTAAAGCGGTATTGGTAAGCCCGATAACATCATTGTCCCGTCAACAATTGGAAGAGGTAGAATCCACGGTAAGTCCACCAGCCATCGAGAAAGGTATCGCAATAATTTTGCCACCACTACCTGGATTCCATTCTTTCCAACACGGCACGGCCTTGCTTCGACTTTTCCGGCAGCATAGCCTCTGCCGCTCATCCGCCAGAACTTCGATTGGTATCATTCCGACCACAATACTAATGGCCTTGTATGGCACCATTAAGAATGCGCAGGTTACCCTCCACGTATATTTGTCGTCTAGGAGATATCTTGGTGTTGTGATAGGAGATATCTCAGCCTAGTAGCCATGCTCTCCACTCGACCATAAAATAAATATTTATATTTTTTTTCCGACTTCACTCCTTCAGTCATCGCGATGGATTAAAATAAGAAAATTAATAGAGATTGTTCGGAAGCGTGCGATACTTCCTAACCGCTAGCTCGTCCCAGTCATTTAAATACTACAACCACCTCGAAGCCTACACCAATAGTCAGGGTCCATTCCGAAGAATGGGGAGCCCCTCACTCCGAGTCCGCATTTTAAAACAGATAACTTTGAATTCGGAACGATCATCCGCTCGAGGTCCCGAATGAACATATACTAGAATTTCGAGGGTTGCATCCCTGAAGCACTCTTGCTGAAAATATGCAGTTTCCATGTCTCATGCACCACGCCCTTGATCCTAGCGATAATGTTCTTTCTGCACTTCCTGCCCGCGATGAGCACTGGCATCGTCTTAAGAAGAAAGCCGAAAGACCAACTGCCAGAAGCCAACGTCGAACTGAAGCAAAAGTCTTATTACAGTTCTGTTCAACCTCTTCTACACATTTTTCCCACTACGAGCACAGCAATGTCACCTACTGATGCGATGGTTTTCATCACATTACACAACAGAGTACCCAATACGGAGCCTTGTATGACCCCTGTTTTAGTTTGAAGGTTTCAACTGGAATCGCCTTCAGCTCCTCGATTACATTCATGTCTTTTCAAGTGTCTTTTATCTTAGGAGACAATAAAAGTCACACAACCTATGATCAGGTGAATACAATAATTGTATATGAATCTATTTTTGCGATAAAAACTCATTGATGGAAATGGCCATGTGACAGTGGGTGTTGTCAACGTTGAAGAACCATTTTTCTTTGTCTAATGGACGTCTTTGTAAAAAATTTGGCGGACAGTTTATCGTGAGAGTTCGTTTTCTTTCGTTTTAATCAATTTTCGACGTTGAAGTCCTCTCTAAGCGAGGCTGGTCTTAACTTCCAAAAGTTCTTCATAACACCTAAAATTTTGTGCTCGTTAAAAGGAATATTCCCATTCGGCTTGTTACAACTTTTTGCCAAATTTCGCTGTTCTATTTTTTCGTTATGCACTAGAGTATCGCGTAGCAGGGAGTAACGTTTAAGCTACGAGGGTCATTCAACAAGTACTTAGCCTACAAAAGAAAAACGAAAATTTTGCAAAGGTGGCAATTTATTTTTCCACATAATCTCCTTCAAGCTCGATACACATAGCCCAGCGATGCTATAACTTTTTTAAACCGTCCAAAAAATATATTTTCTTGAGGGAAGCAAAATAGGCCCCCGTGGCGACGATGACCTCCTCATTCGACCCAAATCTATTCCCGGCTAGTGATTTTTTCCGGTTTGGAAACAAAAAGTAGTCACAGGGGGCCAAATCTGGAGAGTACGGTGGATGGGGCAGCAATTTGTAGCGCAATTCGACCAATTTGGTCATGGCGACGGCGGAGGTGTGAGCCGGTACACGAATTGCTTTTCTTCGCAAAGCGGGGCCGCTTTTTCTTCAATTCGACGTCAAATCGGCCCAATAAGTCAGCATAGTAGCGCCCCGTGATTGTTTTACCCTTCTCGGGGTAATCGATGTGGAATCACACCTTGTGAATCCCAGAAAACGGTGGCCATCACCTTTCCGGCCGATCGAACAGTCTTCGCCTTCTTCGGAGCACGTTCGCCGGGTGAAGTCCACTGTTTCGACTGTTCCTTGGTCTCTGGTGTGTACCTGTGAATCCATGTTTCGTCGACGGTCACGAAACGACGCAAGAACTCCGCTGGATTGCCCTGAAATAGCGCCAAACACGTCGGGGATGTGGTCTCACGGTTGCGCTTGTTTTCCGGTGTGAGCAACCGTGGCACCCATCGCGCCGACAGCTTTCTCATGCCCAGTTCTTCGTGTAGAATATGATGCACCGTTCCTACTGCGATGCCCACAGTCTCAGCTATCTCGTGAACCTTCAATCGACGGTCTGCCAACACGAGATCGTGGACTTTTTTAACGTTTTCCTCCGTAGCAGCCGTTTTCGGGGCACCTGGGCGTGGCTCATCAAAAACCGACGTGCGTCCACGAACAAACTCGTTGAACCAATTTTTGACGGTCGCCATCGAAGGAGAAGAGTCACCATACCACAGCATTCAAGCGATCTTTGATTTCGCTGCGCGTTTTGCCTTCTAAAAACAAGAATCTAATCACCGACCGATATTGTTCTTTTTCCATTTTTGTGCAACCAAGCGATACGCTCGCTTTCAAAGGCTCTCAAAACAAAACTAATGAAGGGAATCGACTGAAACTTTGACAGTAGGCTACTAAAAGAATGTACTGCACATTCAAAATTTCTTTTGTGACAGCAGTTCCATCGGGCGGTGAGGCTAAGTACTTGTTGAATGACCCTCGTATATGTAGGGAACGTCTACGGTATGGACAATAAGCTCTGAATAATGCCAGTTAGTTCGGTAAAACCTTCTATATGGATTATCCAATTTGTACTTAAGAGAAAGTACAATTTAAATTTTGTTGGCGTCTACAATAACATCATTTAAATAGCCGCTCAAGACCCTTTTTGTAGGACTCGACTCTTTTGAGTTAATTTTTGCTGACTTTTTCTTACATTTCGAGATGTTACATAATCTTTTTAAGGTAAATTAACATCACCAAAATTTGAAAAAAATAAAATTGTCATGTTAAACGAAATAAATACCACCTTGAATGACATATATTTTTGACAGGACTGTACTTTCCGAACTACAAAACGGATAATTGCTTATATAAATAAATCGTATTTTATTAATCAATATTCACATGTAATAATAACTATAATTTCTAAATGGCTCAATAATTATATACACGATCGATTCATTCCGTTTTGTGATTTAAACAACCGAGCACACAATTTTACTTTAGCTAATAACTTGCGAGTACAGAATAATAATTTTATACAAAGGTAGCTGGAACAAATATGTTAAATATAGTTAGAAAATAGTCTAAATTTTATCATAGCTATAAATGAAATTATTCTTACCCCCAAATTTCCCCACAAGCCGTTTAAATATATTTATGTACAATAATACTCGTAGTATGTAGTCTGACGTCGACAATATTTAAACAAAATGTAGATAACTTAGGGTAAGAGACGCATATTAAACATGATAAAACATTCCTAACGAAACGCACTCATATGTTCAATGCACGTGAATATGTAATTCATAAAAGTTTTTGCGATTATTTTATAAATTCATTCATAAATTTTAATATTACAGAATATATTAAATTTTTTAACAACATTTACGTTATATCATATTTTCTCCGTTAGTCACTTTGATAATTTTTCCAATAGGTTGAAATATTTCAATGAAAACACCCCCATTTCTTCAATGGGGGGATAGGTAGTAGGTAGACTACGCATATTCTGGGATACTAATATTGAAAATAATAATAACAAAAGACCAATAATATTATTTTAAAAATAACTTTTACTGCTAAACGGAAACAATAAACCGTTTTTTTTTTCTGAAGGGGCTCTGATTATGTCATACACGCGGAATAATAAAATCATTTTTGATTTACGCTAAAAGTTAATATTTTTACGTTAAAAACATGACAAAATTATGAAAAGCTGTTCATTAAAGTAAAGAATAAGAAATATTAAAAGTTAATCAATAAACATATACGAGAAAGAGCCAATAGTGATTTTTTATACATTTACCATACTGATTTTTCCTACTATTAGTCGTATTAATTACATAATAAATTATTACGGCAAGGTTAATGAAGAAAATGAATGCGTACAATTAAAAATAAACGAACCATAATAGAAAAACTAAAATTTGAATCAAAAAAAGTAAATAAAACATCTATCAACTCATAGTAATGGGCTAATTTCTACTTTTATAGTAAAATAGATACCATAAGAAATGATAAGCAAAATTAATAAATTTTTGTTTTAATTTTTTTAAATCGTAAAAAAATGAACAATTTTTTGAGACTCAAAATGTCGATTAATTTTTTGGTCAAAGCTGGAATTTTCTTTAAAGAACCTATATAAATTTAATTTTTTTTTTAAATTCTTATAACAATTAAAAAATATTTTTAAAAAAATCCTATTTATCTTTTAATAAGAATATTTACGTTTAATAAATGGAATAAAATCACCGAATTATTGAATATTTGCCTTTTTTTCCCAATCAAAAGATAATTTTGAAGAGATATTAATATTCACCGCTAGATGGCAGTAAAATCCTGAATATTAATCGGACGAAAATCGGAACAAATAAAACTGTAGAAAATTTCTAAATTGTTGAAAAATTGTTTTTGTCCATTTTCGGGGGTTTGTCTTTTTGAAAAAAAAAATTTTTTTTTTGAATATTTACCTTTGGAGATTTTCAACAAAAAAAAAATCTTATGAGCAGTCATCAGTCGTGGTGGATTAAGTGAACATTATTTAATGGTTGGAGTATTTACTTTGTACGAGCAGATATTCAAGGCAAAGCAAATGCACAAATCACAATATAGCATGTTCCACATCCATTCTGGAGCTGTTCTGGATTGCTCAAGATGTTCACACATAATCGACTTTGATTTATTGAATAAACCTTTTCTTTTTAATGTATCTTTATTAACCAGATTGAAATGTTTATAATATTGGGTTGTTCGGAAAGTAATTTCGTTTTTTTTTAAAAACGAAAAAATAAAAAAATTTTATATAAAAAAAATATATCATAAAGTTTTTGTTCTTTGCTGGCAAAAAACTGATCCAAGTGATTTTTGACCTCCTCATTTTAATTAAACGTTTTACCGTCAAAAAATTTTTGTAGAGACCGGAACAAATGATAATCCGAAGGTGCTAGATCTGGAGAGTATGGTGGGTGTGGCAGTATATCCCATCTAAGCTCTAAAAGCTTTTGCCGAGTGGTCAAACTTATATGTGGTTTCGCACTATCCTGTTGAAACCATATACCTTCCCTATTAACCTATTCTGACCTTTTTTCTTTAAGTGAATCATTCAATTTATCCCACTGATGATAGTACACTTTAGAATTGATCGTTGTGTTGCTCGGTAGAAGCTCAAAATAAACGATTCCTTTGACATCCTACCAAACAGATAGCATAACCTTTTTTTGATGAATATTGGCTTTCGAAGTGCTTTGAACCGGTTCATCTTTTCTACTCCAGGATCTTTAACGCTTAGCATTGTTTGTAGACAACCCATTTCTGATGATACGCTTCAAAAATGGATCATTTTGTTAGCGTTTGAGAAACAAATCACAAACGTCAATGCGACGGCACACATATTTTTTTCGTAAGATCAGGAACCCATATGCGGAGCTTTAAGATTAAACATAGCCGTTTCAAATGATTATGAACGGTAGTATTCGATAAATTGAATATCACAGTGATCTCGCGAGTTGTTATTCGCAGGTTTGTATCAATTAATACCTTTATTGTGTCTTCATCATCTTCAACTGTCCTTCCAGAACGTGGTGCATCTTCAAGATCAAAATTGTCGGATTGAAATTTTGCAAACCAGTTTTGCCACTGACGCTCACTAAACACCATCTTTTCCATACAAATCGGATAATTTTTTTCTTGCTTGAACAGAATTTTTATCTTTTCTATAGTAAAAAAAATTAAATATGCCGAAAATGCTGTTTTTCAATTTCCATATTAAAAAGTGTATCAACCAAAAAGTACTGTGCAGAATCAATCGAAAATAAGCCTTGCTATGTCAGCTGTCAAAATACATATGATTATACGGCTTAACTGTGAAGTTGGTTGTGAAAAAATACAATTAAGTCCTCTGTTGGGAAAAAACTAATTTACTTTCCGAACACCCTAATATATTAATTCTATAAAAGGTAAAACTATGCTTAATTATATTATTTTTAATAAGAGTACATATTTTACTCGAGGTAAATCCATCTAATCCGAAGGTATTTTACCTCTCTTCAGAGAAATTTTGTCTTAATAAATACTTATTGAAGAGTTTTGAATATAAATTAGAAAAAAAAGATTTCAATAATAATCTAATTTATTTACCTAGAAAATTATAAAAGAATTAGATAATTTTTGGTGATCTCGCCATTAATTTAGAAAATATTCTCATTTTCGATTGTTATTCGATATTGATTAGAAAATTGATTTTATGACGTCAACATATTTATAAATTATTATTATTATTATTATTATTATTTGTCTTCTGTTCAATACATGAATATGATCACATTTGCGTAGGACTATTAATTATATTCCAAAAGTTTCCATTAACCGAAATTGATATTTATTGATTAAAGGAAAAAAAATATATAGAAAAACCGAAAAAATTAATCTATAATCGAGTACTACTAATGAACAAATAATAATTAATCAGGAAAAATGATTGAATATCAAACTTTAAGAGAAATTATCAATTAATTTTTAGATATTTTTTTTGGTTTGTTGCTATTTTCTTTAATGATTTAATTGATAAACAAACAACTTCATTCAATATTATTCCAAATGATAAGTACTACAATTGATAACAATGGATTATTATCTTTTTTTTTAAACCAAAATATTTTATATTAATTGAATTTATTAGAGTATGATTTTTTTTTGCCAAAATAGGAGAGAAAAAAATGGAATAAGATTACAGGTAAAAAAATACCGAACGTAATAGAGGCATTTACACAATAAAATGTAAATAATATTAACAATGAAGTCATTTTTTTTATTGAATGGAGTAATGGAGAGGATGTATGTGTATGCAATTTTTTCTTTTATATACACACATTTAACGGGGCATATACACGTATGCATGGGCCATATTTAATATAGTTTATTTTCGTTGTACATTTGCTTGGTTCTAGGAAAAAATTGTGTTAATTTAAAAAAAGATTATGAAACAAATAATATGGTAGTGAGGATATATGAGGTTAATAGAATTTAGATAAAAGGATAAAAGGAAGAAGATAAAATAACAACACCGAGAAAAATAGATAAAACATATTATATGAAATGCGGTCATGTTATCATGACAACCAACAAAACAACCAACCAATCAACCCAATTTTCCACCCACACACGACTATGAATTTATTTTGCCTCAACATAATAATAGCCTCGTAAATAAAAGCCAAAAAAACCAAAAAACAAATATGATTTCTGCGTTAGTTAGTCAGTCAGATATTGACTGTAGTGGTTAAGCATATTTTCCTTTTTTATCATCAAAAAAACTTTCTTCCAAATATATTTAAAACTACCTTTTCTGGAACTGTTACGTATTTGCTTAAAATTTAGTCCAATTTGTTTTCTTAATTTTCGATTATTTTATTATTAAGAAAAGAAAAATTGTTGGGAAAATAATTATAAACTAAAATTTCGAATCTACTCTAATTAAATGTGTTACTCTTCCTTTACCTTTGTAATAAAAAAAAAAAGCTTCTATTCTGCTTTTTTATAAAAAACTTATCCACAAATACCAGTTCGGCTTTCCATCTGAACATTCCACAATGGCCAGAAATTTCATTGCATTTTGATTAGATAGAATCCTATCTTAAGAGGAAAGAGATTTGTTCAGGAGTGTTTTTAGATATTTCCCATGCTTTGGATCGTGTATGACATCCTGTGCTCCTTTAAAAACTCAGAACTTTCCTTTTTTCAACATACTACTTTGTCTAAAATTTATATTTCTCCCAATATCATTTTCAATTAGCAGTAAATACAGAATCCACAAATCCTATATCAGCTGGAGTCTTACAAGGCAGTATCTTTGATCCCATCTGATTCTAAGAGCATCATTACCACTTTTGCAGCCCATAAAAATCCTTGCATAAATTTTAATCACATATTTACATTCTCCAATCCTGGTTTGCGAGATAAAAAATGATGGCTTATATTATTTTCACTCTTTACCGAAAACCACCGACCCCTTTAGGTTAATCTCCTTATGACTAAAAGACTATGTAAAACCTCAATTATATGAGCTAGAAATTTTGATGCAGATTTTTTGTTTGGAAGTACAGATTCTAAGTCTCACCATCAACATTTTAATTACGATAATGGTTATATTGTGTTCAAAAAAATTTCAAAAAGGTGTGTTCAAAAAGTATCGAGAATTTTGTGCTTTTTTTCAAAAATTATTTATTTATTCATGAATATTTTGTCCCCTTCAAAATAATCGCCACCAGATATTATACACTTGTGCCAACGTTTTTTCCAATCCTCGAGGCACTTCAAAAAATCATATTTTGTGATCTTGTTCAGCTCCTCCTTCGATGCCGTCTTTATCCAGATCTGGGGAATGTTCCCCTCTTTTTTCGGTCTTGGCTCGTGCGGCAGCTTCCATTAAGATGATTGAGCTTTGGTTTCCACGTCATAACCAACATAACGCCACAAAAAAAATCGAAAAGCGAATATCCTTAACTCGCAGAAATTCAAAATTCGTATACTTTTGAACAGACCTCGTATGGATGCTGTGTGTTTTTTTTTTTTTTTTGGTGGGTCCAGCACGATATCGTCTACTATGAGATGTTAAAATCTGGTAAAACTGTCAATGCCCACCGCTACCACCAACAACTGATCGAATTGCACCGTGCTCTGCGTGAAAAAAGGACGGATTATCAACAAAGACAGGACAAGCTGATTTTCCTCCACGACAACGCACCATCGCACACGTCAAAAATGGTCCGAAACTACTTGGAGACACTCAACTGTGAGGTGCTATACCCCACCCCGCTTATTCACCAGACCTGGCCCCTTCCGACTACCACTCGTTTTCGTCGATGGGCCACGCGCTCGCTAAGCACCACTTCGATTCGTACGAAGACGTCCGAAAATGGCTTGATAAGTGATTTGCCTTGAAAGAGAAGGATTTTTTTTGGCCCACAAATTGCCCGAGGGATGGGAAAAATGTGTAGCTAGCAAGAGCAAGTATTTTGAATAAATTTGTTTTTGCTTTCTATGAAAAAAACTTGTGCTTTTTTGACTAATAAACAGCGGATTTAAGCTTATACACTGGGTATGTACTGTAAAGTTTGAGAATTATCTGCGCAAAAACGGTTTTGCGCGTAGGCCTACAAGAAAAAAGTCGAACCACGTCAAAACGCACGATCTTCGACGAAAAACGGCATTACCAAATCTCGAAATTGCGCTTCCTGAGAATTTTACGCGCAATAAAGCCAAAATTTGTCGTGTTGTGTGGTTTTGTGGTGCATCCTATTTTTAAGAATAAGAGTCCAAAATGGACAACTAGAAAAATTTTTTAACAACAATTTCTTATTCGAAATTTTCTTATCAATAAATAAAGCCTAAAGGATCTCATATCATCATACTATAACTACAGCTTTAATGTGAACTTATAGCAAAGTCCAAATTTTCTTTTAAATACCCCCGATAGTAGAGGAGAGCCTTTTTTTTATTAATAATTTTTTTTTACTTCACATTCTACTATTCATAAATTGATTTATTTATAGAAATTATGATAAAAACGAATTTGTTTTTTTGCTTCTTTCGTGTAATCTTTTTGCCGTACTAGATTAGATGAGCGGGCCTGTAAACATTTTCACATAATCATTAATGCACCCCCCACCATTTCTATGGTATAAACATTTTGTTTTCTTGTTGTATGCATATATTTTTTTAAATTTATTTAATAATGCTTGTTTTATAGAATAAAAAAATTAAAAAATCAAACAAAATTGACTTTTCATCATGAATTTACTGACTGACTGACTGACTGACTGGCTGTGTGAACTGATTGCCTAAGCTATGGTGTGACTGACTGATTGCTTGACTGACTGGATTGGACTGATTGTGCTGCTCCTCAGGGTGGATTATTTTCCGCATACAATTTTACTGTTTAAATTGTAAAGGTTCCGGAGAAAGGGGGGAGGGCGGTATATGACTAATGATTGTTTAATTTTGATTCAGTTGTAAATTTATCGTGTACTATTTTTGTTTGTTTGTTTTTTTTTTGTGCTGCTATTTTCCAAAGTTTGATTTTTATTTATTTTCTCTTTGATAATCGTGAACAAATTGCTTATCGGAATTAATTTCCTTGAATATTTACAACTAATACGATAGTATACACACACATACCATATCGTAGATAATATTTTAAGAATAGATGGCCTTCTTAATGTCACCCGCCACCTTTCTATTGATTAACATACTTTAGTTGAATAATGGAATTTGGAAGAACAGGAAGAGGGTTGGTGACTCTCTTCATTTTCGATTAGATTTTTTCCAATTTAATTATTGTATATTATCTTTGGAAAAAAAAACTACAATTTATTATTCGATTATGTACTATTTATCATAATTGAGTTTCTTATCATAATATTATGGCAGTTAGTATCGCAATTTTTATATTAAAAGGGAAAAATATTTGGTGATTTTTTTTTTAGTTTGATTAATTTTACTTTTGTTTAAATCATTTCTTTTTTGCAAAAAAAAAAAATAAATACGAAGTATATATATACTAATTGAGATGGTTTTTTTTGTATATTTCATTTTAGTAATTCACTATAAAAGGATCTCAGTAAGGAAACGTTCAGTTCAGTATTTTTATACATGAAAATTTCAACAAATTCACTATTTTTGGTAAGTCCTAAAAAATTTATTGAATAAAAAAAATAAAAGTTTGTAAAAATTAAAGAAAAATAATTCATTGAAAAAAAAATAGTTAAAAAGTAGTTTTTATGGCAAAAAAAAATTTTTTTTTTTAAATACTTTTTCTGTGTGGGGTGGACCACCGTCTTGTTGAAATCAGTTTCATCAAAAACTCCTGATTGACGGTTGTTACTTGACCACGTTCATCTTCAAAAAAGAAGATTGTTAAAACCAGAAGTGATCCATACCATTTTCATGAAAAGTTTGCATCCAAAAAGTTCTGATTGACGGTTGTTTCTTGACCATGTTCATCTTCAAAAAAGAAGATTGTTAAAACCAGAAGTAGTCCATACCATTTTCAAGAAAAGTTTACATACAAAAATCGTGATTGACGGTTGGTAGTTAACCACGTTCATCTTCAAAAAAGAAGATTGTTAAAACCGGAAGTGCTCCATACCATTTTCACGAAAAGTTTGTATCAAAAAGTCCTGATTGACGGTTGTTACTTGACCACGTTCATCTTCAAAAAAGAAGATTGTTAAAACCAGAAGTGATCCATACCATTTTCATGAAAAGTTTGCATCCAAAAAGTCCTGATTGACGGTTGTTACTTGACCATGTTCATCTTCAAAAAAGAAGATTGTTAAAACCAGAAGTAGTCCATACCATTTTCAAGAAAAGTTTACATACAAAAATCGTGATTGACGGTTGGTAGTTAACCACGTTCATCTTCAAAAAAGAAGATTGTTGAAACCAGAAGTGATCCATACCATTTTCACGAAAAGTTTGTATCAAAAAGTCCTGATTGACGGTTGTTACTTGACCACGTTCATCTTCAAAAAAGAAGATTGTTAAAACCAGAAGTAGTCCATACCATTTTCAAGAAAAGTTTACATACAAAAATCGTGATTGACGGTTGGTAGTTAACCACGTTCATCTTCAAAAAAGAAGCTTGTTGAAACCAGAAGTGATCCATACCATTTTCACGAAAAGTTTGTATCAAAAAGTCCTGATTGACGGTTGTTACTTGACCACGTTCATCTTCAAAAAAGAAGATTGTTAAAACCAGAAGTGATCCATACCATTTTCACGAAAAGTTTGTATCAAAAAGTCCTGATGGACGGTTGTTACTTGACCACGTTCATCTTCAAAAAAGAAGATTGTTAAAACCAGAAGTGATCCATACCATTTTCATGAAAAGTTTGCATACAAAAATCGTGATTGACGGTTGGTAGTTAACCACGTTCATCTTCAAAAAAGAAGATTGTTAAAACCAGAAGTGGTCCATACCATTTTCAAGAAAAGTTTGCATCAAAAAAATTGTTGAAACCAGAAGTGATCCATACTATTTTCATGAAAAGTTTGCATCAAAAAGTCCTGATTGACGGTTGTTACTTGACCACGTTCATCTTCAAAAAAGAAGATTGTTGAAACCAGACGTGATCCAAACCGTTTTCACGAAAAGTTTGCATCAAAAAATCTTGATTGACGGTCTGACCAATCAGCACATATGGTATGCCGAACCACAGTAATTTTTTGGTCGTGAAGAGGTACCTCATCAATAATTTGAGGGTTTTCAGTCCTGTAGAACCGACAATTTTGTTTGTTTACGGTTCGGTTTAACGTGAAATGCCCTTCATCACTCATGATGATTTCGATCCAAAAGTCCTCCACATTCTCCGTCATTCGAGCGACGAATTTTGCATATTCCACTGTTCCATAAAGTTTCATAAATGTGCTGTATGACAGCTGTCAGACAATACCTATAAAAATTATAGTGTTGCCTGATAGGTCGATCTAATATGGCTCAGCGGGAGAGCTTACATCTGAAATGTTGTTACGTTATAAGACTTTTAAAAATGTCGGAAAATTAAAAGGGTTTTACCTCTAAATAGTAAAAGGATAACTGCTTTGGATAGATGATGATGCAGTTGATGATTGAACATTTAGAAAGTGCCCTTGAAGTTTCTAAGATAGACTTTTCGGTTTCAGAGGTGTATCATGCGAAAGGCGACCATCACTTCCTGAGCGGTATAAGCTTATCAACATAGATGGGGTAAAGAATCTGTGTTGAGATGACAGTAACTGGATTCGGGCTCTGTACTGTTGTGCACTTGAAGCCTGCAGCTCCTTGTAACACTCCTTTTGATATTATCGACAATATCAAAATGAGGTCCTTTCAAGTGTTTTCTGTTCTTGGGAATCAAAATTAAATCACATAGACTGTTATTAGGTGAATAGTGGTGCTGAGGAAAACTCATTAGCTTGTTAGGGAGCAACAGAATTTCTTTTTTTCCGAGGAAAACTCATTAGCTCGTTGATGGAGATAGCTGTGTCACAGGGGAGGCATTGTCATGATGGAGCTTTTAAAAACTTTTTTTATGATCGAAAGTTCTTTTTATAAAAAACTTTTTTAAAGATTTTCCATTTTCGTTAGTTTTCTATGTTGAAGAACTGGCTGAGCAAGGTTCGTTTTTCACCGCATCTCCACCCTCCCTTGTGCTCTTGATACGGAATCTTCCCTGTCGGCTCATTGCAACTTTCATAAGTCAAACTGGCTGATTCACCAAGTTTAAAACAAAATTTCATAACACCTCATAGCTTACAATTTCGTTGCTGCACTTTTCGTAACGCAATTTCACGCTCTTTTAAGGGTCACGTAATTAGCGGACGAGGTTGAGGCGAATTATCTGTCGCCTACGCCTACAAGCTAAGTCGAGGGGAATTCTCTTTCAGTAATGTCAGTCTAATTACTTATATTTCGTGTAGGAGAAGAAATTCAAAGCTGCCAGATAGATGCAAAAAGGCCATCGAAGATAATAGATCATATTGTATATTATTGAATAAATGTGTTTATAAATAATATAATTAACAATTTTAAAAATAATAGCAAAAAAATAAACGACACTCACTAACTATAAAATTATTGCTCTAAATTGATAATTTTTTGTGAGACTTTTCTATGTAAAAAGTTTAACTGCTGTAAATCTTAAAGTGGAGATGAAATTTTACGAATTTTAGAATAAATAAAATAACAATTTAGCAGAATTTTGATGAATTTGGCCAATTTTAGTAAGAGTATACGAAAATTTTGCCTATGAGATATATTTTTTTTGAAACCGTGGCAATTAAAAGAACCTTCTGATAAAATATACTCGTACAATGTTCACAATTTAAAAATCATTCGGATTCCATATTTTATATATTTCTTTAAGTTTTTATATTTTTCTTTTATTATGCTGAAAAAATTATTCTAAAAAAGATTAGAACTCACTAAAGTTTATAAAAATAGAAATTCTACGAAAATGAAATAAGGCTTTTAGGGAAAAATATGAAATTAAAATCATTACCCACCCTGAGCACATGTCCGTATATTTACTGTACGATTTAAATAAATTATAAATATACGAGTTGAGACTTGTATGTGTCGTTTGTACGTACAACAAATAAAGTCTTCATGATTGCATGCTGACTCTTATCAGAGAATTTAATTTCTTTGATATTGTTGTGGGCTTGTCAAGAAACTGATAGAAAATGAAAATCATTCTAATATGTACTTTTATGTTAACTTTTGATAAAAACAACAACAACAAAAAAAACACGAACTTTTCCATATAGTATCTTGTTGTTGATAATAAACTGCCTAGATTATATTATTTCTTCATAAGTATTTCAATTGTAAAAAGACTAAGAGAAAAAAGACCCATAAAAGGGAAAAAATTCTATTTATTTATAATCGTATTTATAGAGGCTCTTAGATATTCAGTCAAAACTAATTTATGATCAATTGTAAAAATTGTTATTCGTAACCGCATTCATACTTATTAATAGTGCAATGACTGAGTGCACATTTTAATGGTCAGCTCTTCGTGTCGGCGCACCGTAAACAATTTACGTAAGCTAAATTTAATAATTTACAAATGAACAAGTAAATAAATTAATAAATAAATACATAGTAAATAAAATTCTCGTATATTATATGTGAGAAAATTATCATAAATGATATTTATATTGTTCCGATTTATTGAAAATGCTTTTAATGTTAACGTGCGGTTTTGAACGCATTCATAGAAGATAACGTTTCGTTTCGGCTCGTACGTGTTAATTAATTTAAAATTGATTTCTAGTTACTAATTGGTATAATATGAAATATCTACTTACATTCCACATCTATTTATAAATATAAATAAATCGGTATTAAATAAGCGGACAATAATTAAAATACAAAAAAATTCAAATCAATACGAGTATTTCGTGAAAAAGGTTCTGGTGAAATTTGTGTGCTTCCAATTTGTTACTTGCAGTGTGGGGTACGGTGATTATTGTAGTGACATTAAGATGGTGGATGAGGTGAGGTATTTATGTGAGTGATAAAAAATTATTGTGGAATTGTTGAATTTTCGTTGGGATCCTTACTATTATCCATGTCCGCTGGCAATGATATATCCGGGCTTCAAACCCTAATCGTTTGATATCCACCACAACTGCTCGTCAACACTAACTGATGAGCGATTGTGGTGAGATTTCATTTCTTTTCGATCAATTACTGTGGTGTACTGCGAATTTATGCATTTGTGGCGCGTGTATTTTCGTTGCGGTTACCATAAATTCAATGACCTAAAGGCACATTGATTATTATTAGCGGTAATATTATCGTATATGATCAATAATTTTTTATACATTATTTATTTTCATATTATTTTATTTATTTATCCCTTTTTGTTTTATTTTTTTGCTTTTCTATTGTGTATTCTAGAAAAAAAATTATTTTTATCATGAATTTTCAACATGAATATTTTTAACTGCTAATTAAATTGACAAAAAATAATTTGAAATTTTCAAAATTTACTGAAATTATTTCAACTATATAAATAGTATTTTCTTTAACATTACATATGACTTTTACTATTTGTCTGATATTATAAAAAACGGATTTTGTATGTCAAAAAAAAAAATACTAAAATACTCGAGAAAATAAAGAAAATATTTTTCATTTCCATTCTTATGAAAGAAGAGCTTCTTTTTTTATTTTGAAATTATTAAATAAAAATCTTTAAATAATAAGTAGAAATTAATAATAGACTTTTTATCAATTTTAATACCAAGTTATCCATTTTGATGACTAGAAAGCACAGCCTTGTTATTTGACACTTGGCAAACACATATGCCATTTATGATAGTATTTATATAGTTTAATGTTTGCCATTTTGAATTATGGTTTGCTTATCTACTAGGGCGCAATGCTAAAATTACACAATATATAAACGACAGGCTTTATATATTTTGAACAAGCTTTCTTCAGCGATGAGACTGATTACTCGCTCAGTGGATACGCCAGTAAGTAAAATTCTCATAAATGTGGCTCTCAAAAACCGCAAATGACTATGGAGAAACCATTGTATCCATGAAAAATGGCTGTCTATTGTGGATTTTCGTCTGAAAGTGCTATTGCTTGTATTCCTTTAAAAATACGGCTATGAACGTATATTAAGCGTCTTTCTTTATCTAAAATTGAAGATTTTAAGTTAGACCATATTTGGTTTCAACAATATTAGGACGCATAATTTTGATATTTGGTGATGTCAATTAGCCTTCAAGATCGTGCGTTTTGACGCTGTTGAATTTTTTCTTATGGGATTTCATAAAGGATTGTTTTCATAAAAACAATGCCTATACTTTAAAAGATTTAAAACCCAAACTTCCATGAACTAATAACCGAATTAGAGCCCTCGATATGTCCAAAAAAAAGTGCTGAAAAATAACCTAAAAATGATTGAGTCCTGAAATAGGTCATAATTTACACTCTTGATAACAATTCACTAAAACTCATCTTAATTATTAGCTGGATTTTCTAGAATTTCTACCTTAAATTTTTTTTTAAATTAAATTTAATTAAATTGTAAGAATATTACTAAAAGATAAAATTTAATTTCGAATAAATTTGAATATAAAATTAATAAATGGAAAACAATATTTAATTGGCAGTTATTTTTACCAAAAAGGTTCTATAAAATTACATTATTTTTATAGGAAAATACTAGCACATGTATCTATAAAAAAAATGTATCTTAATTATTTTTTTGAATTTAGTTTATCTATATTGTACTGATCAATCATTTAGGTCCCTTTTAAAAAAAAAAAAAAAATTAAAAAAAAAAAAATTAAAAAAATGTCAAAATGAATGTTATTTTTGAATAGACAGAATAGTTCTTTTAAAAAGAAAGTTTCCACCCTAATCGTAGAGTAATAAATATAAATTCTCTCCAAATTGTTTTTCACCACACAACAAATTCTGAGCAAACAAAATTAATAAATATAAACCAAAGAAATTCAATAATTTTCATGCATAAATAAATTTCAGAAAATTGTATATACCTTATTTGCTACAAATATAATCAAAACATATTTTTATTATAATATAAATTAAAAAAAAAAAACTAGAAAATTATTGTTTATTCAAATTATTTATCGAGTGAGTTCAATACGTGAATAATATTCACAAGCAAAACGAAAAAGGTATGAATATTCGTTGAATGATTTATAATCGAATATTTTATTTATATTTTTTTTTTCCATCATCAATTAGGAGTAAAATTAACAAGTAACTTCCATGAACATGAAACGGAAAGCACCAAAAACAAGAATAAAAAATCATAATAAAAAAAATAATATCACTCAAGAAAAACGATCAAAAAATATTTGAAGAAAAAATTTCGATTAAAATTGAACAGATTGCAATTTGGTTGTTGGTTAGTGGTTGTTTGTTGGCTAGTTTAGATGGGGGAGAAAGAGTGAGAGATACTGACATGAATTGAGCGAGTGGGAGAATGAATGGGAAATTTGCAGTTACTACACAACTTTTACGCTACTACTTTGCACATGATACGAAACTGAAGTGTGGCGTAAAGCGGCAAGAAAAAAGCCAACAAAACTGCTGAAAAAAACAACGTCTAAAAATACTAAAAAGTCGTATCGAACTACTCGTAGTAGTAGAATTGAAAGCTTTGATAAATACGAATGGCCGGGCAGGCAGGTATAAATATTGCCATACGAATTTTTTGCATTTGTATATGTGATAAAGAGTTTCTCTCTGGGTACAAGCAACACACATTGAAAATTTGCAATAAAAAATTTTTTTTGGGGGTTGTATCATCTATCATACAATGCAGGTCACATATAGAAGTATTGGTGGAATGGAATTATGAACGGATTTTTGCTCAGTCTCCTTCTAGTACAGCAACTGGGAACTAGAATAAAAGCGCCAGAAGCATATCCTCAACAGCCCACTCAATCCATTTAAGCTGAATATTCCGTGAGTTTTATCACAGCCAATACCATAAATACCCACAGCTGTGTAAGAGAGGATTTTTGACTCACACACTCACTGTGTGCTTTCAACACGCTAAAAAGCTCATCACTCCGAAACTTGAATTGGAAAACCATCCAATCAGAGAAGTATTTGAGAGAGGCTGGTGGGAAGGAAGGCCTGCTATTCACTTGCAGCCACTGACAACGAACTCATACCAAACAGCCTTGATATGAATCGTGCCGTTTTTCCTCCGGCAAGCTCGTTGTTGGCCTTGGCCATGACACTCGCCGCATAATAGCGAATTTATTGTGTGAGTTCCAGTTTATATGGATGGGTGGGTGGTTTTTTTTTTTTTTGTAAATGCATGAACGTTAGTTTGATTGTGTTCGGAATTCTCTTTGGTGTTATTTACTAAAGTACGACTATGGATTGGTTTGCACATAATACCATTGATCGGATTGGATGTACGTATCCATACATGCAAATGGATTTTTGCCAAGTTGACTGATTCTTTTTTTTTTTTTGATATTTGATCACGTACACCGGTCAGAGGAGCTAAAGGGGTAAATACAATTTATTGAAAAGGTAAGAAATGCAATTTAAATGTACGCGGACATTAGGTAAATTCGATGCCACGTGCTTATTTCGATCAATAGTATTTCTGCAAAATGATTTTGGCAACAACCACGCGTTCTCCTCTTACTGGTTGTGCGTTGATATTCAATTAAATTCGTGCGTGGGTTAGTAAATGCTAGTTCGAAAGGGATAACTTTAATTGGACTATACGTACATACATATATACTATTATTTTATATATATATATCTGTTTATGGTCAAATGCAGGAAAATATTTTTTTAAAAAAAGTATAGGGCATTGAACAATAAATTTTTAATTTCATGAGTAAGAATTTTTTGGGATTTCTAGGACTCAATTTGGTTAAAATAAACAACAATAAGATATTATACTCGTATAATAAATATTTATTTTATAAATGATGGAATGTTTGGTGAACAAAAAATTACAGAAAATAATTCAGATCCTTCTTCAATAATTTGCAATATTCTCAAACAATTTAGCTCTTATTATAAATACACATTTGCCTATCGAAATATTAATGATAATAAAAGGATAACAACATGGAAGTGTGTAAATAAACCATAAAAATGTTGCATGCCTTAATTAATAAATCAAATTCTAAAAATAATTATATATTGGTTGTCACGCAATTTGTTATTATTACAATGTTTATAAGGAAAATTAAACAAGAGAAATTCAAACAATATTTAATAGATTTGCATCAAAATACCTTACATAAATAAATAGTATTTTTTGCAAACAAACAAAAACAAAAATTTGCCAAATTAGATATTATTTGTAATAATTTGATGAAAAAAAAATCTAATAGAGAGAAATTTGGTAGAAGAAATCCTTTTGGAATATTTTTCTCGTTAGGTAAATATTTTTGTCTTATTGACAAGATACTTTTTTGTATTGAATTTTAATTTAAACCGGAAACTAAACAATAAGTCACTGCAATTATTTCAATTTGACCGGAATTTTTGCACCTTGAAGAACTGTTTACCAACTCGTTCTTCGAAAAGTAAAGTTAAATAAAATTCTTTTAAAATTCAGATTTCGGTAAAAATTTTATTTTATTATATTACCATTATGCATGAAATTTAACATTATTTAAATAGTTAGCATAGGAATTCTTGCAGCACTCGATATTTTTCAGGTAATTTTTGATGAGGTTTTTTTAATTTTTTGGGATATAATTCTGCCATTACAACTCGAAAAATGAAAAAATGTCATTGTTAGATGTTGAATTTTGAATGCTCTAAAGGTTAATGACTATTAATTAAAATAACTTTAATTTTGGGATTTTTTACAAGAACGGCGTCAAATTGTACGATCTTGGAGGCCAATTGACAACACGAAATCTCGAAATTAGTCGTTCTACTAACTTTTCGCGTAAAATTACGTTAAAACAAAATATGGTGTACACATAGATTAAAATCTTCAATTTTAGGTAAAGAAAGGCGCTTATTATACGGCCATAGCGTTTAGAATTGACGGTAAAGAACTCTCCGTCATTAACAATGAAATACGAGCCAATAGCACGTTTAGGCTTTTGCACAGTCAATTGTGGATTTCTAGAGCCCCATATACAGTAATTTTGCTTCTAATGTATCCACCGAGCGTGCAATGAGCCTCATCGCTCTCCTCTTAAAGCGTAAGACATGTCTAAAGCAGAATCACTACATTTGTCGAAAGTTTAAACAATTTACTGTTATTGCTTTCTGGTTAAACAATTCATAATATAAAATGGTAAATTACAAGCTCTATTCGAAAAATATATGTTTTTGACAGCTGTCAAATAGACAAGAATTTACTCTTCAAATGACAAAATAAATAACCCAATATAACGTGTTTACTTGACAACACGTACTATTTAAATAAAAATAAGAAAATTTTAAGTAAAAGGTTCACAAATGGAGAGAATATTTAGTTGGGTTTCAAAATTCTATTCTGTAAGTTCATATCGACTTAGAGATTATTTTGTATGGTAATAATTCGCTATCGATTATTATTTTTTATGTATTTTATTTTTACTAAGCTTTTTGAGATTTACTAAAAATATTTTTTCGAATTTCTGAAATATGAGAATTTTTCTTTAAAAATATTAAGCCCTAGTTTATCTTAATAGACAGAGTAGTCTCCGAATTAACTTAGTTAAGTTTTTTTTTTTTTAAAATAGCAAAATAATTGGTTATTCAAATTTGTAATAAATTTTATAATTTTCAAAGAATTTTCCTTTATTGTAGAAACTTCTTTAAGTATTTTTTTATCCATTTTTGTTTAAATATAAATAAATAAGAAAAAAATTTCTCAAATAAATAAATACATTTATTTATGTAATTTTGCTTTTTTAGGAATAAGTCGAAACTTTGTACAAAATTGAGAAAATGATTAATATTATTCACATTAAAACGATAAGCAAATGAAATTCATATTTTTGTGTAATTTAGTTTACCAATAATATTTATTCATACATAATTGTTTTTGTTGATTACTGGTTTTTTTCCACTTTATTCCAGAAACAAAAATATACTGTCAAAATTCAATATAAATATTAATAAATTCTACAAATATTTCATAGCTAATTGAATAGAAAATCACAACATAAATGATTAAACTAATTAAGAATATAGTATTAATATTAAAATGGAATAGCCAAAATTAGAAATTTGTAATGCCAAATTATTTAGTATTTATTTTTGGATTTTTTATTAATTATATCATGTTCAATATAAGTTATTGAAATTATTAGTATGCATATTATATTTTGTGATATATTTTTCTTAATCTTAAAAATAATTTTTACCTCTATTATTTATCTCATTGTATTTTTATCTGGAAATATATTAAGTAAAAATAATATATCAGAATCTTAATCGAAAATAATACTTAACAATTTGATATTAATAAAAAATTAAAAAATGTCTAATAACTTACAAATCCGGAATTGTTCATTTAAAAAGTCCGCGTAAAAGATTTGAAAACCAAAAAATTTAGTTGTTAAGTTGGTACCAATTTACATAATTGTCACTCAGAGTTTTGGCACGATCCGTCAACTAGTTTGTGTACAGCTTTTGGCCTTATTAGTCGATGTCAAATATTCTCTGCAACATCGAATAAAGTATTTGTGTTGCTAACGAAATTTCTTGTAATTTATTGTTACTAATGCTCAAAAAGCCTAATCGGTGAGTCAGATATATTGAAAAAACAATAATACTATTGGTACAAAGCCTTCTGTCAGTTGACCTTCAACGTTTTCAACTGCCGAAAACATGGATAAAGTGAAGATAATGGTGATATAAAATAAGGGATGACTCAGAAACTGGACATGTCCACACAAGTCCATTCGCACCATTTTAGTTGGTGTTTTGAGCATGAAACGGGTCGCAGTGCTACTTGTTTCGAAGGTGCTGAATTTTCTTTGAAAGCAGCATCCCAAGCAAATTGCTAACATACGAGTTGAGCGAGCCAATTTAGACTCCAATTTCATGAAACGCATATTAACGGATGAGGAAACATGGGTTTATGTGCTTGGAAAAATTAAAGTCATGTTGACTTTTTTCTTTGATTATCATGGTGTTTTTCACTCGGAATTTCTCCCGGATGGTGGAACTCTTAACAAATAATATTATCTGGGTGCTATGAGGCATTGAAAAAAGTGTGTGTTCGCCTGAAAAAAAGCCAGATTTTGAACATTGTCCCACGCAGCAGTTCGAATGTCATCGATCCGGTATCCTTGGGATTTTTTTCTATTCTTCGAGTTAATTTTACCAGTTTATAAAAGATTTATTGTGCCCATTGAAATCGTAAAAGAGAATTCGCGGAAGCAGCTAAAGATGATCCCAATAAGTCCTTATAAAACGTATTTTGAAGAATGGAAATGTATTGATTTAAATGGAGTATATTTTCATACGGAACAAATAAGATTTATTCCGGATACATATTTAACATATTATTTTTAATATTAAAGACTAAAATAATTGATATTATATTGTCTGTCATGCTTATTCCTATAAGGTTTCCCGACAGCTCTTTCATAATTTATTAAAATTGATCAAAACTAAACTTCTTAACATAAATGCAGGAACCTATTTAGACTTAGCGACTACAATTTAGAAAATCTATTTATCTATATATCCATTCATCTATCTATCAATCAATAGATATATTTAAAAAAAATTTTTTATCAAATTCCACAAAAATTTACTATAGAAGGTTTAATAAATATTTTATATACTCGTATATTGGGTTGTCCGGAAAGTAATTGCGTTTTAAAAAAAATAAAAATGAAAGACGATTTTTTTATAGTGAATTAATATTTTATTCAATTAAATATTGTTCAGTCTGATCCAATACCATTTGCCATCTTTCTGGAGTAGCATGCTTCCACGCTCATAAATTTTTTGTTCTTTGCTGGCAAAAAACTGATCCAACGTCATTTTCTTGGCGTTTGAGAAGCAAATCACAAACGTTAATGCGACGGCACAAATTTTTTTCCGTAAGAAGATGAGAAACCCATATGTCGAGCTTTAAGATAAAACCTAAGAGTTTCAAATGATCATGAACGGTCGAATTGGATAAATTTAATCTCTCAGCGATCTCACGAGTTGTAATTCGCAGGTTTACATCAATTAATGTCTTAATTGTGTTTTCATCAGCTTCAACTGGCCTTCCAGAACGTGGTGCATCTTGAGAATAAAAATTGCCAGATCGAAATTTTGTAAACCAGTTTTGCCACTAGCGCTCACTTAACACATATTCTCCATATACATCGGATAATTTTTTTTTTGCTTGAACAGTATTTTTATCTTTTCTATAGTAAAAAAGTAAAATATGCCGAAAATGCTATTTTTCACTTTTCATATTTAAAATAGTATCAAACAAAAACTACTGTGCAGAATCATTCGAAAGCAAGCCTATGTCAGTTGTCAAAATAAGTCCTCTGTTGGGAAACAACAAAATTACTTTCCGAACAAACCAATACAATATAAAAAAAATATGCTACGCTGAATAAATAATATTCAGTAGATGCTCAAACGTATAAAACATTACGTTCTGACTTATAAAGGGTTTTCGAATAAGAGTGATATGATTTCTTTTTTTAAAAAAACATACTAATTGTTAAGGAAATTCAAATGTTTTTATTTAATGTAAAGTACAATCGATACAATTGAGTTCTGAATAAAACGGCCTCCACGACTTCTTTTGCAGGAACGAATTCGATGAACCCAATTTTCGAGCACTTTTTCCACTAAATCAAGTCATACACAATTTCATGAATAGCACGTTCAATATTGACTTCTAAAGCTTGAAGAGAGTCTGGTTTATTGCTAAAGACTAATGACTTCAAATAACCCTACAAGGAATAGTCTAATCGTGTTAATTCACAACATCTTGGAGGCCATTCAATGTCACAATTTCTTGAAATAATCGAATCTCCAAACTTTTCTCACAATAATTCGGTTGTTGCACGTGCTGTGTGGCACATAGCCCCGTCTTGTTGGAACCACAGATGTTGTCAAGATCAACTTCTTCCAATATCGGCCATAAAAAGTTGGTTATCATGGATCCATATCGCTCTTCATTGACAGTAACGGTGTTACTAGCTTCATTTCGAAAGAAGTACGGACCGATGATCCCACCAGACCAAAAACCACACCAAACTGTCAATTTAGGTGAATGTAATGGGTGTTCATGAATAATTGGTGGATTTTCTTCGCACCAGAAATCGACAGTTTTGTTTATTTACCGCACCACTCAGACGAAAGTGGGCCTCATCGGAGAAGATGATTTTCTTAAAAAAATCGTTATCGTTTTCAAGACGATGGTCCAATGGCTTCAGTTCTTGAGTAATAACAATTTTATACGGATGCAAGCCCAAACCCTTTCTCAAAATCCTCCAGGTTGTGGTTTGAGACAGTTCCAATTCTTGAGAACGTCTTGGAATCGACAAATTGCGGTCTTCAGCAACACTTGCCTGAACGGCAGCAATATTTTTATTACTTCGACCGGTTCTTTGTCTTATTGGCACTTGAACATTACGTAAAGAAAATGTACGCTCGAAATTTTTAACAATTCGACGAATAGCGAGCACAGTTGGACGATTATTACGACCATAAAATGGCAAAAGCGCACGAAAAATTGCAATTGGAGAACGATTACTTTGATAATAAAATTAAATAATTTTTAAACGTTTTTCTTGCGTATATCTCCGCATTACAGAATACAATAAAAAAAAAGACAGATCATGACATATTACAAATGGCCGAAACGTCACTTAGAAATCATATCACTCTTATTGGAAAACCCTGTATTGGAGCCTTGCCGAAACTTAGAGTCCTGCAAAAGGCATTTAGATCTAAACATCAATATTATATACTTCAAAGTAGTTTTTTTGGGAAGTTATACATTGGCAGATGCATTTTCTCCACTCTTCTCAGCAGTTACACGCTTTCGAATGTTATCGACTGTGCAAAGAGAACGTCCTTTTAGGAGTTTTTATTTATTTTGGGTAAGAAAAAAAAATCACAAGGACTGAAATCATATAAATACGGAAGTTAAGGATCGAAGGAAACTGTAAAGTTGGTTGTGAAAAAATACAATTAAGTCCTCTGTTGGGAAACAACGAAATTACTTTCCGGACAACCCAATAGAATATGGGTTCAATATGTACTCGAAAAAAATGTATATAAAATAAATAAAATCATCTAAAAGCAACGCCTTTTTCGGTTTTCAATCTCCTACTTATAATTCTTACGTAAAGAATTATTAAATAATTGTTTCTATTTCAAAAATTTCACCTTTTTTGTTGTTTTTCATTCGAAAAAAAACCCTTAAAAAAAAAAACAAGGACACAAATTGTTTTATAAAAAACATTATTTATTGAAAGGATTCGTTTTCATAGAAACCTTTGCAAATATAAAATAATTAAACAGAGAACATGAAAAGGCTTTGATTATTTTGAGGAACTTTTTCGAATAAATGGTAAACATTAAGAAAAGAAAGGTAATAAAAGAAAAAAAGGACGAAAATACTAGGAAAATTGTTCCTATTTGATATTTTCTGTATTGGTTTTTATTGTATTTTTTTTTTTCAAATTGTAATTTCAATAATAAATTTATTTTGGTATTTATCAATATCAAAATAACATAAATGTTTTATTGAAATTACAATTTGTATACAAGCATACATGAGTACTTACTTAAGTTACACAAATATTCCCTGCTTAGAGTCCTTTATTTCCGCTTCCTTCTCATCTCTAAATTTTTTCTAATTCTGTGTACCATGTTTTATTTATTCATTTTTCTTTTAATATTATTTTTATATCCTTTATCCACCCATTTTATTGCTACGAAATTTTCGCAAATATTTATTCAAAATAGAATGATTATACGACAAATAACTTGTAATCAATGTAAAAATTTTCATATATTATGGACACCCACACGCATGTATATGTATGTATAAATTTGTACATACATAGAAATTTAAGAACAGAAAGAATACATATCAGTGAAGGGGTTTTTTTCTTATTTGATTTATTATTTTCCTTCATTCATTCATTTATTTATTTTAAAAACAAATCCTTCTTCGAAATCACAACCACCAACCCCTCCGACAAAATTTCCTATTTTGCTAAATAAATAAATAGAAAATTATATTTACGAGAAACCTTAAATAGAGAAAAGGTTTTTTTTTTGGTTGAACTGAATAAAAATGTTATTGCAGAAATAAAGGTTAACCAATTATATAAGTGTAAATAGAAGTAAAAATATAATTGATAAAAGAATGCTCTGTAAATAGGAAATCGTAGATAAAAACGGAAATTCTTTTATTTATCTATGTACGTACTCTTAAATACAGTAAACAATCTTTGATCTAGTGTGTGCAATTGGTCCAAATACTGTTTAAACTTTTGAATATTTTATATTTTGTTATAAAAACTGGTAAGGTCCCAATGGTGAACTAGTAAAGAAATGAGTCCTTCTACCCTTATGAGAAAAATTACTCCTTCTATTCTCGAATATGGAAATAGCAATGCCATTGCTTATTTTTGTTGCCCCAAAAACATGAGATCAAAAGAACATCAAATTATACCATCAAAAGTAAATATATTCAAATGTTAGCTACTATTTTTGTTGTTGCCATTTTTGAGAAGTATAAAATATTTACCATTTTGGAAACGTGACCAATTTTAGCTTTTTTATGGTACGTTTAAAAAATCGAAGGGTGCAGAAATTCGAAATTTGGTAATATGAATTGTCCTCCAAGATCGTGCAATTTGACACCGGTATGAAAGATTATCTTTACGCAGAGCTTTCTTACACCAGTACTGCCCGAAATGTATGAAAAAATCATGCACTTTACGAAGCTCAAACTGAGAATATTTATCTCATTTTAAATAGTCTCGTTGGTTAGAATCGCGACTTGCGGACACAATTGCACCTTGCGAATAGTAACTTCAACTCGAAAAGTTCAAGAAATTCATCTTCACAATTACGCCGAGTAAAGAAATGTCATCTCACCAATTTTGGCTGCCCGTCTAATATGCTGATTGTGACATTTGTTTGACGTCAGACATTTTTTGATTCCTAAGCCAAGTCGTCAGCCACTGTCTTCCTTAGCCAAGTCGTCAGCCATGGCACGAATATCCTGTAAATAAAGCAATAAGGCTTAATAGAACATTTAACAAAAAGACCACTGCTAATATAGTAATATAACTCAAATTTAAATTTAAATTATTATAAAGAACTAATGGTAAAAATACCACCTGTAAATACGTCAAACTCGGGTATGGCTGACTGGATGACGGCTGACTTCTGGCTTCTGACTGACCCTTGATTGGTTTATCACAAATTTGAAATTGTCAGCCACGTTCGCTAATGCCAGAATTGGGACAGATTTCATAGACCGCCTAATAGAACCTTTTAAAAGATACACGCTTTAGTCAAAAATAACTTATTAAACAAATTGTGACATTTGGCTGACGTCAGACATATGTTGATTCGTCAGCCAAGTCGTCAGCCACTGTCACACGTCAGCCATGGCACGAATATCATGTAAAATAAGCAATGACGCTTGATAGAACATTTGACAAAAATACTGCCGCTAATATAATTCAAATTTAAATTGAAATTAGTAAAGAACCAATGGTGAAAAGACTATCCGTAAATACTGGATGAAGGCTGACTTCTGACTGACCCTTGATTGTTTTACCACAAATTTGAAATTGTCAGCCACGTTCGCTAATCGTCTAATAGTCTGATTTTTGTGTCACTTTGCCATAATTAAGACAAATTTGATAGACCGCCTAATAGAACCTTTTAAAAGATACACGCTTTAGTCAAAAATAACTTAATAAACAAATTGTGACATTTGGCTGACGTCAGACATATGTTGATTCGTCAGCCAAGTCATCAGCCACTGTCTCACCTCAGACATGGCACAAATATCATGTAAAATAAGCAATAACGCTTGAGATAACATTTGACAAAAATACCGCTGCTAATATAATACAAATTTAAATTGAAATTATTATAAAGAACCAATGGTGAAAAGACTATCTGTAAATACTGGATGACGGTTGACTTCTAGCTTCTGACCGTTTATTGTTTTCACCACAAATTTGAAATTGTCAGCCACGTTCGCTAATCGTCTAATTGTCTGATTTTTGCGTCACTTTGACAGAATTGGGGCGGATTTCATAGACCGTCTAATAGAAACTTTTAATAGATATAAGCTTTAGTCAAAAAAAACTTATTAAACAAATTCTAACAAATTTTAATTATAGATAACATGTTTAAAATCAATATTAGAATACCGTTTGTGTAATTTTGTACGACACTGTTTGTACCTTTTTTTTTGGTTTTCAAATTTTCGTCATATTTATTTAAATTTTCGTTTTTGGCATTTGAATTTTTTTTCTCCTTGTTTATTTCCTTTTTCTTGTATCGTTTTATATTTTACCATAATAAAAAAATCCTTGTTTGAAAAAAAAATCCGAACGAGAAGTTAGATAACAGAGCCAACGTAACATTGATAACATTACATATAAGTTTATTAAAAAGAAGAAAGAAAAATTATCGAAAAATTGAAGTATTCTTTTACCAATAAATAATTTTTACTTTTATTTTTATTTATATATTCACAAAAAAAAACAAACAAAAATAATTGTTGTTTTTGTTGAATGTTATATGATAAAATTGAACATTTTTGCGTAGGTTGCAAATAAAAATAAGAATATTTTCATAAATGTAAAAGTAAAGAAAACATGTTTTCAGAATATGTGTTTTTTTTTGCATCATTCTAAATTGAAATAAAAATAAATGCACTATAAGTGGGTGAAATTTAAAAAATAAAATAAAGTAAACACAAAAAAAACCGGAGTGGTGGATGCTAATTCGAAATATTGAAGGGAACTTTTCAAAATGATGTACTCCATCCAGTCCTAAGGATTGATAACAAATGTAGGCGGACATATTGAACATTTTCCATATTAACAATTACTCAGAAAATGTAAAAATATATATTTTTTTAAAAAGAAACTGTTTTTACTTATATACAAAAAAAAAACAATAATAAAAATTGGACTTTATTTTTAAACAAATTGATTTTTCTAATACATTTTTGTGCTTTAATCTTTATTACGTTTTATTATATTAATTTGTATTTTTTTAAAATTATATTTAGATTTTATTTTTTTACGATAATTTGTTATTTTTTCCTTAAAATTAAATATAAATATTTAAGAAAAGTTTAAAGAAAAGATTTTAAAAAACAAAATAAAAAATTGACCAAAATTTCGAAAAAAAAATATTTTCTTTTTATATTTTTTTTATATTTAAAAAACGTTAGATGCAAAATTAGACACAAATTTCGAAAAAAAAATAATTAAGAAAATTAGGTAAAATATTGGACAAAATTTCGAAAAAAAAGGTTTTTAAATTAAGATTAAAAATAAAAAAATTCAAAATTACACATAGGAAGAAAAAATAAAGAAAAATAAAAAACTATATAAAAATTTGAATCTATCAAAACATTCATTAAAATAATGTTTTAACAAAAGCTTCTCAAAAAAAAGCTTCTAAAAAAAAAGATTTTTAAAATCAGATAAAAGGTTGAATAAAATTGCTAAAAAAAAAAAAAAATATGAGCAAAATTTGTAAAAAAAAAAAATTGATTTTAAATTAGATAAAAAATTGTATAAAATTGCTAGAAAAAGATTTGAAAAGTAATATAAAAAATTTATTAATGTTCCTTAAAAAAATTCTTTAAAAGTTAGCAAAATTTAAAAAAAAAATATTTTTAAAATTTTATATAAAAAAGACCCAAAACCTGTAGAAAGAAAGATTTTAAAAAATTATATAAAACATTGTATAAAATTCCTTAAAAAGAGGTCTTTTATAAATAAGATAAAAAATTGAACAAAAAAAAAAGTTTTAGCAATTTTCAGTTAGATAAAAAAACTAACAAAAATTTAAAAAAATTCCTAATATTATATAAAACATTGTATAAAAGTTTCTTAGAAGAGTTATTTTATAAATAAGATAAAAAATTGGACAAAACTTCTAAAAATAACAAAAAATTTTAGAAATTAGATAAAAACAAAGTAAAATTTCTTTAAAAAAATTTCAACTAAATTAAAAAATGGACAAAAATTTAAAAAATTTCTTAAAATTATGTAAAACATTATATAAAATTTTCTTAAGAAGAGGTATTTTATAAATAAGATAAAAAATTGGACAAAATTCTAAAAATAACAAAAAAATTTAGAAATTAGATAAAAATAAAGTAAAATTTCGTAAAAAAAATTTCAGTTAGATAAAAAAATTAACAAAAATTTAAAAAAATTCTTAAAATTATATAAAACATTGTATAAAATTTTCTTAAGAAGAGTTATTTTATAAATAAGATAAAAAATTGGACAAAATTTCTAAAAATAAAAAAAGATTTTAGCAATTACATAAAAATAAAGTAAAATTTCTTTAAAAAAATTTCAATTAAATAAAAAAATGAAGAAAAATTTAAAAAATTTCTTAAAATTATGTAAAACATTATATAAAATTTTCTTAAGAAAAGGTTTTTTATAAATAAGATAAAAAATTGAACAAAAAAAAAAGATTTTAGAAATTAGATAAAAATAAAGTAAAATTTCTTTAAAAAAATTTTAATTAGATAAAAAAATGAACAAAAATTTAAAAAATTTCCTAAAATATATAAAACATTGTATAAAATTCCTTAAGAAGAGGTCTTTTATAAATAAGATAAAAAAAATTTCAATTAGATAAAAAAATAAACAAAAATAAAAAAAACTTAAAATTATGTGAAAAAAATTTCCTTAAAAATTCGATTAAAAATGCTCACTCTCCTCGGTATGATAATTGTTTGCTTGGAAAAGGTGGACTTCTTAAAATTGACTAACGACCTTGGAGACTAGATTGAACCGTTAATAATTAATTCTAATGATTTCCATCATACGTGTATAATAATAAATTAGAATATTTTTATAGGAATTCCATTTTGGTTTTTATTAATTTATCTCTTTTCGAATTATATTGTAGTAAAATTTCCAATTTATTCTACCATACAAATCAGCACATATAATTCCACTTTAGAGTTCTTTTAACTTTATTTAAAGAGTTTTTACCAAAAATTTGCATTTTATTTTTTTTTCTCTCTTATAATTTTGTATTATTTTGTTTTTTTTTTACCACTTTGGTTTTAAGATTGTGTAACGGAAATTTTGCAATCTTCTTAAAAATTTCGCCATTCTGATTAGCATACCTATAACACACACACACACTAAAAAATCAACGTTTCTTCAGAAAAATATTCAAAAAAATGTGCATAAATTTATTGATTTATGTTAATTTCAATAAAGAAATAACCACACTCTATCATTTTCAAATAAATTGATTCCATATTGACATGGAAATTATGATAAAAACAGAATCCTCTCTTTAGTATATGTATTTGTACCATTAACCGGAGAAAAGAAGATGAACAGAAACGACCTTTCCTTATCAATTTACTATCTCCTCAAAAAAAAAGATAATGTGATCTACAAATTTAGATTTTTCTCCATAAAATTTTTTTTTCCATAGTTGCCAATATCAAATTCCTTTGAAAACATCATTTGAATTTGTGGTTATTGAGGAATTAAATTTGAATTAATATCGATCATGTGAAAGTAAGCAGATGTGTTTTTATTCAAATAGTCAAAAGGGTTAACGGGAAGGTGAAATTCGATTTGAGAATTTTTATTTCAGCTCAACGAATATGCAAACAAATTATCATATTTGGCATCGTTCATTCACTTTTTGGTTATTTAATGGATAAGAGAAAAAATTTTTTTATTTAAACAAAATTTATATAGATAAAAAAAAGAGTTGTTTTTTTGAGTAGAGAAAAATTATTAAAACGAGAAAACGGAAAAATTATTTAAACGAGATACTGAAAATTTGGAAAGCCTTTTCTAATTAAAAATAATATTAAAAGAAGTCTTTCTTATTATCTAAGCCGGTGCTATCGATTTATGGCGTTGTTATTGCAAATTCTGGCAACATCGCCAATTCAAAATCGGATAGTATTTATTGATTATTTTTGTATTTATTTTGCAAAATATGTATTGGTTAAATTTTATATTGTTTTATTTTTAATTTCGAATAGTCACGAGGTGTAGCAGAAAAGTAATGATAGCGATCTGGTAACACTGTATAATCTACAAGGGCTAATTGTTTCCAACCCTTTTATTGTTCGCTCTTAGTGCGAGAGGTCGGGTCGTCCGGAATGCCTTCTGAAAGTATTTTAGTTTTGTAAAAAAATGAATTAATTCGTGTATCGGAGGTGGAATAAATCGTTTTTCGAAAAACTTGGTGTCCAAAAGGAAGTCCTTTTATCGGTTCCAGAAAGTAGTGGGTCGCATATTTATCGAAAAGATCAAAAAAATTGTAGAGGATACGATTATTGAAGAGCTTATTGTTTTCTTGAAAAAGTCGAAACCTAATTACTCTGTCAAAAATCTCATTCGCAACCCTCTTAGACGCCGACATATTCGCAACCCTCTTAGACCTGGTCGCATTCTAAAAATACTTACTGGTCGTCACCGTGGAACTGTTAAAAAGTATTGAAATCTGTACTTCTATTAGTGACAGGTCCTTTAAATGTCAATGCCTGACCTCTTCACCGAATCTCTCAACGTTATGTGATCACATGTCAAACGCGGGTCAATTTGAGTAACTATGAAGTGACAGTTCATATAGCACTAAAATGTAGTTGGTGGCTACCTAAAAAAAATATTTTCATCTAATGAGAAGCGCATAATTGATCAATTAGCTTGAAGAAGCAAAAGATATTGTCGAAATCTGTGAAAATTGAGACTGCTTGGGGTAAATCAGATTCAAAATAATTGTGCAACAGTAGAAAATAAAAAATAATAATGGCCCAGTAAAAAAGATTCTATAAGATGATATATAGGGTTTTCCAATAAGAGTGATATGATTTCTAAGTGACGTTTCGGCCATTTGTAATATGTCATGATTTGTCTTTTTTTTCATTGTATTTAGTAATGTTTACAATTTCATCATGGAGATATATACGCAAGAACAACGTTTAAAAATTATTCAATTTTATTATCAAAATAATCGTTCTCCAATTGCAACTTTTCGTGCGCTCACTTCCATCTGAGTGGTGCGGCAAATAAACAAAACTGTCGATTCTATTACGAAGAAAATCCACAAATTATTCATGAACACCCATTACATTCACCTAAATTGACAGTTTGGTGTGGTTTTTGGTCTAGTGGAATCATCGGTCCGTAGTTCTTTCGAAATGAAGCTGGTAACACCGTTACTGTCAATGGAGAGCGGTATAGATCGATGATAACCAACTTTTTATGGCCGAAATTGGAAGAAGTTGATCTTGACAATATCTGGTTCCAACAAGACGGGGCTACGTGCCACACAGCATGTGCAATAATCGAATTGCTTTGGAAATTCGATTATTTCAAGAAATTGTGACATTGAATGGCCTCCAAGAAGTTATGATTTAACACCATTAGACTATTTCTTGTGGGGTTATTTGAAGTCATTGGTCTTTAGCAATAAACCAGACTCTCTTCAAGCTTTAGAAGTCAATATTGAAAGTGCTATTCATGACATTGTGTACGACTTGATTTAGTGGAAAAAGTGCTCGAAAATTCGGTTCATCGAATTCGTTCCTGCAAAAGAAGTCGTGGAGGCCATTTGAATGACGTTTTATTCAGAACTCAATTGTATCGATTGTACTTCACATTAAATAAAAAACATTTGAATTTCCTTAACAATTGGTGTGTTTTAAAAAAAAAAAGAAATCATATCACTCTTATTCGAAAACCCTTTATTATATTAGACAGAAATCTCTATTTAAAAAGGATTTCGAATAGACATTCCGTTTTTTTTGCTTATATTATTAAAAAAAAAAATAGGAAATTTTTCGCAAGCATACCTTTTTTTTGTATTTGCTTATAGAATCTTAAAATAGAAAATTATGTTCCACGTCTAATAGAAAATTATTGTCCATAAATCATTATCTTAACAAGAAAACAATTTACTTTTAAGAAATAAGAGGTATTGCAGGAAACTCAGGAGACTGGTATCACGGAGAGTGATCTGGATATATTTCAGACCTCCCTTCCACATAGTTTTTGTGTTAGTTTATTCTAGACGTGCTCGATCGGTAACTACTAGATCCTGCCTGGCAAGTCTATCGTCGCTTCATTTATGGTACCAGAGCGACGGCGTTAGTAAGGACGCCAAAAACATGCTGGGAATGTCGAACTGATGACCGCGGCGCGAAGCCGGAATGTCGGAGTTCTTTGTTTCAGTAAGTCTAGACCGGACTCCCAGTTTTCGCGCTGTTTATGATAATGACATTTAGAGTAATGATGTACCACGAAATTTTGTTTTAAACTTAGTGAATACGCCCTCGATTTAAAGAGGCTTTCAACATCAAAGAGGCTTTCAACATCCTCACAACTGCTGAAAATGTGGATCGAGTGAGGGGCTCTTATAAGGTCAGACCCTTGAGTAATATTGAAGCTCCTTAAAGGGCTTATAGAAAGGGTTTGTCATCTCAGAACGGACATTGCAGACACCTGGATTCTCATATCAAATACTCATGATAACACCCCATGTCAAACGGTCATCTCCATTAATGAGTTAAAGAGTTTTGTCGCTTAAAGGGATTCCTAGGATCTCAAGCTCACCTGTTTCACTGATATTAGTCAGCGTGACTTTATTTTGATTCACAAAGTCAAAAACCATCTGCAACAATGACATCTTCGTGCTGTCAATAACATTCAAAGGAGTGTAACCGAGGAGCTGAAAGGGATTCCAGATGAAATCTTTTAGTACTGTTACGGAAAGTGGAAAAAAATCTCCTTTGAGAAAAACAGAGGAGATAACATTAATAGAATATCTTCTTTAGTTTCTCCCAAGCGACGTCAGTTGTCAGTCACTTGACATACATTTCAGTACAAATCCTACTAAAAATAACTTATAAATAAAATAAAATTTTTGCCCCAAAAAAAAAAAAATCTGTCTTATTACTTCTATGCCACACGTCCTATATCTCAGCGTACAATAATATTTGATTGTGTTTTTTTTTTTAATAAATAATTTATGATATCAAATATTCGATTTATTGTCTGTTAGTTGATATCTGTTTGCTATGGAGTATAATCGTGTCGGCATTCGTTCATTTATTTTCCTATTTCAATAAAAGGTTAAATAGAGAAACAATCGATAAATAGAAGTTAATCTGAAGGTCTTTACTATTAACAAATATTAAACAAAAAACACCATGGCTCTTCGTTCTTTTCTACCTTTTTTTTAATATACTACGTGTACTATTTCTCAATTAGAACAATATTGATTTATGAATAGGAAAAACAATAATAAAATGATAAATTTTAGAATAAAATTGTTTTTCTCTATTTATCACTATTGTTACCTGATTTCTATTGACTCTTTTTTTTTAGGCCTTATCACAGAGAAATAAAATATATTCTTTTTTTTTTATTATTAAGTATTAGAATTTTTCCTTGAAATTTCTATCCAATTCGAGTGGGAAGAGTTATTTTTTTTTAAAAAGTTGAAAAATTTCACTATTACCTCACATAAATTCAAATGTAAAAACAGGCAAATAACTCTCCTTTTTCAAAAAAAAAAAAAAAAAAAATAAACCTATTATATCAATAAGAAGATAGTTTTAAAAATAAACTTAAATACGAGGTCTGTTCAAAAAGTATCGCGAATTTTGAATTTCCGTGGGTTACGTGTATTCGATTTTCGATTTTTTTTGTGGCGTTCTGTTGGTATTCATGTCTCTCACTTATGCCGACAAGTTCGGCCAATTTGAATATTCAGTTAATTTTTGACATCTGCTTTGCTTGCACGTGTTTTGGCTCGTCTCCGATTTTTGCCCAGTTTTTACCAAAAACAGCATCGCATTAACATTGCTAAGGAGCTGTTGGACTCAGTCCGCGACGACCAAAATTTTGCACCATAAACCCATGATTAGTCACCAGTTATGACGTGGAAACCAAAGCTCAATCATCCCAATGGAAGCTGCCGCACGAGCCAAGACCGAAAAAGCGCGCCAAGTTCGGTCGAATGAGAAGGTTTTACTTACAGTTTTCTTCGATTGCAGGGGCGTGGTGCAATATGAGTTCTTACCGCAGGATAGAACGGTTAATAAGGAATATTAACTGCAAGTTATGCACAAGTTGCGCGAAATAATCCGCCAGAAACTACCAGATTTGTGGAAGAACAAAAATTGGCTTTTGCACCATGATAACACCCCTTCTCACGCATCGTTGCTTGTGCACGAATTTTTGGCCAAAAACAACACACTAATAATGCCGCAGCCACCGTATTCCCCAGATCTGGCCGCCTGTGACTTTTTCTTGTTCCCGAGACAGATTCTTTGATCCATTTTTTGAAATGGGCAAAAATCGAAGACGAGCCAAAACCCGTATTAGCAAAGCAGCTGTCAATAATTAACTGAACAGTCAAAATGGCCGAACTTGTCGGCATAAGTAAGAAACATAAGTACCAACAGAACGCCACAAAAAATCGAAAATCGAATATACGTAACCCGCGGAAATTCAAAATTCGCGATACTTTTTTAACAGACCTCGTATGCTTAACATATGTTTTTGTAGATATAATTAAAGCTAAAAAGTTGTAGATACACATATAATCAAAGCTTTATTACCGAAGATAATCGAACATAGAATTTTACAATTTTTTAAACAGGTTGTATTAAAAATCTGTAATTTTTTTTTTGTGTGTGAAGTTTAAGATATTTTTTTTTTGAGATTTCAAATATTTTATATTTTTACCATTGTGTCCTCCTTTAAATTAAATTTATTTCTAAATAATCTTCAATATACAAAAAAATTTAACTTTCAGATAGAAGGATAAGCACCTGGCATTTGTCAAACAAAAAATTCCATAAAATTATCTAACGATTTTTGTCAAATTTTTTTAAAAATATTTTTTATTAAAAATTGTTTTTCATTTCATTTTAACTTTGAATTTATTTTACTTTATTCAATTTCAGATACCAAAAATGATCTAGCCAACAAAATATTCAAATATCCAACAAAATAATGTGAATAATTTTTATCATTTAAAATTTATAATAAACAAAGAAAAGTGCAATAAAATCATAAATAATTGATGTATTTTTGTTTGAATGTCAGTTTAGTTTAAAGGAAAAATAATCGGTTCATATTGTATTTGTATTTAAAAAGAAGAAAGAAAAGAAAAGTGAATTTTAATTGATAATCGTAATTAATATCAATGTGGAGACAAATTGAGAAATTTGTCTGAACAATTGGCCGATGTTATCCGCTGTTGAGAATTTTAGTCCACCCGGTGCCGCAGCAACACACGCTTATGCCCGTCATCATCCGTTTTCAATTGCTGCGGCTGCCGCAGCCGCTAGTACAGCAGCCGCTGCTGCTGCAGCTATAGTCCCGTCACAGCAGCAGTCTCAGATACATTCAGCACTGACTATTGTGCCACCGCATTTACTCTCCCATCATTCAGTGCTGCCAGGGCAACTTCAGCATCCTCTACTCAGTTCGGCTGGAATTGTTCTACCATCACCAGGGTCGTCACAACCTATACCTGTACCGTTGTCACCCTTGTCTCCGGCTACAGGTGCCATCTCAGGAACAATATCAACAACTCAATTACAAAGTATAGTCGCCACATCGGTGGCGGTAGCCATGTCATCTGCTGAATTCGCAAGGCCACATCCAAAGCACCCGCGCTACTATACCGGAAATAATAATACCAGCAGCAACAACAGCAGCAATAGCAACAACAATAATAACACTAACAACAACAACAACAATACCAGCAGCAACAACAACAATAATAATAGTAGTAGTAGCAGCAACAACAACCGTCACACAAACAGTCCCAATAATAATAGTACCAACATAAATCATAATTTAAATATTAATGATAATACAAATATAAATAATAATAATAAAATTAACAGTGTGAATTATAATAGCACTGCTAATAGTAATAGTGGCAGTAATAAGAACAATAATATAAATATCAGCAACACCAACAACAGCAGCAGCAGCAATAGTAACAACAGTACTAGTATAAATGGCATTCCATTACATTTACGTACTATAAATAACAATAATAATAATAATAATAGTAACAATAGTAACAATAGTAATATTAATAATAATAATAATAATACAAATAATAGTAATAATGTTGGTGTTTGCTTAAATAGTTCCTCGCCTTCACGTACAAAATACTCAACATCAGAACAGTCAGGACCTGTGAATTTAGTCACAAATAATAATAGTAATAATAACAAAAACAATAATACTATTAATATTAATAATAATAATATTAATAATAATAATAATAATAATAATAAAAATAATAATAGTAATTTGAATTTGCATCATACAAACAACAACAACAACAACAGCAACCACAATACTAGTAATATTATCAACATAAATCATAATAATAACAATAGTAATAATCAGAATAATAGCAGTAACAATAATAATAGTGGTAATAATATTAATAGTACATCATCGCCATCGCCCAAGGATAATACAATACCAATTACAATAGGTCCACTTAACGGGAATATAACGAATAGTCAACAGCCAATTGGATCTCATGAAGTTGACGTTATGGCTGGACTTTATGCACAAAAATTACATTTTTCACCATCATACCACTATACCTCGTTATATGGAAGACATATTTATGGGTGAGTGCCATTTTTTAACAAAAAAAAAACCTTTTTAAGTAATTAAGAAAAAAAATGTCATCTAATAAAAAATATTTCTTTTCACAATTTTGTTGTTGTTGTTTTCTTTGAAAACGAATTAAAAAAACCACAGAGCGCCTGCAATTTATCCTGGTCAGCTTCCGATTAGCAATCGAAGTCAATTAAATAGCCGACTGCCATATATAGCGCCACATGATCAATTTCCGCCATATTTATCATCGCTGCCAGTTGCATATAGTACGCCATCAATACAGGGAGCACATCCCCCACCCGGACTATTAGGTCCACCACCGACACCTCCAGGCCAGTCGATTGGCTTGTCAAATTCAGTTCATACAACAGCAAATCTATTAAGTAACAGTGGCCATAGTGGTCCGAATACATCTGCGACCATTAAGCAAATATCAACATTATCGGAACGGCAGCATTCTACATCGCTGCATCATATACAGTCGAGCCTACCACCACCCTCGACCGAGCGTAGTCCACACCATCTCCCGATCAAGGATAAGGATAGTAAAAATTCAGTCTATTTAAATGGGAAGGTGAACTCATCATCAGCTGCTCATACAAATATCAATGTAACAGGATTTAAGGTGCCATCAGGAAAAGAAGGATCTCTCAAACATCGTATACTGACCCGTCCGCCATATAGTGAAAAGGAAGTGCGCCGCCGATCGCCAATTATGGCCACTGCTATACGGTAAGCTATTAATTCAGTTTGTTTTTTTTTTCAAATTTGTTTACTTTTAAAAAAAAATCTTTTAAAGAAAAATCTTTTAAAATCACTTTTTATTTGGTATCGTTTTTATATAGGGCATCAAGTAATAATAGCGCACCAACGAATTTCTCAAAAGGTTCCCTAATCGAATTGGCTAATGGGGATTTGCGCCGTGTGGAAGATATGCGCACCGAAGATTTTATTCATTCGGCAGAAAAAAATACCCATCTACAATTGGCCGATTCGACTGTTGTGAAAATTACCAATACTCTTAATAATGTGATCATTACGTTTAGCTACAATAAGAATCGATCAAAGGTAAGTGGATACTCAGAATTATTCACAATAAAATGAGTATTTATTTTTTTAGTTTTTTTTTCTTTCAATACAAATTTAAAAAAAAAATAAAATTAAGTACATCTGAAGAGAATCATTTACAAAACTAAAACTCACAATCAACCTAAAAATAATTTATCCTTAAAAAACTTTAATTTTCTGCACATATTTAATAAAATTATTGAAATTGAATTTTTCATGGGCAAATTTAATGGCCGTGACTCTATAGCAGCGATCAGTACGAAGGTTGCATCATTGAAGTAACTCTAAACTCTTTATATGAGCGCGTTCAGTCTATGGTATTATTCTATATAAAAGTGAATTTTTTTTAACCAACTGCAATTATATTATTGAATTGTTTTATTAATTGTAATAAAATAGCGGAATATATTTGGTACCGTTTATAATTGTCAACTATTCACAAGTGTAATTATAATAAATGCATACGTTTAGAAGGCTAACTATAAATATGATAAAAGACTATAATAGGGAGCAAAAAAAGTTATGTCTTATTATTTATTTAGATAATATTTCTAAGATGATATCCACTAGGAGTGAATACACACATACACATTCTGTATGGGCATGCGTTCCGTTCTAAATTAGTGATCCCATAAAAAAAAAGAGAGGTGAGCTCGTATAACCACTTTAATAACGAGCACTTCCTTAATTTTAATAATGCTATATTATTTGTAAGAACATAAAAAAAGTGCTCGTTATTATTTTAATAAAAAAGTTTTCTTGTGCCGATAATTAATCGTTTCTCAAGGAGAATTTATATGACTTTTAAGTGTGGATAAGAAAAATTAAAAAAAACTTTCATGAATCAAGGGTTTTCTATTTATACATATACATTACTAGTTAGGACAGATCCATAAACCGAAAAGATTATGGGGCAATGGCAAAGGGTATGGTTGCACTTAGAGAAATAAGCAAAAGTCTAGCTTTTCTCTCTGAAATTAAACCAGAAATTACGTATTTCCGATATAGTAGGGATTATTTCGAAATTAGTAAAAATTATTCCGAATTCAGTAAAAATATTTCGGTAATAATGGAAGTTATTTCGAATTTACTTAAATACATTCAAAAAAAAAGGAACTAAAAAATTAATAAATTTTTTTTCGAATTTTAGTAAAAAATTTCTAAAATTGAGTAAAAATTATTTCGAATTTACTAAAAACTATTTCTTATTTATCAAGACTGGTTTGGAATTTAACAAAAAATATTTTGAAAATGGGAAGACATTTTACGAACTTGATAAGAAAATATTTTTTTGTATATTTTACGAACTTGATATATTCGTAAATATACAAAAAAAAATATTTCGAACTTAGTTTATCTATTTATGGTTTTCAAAAACTTTTTCGAAATTTAGTCAAAAATTCTCATAAATAGCGGACAGATTATTTCAAACTTACTAAAAAATTTTCTAAATTACATAGAATTTTTTGAAGTTTTCAAAACAAAATATTTCGAAGTTAGCAAAAACTATTTCGAAATTAATAAGAAATCTTATGGAATTTAGTAAAAATAATTTTCAATTTATCAAGAATTATTTAGATTTTACTAAAAAATATTTCGGAATCAGCTAAAAAAATCTTTTGAAGTAATTTTTTTATAAAATTTTGAATTTATTCAAAATTATTTTCAATTTAGTACATATTATTCCGGATTAAAAACGAATTACTAGTTAGGACAGATCCATAAACCGAAAAGATTATGGGGCAATGGAAAAAGGTTTGATTGCACTTAGAGAAATTAGCAAAAGTCTAGCTTTTCTCTCTGAAATTAAACCAGATACTACGTATTTCCGATATAGTAGGGATTATTTCGAAATTAGTAAAAATTATTCCGAATTCAGTAAAAATATTTCGGTAATAATGGAAGTTATTTCGAATTTACTTAAATACATTCAAAAAAAAAAGAACTAAAAAATTGATAAATTTTTTTTTCGAATTTTAGTAAAAAATTTCTAAAATTGAGTAAAAATTATTTCGAATTGACTAAAAACTATTTCTTATTTATCAAGACTGGTTGGAATTTAACAAAAAATATTTTGAAAATGGGAAGACATTTGATGAACTTGATAAGAAAAATTTTAAAGTTGGTAAAACTATTTTTGTACTCAGTAAAAATTATTTCGCATTTATCAATTATATTCGTAAATATACAAAAAAAAATATTTCGAACTTAGTTTATCTATTTATGGTTTTCAAAAACTTTTTCGAAATTTAGTAAATAATTATCTTAAACAGCGGACAGATTATTTCAAACTTACTAAAAAAAATTCGAAATTACCTAGAATATTTTGGAATTTCTAAAAAAAAATATTTCGAAGTTAGCAAAAACTATTTCGAAATTAGTAAGAAATCTTACGAAATTTAGTAAAAATATTTTTAAATTTATCAAGAATTATTTAGATTTTACTAAAAAATATTTCGGAATCAGTTAGAAATATTTCGAAGTTGCTAAAAAAAATATTTTGAAGGAATTTTTTTTATAAAATTTTGAATTTATTAAAAATTATTTTCAAAATTAGTACATATTATTGCATATTAAAAACGAATTATTTTGATGATACCAAGAACAATTTGATATATTTGGAACTTAGTAAGTATTTAAAAGCATTTCGAATTTAGTAAGAACTATTTTGAATTTACTTAGAAATATTTCGAAGTTAGTCAGTATTATTTCGAATCCAGCAATTATTATTTTGAACTGTTGAGCATGTACTACTCTGACAAATTTTTAATTACGATATCTCATAATAACATTCTGTCCGAACTTTTGTATTTGCTCTTTTCCATCGACTCTACGATATAACAATTTGGTCAGAGCAAATGGAGGAAACTATACAAAAAACAGCCAAATATTTTTCTCATTCTATCACAAGAATCCTAACATTCTGAATTGTCTAATTAACAACAAACTAGCCCATTTGGTGAATACTATGTCCCTTGCTGGATTCGAGCTGAACATAGAATTTCCAGTGTCGCTAAATCGATTCAGTATGGCAGTATTAGCGAAAGCATGGTGTATGGGTAATTCGCATTGGCTACCATTTAAATATACATATACGAGTATATAAGGACAATGGAAATACATGGAATTCTCTAAGGCTCAGAAAATAACCAATTATAATTTATATAACCGTTACAATCGCCATTTTATTAAATTTAAAAATAAATCATCCAAAATATGATTTTTTTTCTATAATATTTTACAAAAACAAATGGACATTTATTTATAGTTTTAGAAAATAGAACCCAGTCATTTAAATAAAAAAAATTTTATTAGAATATGGAAAAAAGTCTTCTTCCAACATTTTATATATTGGATTATCGATTTTGTAATTTTGAAAATATAACTCAGTCATTTATATATATCATCGAAGTTTATATTTGATTAGCTTAAATATTGCCATCTAACAATATACTTTTTACAGTTTTTTTTCTATAAAAGCTCTTATCGACATACGGAAATAATCGTGTTTAAGTAGACAATTCTTTAACTTTAGAGCATTTGAAAACCAACGTCCGTCAAATAATGGCCGAATTATTGTCCAAAATGTATGAAAAACTCATCAAAAGGATGAAGTCCTGCAAGAATCTCGTACCCGGCTACTTGAATAATTTTATATTTCATACATAATGGCAAAGTTTAAATTGGATAACTCTTAATTTTTAATATTTATATTGATTTTTTTGCTATAAATTAAATGTTGTCTTTATAACAAAATCAAAACAACAATAACCACATCAACGTTAAAAGAGTTTGTATAAAAAAAATCATCTAAAATATTTCGAATATATTATAATATTGTAATGCTTTAGAAAATTTGAATTAATTTGCTATAAAAAGAATGCTGAAACATTGCGAATTTAAAAAAAACACCAAAACTATTTTGTCATTATTTAATCAGTTTTCATCCAATTTTTAGACTATGAATTTTTACGATAATTAGTCTCCATCATCATCAGCAGCAGAAATTTCCATTTCAAACAATATCGAAAACTTTTTTAAGTTTTTTTTTTTTTTAATTTAAAAATTATACCATTTTTTTTGCCAAAAGATATAATTAGACAAAAATGAAGAGAATATTATAAAAATAAGATAAAATATGCCATAAATAAAATTCTACCATCTTATGCGTGTTGGAATAAAAAAAAACCGGTTTTATGGTCTCTATTTTTTTTTATTGCAATTACAAAGTTTAACGAACAACTACAAATGCTGTAAGGCTTAGGTAGTAGTTGTTGGGACTTGCTTTAGAATGTCTTCCATGAATTTATGGTACGAAAGATTCTTTCCTGCGTTTATAACCATTGCGGGACAAGATCGATCTGAAATGGGGTTTGTCATGGACAAAATATTGCCATTGAACGTAATGCATACCAAATATAGAAATCCATCCATAATAGTAGATTGTCCATCTTTGCGAATACACAATACAAGATGTCATCAATTTTGTGGACATCTTCCCATTTTTGATCGATTTAGTGCAGGCTGGGGTAGTAAAAAGATGAAAAAAACTGACGGTGGACTCTGGAAATTTTCTATTCTATTTTTAATTTCGATTGTATTTTTTTTTCTTCTTCTCTTTTTATAATATTGATAAGCATTCATTACGGGCTTAAGTTGATGACGAAGATAAAAAAAAAATAAAAACGAATGATTTCGGTTAGATGTGCTTAGACAAATATGGAAGTTACTTAAATCTGGAATGACTATGAACAGGCATGTATGGTGGCAAGAGCTAAAAGTCCGGTTAGGAAATGGCGAACGACTCTTAAATATTGTCTGTAAATATGGCCGATGGTGGATAGAGACGTGAATGGTGGTCGACTGTCTATCATATATCGACCAATAGCAGTAAACTGGTTTTTTGTGTGTGCGGCTGTGTCAATTTGAACATTTCAGAGCGATTCCTAGAATTTGGAATTAGCTTGCCAGCGCCGGACCAAATTATCTTCCGTCCTTGCGTCCATTCATGTCGTCACCAGAGGCGGCTCGGCTTGGCTCGTTGGTCTGGTTTTCTGGTTTATTCCAGAGACTTATTTGGTTTTGTAGTTTTCCTTTTTTGTAAATTTCGGTATTATTCCCTCTCGATCATGTTGTTAGCTGATAATCAATTGGTAGCTTATTAATGTTGTGAATATGCGATCGATAAATGTGCGCAGATTCTACAACAACAACAAATCGCTGAATTTTCTACTATTGCGAATGAAGGGTACATGGTGTGAGATCGGGCGACGTACGCAGATCAGAGCTCAAACATCATCTAACATAAAATTATGGCAAATGGAAACGAGGTCGATCCATAGTTGAGAGGTGGTGGTCTGTGGGCGATCGATCGCACATGCATTCAGAATGCGTACATGCATTCGGGCCTCATCAAACAAAAAGCATATCAACCGCATTGCACTGCATAGAACGCATTTTACACTGACCACGATCATTGTACGTGATCTGACCAGTAGATGATCCTCATTTCAATCGACCAAGCAAAAACCTATCTATAGGCATACTACTTCTTAATTTTATTTCTTTTATATAATTGCACTACTATAAAATGATACGCCAATATCATAACGTTCAGAAAAGAAAACAATATGCAGACAAAATAAACTGAAACGTTTAGCGAAGAAAGATGCCGACAATTAAAGAAAAACTAAAGAAGGAAAAAGGAAATATTAAATGGAAGCTTTTATAGTCGTACAAATTTTACATATTTAATTGTGCGAAGGTTAAATTCTTATATTGTATCCCATTTTGTCTGGTTTGAGGTGATCGAAATGGTGTCATTCTAAAAAAATTCCTATTGTAACTTAATACGTTCGGTGTGATTCGTGTGATGCGTCTTTCATAAAAACAGAACTTGGCTTATTATATTATTTGCTTAAAAACTATTATTAACCGATGTTAAAAGAGCTTTAATTTTTCGTATTAAATCAAAAACGTGAAATTTGATTAAATTTTTGAGAGAAATTAGGTAATGGAGATCCTCTTTCGGGGTAATCAAAATAAAACACCTGAAAATGAGGAAATATTTTATTTTGTTAATTTATTTATTTGTATATAAGATTTCTAAGATAAGGCCTAGAGGCCACTTAATAACGCCAGGACGATGAGGCCATTGGGAGATTTTATATATCGTTTGGATAAAAATTACTAATTTAGAGTTAGTGGGATGAAATAAAATTAAAAAGGGGATACTTGGAAAAGGTATTTACACATCGATCTAGAACTTGCCCAATGGATAAAATAGCACTTGAAACAAAAATTTTGAATATTGTGGTAATCACGAAGTAAATGTCGTTCATTGAGCCAAAAAGGAATGTCGTTGCCATAAAAGAAATTATGGATGAGGCGTTGATGCGAAAGTGTCGCTGATAGACTAGTTTATGGGTCTACAATTGGTCTATAGGTGCAGTTAGTAGACAAAGCATGTTTTGGACAACGGCAAGTTTTTCCCGCGAGGCGATCACCACATTCGTTGCCCACAATTCCCACATATTCCGGAAACCAACGTACGAGGGTCGTTCAATAAGTCCTTAGAAAAAGATGGAAAAAAACTGTTTTTTTAAAAAAAAAATTTTTATTTTTCAACATAATCTCGTTTTAGCTCTATACACTTTCCCAACCGTTTTTCCAAAATTTTTATCCCGTCCAAAAAATAGGATTTCGGAAGTTCTGCAAAATACTCATCCGTTTGAGCAATGACGTCCTCGTTGGAAGTGAACCGTCGTCCGCCAAGCCATTTCTTCAGATAAGTGAAAAGAAATAGTCACTCGGGGCAAAAACTGGTGAATAAGCGGGATGCTGCAACAATTCCATTCTCAATTCCACAATTTTGGCCATGGAAACAGCGCAGGTGTGCACACGCGCATTGTCCTGATGCAAGAGGATTTTTTTCTTCTTCAGATGGGGGCGTTTCTCTTTGATTTCCTCGCTCAACCGTTGCAATAACGACGCGTAATACGCTCCTGTTATTGTTTTTCCTTTTTCCAAGTAGTAGATAAAAATGATGCCCTGCGAATCCCAAAAGACCGTGGCCATCACCTTGCCGGCCGATGGCACAGTTTTTGCCTTCTTCGGAGCCCGTTCACCCTTGAACATCCACTGTGATGACTGTCTCTTCGTTTCTGGAGTGTAGTAGTGTATCCAGGTTTCGTCCACAGTGACATATCGACGAAGGAATTCGGCAGGATTGCGATGAAAGAGTGCCAACATAGCCTCAGAGTCCACTACACGATTGCGCTTATTCTCCTCAAACGCGGCAAGATGGGTGCCGTCTATTCTCCTCAAGACGGCACCCATCTTGTCGAGAGCAAACGCGGCACCCATCTTGCCGAAATTTTTTTCACAGACAATTTTTCATGCAAAATTGAAGCGACTATACCTTGTGATATGTCCATGGCCTCAACTAATTCGCGCACTTTAATTCGCCGATCGTTCAAAATCAGATCGTGGATTTTGTCGATGATTTCAGGAGTAGACACCTCAACTGGGCGTCCTGAACGATGTTCATCTCTTGTGGATGAGCGGCCACGTTTAAATTCATTCACCCAATTGTAAACCGTCGCAAACACAGGTGCAGATGTGCCATGAACTGCATCCAACTCGGCTTTGATTTCTTTAGGGCTTAAGCCTTTCAAATGGAGATGTTTGATGACAGCCCTAAACTCGCTTTTTTCCATTGTTATGCACAAATAAATGTCGTTAACTTTAATCGACGATAGAAATTGACCTACGCTATGGATAGAGCTGAAATTTTGACAGCTTTCCTATCGATAATGTTACTTACAAAAAAAAGTATCTTTACCGACACTACGAGCGCAATTTCTCGGATTTTCTAAGGACTTATTGAACGACCCTCGTAACTCCACATCTCTAATGTTTAGTAAATTATGTCGAATCACGTTAAGTACTGGGTCACTTCACAGGCTACTGATGGCTTTCAGGGTAGCTTAACTGTCCCTAAAAATAATTATAGTTGCCCGAAATATACAGCCACCTTATAGGAAAATATCCCACAATGTAGTTCAGGCATTTTTGTGCCTTTAATTTACTGACTGTAAAAAATAATGTATCACAATTTACTGCAGACGATATTATATGGTCGTTGAGCCCGTACAACTTATGTCTCCCAAAGAATGTAGGACATTCCTCAACTCCTTGCCCAATCACGATTATCATTGCGGACTTTAATTGAGAAGTTTCGACCATTTAAGAAAATGGTGAAAGTATAATTTTCCATATTACAGATCAGTTGGGAAAACAAATATTTATATTGAATTTATTTTATTTTTATTTGGAATTATACGTAGTTAAGAATTTTGGGGAAGATAAATAACGAAAAATTTCTTCTTTACAGGTTGATATGACAGCATCTCTAGAGCATCCATTTTTCGTTTACGGACAGGGATGGGCATCGTGCAATCCAGAATTATCAATGCAAGTGTTTGGTTTGAAATGTCAACGTTTACAGGTCGGTGACGTTTGCATATCATTGATACCGCGTGAACAAGGACATGTCACACCAGTACTGCCATCGCCACCGTCATCTGTTCACTATAAAGACAGAGACGATGTGTCACCGCAAAATCTATCACGCAAATCGGTGGGTGGTAATTTAGCTTCAACAGTTCCAACAACTGCAACTAGTACTGCAGTTTCAAGCAGATTAACCACACCGCAAACGACACACTTGTCTTTGCCACCGCAATCTACCTCGGGACATTATCCAGTGCAACATTATGAAATTATGCGACCTTACGAAACTAGCCCTCCAGCTCTCCAACGTCATCAGTCGCCTCCAGGACAATTGGTTGCCATTACCAACGGGTTGCCATATCCCCAACCACAACATGCACTTTCGCTTACCCATCAACATCCACAAGCACCGTTGCACCTTCCACAACCGCATCCACCTCAGCATCGTCCTCAACCGCATATAATCATCTCCGATGCTCATTTCCAAAATAGCCGAACTAGTTTAACTGCAGACATCAGAGGTTCACCGCCACCGTCTCATTCGGCGCCCAATAGCCGTCCGCCATCAAATCAAGTCTACTATTTGGGAGTGCCAGATAATCAAGGACCGTCCAGCCTTGAAAGTAGTCCGAATGCTGCGACAAATTTCAGTACAGATTCAACTTCTCGTCTTAGCGAGAGCGAACAGCAAGCAGCCGCCACCGAAGCCACTTTGTCTCGAAAACGTCGATGGTCTGCTCCAGATAACATTTGTGATGATGATGATTGTCAACCAACACCACATAAAATTATTAACAATTCTTAATTTTAAAATAAATTAAAAATTTAATACAACACAAAATATTCAACAACAAAAAAAAAAAACCAAACTTACAGAACATTTTAAACGCCATTCAAAAAAAAAAAAACAATAAAAATGGATCAACATTAAATAATACAAATAATTGAAATTCAAATTTTGCATTTATATTTTGGCAAAAACTGCATAAAAATGGTATCGATTGAATAAAATCTTTAAGATAATAAATACAATGAATAAAAATATTTTATAAATAAGGGGAAGGAGAAGAGTCCATATGAAAAAATATATATTATAAAAATTGTACAAAATACCTTCTGTACAATATTTTCAATAAAAAAAAACTGTACATAAAAATAAAAATTTTACATTACAAATTTAATTATCAAAATAAAGGAAAAAAAATTTAACTAAATCAATAATTGTATATTATTATAAATGGTAAATTAAACACAAAATATAATAAAACAATATTTGTAGGGGAAAAAATTATTTTAATAATTTGAAAGATTAATCGAAAACTAAAAAAAAAATTATTGTATTTATTTTTTAAATAAAAATTAAATATATATAAATTAAAAATGGAATATTTAGAATATAAGTGAGTATATACAATAGATAATGCTTACACCTATATGAAAAAATTAAATTTAATTAAAAGAACTTATTATTTTTTCAAACATAAAACAGATTGATTGAAAGAAAAACCATTTTAATTTCAACAATATTAATTAGCAGATATAATAATTAGGTTTTAAAAATTATATTTAAAAAAAATTAATACTTGTAAATGGATATATTAATAATAAAAAAACAGATAAAAAAATAATAACATAATTAAATTGATGATAAAAGAATATCTAATTAGGAAAAATGAAATGTTTACACTAAAACAAAAAAAGGAAATAATTTTTTTCAATTTTTACAATACAAGATAGGAGCATATTTTTAGAGAAGAAAAAATTACAAAATACAATAAAAAAATTTAGGGCTGTAAATATGAAATAATTGAAAATTTTAATAAGAAATTCAAAAATATAAATATTAGACAATACAAAACAGATCAAATAAAATTCAGATTATCTAACAAGATCCAATGTTAATAATAATTAATTAATAATAATAATAATAATAATAATAGTAATAACAAAATTCTTTAAAAAAAAAAAAAAAAGTAAAGAAAAATGAGAAAATAAAATTGCTTGTTTCTTTATTGTAACGATTTTAAGTGATCTTCGATCTGTGTTTGCATACGCCATCTGTTGATAAACTTATTAATAAGATGATAAAATAATTTTTATTATTTTTTAAATGATAATCAACATCTCTGCCGATTAGTAATAGAAATGAGATAAATTAGATTTAAAAAATTTTTGGAGAGAAACCAATAACAATAATAACAAATTAATAATTAAATAAATTTAATTGTTAATAATAATATACAAGATATAATTGCCTGTTAATGGATCCATATAACAGCAAAAAAGTATAAATAAAAAAAAATTGACAGAAGAACGATCATAAAATGGAACAGACTTCATTTAGCCATGAATTGTTGGTAGGGAAAAATTATTAGTAAAAAATGTAATCTCTGCAATTGAAAATTTCCAAAGTATTCACAAAATCTGCAGCATCAGTGAAGCAAATGTCAAGAGAAAGATAAGTGGTTGACTTCTTTTCTTAACCACAAATTCATTAGGTAAAAGCAGCAACAAATGAAGCACTTCATTGAAATTTTGCAACCATGAAAAATTGACTTAAAACGGACAACACACGTGGGGCAGTTAAGAGAAACAATCCTAATGGTAGGAATACAATTTCGACAAAAACTGCAAATACTGTCAAAAATTTGCAAAATTCGTCCGAATTTGACATTTTTTTTAAAAATATAACTACATTTCTTTATATCTATTTAAATTTAAACTGTCAAAAAACAATCCTGTCATATTAAAAAAACACTGAATTTAACTTTTAAAACTGCAGCTGTCAAAAAACAATCTTTTAAAAGTTCAACTGTCAAACAACTGCAAACTGAACTGCAAACACTGTCAAAAATTTGCGAATTTCGTCCGAATTTAACTTTTTTTTTTTTTAAATATAACTACATTCCTTTATATCTATTTAAATTTCAACTGTCAAAAAACAATCCTGTTACATAACAAATCACTGAATTGAACTGCAGCACTTTTAAAACTGCAACTGTCAAAAAACAATATTTTTAAAGTTAAACTGTCAAACAACTGCAAACACTGTCAAAAATTTGCGAATTTCGTCCAAATTTAACTTCTTTTTTAAAGATGACTACAAATACCTTATTTCTATTTAAATTTCAACTGTCAAAAAACAATCCTGTTACATAACAAAACAGTGAATTGAATGGCGGCATTTTTAAAACTGCAACTGTCAAACAACAATCGTTTAAAACTTCAACTGTCAAACAACAATCCTGTCACATTTCTATTTAAATTTCAACTGTCAAACAACTGCAAATACTGTCAAAAATTTGCGAAATTCTTCCGACTTAACTTTTTTTAAAAATATAATTACAATTACCTCATTTCTATTTAAATTTCAACTGTCAAAAAACAATCCTGTTACATAACAAATCACTGAAATGAATGGCAGCACTTTTAAAACTGCAACTATTAAAAAACAATCTTTTAAAAGTTCACATGTCAAACAACTGCAAATACTGTCAAAAATTTGCGAATTTATTCCGAATTTAACTTTTTTTTAAAGATAACTACAAATACCTTATATCTATTTAAATTTCTACTGTCAAACAACAATCCTGCCATATAACAAAACATGGAAATAAATGGCTGCTGCATTGTTGCCGAAATTCGCATTTGCGGTGACTACAAATTTGGCGAGAGCATTTGTTGCTGTTAGTTTCCGAGCTTGTCATAAGGTCCCAACACAATGTGGCAGTATCGTTGAAATTGATATCAGAAGCAAGATTAATCTCTGTATGATGATATGTGAATTAAAAATTTGAATTTAGCATAAAATATAAATAATAAACTGATCTGTTACTGACTCAGGCGAGACTCGTCATCGATTTTAGTTACTGTTAATCGTTATCGTTAGAATTGTGTTCGGGGCTTAAATGTTCAATTGTCAACCATCACCAACCTAACATACCACGACTAATAATAATAGCGAATGAAACTGTCCATTAATAATAATAATAATTATAATAATAATAATAATAATAATAATAATAATAATAATAATAATAATAATACACAAATATTAACACACAAAAAAAATATTTTTAAGCTAATGTGATCCAAATAAAAGTATTAACTTTTTAATAAATAAAAACAAAAGAACTTCATAACAAAAAGAACAACACATAAATAGGTATTTTTATAAAAAGAAAAAAAAACAAACATAGAAAGAAGATAAATGCAAAAATATTTAGAAAATATCTAAATGTACCCAAAAAAATAAAAAGATTTATTAAAAAAATAATAACTGAGAGTTTCGTACTATTTGCATCGTCTTTGACTTAAGAAATAAAGTTTTTTTTTTAAAAAGAGATCAAAACCAATGACAAAAAAGAAAATAATCGTTTAATCAAAATTTTATCCATTAATAAAATCATAATTTCCTTTTTTATGCAGCAAAAAAAAAAAAAAAGGAAAAACAATTTCTGATTATAATTATTTTTGTACAATATTTTTTAATTTTTTGTTCTATTATTATTATTATTATTATTATTTGTCTCTCTTTATAGAGTTTTTGATTTCTTGTTAAAATTATAATATTCTCTATCATAGTTATTATTTTCTAATAATAGTAAGAATTAATAAAAAAAATTTAAAAAATTATAAATAATAATAATCATTATCATCAATAATCAATAAATAATATTAAAAATGAAAAAAAAAACAATGATGATAATTTAAAAACAAAAAGATTTTTTTTTTACAATAACAATGATTATTTAAGATTATTTATATGATTAATAACCCTTATTATTATTATTATTATTATTATTATTATTATTATTATTATATTTATAATTATCATATTATTTACTTTATAAACAAAAAATAATAATGTTTATTGAAAAATTTAATTAATTAAAAATATTTTTATTATTTACTATATATAAGTTTTTAGGATAATCAACAGAAAGAGTAATATTATTTTTGATTTCTTTCAATAAAATTAATTGAAATTGACTTTGTTTTATTATTTATTATAATTTTTATTTGCAATTAATTTCATTTTGGTTTTCCGGTTTTATTTCTTATTTATTTATAAAATTTTGGAATTTTAGTTACAATTTAGCATTTGCGATGTTAAAAAAAAATCCCATATTCATCCTTATTTAATGTCATTTTTTTTTTAAATTAATCGTTTTTTTTTTGTTTCAAATCAAATTTTTTATCAAAAGGATTTTTTTTTATTATTTTTATTAAAAATAGATTTTTTTTAAATTTTTTTCTACATTATTAAATAACATCGATAATAGTTAATATTGTTTTTTTTCTTTTATTTTCCTATAGTTTGTTTTGAAAAATTGGCTCAATAATTTTACATTTATTAAAATTTTTGATTTCACTCAAAATGAAGCAGAAAAAAAATCTTATTAGGAAAATTTAAAATCAGGTTTGCAGAAATTATTATTATTATATTATTATTATTAAAGTGGTCTCTGTTTTATAAAAAATGTGTTGTGATAAAGAGGTTTTCTTTTAATATTTACTGACTGAATTTTTGAATAGTAAAAGGTTCTTTCAAAAAATTGTCAAAAAAAAAAAGTTTTTATAGACTCTAGATGAAAGGTTGATATTGTATAAAATCCCAACAAATTTTTAAACTAAAAAAAAAACAACATAAAATAAGCATTTGATAATACCCCCTTCCCCCACCCCTTCAAAAAAATAAAAATAAATGGTTGGTTGTATTTTTTTTAATGAAAAAAAAAATAAACAGTATTTACGAATATTACATAAATTCAGATAAATAAATATCCATTAAAATAATGAATAAAATTTATTTTAAAAATATTGTAAAATAAAGTAAAGAAATTATTTTCATAAAGAAATTTTTAAGAATAATACTATAATAAAATACTTAAAATTTTAAGAAATAGGTATTTATGTCATCGAATGTACGAATATAGTAAGTAGGTGTAAATATTATTTCAGGTGTTTATTATTAATAATTGTTTTCATTTTATTTGTTTGTTTTTTTTAAATTATTTTGCTTATTTTGCTTTACAAGTCATTTAAATCTTTAATAAATGAATGAATATGAATGCATAAATAAAAAAGAAAATGACAAATACAGATTTTTCAATAAAACAGATTCGAAAAATGGATTTGTGAAAATTTATAAGAAAAAAATTAAATAATAGGTTTTTTATTTTTGAATTAATAGGTAAATAAAAGTATGCAATTTAAAAAGAAAGATTGAATAATTAATAATAACAAATAAAGCTGTCTATAAATATATGTTACGTGTGCCAATTAAAAAAAAAAACTACTTGAAAGACATTTTTAAATTTTAAAAATTAAAAAGTTAATATTTTTTCTTTTCCCATAAAAAGAATAAAAGAATTTAATTAAATATGATAAAAAAAAATGCAAGTTTTATCTAGGTTAATTTGTCATATTATTTTTATATTGTAGAGCAAAATTAAAATTGTTTAAAAGAATTTTTTTAGATGAAAAAAGTGCTTTTGTCTAGATTTTTATAAATTTTATATAAAAAGAATTTTGGTTAGTTTTAATAACTACTATTTTGTGATAAATTTTTTATCCATAGCAAATGGGAAATATCGACATTTTACTTTTGATTAAGAATGTAAAAGGTTATTCATTTTGTAAATACTAATTTTGAATGCTCTGTTTTCGAACAAATTTTCTACAGCGATCGCTGGATACATCAATAAGTAAATTTGCTAAATACGGGGCTTTAAAAATCCACAAGTTACAGTAGAAGAGTAATTTTGTCCATGAAAAACGACTGTCTTATATACAGTTGGGTCTGAAGGTGTCATTGAACAGTATTTATTTGAATTCTAAGAGCCAGTGTTCGTTTTTTTTAAAGTTTAAGTAAAAACAAAAAACTTTTTTTTACTTAAACTTAAAAATTTAAATTTGGATCAAATATAATTTCACAAGCCATATAACACTACAAATTTAGGCTTTATTACACGAAAAGTTCTCAAGACGCATAATTTAGATATTTTGCTGATGCCCTCTTTCGTACACTATGTAAGCAAATAATCCTTAAATTGTAGATCATTTGAAAAATGATTGAGTCTTAAAAGTATTTTCGTTTGAAAAATGTTATATATTTTTGCATAATGCCAAGATCTTTTCAATATAATAATCAAAATTTTTTTTTTATCAAAATATTCATTTAAAATATATTTTATTTAACTTAACTTTACGAAGCACAAATTGAATAATTCTCTACCAAAAATCAAGAGCTTTTCTTAAAAATTGCACAATATTTAATTTATATATATTTTGATTAAATCGTTATTTTTTTTTGTTTGATAATTTTACAATCGTATAAAAAAGAAATAAATATTTAAGAAAATAATAAATTAAAATTTTAATGGTTTTTTTTCGAAAAAAAAAACAAAAATCTAAAAATATAAAATTTTTATTAAATTTTTTTGTGTTTTTAGTTATTATTTGTGTGTTTCATCGTAATTAAAAAATTGGACAAAAGTGCATTTTTTTTATTTTTACAACAATTTTTTTTGCAATTAAAAAAAATTTTTTTGGAATTAAAAAAAATTAGAATATTCAAAAAAAAAAGGATTTAGAATAAAAAAATGATTAGTTTATTCAATTTTTTTCCGTTTATTTAAATAATCTTAATATATTTATGATCATTAAATGATATTAAATTAAATAATATTCCAATTCAAAAAATAGGTAAAAAAAACTATTTTCCATTAAAAAGTAATGCTTTTAAAGAAAAAAAAACCTCCCTCATATCGATGTGTGCTGGTGTATTTGCGGTGTATTTTCATCAATAAAAAAAATGTCAACGTTTGCCCACTAAAAGGCAATAAAAAATTGTTTTGTTTTCAATTTTTTTATTAAAAAAATCATTCAATTATTACTAAAAATTAAAAATCTATATAAAGGAAAAAGGTTTTCATAAAAATAAAATACTTAAAAATATTTTTCACAATAAAAATAAATATAAGAAATGATATGGAAAATTTATTTTTATAGTTTAATAGATGTGCCTTTTGAATAATAAAAAAAATGGTTTTAAATAAAGAAAAAAAATATTGAAATCTTATCAGATAAACAAAAACGACATTTACAATTAGTATATATATACAATATATATACATTAAAAACAAAATGCAAAATAATAAGATACAAATAATAAAAATAATATTAAATATATTTAATATTGCTGTACTCAGTATGTACTCGTATGAATGTTTATTTGTAGTGTATTTATGGAACTGAGCTGTGCATGTTTTAAAAACATAATTTAATAATACTATACACATAAGTATAAATAAATAGAAAACAAATTGAAATAAGAAAATTATTTATATCAAATGCTTAAACTACTTTAAATAGTATGGTAGATTCATAGATAAACGAGTATACAAGATAACTGATGTAAATATTGAATTTATTGATAGACTTTAGTGTATGCTCTGTTAAGAATTGCTTTTAAATTAAGGATAATAACAGGTGATTATTTATTTCTATTGTATAATAAATATCAATTTTAAAAGAATTTAAAAATAATTATATAAAAAATAAAAATTATCCTACGAAAATGCTTTTAATAGTGTTATTATCAAAACAAGAAAAAAGAAATCAAAGAAAAATTTTATAAAAACTTTTAAAAATAATTTTTTTTTTTTAAAAAAAAACTAATTAAATGTAATTTTTAAATTTTCTATTTTTATTGACAAGCGTATTATTAGGGAGATATTGTAAAATGTGTTGATAAGAAGAATGCCAAAATAAAAATTAAAGTGAACTTTTTAGTAAGAAGTAATTAAAAATGATTGCTTTTGAGCAGAGAAATATTATTAATTTATTTCGATTTGATTTGACATCAAATATTTGTTAAAAAAGGAAAGGTTTTTTTTATATTTAACTGGTTACGTTATATAAAATTTTTCATCAAATTTATGATTAAATGTACTCATAGGATGGAAAGTAAAAATAAGTTTTATTTTTCTTTAGATAAAAAGTTTTTGCTAAATCCATTTTGAACTTACGAAAGTTTAGAGTCTTGTCATTTATTTATCTATAAAATATATATTTTTTTAAATTAGTTTTATTTAGCTTAAAGTATGCCATTTTACATTATGGATTATTTAATTATGATAAAATTGCAAAACAATCGATTACTATGCGATCAAATTGTAAAAACTTTCTGTAAAGTTGGTAGTCCTAGCGTAGCCAAGTTTCGCATAATAACCAAAATTGACATACTATATGTGGGGCTCTGAAAACTCACAAATGACTGTAAAGAGGGCGTTGTATCCGAAAAAGGTCAATTTCTGGTGGGTATTTTCGTCTGAAAACCGTTACCGTTAATTCTGTTGGCTATGGCCATACCATAACCGATTTTTTTTGGCCTGAACTTTTAGATTTTAATCTGGATTATATGTGGTTTGAACAAAGCGGTACCACAAGCCACACACGACACGATAGATTGTCGGCTTTCTTACGTGAAAATTTTCTCAGAACAATTAATTTCGATATTTGGTGATGTTGGATTGACTTCCAAGATCGTGCGATTTGACGCCATTAGACTGTTTTTTTTTGTAGAGTTATGTAAAATATCATATTTACAGAGTATTAGAAACCAACATCCATCAAATGTTTCACGCAATAACCAAAAATGTCTGTGGAGAGGCCATTGTATTCGAAAAAAAGTAAATTTCTGATGGGCATTTTGGTCTGAAAAGCGTTACCGTTAATTCTGTCGGCTTTGGCCATACGATAAGCGATTTTTTTTCCTGAACTTTTAGATTTTAATCTGGATTAGATGTGGTTTGAACAAAGCGGTACCACAAGCCACACACAATACGATAGATTGTCGGCTTTATTACGTGAAAATTTTCTCAGAACAATTAATTTCGATATTTGGTGATGTTGGATTGACTTCCAAGATCGTGCGATTTGACGCCATTAGACTGTTTTTTTTGTAGAGTTATGTAAAATATATTTGGTGATGTTGGATTGACTTTGATCGCTTTGACGCCGATGGACTGTTTTTTGTAGCCTTCTGGAGTCTTGCAAGAATTCGGGATTTTAGATATATTTTATTTAACTTTACTCTCCGAAGCATAAATACGTTAACCTTTTCTTATATCAAACTGATCTCAAGTACAAAAGAATTTATAGAATTATTAACTCTTAGTTTTTTTATAAAAGAAAAAAGTTCTTTTATTTGTTAAATGCATTAAATAATTTCTTTTAAATATAATTTTTTTTTACAAATAAATTTTTGCATTAAAAGCAAAAGAAAAAACAACAAAATTCATTTGGCAACGAAATATTTGAATATAAATAAGAGAAAGTACAACAAAAATTATTTGCGAAGAGATTTTTGCTTCACAATAAATTTGTTAATTAAAAATATTTTCTATTTTGTTTTAAATAATTTTCATTTGTTTAGTTCAATTTATAATATAAAAACTATAGTACTAATTGTAGGCTGTAATATTAGCTAATATAATATATATTTTATTATTTACGAGTATATATTTTATAGGGGAAAAAAATCAATAAAACAAAATTAGGAATAAGTAATTTGGACATGTGTAAAACACAACTAATACATACAAAGACTATTAGTAATGTGAAAATTAAGCAAATAACTATCAAAATATTATTCTACAAAATGGATGACAATTTATAATAATCGGAAATACAAAAAAAAATTATAAAAATTTCCAAAATCCATTATTTTATGTAATTTATAGGCATCAACATGTAATAAAATAAACGTAATTCTTATCTAGAATAAAATACGAGTAGTGCATTTGAAATTTTAATAATATTAAAAAGTTGCACATCCTAAAAGGAGGAAAGTATCCTTTTCTCTTTGGAAAAAAAAACACTATCAGTGGAAAATGGTTTTCAAATTTGTACAAACAAACAAAAATCATTAAAAAAAATTATGTATTTTTGCAAAGAATTGTTTATTAAAAACAATATAAAAATGTGAACAAAAAAATTGTTGAAATTAATAAAAGTAAAGAATTATTTTTAATATTGTAATATCACAAATATACATAAAAAAGACATATGCGTGAATGTATACCTTCTATAAGTATATAATTTAGATGAAATTGTGAACAGTAAATAAATTGTATCAATGTCTGCCAATAAAATAATATTAAAAAAATAAATTGTTTATGGAAAAATTTAATTTACTTTATAGATAAACGTTATCAATTTTGAATTTCATAATAAATTTAACTAAAATATACGAGATTTGGCTGAAAAGTAATGGGACTGGCATCAATTAAGTGTTTTAATCTGTCAACAATGGAGGGTACCTTAGAGCCTTTTAGATGTTCAGTACAAGTTCCAACCGCATCCGGTAGCTACGCGACCCTTAAGATAACATGATAAATGAAATTATATTTTTTTTTGCGTTCAAATTTGAAGGATTTGCCATCAAATTATGTCCTAAGCTTGGTGAACACACGAGTTTGAGTTATGAAAGGTTGCAACGTGCTTAAGGGGATTATTTCTTAACTAGATTAGAAGTTTTTCGCTTGCATAAAGCATTCTTGGAAAGCCGAAGAGCAGTGGAAAGCTTCGCTCAAGGAGGCCTTCAATTTTAAAAATTGATAAAAATGTGGAACGCACGATGGCTCTTGTCAGCTCAAACCGTATGTGTAGATGAACATTGAAGCCCCTTGAATTTTTTTTGCGCCAAATCGGGTATTGCAGATAGTTGGATGGTCCACCACGGCAATATCTTCTGTCATCCGACCATCTTCATCAACGAGTTTTCATCAGAAAAGCGGAAGAAGCAGTCCGGTGGCTCATTTTATTTAATTTCTCGTCGAACTCATTTTATTTAATTTCTTATGACCTTTCCTTGTTCCTCAAGATGAAAAAAAAACATAAAAGAATGTCATATTGGTATGGTCGATAACATCCAACGAAGTGGTTCGTCCTCAGCTTCAACAAGCTGAAAACTAACGTCACGAGGAAGGAAAATAACACCTCCGCTGATGTATACCTGCCCAAGGGAACTACTTTGAAGGGAATAACATTGATGATTAGAAAAAAGTGTATTTTTTGTGGTTTCAAATTTTTTTTAGCTTGAATCAAATGGAAATGAAATCAAATTTATTAAAAAATTTAAAATAATTGGTAACATGTATGCAAAAAGAAGGAACAGAGAAACTAGAAAGTAAAAGTAATTGAACGAACGTGAAGTTCTAGAGGGGAACAGCCAATTACGACCGTACTTAGACCTTTTTTCACTATTAATGGCATGATTCCATAATAGCATTGCGGTAGAGATGATGGGGTTCCAAATTCGCAGGAGAGTGTTCTCACACCCACATGCCTGCTACATAAATTTTTACTTGGTGACACTTGAAAGTGTTAGGTTCTCAAAGAGATAGGATAATAAAAAAAACGAAAATGAAACGAAAAAATTAAAAATTTGGGCTACGGTGGAAAAGGAAATAAGAAAAGGGTTTGGGTTTGGAGGGTATAAGCATTGGGAGTAGGATAAAATATGGAAAGAAAAATAAGAAATTTCTTTTTTTTTAACTAAAAAAATAATAATAAAACCCAGGAACCCAAAGCAAAAGACCAACGAGAGAAAACCAATTGGTGTTATGGAATGAGGACTATTGTGGGACAGACCTCAGGTGTTAGGTACCAGGTACGCTAATAGTTTTGACAGCACCTGCGACTATTATGAGCGCGACACAACGACGACGAACCTTTTCACGGCATTCTCTAGTTCAGAAGGCCAGGAATATTACTATCAATTTAATAATAGTACTTTTTTTGTACATATATTCCAGTTACAATATTATTTCAGAATTTTTATATAAGCAAATGAATTTGCTCTTTAAATGTTACAATTAAAAAAAAATCATTTGAATTGCTAATATTTGTGTAGGTATTTTTTTGGATACTTAATATTATAATATTGTTGTATCCTTTCAAAAATTTCCATATTATTAGTTATATTAATGCTATTTATTATAATATTTTTAAATAATAATAGTAAATATTGTCTTTGAACATAAATACCAGGTGTATAAGCTTAAATCCGCTGTTTTTTAGTCAAAAAAATATATGTTTTTTTCATAGAAAGCAAAACCAAATTTTTTCAAAGTACTTGCCCTCGCTAGCTACACATTTTTCCCATCTTTCGGGTAATTTGTGGATACCACGCCAAAAAAGTTTCTTCTCTTTCGAGGCAAACCACTCATCAAGCCATTTCGGACGTCTTCGTAAGAATCGAAGTGCTGCTCAGCGAGCGCGTGGCCCATCGACGAAAACAGGTGGTAGTCGGATGGGGCCAGGTCTGGTGAATAAGCGGGGTAGGGTAGCACCTCCTAGTTGAGTGTCTCCAAGTAGTTTCGGACCATTTTTGACGTGTGCGATGTCGTATAGGAAAATCAGCTTGTAATGTTTTTGTTGATAATTCGTCCTTTTTTCATGCAGAGCACGGTGCAATTTGATCAATTGTTGGTGGTAGCGGTGGGCATTGACAGTTTTACCAGGTTTCAACATCTCATAGCAGACGATACCCTGCTAATCCCACTAAACGCACAGCATCGTCTTCCGTCCGAAGAGATTTGGTCTTGGGGAAGATGTTGATGGTTGGCCGTGATCAACCCACGATTTCTTGCGTTTACGATTGTCGAAATATATCCACTTTTCATCGCCTGTCACAATCCCATGCAGGAGCGACTTTTTTTTTATCTGGCGATCAAGATTTCGCATGTGTTTTGGCGTCCCTCCATCTGCCTATCATTCAATTCATGCGGCACCCATTTTCCGATCTTTTGAACCTTCTCCATGGCACGCAGACGCATCGAAATGGCTGGTTGAGTAACACCCAATTGCTCCGCGAGCATTTTTTGCGATTGGGTATTGTCTTCGTTCAAAAGAGCCTACAATTGATCGTCCCCACCCTTCCTAGACCGATTTTCACGCTTTTTGTCCCACAAGTCAAAATTGCCGTCTTTGAACCGACGACACCAATCTCGGCACATTGTTTCCGATAAAGCACTGTCACCATAGGCTTCCATAAGCATTCGATGCGATTCGGCAGCCGATTTCTTCAAATTGAAGCAGAAAAGCAGAGCTTCCCGCATATGCTCTTTTTCTGGCACAAAACTAGACATGATTACCAAAAGAAAAATGTATGTTGTTGTACGAAATTGCTGACAATGTGCACTGATTAATGTTGACAGATATCAAACTCATAAAAAAAAGTATGGCGTGCCAATGGTAGCTTAATACGCTCACTTACGCCATCTATGACCACACCGCGGATTTAAGCTTACACCCCTGGTAACAAAGGCCTTATGTGTTGTTATGATAATTTGAATATAAATAATGAGTTCCATACTTCTATGCTAAGAAGAATTTAGGAAAGCCCTATACATTATCGTTTAGATTATATTTTTTTACTTTTAAAATATGAGTTTTAATTAAGTAAATAATAATATTGCTATTTCTGATTTTGGTCCCCCAACAAGGGTACGAATAGCCTTTTTGTTTAAATTAACTCGAAATGTGTGATAAAACCCATTAATTAGTATAGCTGTTGACCTTTCGGCTTTTGTTTTGGCGGGTAAAAAAATAAAAGTTTTTTAATCAATGAATTTGAGATTTTTATCAGATATACGAGTAAACAGGCTGAAAATTGAAAATAATATTTAAAAAGTTATAAATATAAATGTATATAACATATTCCATATTAATAATGTTCATTTTCAAACTTATATGAATAAATAACATTATGAACCAAAAACAAAACTTCATTTTTTCTTCCTACAAGCGTACAAGGATAGGCAATCACCCTATATCTATACGAATCTAATTGAAGCGAAAAAATCCTGCGGAATTCCAATGAATCAAAAATCTCATCTACATGAAAACAAAGAATAATAAACGATAATACAAATCAAAAAATTGTTAAAAATCGTTTTTAGCTCCTGTGCGTGCCATCTATTTTCTACTTATCTAACTAACAGCTACATTTTGGTGCGCGGATCTTATTTTTCCATCAATTTGTAGTTTTGACATATCGAATGTAAACAATCGATTAGTGTGAGTTCAATTTTTTGATATCGTGGTTTAAATCGTTTTCAAAGTAAAGCTATTATAAAAAGTGAGGTGAAATTAGTAAATATTTATGTAAAAAATAAACTTAATAATTAAATATATTGAAATATTTACAGTAAATGAAGTATTCGGTTAAAAAGTGGTTTAGTTATTCGAAAACTAAAGATTCCCGAATTTCTTTTTTCAGGTGCGTTGTTGGTAAAAACTAATTATATATTTGCATAAAGGTCGTAGTTGCCTATCATTAAACTAATTTTGATTGGATTTCGAGTGCTCTAAGTATTAAAACACTAAAAATTCTTGTGCAACATTGAATGTAAACAGACGATTATTTGTGATCAGATTGACATGCCAATGACGGTCGTCTGATTCTTAGATTAAAGACGCTCGTACGTCAGATTTCCGTATATGTACCTTAGATTAAAGAATACCTGGATAGGCCCTTACCGTATATGTATACGCAATTTTGTGTTGGAATTCCTGGTTTTGCTATCCCGTTGTTGCCATTTCTCGCCGCTTGGCATAGCTTTGTTTAGATTTTTTTATGTAGACATGACACCCACTGCCATCTAGTTGTCGTAATACAAATTTATTGAATTGCAAAACCATTCTATTTTAGGTTTTTATTCATTTCGTAAATATCATTCAAATATAAAGCGTCTCAGTATTGTAGACTTGCGGAGAGTTTGAAAACTTTAATTCTCCATGAAAGGGGAGACTTAAGGGATAGCTTTGTCATTTGTGAAGTTGTTATTGTGTGAGAAAGGAAAGTGAAGTTTAAAGTGTAATTTTAATATATTTTGAAGTATTTACGAAAAAGTAAGTATTTTTATAAATAGTTATATTATTAATAAAACTTAATACGAATTTTTTATTCCAGAATATGAACTGTTTCGTTAATAAATGCTTCTCATACGAAGAAATGAGGAAACCGGAAATTTCTTTCTTTCGGTAAGTTGACATCTTTATTTTTGCTAAATAAAATAAGAAATACTTTATTTGTGATGTGCCTAAATGCCTTTTAGTGATTTATTTTATTGAAAAAGTAGTCAAAAAGTGAAAAGTTCGGCATTGAACAAATGTAAACAAATCCGATGTTGACAGTTCAATTTTTACCATAAAATAGTACAGTGCCGGTGTTTATAAAGTGTGTGTAAGAAAGTTTAAGCTACTGAATTTTTTAGTCTATTTTTCATTGCTGTTTTCATTGTGTTAAAATAAATAAAGTATATTCTTCGGTAGGCTTATTAATTAAATAAATTAGTTTTGGTTGCTCTATTAGACCATATTATAATGCATTTACTAAATAATATTTTTTTCTTTTTTTTTTAGAATATTAGTTATTAATTTTTAAAGTACATCAAAGTTTTTATCTTGTAATTTAGTTTTAAAGCATTTCCTTTAATGTTGTATACGATTATCTTCTTATTGTGCACATAATTATTGAAATATCTAATAAAAAAATAAGTAATATTTTAAAATAGAATACTGTGTATTATTATAAATTTCCAAAACTAATTCCATCAAACAACAAAATCCGCAATATTAAAAAATCTATTCGTTTACGCATAAATGACATCGCATATGAAAATGGTTTTGAACGAACCGCTTCAATCGCATACTGAAGTTTAAAATTGGCTTCCAATGGTTTACGCCGTTTCTGTTGTATTGCAAGTGTGTGCGTTCTACGAATGTATTGCCACAAAATTCCGACAGAATTTTTGTGTAGAGGCCTATCCAGTTCTTCTTTAATCTAAGATATGTACACACAATTTTCTGGCATAATTATTGCAAAAGCGGCGAGAAATGGTAATACTTGCATACTTTTGTGTAGATATTTTTATGTAGACATGACACCCACTCACATCTAGTTTTCGTAATAGAAATTTATTGAAATTAATTCAATTTAAACACAACGATAAGCAATTTTTATTTTTTGTCCAATCTTTTAATATGATATGGAATTTTTTTTTAGGTTTATTATTTATTTCGTAAATATTAATCAAATATCAAGCGCCTCAATTTTGTAGACTTTCGGAGAGTTTTAAAAACGCCATTCTCCATGAAAAAGGAAGCATACCGAAATGCTTGCGTTCTCTTGTCATTTTTCAAGTTGTTGTTTTGACACTTATCGGAAAGTGCAAGTGAAAGTGTAGTTTTTATGTTTTTTGAAGTATTTACGAAAAAGTAAGTATTTATATAAATAGTTACATAGTTGATAACATTTAATAGGAAGTTTTTATTTCAGAAAATGATGTGTTCTATAAAGAATTGCTGGTAATTCAACGAAATGAGGAAGTCGGAAATTTCTTTCTTTCGTTAAGTTGACATCTTGATTTTTACTACATAAATTAATAAAAATTTAGTTTTTAATGTGCATAAATGGCTTTTAGCGATATGTTTTTTTTCCAAAAATTGGCTAAAAAGTGAAAAGTTCATCATTCAATAAATGTAAACAAATGTGATGTTCATAGTTCACAATGTTTATCAGAAAATAGTTCAGTGCCGGCGTATGTAAAGTGTGTGTACGAAAATTTAAGGAAACGAATTTTTCAGTATGTTTTCCATTCCGGTTTTCATTGTGTTTAAATAAATCAAGTATATACGATAGGCTTATTATTTAAATTTTTTTTTTTGCATTTGTGCATTTGTTTGCTCTATTGGACCATTTTGTAATGCATTTATTAAATAATAATGCTTTAAATTTTTTTAGAATATTAGTTATTAAATATTTAACTAACATTTCAGTTAACAAATACACATTGTATATTATAATGAAGCTTTTTGTATATACTTATCCTTGTTTAACATTAAAATAAATATTTACTAAGTTGCGGTATGGTTTTATTTCAACATAAACATACTATCCCATTTTATCATTTAATTCATTTTGCATATTTGGAATGGATTTTTATTTGTGCACATAATTGTTTTGATATAATTCAAATAAATTGCAATTTATATTTGTATATGCTTTTCCACTTTAGAATGTTGTTCTTATAAATAATATATACTGAAATAAATAAAATGAAAATATAATAAATAAATAAATAATATTTTACAATAGAATATTGTGTTTTATTGCAAATTTCTAAAACAAATTCCATCAAACAACAAAACCCACAATATTCAAAAAAAATCTATTTGTTTATGCATAAATGACATGACATATCAAAATGGTTTTAAACGAACCGCTTCAATCGCATGCTGAAGTTTAAAATTAACCCCCAATGATTTACGCCGTTTCTGTTATTTTGCATGTGTGTGCGTTCTACGAATATATTGCCAAGAAAATTGTGCCACAATTTTTGTGAAGAGGCCTATCCAGTTCTTCTATAATCGAAGGTCTGATTACTTTCCGATGGTGGTTTTATTGGTTTTATATTTTCACATAGTCAAAAATTGTTACTATTAATGTAAAATTTTCCTATATATAAAAATATAAGTTTTTAATATAGTGAATAGGAAAAATCTAATTTAAATGTTCTAAAAAATCATTTATAAGAATATAATTTTTAATTTATGAATTTTTATACTAATGTCAATGAGTATTAATATTCGTATATGATATTATAACTCAATGCTTATATATTACGAGGTCTGTTCAAAAAGTATCGCAAATTTTGAATTTCCTTGGGTTACGTATATTCGATTTTAGATTTTTTTCTTACGTTATGTTGGTACTCATGTCTCTCACTTATGCCGACAAGTTCGGCCATTTTGAATATTCAGTTAACTTTTGACAGCTGTTTTGCTTGCACGTGTTTTGGCTCGTCTTCGATTTTTGCCCATTCCAAAAAATGGATCAAAGAATCTGTTTTGGGAACAAGAAAAAGTCACAGGCGGCCAGATCTGGGGAATACGGTGGCTGCGACATTATTAGTGTGTTGTTTTTGGCCAAAAATTCGCGCACAAGCAACGATGCGTGAGAAGGGGCGTTATCATGGTGCAAAAGCCAATTTTTGTTCTTCCACAAATCTGGTAGTTTCTGGCGGATTATTTCGCGCAACTTGTGCATAACTTGCAGGTAATATTCCTTATTAACCGTTTTACCCTGTGGCAAGAGCCCATGATGCAACACGCCCCTGCAATCGAAGAAAACTATAAGCAAAACCTTCACATTCGACCGTACTTGGTGCGCTTTTTTCGGTCTTGAGTCGTGCGGCAGCTTCCATTGGGATGATTGAGCTTTGGTTTCAACGTCATAACCATAAACCTATAATTCGTCACCAGTTATGACCCTCTGGAGCAAATTTGGGTCGTCGCGGACAGAGTCCAACAGCTTCTTAGCAATGTTACTGCGATGCTCTATTTGGTCGAAATTGAGCAATTTTGGTACGAATTTCGCGCGACCCGTCTCACGCCAAAAATCATTGCTAAAAATCGAGTAGCACGAGCCAATTCCATTCATCTATTTTCTTCCCTTCATCAATGTTTTCGTCTGTTGTTGACGTGCTCGGGCGTCCGGCACGCTTTTCGTCGTTCACATCTTCTCGGCCCTCTGAGAACATTTTGTGCCACCGATAAAATTTGCTTCGGTCCAAGGTAACTTCACCATATGCAACATTCAACATTCGGAATGCGTCCGCGTAATTAATTTTGTTTTCCACACAAAATTTGATACAGATTCTTTGATCCATTTTTTGGAATGGGCAAAAATCGAACACGAGCCAAAACACGTGCAAGCAAAGCAGCTGTCAACAATTAACTGAACATTCAAAATGGTCGAACTTGTCGGCATAAGTGAAAGACATGAGTACCAACATAACGCCACAAAAAATCTAAAATCGAATATACGTAACCCGAGGAAATTCAAAATTCGCGATACTTTTTGAACAGACCTCGTATACTATTCCCAACTTAAAGCTAAAGCAGCTTCCATTAGGAAACGATGTGAGTAAATTTCTTGTCATAAAAATAATTCGATAATCCTATTTAATTTTTTTGATCTATTTCTAGAATTTAGTAAGTATTGCAGAAGTTCTGTTTCATATTTTGAAATTTAAGCTTTTATATGCAACTAAATTAAATAATGGAAAAAAATCGTTTTATTTAGTTTCTAATTCTAAATTATTTATATTTAATAACCATTGTTTAATTATTTTAAAAATGCGTGCAAAAGCAATATGTACAAATATAAAATTGCTCCTATCTGAAAGTGATGCATGTGTGAGTGCGTTTAGGGCGCTAAAGTCAACAAACGTACCAGGTTTGTGTATAGAATAAGGCAAATACCAGGTTGGTGTATAGGGAATTGTATTCATACCAGGAATATTCATGGAATACCATTTTTTTCAGCTGGTTTAACCACTGTTAATACCCAATTAAGTATAACTTAATTTTATAGCAGTATAAAATTAAGTTATACTTAATTGGGTATTAACAGTGGTGAAATGGGTTTTAATAATTTTCTTTTTTTTAAAGCAGAATACTACATTTTTGCTGTTTCATCAATAACAATTTTAATTTTTTCCTTTATTTCATTTACTTAATTTATTCGATTTTATCGGACACAATTCCGACTTAAATTGAAACTGAATTAAAAACTGTTAAAAATTGATGAATTTTGTCCGAATTAACCAATATTTACGAGTACCACCAATGGTATTTTTATACATATTACGTATAATTACAATTACCGTTTTCATATTAAATTTATGGTAATTATAAAGTATTTATGGTTTTATTTGAATATAATTTATAATTAAGTAAATTTTTCGGTTATATTTTTTTCGCACCGTTAACGGTTAATCGTCAAACGATATCAGCTGTTTTCTATCGTTCAGTTCACTAATGTGAAATTGTTTTTGCATTGTAATCTGTTGCTTCTTTCTGAAAATATTTCCATTTAATTCATAACTTTGACGTACTTAGTTTTTGATATAATTTTCGACATATATTAATAACTATTTTTGTACAATTTTATCCCAGTGTAACTTTTTGTGTATTTTCTTTATTTTGATAAATAATATTAAAAAGTTTTTTTTGTTTACATTTACTTTGGATAAATATTTATTCACCACGAACAGCTGATTACCTTGACCAGTTATAAGATGTGGTGAATTTCCCCACTTTGATATGTCATATTTTGACATGATTGTCAAACGATTGTACCTCGTTTTAATGGAACTTTATAAATAAAGATTTGTCGACGTTGTGATAATTCGAATGAGACATTTTATTATTTTAAAGTAGTTGTAATATATTTTTGGAAAAGTTTTTTTTATTGTAATAAATATAAGAATATAGAAAAGAAGACAAAGTGAGAATTGTGTGGATTCAAAGTTGTCCGTCGTGTGTGTCGTTATGAGACACGCAAGTAATGTTAGGCGACACTAATCGAATAACAAATAGTGTTCCGATATTTTTGCAGAATGCTGCAAACCTTTCGGATTGCAAAAATTTCCAATATAATAAAAAATACGAATTACTTTTGGCAGAAACGCAATTGGATATTGTAATCAAATCGCTAAAGCACATTCGGAGGGAAATAAATCTGAAAAAAATTATAACGCTAAGGCGGTAAGAAATCTTAGGCGGGAAGATTTTGAATATACAGTCGTAATGAATAGGAAGAAGCGGATTATGGTTCCAGCGAATAATAGACGTCAACAGGATGATTTTAGGAGTCAGAATTATACTCTTAGTCTTGGCGGCAGTTATAAAGATTTGAATCGGATTCCTGGTAATAGTGGTGTTAGTTCTTTGAACTCTGAAACCGGTAGAATATGATAATTATAAAGTTTAAAATAATGAAATTTATTTAATTTTTTCTGTTTTTAGGTGACAAAAATGATATGAATCCATTTTATAATTTGCTGTCCGAAGATTTACGGATTTCGAAGATGGTTCGTAAGCTAATGGCAGAGAAAAACGGTCCTGCAGCTGTTGAATTATGTGAAAAATTAGAATCGGCAGTTATGGATTCAAGCAATGCTGCATACATTAGACGAGCTTTTGATTTTATAACTGGATCGTTAATATCTGTTTTACGTGATGGTCCCCCGGAATGCTTAAATCGTGTAGCTAAAGTTTTCGGTATGCTCGGATTTGTTGTTCGTCATGACTTTCCCATTTATAAAAATTGGATTTTTAAAAGTTATGAATCGACAAAATCGATCAGAAATTATTTGATGCAAGCTCTTAAAATCACATTTAAATATGATGCCGTCGGTTTAGAGTTAATAAATTACAGTGATAGGTTAATTATTGCTTTGAAAGATCTTTTAGAAAATGCTGATGTACCAGATAATTTTGTAGCCATAAGTGATGTGATAGGCGAATTTGCTAAAAATTATAAAAAATCATTTGAAAAGCACTTTACGGACGTTGTAGACATTGTTGTAGGATGGCATTTGGAAACCGAACAAACACCTGAATTAAAATTGCACTGTTCCAATGTACTGCAAAACTTTAGGGAATTTTTTCTTAAAGACTTGGAGTTCACATTTCGTTTACTTGATCAATTTCTCGAGGATATCATGAATTTTGGCGAAGATATTGAACAATCAATTGTAGAACAGAATTCGCCTAGTTATGAGAAAGGCAGTGGTCCTGAAATAAGCATTGGAGCGTTTATCGGAGCATTTAATTCAGTTCTTAAATGCCTATCACAGAAGAATGAGATTATTGCTTTCCAAATGGAACGCACCAATTTGAATGATTCAATTAATGCAATAATAAATATTTCATTTCAATCTCTGCAGTTAACTATGTGTCGGGAAACAGTGCAGTCTATTAATGAGTTTCTTGTAATTATTCTCACCTGCAATCATAAAGATCAAAATGTCGATTACAACAAAATATTTGAAATAATTCAAATAGAAGTTGAAAATATTATTAACTTGGATGATATTCAAATTTCGAGTCTGCTTTACCTTTTGATCATTTTTGTAAGGAAAATGAATACGGATTTGCCAGTCGAAATTGTAATGTTTCTTTTCAAATCGCAAGAAAGCAATATAAAAGACTTCAGTCGATTGAAATTAACACAGAATAAGAAACATTTCAAGAGTTTAGTACGTTTGTATCATGATATTTTAACCATAAAAAATGTGCCATTACTTCAAGAAGCGTACAAACATATTTTGGCAGATGTGAAATGTGCCATGAATTCACTTAGGGAACAGGAACCCATAGTCTATAGTATCTTGCAAGCAGAGTGCATTTTGAATTTCTATACAATCGCATTATCTGTATTGGCGACCCAGACAAACTCTATAATTGCCATGTACGCTCTGCAGCCGAGTATTCTCGAATTACTCGTTAACGAACTGGCTGTATCAGAATTGAAGTTTTGGCTAAGAAGTCCATCGTTGAATTATGCCATGATCAGTTTGCTTTCAGTCCACTGCATCAAAAATAACAACTACATCCAATCGAGCAGTCTGCTAGTACGTCATATGTTCAGTAAACTCTCTCTTGACGATACAAGTCCTACTTCGGAAAATTTTGCCCTAATTTTGAAATTTTTCGTCGACATTTTAAGCGGTGAGGCACTGTCTTTAAAGTCGGGTCTGCAAGTGTTAGCATGGCTAAAGTTTCTACTGCAACAAAACTGCCAACATGCAATTACTCTTAAAGATAATATACTGTTCGTCAATATTGGCCGGAATCTCTGCACTTATTCTAGCCAAAATGTGAAACCATTGAAAATAAAGAGTGCAGAATGCATTGAAATACTACTTCAGTACGAGGATCTGAATTCGGACGTTCTTGGTTGCATTTGTGAGATCTGCTGCCTTTGTATGGCCTCAAATGACTGCGAGCTTCGAGATGTTTATTCGCAGCTATTTGGAAAGGTGCCGTTGGCCTATGCGCTAAAGCAAATCACTTATCCCAGCGGTATGTACCGAGCTCGTGAAATACGACTAAATGAATTGCAACATTGGTTTGTGTCGACAATCGGAACAATTGAATTAAAAGAGCAGCACTTCAAAAAGTTCGTAGATCTCCTGGAAGCGAATGAGCCAACCGAGTTTATAGGGCTTGCTCTTAAAGAAATGTTTTTCAAATGCTGTAAACTTAAACGTGGACGAGGCACCGACTATTCAAACGTCGCATTAGAGAATGTATTCTGCCTGGTACACTGGGCTCAATGGGAGGCGTCACAGTTCTGCGTTCGTAATAAGCTGCGTACACCGATCGGTAAACCGCAGGACACCTTTTTAAAAATAGAGTCCATCATTAACGAAATTGCGAAGGCGCTGAATGAAAAAGGGCCTTCAACAAATATGACAGTGAATTCACTAATCACCAGCCAGAGGCACGCTCGGGTTCTTCTTGGTTTTTTGGAGTGTCTTGAAAAAGCGATTTACAATGCTGCCGAAGGTACTGCTTTTGCAATTCCAGCTCCGGAAAAATCTGCTCGATCGTTTTTCCGCATCAACACCGGAACATGTCACGAGTGGTTCAGTCGTATTCGAGGCGCCGTAGATTTGGTGGCTGCAAAGACTATGGAAACGGAGATAATGTTACGCTATTGTGAGAGCATTTTTCACGATTTGGTGTCAACGGATCGAACATCGGAACTAGTTTTCGAGCACACAATAGTGTCGTACGTGCGTGCTCTGTTAAAAAGTGGTGAAGCAGATACTTTGCACGGTCTTTATGTATGGGTAAAAAAAGTTTCGGGTAAACGGTTGACGTGGATCAAAGTTGCAGTCGACCAAGCTAGTGGAAGACTTGAACGAGCCATTGAAGGGTATTCGAATGTGCTAACAATTGCGCGCGATGTTAAATTAGATCCCGTCGTGCACGAATTCGTAACTGACCAGATCTGCGAGTGCCTCTACTACACCGGCCAGTGGACTGAGTTACAAGAATTTATTCGAACGAACAAGGATATCAAGTCGGATCGCAGTGCAGCATGGTTGTCGTCTCTGAAATGTTCGAAAGTAACTAAGCTAATTGCTAGTGGAGCACACGATCACGCATCCATTGTTGAGCTATGCGATTGGGATGTATTGCCTGCTGAAAAAGAACAATTAATCAACAGCAATATATCCTACAACAAGGTATTATCTTTGGTTGAAGGTACACTAAAATGGATAATAGTTAATAAGGAGAAAGGCTCCCAAAATCGACTCGACATTTGCTCAAAACTAATTCAAGCTGGCCTTCAAGAAAGCTTACGTTCTAAGTCTAGAGAACACATCAACAATTTGGTTGTACTGAATCACGTCACTGAGAAGGTTAAACAGTTGATCGCTGGATATTTACAAACGACCAAGTCCCTAGAAATCGACGGCACATTTGGATCCCCTACTCTGTCAAATGTCTCACTTTGGGCTGAATATTTCGATGAATCGGCTGATGCATACAGTGACAACCGTCTTGATATTTGGTTGAACGTGATCGCCAATTCGCGGAAAGAAGGAAACTTGAACTTCTGCGCTCGGGAGTTGGAGAAATATTTCCGGCATACCAAAGTGAAGGATATCTTCTATTACAAATGCGAAGATAACTTTGATCTGAACAAGATTTGCAGTTTTATAATTGGTAGCAGCATAGATTCGATATTGTGGACGGACGATGTTTTGCGAGGAGTTTACGAGTCTGCAAAGTGGCTATTCTGCCATCCGCAAAAACACGAGGAAGCCATTCAGCTTGCTTCAAGCTACTGTCTTGCACTATTTACAAAAAAAGCGGATGGTGCGGCTGTATCATCTGGAGCGACCTCAGAACGAATTGGACGGACACTCCTCACAGTAGCCGATTGGCTAGCACAGACCAATGAGAGCATCTTGAATGCAAACGAATCCATGCCGATTGAGAAACTTCTTACAAAAATTCCAGATCTTACAACTCATGGTGATAATAAGACTACCTCCATTATACCTAAGCTGGATATGGCAGTTGGAAAATTGATTCATAGCAGCGTAACTGAGTGTCCCCAGTTAGCGAAAGCGTGGGGCGCATTGGGTACATGGTGCTATCGTTGGGGACGGAAAGTTGTTGAGATACGCAATGGTGCTGAAGCGGACAAGGCTGGCTTACGAGCGATTGATATTGAAGAGATCAACAATTTGGTTAAAAATGCAAAAAGTGAGGATGTTGACCGCATCGTCACGATTCTGAACGAGCATCGTGTAACACCCGATGATGAGGAGATCGGTTCTAATGACATGAACTCTACGGAGGTCTTGGAACACCAATTGCGTAGCGTTGATATTCTAAGCGGAGTGGAGAACTCAGTCATTCAATCGATTATAGAAATTTGGCGTCAGGCTCATAGAAATGTCTATAGTTACTATGAAATGGCAGCATCCGCTTACTTTAAGTACTTGACGCTAGAGTCACGCCGACCAGATAAATCCGTTAATTGTCCAAATAGTAGTGAGAGTAGTGAATGTTCTGTTGTGACAGCTACTTTACGATTGTTACGTTTAGTTGTGAAGCATGCGTTCGGCTTGCAAGAGGTGCTAGAGGAAGGACTCACCACCACGCCGACCACACCATGGAAAGTAATTATTCCACAACTTTTCAGTCGTTTAAATCATCATGAGCCGTATGTTCGAAAGCGTGTATCTGAACTATTGTGTCGCGTTGCTGCAGATTCTCCTCATCTAATCATATTTCCCGCTGTGGTTGGCGCAGCTCAAGAACGCCATAATGAGGAAGCTTTGAGCTTATCAACATGCGAGGAATCGACTGCATCACAAAATAATGCACTGTCTTTCTGTTTCAATGCACTGCTTGAGACATTGTCGAATCAAGCCTCGGAGACAGTTGAACAAGCTCAGTTATTAGTCCGCGAATTAAAAAGAGTTACTCTTCTATGGGATGAGTTCTGGTTGCATTCGTTGGCGCAACTTTATAGTGAATATTGCGAATTATTCAACGCTTTTGAGGCAGAAACGCACAAAACATCCGAAGATGGCGGCACTTTACTCGAGGAAAAACACCGCGTACTAATGAATCATGTCATTAACGACATGAAGCGACTTTCTTCGGTTACATCACGAGCTCCAGAAACCAACTATGAACGTATTTTTCAAGAAAAATACTTAAAAGTAATTGACGCAACTATAGAAAGTCTAAATAAGCCATTGAATCGGGAAAAACCTAGCGAATCATGGCAGAAGATCAAACAGCTTTACGCAATTTTTCAGCATAAACTATTGAAAACAACACAAGCGAATCTGAAAATGGACGACATCAGTCCCGTGTTGTCGAACATGAAAAACACTGCAATATCGATGCCAGGAGTAGAAACAAGTGATAGCAAGCACATTTTCATAAAATCTGTGGATAATGTCATTTATATTCTGCCAACAAAAACGAAACCGAAGAAAATCGGCGTATTTGGCAGCGATGGGAAACGTTACACGTACTTGTTCAAAGGTCAGGAAGATTTGCACCTGGACGAGAGAATAATGCAGTTCCTATCGATAGCGAATTCGATGATGTCTAGGTGTCGCGATTGCAATGGGAATGTGAGTTCTTATCATGCACATCATTATTCCGTGATTCCACTTGGACCTCGTTCAGGACTTATTAATTGGGTCGATGGTGTTACACCCATTTTTGCACTCTACAAAAAATGGCAACAACGTGAAATGTCAAATCCGAAGAAGGAGAAAAATTTCGTTGCTATGCGACCATCAGAAATGTTCTACAACAAGTTGACTCCTCTTTTGGCTGAGCATAATATAAAAACAACGGACAACCGGAAAACATGGCCAATCGAAGTGTTGCGTAAGGTTCTTAAAGAGTTAACCGATGAGACTCCTCGCGATCTTCTGGCAAAGGAGCTATGGTGCTACAGTACAAGTGCTACTGGTTGGCGAAAGTCGGTACGGAATTTCTCCTTTTCCGTTGCGGTCATGTCGGTTATTGGTTACGTTATCGGTTTGGGCGATCGACATTTGGACAATGTGCTTGTGAAATTGACTACGGGTGATATAGTGCATATCGATTATAATGTGTGTTTCGAAAAAGGGAATACCCTTCGTGTACCTGAAAAAGTTCCATTTCGTATGACACCAAATTTAGAACAGGCTCTTGGATTAACCGGAATTGAGGTAAGTCTGCATGGATATTTTTTTAGTTTTAAAAAAAAAATAAAGTTTTAGTTCATTTGCTATAACTATATTAATTATTATAATTCAAAAAGAAAATATGGGGTTGTCGTGAAAGTCTTGGGGCATTTTCCCTAACAGTTGGCGTTTTTTAATTTTGGGGAGTACTAGAGAAACTGCATAGTTTAAGCTTCATTTTATTCAATTTGTTTATTTTCTACGAATTTTACAACAAGTTGAAGATGTAAGAGTAAACTTTCCATTTTCGCCATGTTTTATTGTTTTACTTCCGTAAAGGGAAGAATCCGCGCCAAGCTCGTGAAAAGTTACGTAAACTCTATAAGAGCATCAGTACCGACTATGTTCACGAAAATTCTTTGATCTCAGTGACGCTCCTCGAACTGGAAGGAAAACTGTGGTTGATGACGACAAAATAAAGGCATCCTTTCACGACTATCTGAAGAAGCTGGGATACATAAGCAAAATCGATATTTGGGTTCCTGATATTTTCAAAAACGTATTTTATTAAACGGGAGCAAAACGATCCTTATCTGCAGCTATTGATGAGAACTGGAACAATGTTGGTTCCGACGTGAGGATCCGCCTCAAACGACATCAAAAGCGGGTATTTATCAGAAGAAGGTTATGCTCTCAGTGTGGTGGGATTTTGAAGGTATTGTATTTTTTTGAGTTTCTACCGAGTAACCAAGCACTCACGTTAGAAGTGTAGTTTCGGAAATTGGACAGTTTGAACAAATCCATCACCCAGAAATGTCTAAAGAAGTTGTGATCCATCATGACAACCCAATACCACACAATTTTAATCACTCGTCAACAAATATTGGAGCTTGAATGGGATGTGTTGCCACACTCACCATGCTCGTTTTACCTTCCGATGTCAGACTTCCACATGTTTCGGTCCCTTCAAAACTCCTTGCATGATATGACCTGAAGGTTGTAAATTCAGAGGAGGCTGTAAATCAGCACCTTGTTCAGTTCTTTGCCGACACAGACTGGTTCTTCTATGAACGAGAAATTATTAAGCTCGCTGAAAGATGGCAAATGGCTATCGACCAAAATGGGCAATACATTATTGATTGATCTTTGGTCTTTATATAAATATGGGGTTGTTCGGAAAAAAATAATTTCGTTCTTTCCCAACAGAGGACTTAATTGTATTTTTTCACGACCAACTTCACACTTAAGCCGCATAATCATATATATCTTGACAGCTGACATAGCAATGTTTGCTTGTGAAAAAATTCAATTGATTCTGTTCCTCATCTTCTTACGGAAAAAAATTTGTGCCGTCGCATTGACGTTTGCAATTTGCTTCTCAAACGCCAAGAAAATGATCCATATCTGAAGCGTATCATCACTAGGGACGAGAAATGGGATGTCTACGACAATGTCAAGCGCAAAAGATCCTGGAGTAGAAAAGATGAATCGGCTCAAAGCACTTCGAAAGTCAATATTCATCAAAAAAAAAGGTTATGCTATCTGTTTGGAGGGATTTCAAAGGAGTCGTTTATTTTGAGCTTCTATCGAGCAACACAACGATCAATTCTGAAGTGTACTTTCATCAGCCGGACAAATTAAATTATTTACTTTAAAAAAAAAAGGCTAGAATAAAATATTAATTCACTATAAGAAAATCGTCTTTCATTTTTATAAAAAAAAACGAAATAACTTTCCGAACAACCCAATACATGCACTTTTTAAAAGTTCGTGACCTTGCGCCATGACTTTTCCGACAACCCAATATCTTTGATATTGGTTAGTCGACAAATTTTATGGCGTTTTTTAATAAGTCAGTGTCTTAAAATCATGCTTCGCCATTTGTCGTACAGGGCCCGATTTCTGATTGGAAGTATTCTTTTGAAACCAGCTTGATTCCATTAAGAGAGTTCTGCAGAGATCAAAACAGGTGGTAATCTGAGGGTGCTGCGTCTATGTCTGAGCTATACGGTGGATGAAACTTCCCAGGAAAGCGTTATCGTGGTGGAAAACGACATCCTTCCTATTGATCGATTCTGGCCGTTTTCTCTCATTACTTGGCTTAGTATCTCAAGTTTCTCACAGTACAGTACCGATTTAACAGTTTGTTCGAACGATAGTAGTTCATAATGAACTATATATATTGGGTGCCAATCCTTGCTTTGAAATTGTTTGTTATCTTTTTCCATGATCTCTTTCGAACCATATTCTCGTATTTCACCCATTTTTCATCGCCAGTTATGATTCGTTCGAAAAATGGCTCGATTTCATTGCGCTTAAGCACCCTATCGCAGATTTTAAGTCGGTCCATCTTGTTTTCACACTCAATTCATGAGCCTCCCAAACATCGATTTTCTTTTTAAACCCAGCCTTTTGCAAGTGGTTTAAAAAGGTTTGATGATAAATGTTTAATTCAAAAACTATGACAATTCGTTCGGGACTTTTATTCGTGTTTTTCAGTAAATTGTCAACCAGAATATGGCTAATATTTGACATCGAAATTTCCAGAACGAAAGCAAGTGAACTATTTGCGTGCTGTAGATTTTGATAAAGTACCTCCACCAAATACGCCACAACATTTTTCACAAGCCTCCGATATGTTGTTGCCTTATAAACTATAGTAAATTTTATCTTTATTCTAGTCAATTTTTTAACCTGAATAACTTTTGATACACTACACCGATTTTAATAAAATAAATAGCGACTACTGGTTAATGAGTTATTTGCTTTTAACTCGCATCTACCGGAAAACGTCATGTACTTTTTCGACTAACTAATATTAGTGGGGAATATTCCGATTTTCAAATAATTCCTTTAATTCACACTATTAGTTTTTTGTTTAAATAAAATGAAATTGTTGAATTTAGGAGCTCCACAATAGAAAGAACATTTCTCGCAAAAAAATTCTTGAGGTTTGCTGCCATTCACTCAATGTACAATGGAATAATTAACCCGAACGCCACAGTATTGGCAGATAATGCGTGTGGTTTTCGTTTTCGAAAAAAAAGTTATGGGTTAGCGCAGTGTTTTCTGTCCGAGCAGTATTTTCGCTCACAATTTTGGTAAGGATGTTCAGTAGACTGGATTGTTGGTTGTGGGCTATTGAGATACCAAAAAGATATTGTTTGCCATTCTGTTAGTAGACGAGGCAGATTAAGGATAGTTTTGAGCTAAAATCAGTGAAAGTTCATGTACGAGCTACATATGGTCTGTAAAGTATCTATTTGGGGATTTTTAGTAAATGACCGAATTAAGAATATTGTATGTTCACAAAGGTCCGACTGCCAGGTGACATGATTTTCCAATTCACCTAGAAAAAATTTCAAAGTGACTCGGGCGTTCCAGAGAAAATTCACACCATTTGTAGAAAATTGGTTAATCTGAATATAAAAATGTCGTTCGTATCTTTAAAATAACGTAAAATTAGTTATGTTATAAAAATAAATTGTTGATAAATTAAACGTTTTTAATTAAAGAGAAAATATTTCTATGGTAAATCGAGCTACGAGTGCTCAAAGCAATTTTAGATTTAATGGTTTTTGTACAAGATTTTATTAAAGACTCGTTGGAAATTTTTCGTACAGTTTTTCGTAGTTGAATTTTGTTTATAAATATACCAGTTAGCAAAAACACAAACCAGTTGCATCGTACGCCCTAAACAATATGTTATATTTTCCTTGAGGTAAACTGTGTTTACAATAATGCTTCTCTATTGTTAGATCGTTGTGCAAAAATATTTCGTGTGCTATTCCAATAAATTTTGAATTATTTTCACCTGTCCTTCAAATGGACATGCTTATCTGCTTTCAGATAGAATAAACTTACTTAAAATAACATCGATTCATTATTTATTTGTACAATTCATAAAAGAGCACATAAAAAAAATTTAATAGCATATATTAACTGAGATAAATAAATAATAATAATAATTATTATTTGAAAAAAAAATATGAAATGGATACAAATTAAAACCACACTCATTTTATATACATTTTTATATATTTTATTTTTATTAATTGTTCATAATAATAAATTAAAGTTTTTTACATAAACATATTTTCTAGATTGTTATCGTATTCTTCACATTCTTTTATAATTATTTTTACTCAAATGTTTATTCCATTAATTGTTTTGAATTGAACATATGTATGTATACATAGAGGTACATGTGTATATATATATTTGTATGTGTTTATTAATGATAGAAAAGAAAATAAATAGAATATCTTAAAATTACTAATTTATTGAGTATACATACTACTATCTAATACTGTCTCTATCATTGTTTCTAACAGACTTCTTATTTGAATATTTATAATTAATTTTTAATTGTAACATAAGTAGTGTATTTTTATTATATTTGTGCTGTTTTGTCATATATCTTTTATTATTATTATAAAAGATTATCCCATTTGTGATTTGGAAATTAAAGTTAAATAGAAACACAAAGTTTGAGAATTGTCTACGTAAATACGATCTTTCGTGTACCAGGGCGCAATTACCAGAACGCGTAATTTAAAGATTTAAAAATCTTAAAATTATGCGTTCTGGTAATTTTTGCTTGTGGTGCCGTCTTTTTGATCGAAATCTGAAAGTTCAGGCCAAAAAAATTGCTCAAAATTGACGGCAACGGGGTCTCCTTATTCATTTCCAAAGAAATACGAGCCAATGACAGTTGCAGACAAAAATGCACATCAGATGAGCACATTCCGTGGACACAGTGGCTATTTGTCTCAGTAATTTGTGGGTTTTAAGAGCCCCATATATGACAATTTTGTTTATTGAGCCTCATTGATGAAGAAAATTTTGTGCAAAACTTAGATACAAATTACCGTAGAAAGTGGTTAAAATTTATAATATAAAATGGTATATTATGAATTTTAACCAGTTTTTATGAGACTTACCATCTAAGTTTCTAACCAAATATTATCTTTTATTCATTTCCAAAGAAATACGAGCCAATGACACTTACAGACAAAAATGCACATCAGATGAGCACATTCCGTAGATACAATGGCTATTTGTCTCAGTAACTTGTGGGTTTTAAGAGCCCCATATATGACAATTTTGTTTAGTGAGCCTCATTGATGAAGAAAATTTTGTGCAAAACTTAGATACAAATTACCGTAGAAAGTGGTTAAAATTTATAATATAAAATGGTATATTATGAATTTTAACCAGTTTTTATGAGACTTACCATCTAAGTTTCTAACCAAATATTATCTTTTATTCATTTCTAAAGAAATATGAACCAATGACACTTGCAGACAAAAATGCACATCAGATGGTCACATTCCGTGGATACAGTGGCTATTTGTCTCAGTAACTTGTGGGTTTTAAGAGCCCCATATATGAAAATTTTGTTTATTAAGCCTCATTGATGAAGAAAATTTTGTGCAAAACTTAGATGCTAATTCTCATAGAAAGTGGTTAAAATTTATAATATTGTATAAAATTTCATATTATGAATTTTAATCAGTTTTTATGAGACTTAGCATCTACGCTTCTAACCAAATATTATCTTTTGTTCATTTCCAAAGAAATACGAGCCAATGACACTTGCAGACAAAAATGCACATAAGATGAGCACATTCCGTGAATACAGTGGCTATTTGTCTTAGTAACTTGTGGGTTTTAAGAGCCCCATATATGACTATTTTGTTTATTGAGCCTCATTGATGAAGAAAATTTTGTGCAAAACTTAGATACTAATTATCGTAGAAAGTGGTTAAAATTCATAATATAAAATGGTATATTATGAATTTTAATCAGTTTTTATGAGACTTAGCATCTACGCTTCTAACCAAATATTATCTTTTATTCATTTCCAAAGAAATACGAGCCAATGACACTTGCAGACAAAAATGCACATCAGATGAGCACATTCCGTGGATACAGTGGCTATTCGTCTCAGTAACTTGTGGGTTTTAAGAGCCCCATATATGAAAATTTTGTTTATTAAGCCTCATTGATGAAGAAAATTTTGTGCAAAACTTAGATGCTAATTCTCGTAGAAAGTGTTTAAAATTTTTAATATTGTATAAAATTTCATATTATGAATTTTAATCAGTTTTTATGAGACTTAGCATCTAAGTTTCTAACCAAATATTATCTTTGCCAACATATATGTATGTTTAATAGCTGCCACATGACAGCTCTGTACTTTCCAAACCACAAAATGGATAATCGTTTAGATTTTCTTTATTATTTCTATTAATACATACATAATTTTGACAAAAAAATATTATATGTTTATAAATTAGCAAGTATTAATACTACAATAAATAAAATTTATACTTTCTTTTACAAATATTATTTGATATTGTATTTTATACTTAATAGTATCACAAATTTAAAACTATTAAAACTTATAAACTAATACATACATATGTATTTTATTTAGTATAGGTATATTGATAAAGAATTTTTTTTAAATAGATAATTTTTTTTATGTATGCTTTATTTGGTCTTTTTTTTATTCTTACACATATATCAGTTATACTCTCTTGTTCTCTCTCTCTCTCTCTCTCTCCTCTCTCTCATTTTATAATCATTCATCTTCTACATATATTTTTATTCTCTTTAGTTTTCTCTCATAACATCAGGTTTTATTTAATACAATACTTTATTAAATATATGGTATATATATTTTTTTCTTAGATAATAATGCTTTTATTATATTTATTATATATAAATATTCTTACACTTATTGATTAGATTGGAAAAAAATAGCTTAATTTTTATTATAAATTGACTAGTTTATAATCCACTTTAATTAATCCACTTTAGTTTTTAATACATAAATAGGTATTTATCAGATTTATGAAACATAATATACGAATATGTGCGCGTGGTCATTTCGATTAAATTGAGAAAAAACCCCAAATATTTTGTTAAATATTGTTATTTTAAAATTATGTAATTTAGTATAATTTTTTTTGTAGTTTTGAATCATTTATCAGAGATGGCGCAGTATCATAATTTTAATTCATTTTCTACAATAGTAACATGTGTACGGAATTGTAAATTACCAAATAACTCAACAGGGAAATTCGAACTTAAGACTGCTGCCTACTAAGCGTAGACATTCCGATTATTATTATTATTATTATTTTTACAATTAATAAGTAGAAATTAAAAGAAAAATTCTAATTAGGAAATATTCAAAGATAAATGAATAGAAAAATTTCTTTGATTTCCAAGAAGGATTATATAAAAATAATTGTCATTAATTATTTAAATTAGAAACAGAGCAATTATTAGTTTTAATGAAAAATCATGGCATATTATATAAAGTTATAGTTAAAAACTTAAGGAATAAAAAAATGCCAACTCATTCTTGCACGTGCTGATGCCAAAACGATTTCTTATATATATAAATGTGTATATATATAGATTCATCAACAAAAAGCTCTATAGTTTTCATGGTAATTTTATTTAAAAAAAAAAATCATTAACTAATAAACTTTAATTGAATATATTTTGGCACTAAAAAAAATTAAGTTCTTAATAATGTTTCCAGGAGTTTCGTTAATATAAATAGATACAATTAGAATTAGCTTGAAAATTATGGTATATTTTTAAATTTGCGAAAATTGTTTCAAATCACACCAAAACCTTTAAAAAAATTTTCGAAATTAATTTTGTTCAAGTGATTTGAGGTGAGAAAATCTTTAGTGTCCTTTACATTAAATTGAATATTATTGATCATGAAAATTTATTATCTATGATTGAAGCGTATTCAGTCCATAATAGGATATTTCATATTTAATTGATTTAACTTTTACGTCCAAGAAAATTGTGTCATTGCTAACGTATTAATAGTTACATTTTCAATAGTCCCTTTCTTTTTTCCAATAATTTATTTGATTATGATCAGATTGAAAATAAATCATTATTAGTGATGCAATCAAAAATTCTAAAATACTATCAATGCTAACAATAATAAGCTGATTGAATTTGATTTATTTAAAAATATTCCAAAAATAGTCTGTAATTATCAAATCAATATGTGTACACGTCTTTAATGAATATTTTAATATGGCAGTTTTATGGGAACTATCAAAAAATTCTTGATCATAATAATTATTTTATAATCGGTGAAATAATTTGATATAAAAATTTTAAAATAAATCGAATGTTAAGAATCTATATGTAAACTGGTGATAATTATATGATAAATTAGAAAAAAAATCTCCCTTTATTTGCTAAAAGATATAATTTTTCAGGTTTTTACATAAACAAATGTGCAATAATATTCCCGAAACACTTTTTCTATATTTCATAAAAAAGTCATGGAAATTTGTCTTTTACTAAAGTCAACCACAGTACTCATTATGGGTTCGGATCTCGGCTAAGCACATTTTAATGGCTTTCATTTTCCTTCAATTTTTATAATTTGCACTTTTTTTTTTTTATAAAAATGTAGCCAACTTCATAGAAATTAATTTACAAAACCTTCAATAATAGAAAATAGTAGAAAGTAGAAAAAAGACCCATTCAATATTTGACATTTATTAATAAATAAAATCAATAAAATTTCAAATAACTTAATTCTAATATAAATTAATAGTAAAATACCAATTTTTATTTTGAATGTTGGATATTTTTGATATATTTTTCTTCTTCTAATTTTAAGTATCTAAGTCCATTTGTTTTTTGTTTTTTGTTTTTTTTTTGTTGCTTATTATTCGTATTTTAATAATAATTATATATGTATGTATATTTTTGTAAAATAAATAATTTAATATCACAGTTATAAAAAAAAATCAACAACAACTAAAACGAATGATGGCGATTAGCTGAATAAAAAACTGATCGTAAAATAATTTTCAGCAATAATAATTATGGAAATATTTAACGATGGTTTTTTTTTTATTCTTGACCTTTTTAGTTAGTGATCATTTTCATTAAAGAAATCTTAAAGATAGGATTTCAGCTACTTTTTTTGAATTTTTTAAATTTTCCATTTCTTTTCTTTTTTTTTTGTTGGTTTTTTATTTTAAATAATTCGTTGTCCTGAATTTTCCACTTGATTAACTAACAATTTACCATTCGTCGAATGTTTTTCGATCATTGAGTGCCTGCTAATTGGGAACATATCATCTTTGATTCTGGTAGTATGAGTGCTGTTGTCAGTTTCGTCTACAATGACTGTAGGAAATTCGGCGCTTTTTGAGTTCAGTCGGACTAAAAGTCCTGCAGTTTTTGGCCTTGTGAATACACATTGATTATGATCAGATGATTTGTTCGTTTCGGTAACAATTCTTATTTGTGTGTTTCCATTTCCGTCACAGGCAATTTTTTGTATCACAACAGCATGGATGCCGCCTCCTTGATCTTGAAGTGTTGGTTCGGTGGTGAGAAGCTCCTCGTCACTAATAGATTCCTCGGTGGTTTTAGGTGTTAAAGTTGGTGTCCGTTCACTTTTTATAATGGTGCCATTCGCAAATACGACCGTATCCTTACAAGCTTTTATTTCTTGAGTGGGGCTTGATGTGGGTGAGTCAAAGTTTTGCGATGTCGAACGGGATGCATTAACTGAATGAATAGTTCCCAATTGTTTCTTTTTGCAACTGTCATTAATCTTTTCGCCACCTTCTATATAATATCCTTTTTGAGCTTTTTCTATATCGAAATTCCCACTGACAGCACTGTGCGGAGGTGGACTGCATGTTATGGTAACGTTCAATGTGTCCTGATGATTTAACGATGAACTCTTTCGATGCACATTCGACCTTGCACTATGCTGACTGGCATCAATATAGTCTGGACTTTTACAACGTAACAATCGTGCAAACGCTCGACGAAAGCTTGTATTTTTCCATGCATATATTATTGGATTCATGCCAGAATTAGCCATTGCCAACGAGAATGCACCCTTGTACAGAACATGTGAATTTCCTTCGAAAAATTTAAAAAGTTGACCACATGCAACTATAAAGTATGGTAGCCAACAAATCGAAAAGCATCCAAGTATGATAAGTACAACCTGTTGATTTAAAAATTACAAAAACAAAATTATTATTATTATAATACGAGTATATGTTCTACATGCTAAACTGATATTATTAAATATAAAATAAAAGTATTTACAAATTTCTGTATAAAATATTTCTAATTAAAAAATGATTATAAATTTTCGTTTTATTTGTTTGATATATTTTACATATAAAAAAAATCGGATAAAAATGATTTAAAGAGGGTACGTTTGTTAATTTCTTTAAATCGTATTAAAATGAAGTTCAACTTCAAAAAGCATAAAAAACGATTAACTAAATGAAAATGTGCTCCAATAGCGATATATCCTCTTTCTTTTGTTAGGTGATCCTCTTCATTGAGCCAAATAAAATATTAGAAGAGAAATTAGGACAATTTGGACTTACGATATTGAAAAGCCAAAAATCTAAATTACTGCAAATTGAAAAAAAAAAATTAAAATTGAAAATAATGTGAAATTCTGAATAATTCAATGTCAGCTTTTTGTTGATAAGTAGAATTACGAGAGGCAACTCCTCTTAGAACAAATATAAATAGTCTTCTTAACATAGACTGTCTATACTAAAGCTTCAAAGTTGTTTAAATTCACAAATTATTCTAACAAGTTTTGAAATTTCGGGCTGTAATTCGGCCAATACTTGACGGATGCTAGTTTTTAAATGCTGTAAAGTTTAAGGATTATCGGTGTAAATACAATATTTAACAAAGCCCGACCAGAAGAAGACCAACGGCGTGAATTTACACGATCTTGTAGCCTAATTAATATCAACAAATCTCGAAATAATACATCCTGGAAGACTATGTCATCTTGTGTGACTGGTGTCGCCTTTTTGTAGAGGCTATATATATTCCACACTGAAATCCTCAAGTGTAGGCCAAAAAAAAAAAAACGCTAATCGTGCGATCATAACATTCAGAAATGACTGGTTAATGATATATGAGCCAATAGCACCTTCAGATCACAAAATATACACCATAAAGTCATTGTTCCTTCATAAAATGGCTTTTCCACAGTTACTTGTGGGTTTTCAGTGCCCCATATTTGAGAATTTGCGTTTTTTGTAAAAAAAAATTTCGAAAAAGCAGAATTCAAAGCTTGTTGTTCCTACACTCAAACGTCCATAATGGGAAATGACAAACTTAAACTAAACAAATGCCATCTTGCGTAATATATTTGTCTGACAGCTGTCAAAGAAGAGGGCTTTTACTTTCCGCACCCCAAAATAGATAACCCAATAATAAGTAAATACATTTTTTTTTACAATAAATAAAAGTGTGAGTGTAAACAATAAGCCTTAATAAAGCTAGGATTAATAAAATAAAATCCTATATAGAAATTTAAAAATTCGTTACTTTTACGAATTGTTTTTACTGAGCAATATTTTTACCTCCTAGTAAACGTACTCTTCACCAATCTATTGGTATTCCCAAATAGTCCCAAAAAAAATAAGAACTCTTATGGAAACACATCTATTTGTTAAATATAAAATTATGAAATAATAATTTTATTTAATTGTATTTTTTTTAACATTTAATACCATTTTCCGCGTGTATACTCGTAAAAACGGTTGAAAGTGTTACTATTACTAAATGAATTTTTGAAGAAAATGGTTGTTTTGTACATAATTGAGTAATTGAAACAAATACATATTAAGATAAAAACACATTCTAGTCCATGTATAAAAATAGGTCCTTGTAATACACCTTGTTATCCCCTCACAGAGGCTTTTCGGTAAACATTGCAAAGACATGTTAATTGATCGGAGTGTTATGATATTTTTCACCCCAATTTTATGATTAAAAAATCAATATTTTTAAGAGTGCAAAAAATTCATAAAGAGTTCTTTTTTTATCGGTTTATTTTTGTCAAGCATTTGTTTTTTGGGTAAATAGCTTAATAAAAATGGTACAAAATTAATTAAAATAAAATCGAAACATTAAATTTGCTTTTTTTCTAAAAAATTTTTACTTTATCCCAAAAGTAATTGGGAAATATACCTTAAAATATTGGATACATAATGCAAGATTGTACCCAACAATGTAGATTAAGTAAAATTACTGTTTAAACAAAAGCCTTCCCTTGTAGATCCAAATTACAAATTAGAGTATATAATTAATGGTTAAATATAAATTTTAGCATATAATTAATAACGTTGGTTTTGTGTGCGTATACAAATATTAGGATTGATGTAATAAAGATGAACGCCAACAACGGTCTAAATTACTAATTAATATAAAATAACATTTTTATTATTTTTTTCAATTATACTTTTTGGGGCAAAAGAAATAAAATTTCAAAGAGTAAAATTTGATGAAAAATTAAGAGAACGTGCAATAAAGTAATTAATTTGTGAAATGTTTATGTTATATTATAGAGTTTTTATAAAATAAGCTATTTTCAGTACTTAAAAAAAATAATATGATTGTACGATGTACCCACATTTTATCTAGGATATTCGATCAATAAATAAATGGTTTCTTATTTGGGGAGGGGGGGGGGGGGGGGGGAATTCTTTGAAAACTATTCATTCTCTTGTACATTTCTGGTATTCTTATTTGTACGTTACATCTTCTATGAAAACATGAAGAAAAACAAATTTTCAAAAAGTCATTTCCATTGTAAACTTTTTAATAAATTTAATGTAAATTATAAACTTTTAATAAATATTTTTTTTTCTTATAGTATTTTATGCTGATAGTTTTAATTTGTTTTCGATTCGAACGTAAAAAGAATCTTAAATAAATAAAGTCTTGCCAATACTTACGATGAAAATACAAATAAAGGACATTTTGTTTTAAGGAAATACATATCATTTCCAATCTTATAAGCTGGATGGATAAAACCGGAAATTAATAAAATTTTATTAAAATTTTTAAAAATCACATTCAATATTTAAAAGTTCTTTAAAATTAGTTTTTATATTCCACAACATATGGAATTTTAAATGTTTTTTAAAATGCATTTTAAAAAGATGGACTTATTTATTTCTTATAAAAGAAATCATTTAAAAAAAAAATGATTTTTTTGGTGTTCAAGTAAAAAATCATATAATTCGATTCAAGGAGATTTGTTATGATAATTTTCTAAATATGATATCGCGCAAGTGGTCACGATATCATCGCTTTTTAGCTCGCTTTGGCGTAATAATGCCCGTTTTTTTACGAGATTTTCCATAACATTTCCAAGTATTTCAGCCGATATGGAAGCTATTTCATGGCGGATGTTGACCTCTAAGTTCATCTAGGTTCTTTGGCTTATTGTGTGCAAACTTTTGACAAGAAAAAGTCCGACTGAGCGTAAAATCAGGCAAACGCGGAGATCAGTCAAAATTGTTATTTTTTTATATCAAACGAACACGGAACAATGGCTTCAAAAAATCGAGCTGTGTGGGGTGGAGCATCATCTTGTTGAAACTAGAAGTGATCCATACCATTTTCACGAATATTTGGTATTTAAAAATCGGTTTTCATAGTCCGATAACGCTCCTGATTTACGGCTGTTGCTTGACCACGTGAAGAAGTACTTTTTAAATAATTTGAGGCTTTTCAGTACCGTAGAACCGACAGTTTTTTTGGTTTACAGTTCCGTTTAACGTGAAATGGCTTTCATCACTCATGATGATTTTTTGAAAAAATATCCTTCACTTTCTCGGCCCTTCGAGAAAAACGTTATGAAAATCCTTTACATTCTCGGAGACATCTCAACACTGGCCTGTACGGTCGCAATATTTTCCTTGGATCATCTCGCTCATTATTTATTCGAACGAAAGCACCGGAAGATAAAAATCTTTTGTGCAAACGCGTTATTGTGTTCTTTGACGCACGTGTGGAGTTATTTTGAATGCACGGGTGAACAATTTCAGCGCGTTTATGTGGCGTGTACTGCTTAATGGCAAAGATCTACTTAAACTGAAGATTTATAAACGTGCTGCATGACAGCTGTCAGACAAAATCTGCCAAAATTATAGTATGGCCTGATGGGCTCATCTAATATGGCTCACCTTTCATAATAGTTTTCAACTACATTTTTTATGTACTGTAAAATTTTATTTTAAGGGGAATATTTTTAAGAAAATTTTGACATTGAAGTGTGGTTAAGAAAGTGAAGATCAATTATTTGACAACTGTAAGAAACCATATACAGGATCTACCAATAAGAACTTTTTTTGTTTTAATTTTGAATGAAACACACATTTTGTATGAAAATTCCGTCACCCTTTACTGACTTATGTTGTAGAAACTTGTCATTTATGAATAAAATACAATATTTGGAGACATTGATCCTTTCTAAGAAATTTTCGATCACATTTTTGCATAATCGTGGCTGTATTGAACGAAAAACGCGGGTAATATTGGTTTTCAACTCCATTAATTGTGTACGGACTATTATCATAAACCTTATCATTCACATAACCCCACAAGAAGAAGCCTCGTTTGAAAATTTGATTTTTTCTGAAAAAACCGGCATGGTCAATGATCTATTTAGAGAAATCTCGAAGTTGATATATTCTGCTGACTTTATTATTTACATCAATTACACCATGTGGTCATTGTGTACAGGTACAATTGTTGAGAAAGTCGTGAAACCCGATAAAACTGGATTTTCTGCAACACTTTCCCTCACCAAAGCAATATTTTTAGCTGAACGAGCATGTGTTGTTCTAGGTACGTTTTTTAGCGAACCAGTAGACTCAAATTTATCCACCAAATTTTTAATTGCGGGCTCAGATGGACGCTCAAATACAGCCAAAAATATCGCGAACTTTAACGAAATGTGACTTTTACAAAATTTTCTAAAACGATGAGCCTCATAGTTCGCTCTGTGGATACGACAATTAACAAAGTTGTCGAATATTTGAGCTCTCACAACCCAAAAGTAATTGTGGAGAAGCTATTGTTTCTGTGAAAAGGAACTGTCTGGAGGGTACGTTTTTCGTTGAGCGCTACGACTGATTATTTTTGCCTGAACCTTAAGATATTAATCTGGATCATTTTTTGCTTGAAAAAGATTATGCAACATGACAAATTTTACCGTTATTTCGTAAAAAGTTACTAGAACATCCAATTTCGAGATTTGGTGATGTAAGTTTACCTCCAAGATCGTGCAATTTGACACCGTAAATCATATTTACGCAGATAATTCTTCAACTTTCGAGTATTTAAAAACCAACATCGGTTCAAGAAATGGCCGAACTATGCGAAAAAATCATCAAAAAGTTACCTCAAAACGATTTAGACTCGCAAAAAATTTCGTGACAACCATTTGAGTGATGTTACACAATATGCATAATGGCAACGTCGTCCAATCAATATAATTAAGTAAAAATTTCATCCAAATCTGAATTAAAAGTGTGATTTTTACTTTACAAATAACTTTTCAAGTAACTATAAATAATCAAATTGTTTACAATTTATAAAAGGAGCTTTTTCTCTACCAGTTCCTTGAAAAATCTACCAGTTTTTTCTCTACCAGTTTTTTCTATTATTTGAAATTTCATAAAAATGCTATTTACACGGATAAAATTAGTTAAGTATCTTTTCGATTTTGTTATTATATTATTTTATTTTTGTTTTTATCAAAGAGCCATACTCCCTCGCAGTAATTTGATATACACATTGATAAATATGTTTACCCTATTTTCTATTAACCCCAATTGATTTTCATGTAGAGGTATGCGTGAATATTTTTAATATCAATTAAGCCATCGTCAATATGTTTTTTTTTCATCCATTACAAATTAGAAATTATAATTATTTATTATTATTAATATTTACCTGTACTGATTTCCAATCAGAGGGAACATCTTGAAGTCCAGTAAATGATGAACGTAATTGCTTAGCATGTTTAGATGCTTCACGCCAAATTCTCCAATAAACAATTAGCATGCATACCCAAACTAATGAGAATCCTGGTGTAATAATACCAGCCATATACCATGGTGGTAAAATTTCATCAAATTCGCATTCTTTTGCAGTTTCCCAATTATTCCAGAATATCAAAATGAATGCAAATGTTCCACCTAAAATCCATCCAAAACCGAGTAGGATAAGTGCCACCTTTTTTGTCATATATCTGAAAAGTACATAAATTATGAATATTATTAAAAGTGTATCTAGTAATACTTGGTCTTAAAGAGGTTTTATTGTGGGCGGGCGAAATATTTTTAAAGATACTATACATTTGGGGTAATTATACCAGGGGTGTAAGCCTAAATCCGCTGTTTGGTTATAGATGGCGTGAGTGCGCGTATTAAGCTATCATGGGCACACCATACTTTTTTTCTATGAGTTTGACATCTGTCAACATTAATCACTACACATTGTCAACAATTTCGTACAACAACATACATTTTTTCTTTGGTAATTTTGTACCAGAAAAGGAGCATATGCGGGAAGCTCTGCTTTTCTGCTTCAATTTGAAGAAATCGACTTTATCGAAAACAACGTGCCGACATTGGTTTCGTCGGTTCAAAGACGGCAATTTTAACTTGTGGGACAAGAAGTGTGAAAATCGGCCTAGGAAGGTTGAGGACCATCAATTGTAGGCTCTTTTGGACGAAGACGATACCCAATCGGAAAAAATGCTCGCGGAGGAATTGGGTGTTACCCAACCAGCTATTTCCATGCGTCTGCGTACTATAGGGAAGATTGAAAAGATCGGAAAATGGGTGCCGCATGAATTGAACGATAGGCAGATGAAGCGGCGCCAAAACACATGCGAAATTTTGATCGCCAGATAAAAAAAAAGTCGCTCCTGCATGGGACTGTGACAGGCGATGAAAAGTGGATATATTTCGACAATCCTAACCGCAAGAAATCGTGGGTTGATCCCTGCCAACCATAAACATCTTCCCCAAGACCAAATTTCTTCGGACGGAAGACGATGCTGTGCGTTTGGTGGGATTAGCAGGGTATCGTCTACTATGAGATGTTGAAACCTGGTTAAACTGTCAATGCCCACCGCTACCACCAACAATTGATCAAATTGCACCGTGCTCTGCGTGAAAAAAGGACGGATTATCAACAAAAACATTACAAGCTGATTTTCCTATACGACAACGCACCATCGCACACGTCAAAAATGGTCCGAAACTACTTGGAGACACTCAACTGTGAGGTGCTATACCCCACCCCCCTTATTCACCAGACCTGGCCCCTTCCGACTACCACCTGTTTTCGTCGATGGGCCACGCGCTCGCTGATCAGCACTTCGATTCTTACGAAGACGTCCGAAAATGGCTTGATGAGTGGTGTGCCTCGAAAGAAAAGGAGTTTTTTTGGTGTGGTATCCATAAATTGCCCGAGAGATGGGAAAAATGTGTAGCTAGCGAGGGCAAGTACCTTGAATAAATTTGTTTTTTTCTAGCTATAAAAAAAAACATGTCTGTTTTTTGACTAAAAATTAGCGGATTTAAGCTTATACAGCTGGTAATAATCTAGAAATATTAGTACTGGATGTGACTTTTGCCAGGTGTTTAAAGGACATTATATATGTTAATAATAAAATAAAAACTTTGCAGGAATAGAAATAGCCCCAACATGGCAACCGAAAATTGTTTTTAATAATTTTGAAATACATTTGATATAAATTCTTATATAAAAAAGAAATTGAAAAACGATTAATGACGCTTTAATAGTCGATGGAAAGGTCTAGAAGAAAAAAATGTTTTTTTAACAAAAATATGTTATCTAAAGTCCAATTAACTAAACAACCAATTTTATCAAATTGGATTAGGTTGACTTACGTAAACTGCCATAGAAATAGACAAAAAGGATTGGCTATTTTTATAACAGATAATTTTTGTTATTTAATGTCTTGTCTAGACCCTCAACTACGAATATGAAAACATGAAGGCGCTTTTAAGTAATCGATAAGAATAAGTATTTCTGAATTTGCGTGCGTTATATTTTAGTCTATTCTCACAACGAGTGGACGGACATTTTTAGGGGGCCATCACTTTTTCTTCAAAAAATAACTCAAGAGGATTATTTTCCCATTAAAATCTCTTTTGCACTTTTTTTGTATGAATCCTTTTTGTTTTTATTTTGAATCCTTTTTTTTGTTGTTGTATGAATCCAATCTTTTAAGTAAACCAACCTTCCTCTTCAGAAAGTGTGATGATGGAATTTTAAGTAGTTTCCATAAATTAAAAAAATGCGGTGAGAAAAATAATTTATCAAAGTTATTTGAACACTTCATTTTGAAATATTTAAATCCTTTTCTTATTAATAATTTTTAATTTGTTTTTCTTCTTCAGTTTATCTACTTTAATAGTTATTTGGATATTTTTTCATTTTATTATATAAAGAAAATAAAATGTTTATCTTTCTGGATTGGAATGTTAATAATGACGAAATTCAATCTATTCAATATTTACAAGCTAGTCCTGCGATAATTGCCTAGCACATGTATGGTTTTTCCTTATATTTCTTCAATTAGAAAAGTTCGTCATTTTGTGTTATTCTTGGAAATTTATTCTATTAGATACTATTTTAGAAAGTACTATGAAAAAGATACTAAAACTTTCCAGACCAAAAATAGTCTTAGGAAAAAGTTTTTTTTTTTTTTTGAAGAAAACGAAACAGCGAGCAAAAAATCATCAACAACAAAAAAATCTATTTTCATATTACAAATGTTAAAATGTTATTTTTAAATTGAACATCGAATCTGAAAAAATTCACGTGTTGATGCTGTGGGTTTTTTTCGTGGGGGAAGGGGGGCGTGGGTAAATTGGTTAATCACAATGGGGCGTCCTATCCATATGATTATTTAGTTGGTAATTTATGGGGAATGGGGCAAAAAATGTTTGTGGAAAATTTTTTAAATAATATTGGCGTTATATAAATTTAAATGCGTAAACCGATTTGATTCAATTGATCAGTTGGAGGATATTGGGAATAAGGGGTGGTATAAGGAATTTTCTATGATAAAAAAATATATATATATAAAATCACAATGCTCACCTGCTGTAATGAAGTGGGTAGACTATTGCAATATATCGATCGACAGCAATAGCGATCAAATTCCAAATAGAAACACAGCATGCCAAAATGATGAGTGAGAATCGTAGGAGACAAAATCCTTTGGATCTTCCCAAGGTCGATCCCATATAAAAAGCAAGATGATATGGAAGTGTAAATCCCACTACCATATCGGATATGGCCAATGATAAAATGAACATGTTCGAAATCACTGATCTAAGACGTCGACTAAATCGTACCGCTAAAATAGTGAGAATATTTCCAGCTAAAATAAACACTAACAGCACACCATCGATAACAGCCCAAAATGCCATTTCTGAGTCGACTCTATGAGCACGTCCAGGAACCTGCATGAATGCTTCATCGATTATGATCGTTGATCCTTCTTCAACACCAAAGCTACCGCTAGCCATGATGTCGTAATATTCGGTTGGATCGTTTCCGTTTTTCATTTTCCTCTTCTTTTTTTTTAGTAAAACTTTTTATTTTACATCAAGTTCGTTTTTTTTTTTTATTAAATATTATTTCTATCCTTTTTTTGTTTTAATATTCGATTATTAATAAATTTTTTTTTGATTCGCTACAGGATATATTATAATATAATTTATTTACATCACATTTCAAGTTTTTATTGTGTTTCGAATTTAAAAATTTCTGCTTCAATAAAATTATAGAAAATTTCATTTTTTTTATTATAATTATTCGTTATTTTTTTTAAAAAAAAAAAAAAAAAGTTTTAATGATAATATTGGTAATTTATTTATCTTAAATATTTTGTACTTATTTAATTCGAAATTTAAATTTTCTTTAATTTAAATTATTCGAAATTTTTTTCTTTCTAGCACTTTTATTTTAATTTTTTTAATACTGTTCACCATGTCATTCTTAAATTTAAGAAGAAAAAAAAATTAAAACGAAAAAATAACTTTTCACCTCACTCTTAATTAGAACTTCTTGATTTTAAATCGGTGATCTTTCACTTTGTTTTCAATAAAAGAGTGAGCTTTTAAAAAGTTTCGTTTGAAATTATTAATTTTATTAATTAACTGAAATAAAGAAAAAAATTATTATATATTATTAATTTTTTTTTAACGTAAATTCAATTTTTTTTATTGCAATTACCACGAAAATAATATAATTTTCATACAGAAAAATTTTCTTTTTGATCAAACAAAAATTAAATTGTTTTAACAAAATTTCCATGCCATTCTATTATTACATATTTTTTTAAATTATTTTTTCTTCAATATATATTTAACAAAAGTCCAATACACCCTTGATGAAATAACGCAAAATACCTTAAGGGAGGATTTGAAATTAAATTGAATGGTCAACTACTTATGCTAATTCATTTAAAGTCTTTGGTAGAACATTAAAATTCAGTTCATTTTGTTGTATGCCTTTTGATCAAAAGTACTTGTTTATATATCAAATAATTAACATTTAATTATTTAGTTACCATAATTAAAATTGTATTAGAATGATTTCAAATGTAAAAAATTCAATTTAATAATATATTTTTTTGGTAGAATTATGTACATTAAATTGAGGGTGTAGGAATAATTTTTTTTGGAAATAAATCTTCTTCGATATTCTCAGCTTCAGAATTTGTTTCCCAGAAGCAAGATAAATCTCAGCATCACTTATTGTTAGTATATTTTGAATATCATAGCCGGATTGTTAGTATAATTGTTTATTCTGAGAATTCTGAACACTGAATATAAATGATGCGGCTGGCATTAGGCATTATTCAAGTGGCAAATTCAACTCTGATCGATTTTAAAATAGACACATTCATAAGGGTATTTTTATTTTGAAGCTCAAATAACTATTCTTTCTGTTTACTTATGTGGTGGATTCAGAATCATTTTCCTCGAATAAATGGAGTTATTATATAATTGGGAATAAATCGAACACTGCCAATGCCAAATATGCGCGTATTCTTATCGACCCACTTCCAAAATCATCAAAGATTGAAAAGCGCAAATTTCGTATGCTCTTTTGCACAATTAGTTAGATTATTTTCGATTTAATTTCCTATCAAGAGGAATTTTTGTATTCTCAGAGATCCCCCCTATTATCTACAGTATATTTTTGGAAACTCGCGCACGAGAGTATAGAATTTACTGTTATTTCTTCCACTTGAATTGCTGACTTAAAGGATTCAAGACGATTACCTTACTTGTTTTGCACAATTTTTATATATGCTCAGCACGTGTGAGTACTTGTAAAAACCAAAAATGACTTTGTGACATTTTATTATCGAACAAATACTATTGTAGATTAGTTTAAACCATACAGTGAAAGTACAAACAATTTGCATTCGCCATTAACTGTTGTTATACAAACTTGCAGACTAAATTATATTTTCATATATATACTATTGTATCATAATAAAAACATTTTGCTTTTATTTTTTTTAAGTACTTAGTCTAAATTATAATAGTGTCCCAATGCAATCTGAAGTTGACTGTATATACGTGACGACTTAAATTCTAAAATCTAGACCTGAGTAGCTTTGGGAATTTATCTTCCTTTATTATGGTACACGCACAATATAGTCTGTGAAGTTTATTAATTTTTTGAGGATGAAAATTCTTTCCATATTATGAGGATGTCAAATATGTGTATGTATACAAGAAACTAACTAACACACAAGTAGGACGCGGGAGGATGTAGGTGGAAATGGACGGTAGGTAGAAGAAATGAATATGTTAAGTTCCTTTTCATTAACTTAAGAGTAAACACGCTCCCTTAAGAGTATATTACTTAAATAAATGACATTTGTTCATTTCAAAATTACCGCAAAAAATTTCTGAATATTTTATAAAGTGAAACAATATAAAACTAACTAAAAAAACCATATTTCAATATCTTAACTTACGAAAGACGCTTTTTCATTTGATTTGCTAAATTAGTTATATTTTCTTAAGTGACATATAGTATATATAAATTAATATAATTAATTTGAATGTTAAATATTAATTCTCTATTATTATCATAAAATAATGGGGCGAATTTTTTAATTATAGTTTTATATGTTGTAATATTATAGACTTCTGACTAAACAAAGACTCAAAGCAAGTTAAGCTGCTCAGAAAAGTTGGATTGCTCAAAAAATTTGCATTGCTCAAAAAAATTATTTGCTTGTTTTTGCATATTTTAATGTAGTTCTTATTTAACAAGTACATTAAGGTTTTTATTGTGCTTTTTTCAAAAAATGTCGAGGTGCTTAGAAAATTTGAGCTGTCCACAAAAATTGGGCTGCACAGAAAATTTGAACTCCTCACAAAAATGAAGCTGCTCAGTAAATTTGCGTTGGTCCAAAAAATTATTTACTTGTTTTTGCATATTTTTGTGTGATTCTTATTTATCAAGTAAATTTGGGTTTTTATTGTATTTTTTTTTCAAGAAAGTTTGAAAAGTTTGAGTTGCCCACAAAAATTGGGCTGCTCAGAAAGTTTGAACTGCTCACTAAAATTAAGCTGCTCGGAAAATTTGCGTTGCTCAAAAAAATTATTTACTAAAATTATTTACATGTTTTTGTATATTTTTATGTAATTCTTATTTATTAAGTAAATTATGGGTTTTATTGTATTTTTTTTCTTCAAAAAAGTCGAGCTAATTAGAAAATTTGAGCTCCCCACAAACATTGAGCTGCTCAGAAAATTTAAACTGCTCACAAAAATTAAGTTGCTCAGTAAATTTGCGTTGGTCCAAAAAATTATTTACTTGTTTTTGCATATTTTTGTGTGATTCTTATTAATCAAGTTAATTTGGGTTTTTATTGTATTTTTTTTTTTCAAAAAAGTTTGAAAAGTTTGAGTTGCCCATAAAAATTGGGCTGCTCAGAAAGTTTGAACTGCTCACAAAAATTAAGCTGCTCGGAAAATTTGCGTTGCTCAAAAAAATTATTTACATGTTTTTGTATATTTTTATGTGATTCTTATTTATTAAGTAAATTATGGGTTTTATTGTATTTTTTTTTCAAAAAAGTCGAGCTAATTAGAAAATTTGAACTGCCCACAAAAATTGAGCTGCTCAGAAAATTTAAACTGCTCATAAAAATTAAGCTGCTCGGAAAATTTGCGTTGCTCAAAAAAATTATTTAATTGTTTTTGTATATTTTTATGTGATTCTTATTTATCAAGTAAATTAGGGTTTTTATTGTATTTTTTTTTTCAAAAAAGTCGAGCTAGTCAGAAAGTTGAGTTGCCCACAAAAATTGAGCTGCTCAGAAAATTTGAACTGCTCACAAAAATTAAGCTGCTCGGAAAATTTGTGTTGCTCAAAAAAATTATTTACTAAAATTATTTACTTGTTTTTGTATATTTTTATGTGATTCTTATTTATTAAGTAAATTAGGGGTTTTATTGTATTTTTTTTCTTCAAAAAAGTCGAGCTAATTAGAAAATTTGAGCTCCCCACAAACATTGAGCTGCTCAGAAAATTTAAACTGCTCACAAAAATTAAGTTGCTCAGTAAATTTGCGTTGGTCCAAAAAATTATTTACTTGTTTTTGCATATTTTTGTGTGATTCTTATTAATCAAGTTAATTTGGGTTTTTATTGTATTTTTTTTTTTCAAAAAAGTTTGAAAAGTTTGAGTTGCCCATAAAAATTGGGCTGCTCAGAAAGTTTGAACTGCTCACAAAAATTAAGCTGCTCGGAAAATTTGCGTTGCTCAAAAAAATTATTTACATGTTTTTGTATATTTTTATGTGATTCTTATTTATTAAGTAAATTATGGGTTTTATTGTATTTTTTTTTCAAAAAAGTCTAGCTAATTAGAAAATTTGAGCTGCCCACAAAAATTGAGCTGCTCAGAAAATTTAAACTGCTCATAAAAATTAAGCTGCTCGGAAAATTTGCCTTGCTCAAAAAAATTATTTAATTGTTTTTTTATATTTTTATGTAATTCCTATTTATCAAGTAAATTTGGGTTTTTATTATATTTTTTTTTTCAAAAAAGTTTGAGTTGCCCACAAAAATTGGGCTGCTCAGAAAGTTTAAACTGCTCACAAAAATTAAGCTGCTCGGAAAATTTGCGTTGCTCAAAAAAATTATTTACTAAAATTATTTACATGTTTTTGTATATTTTTATGTGATTCTTATTTATTAAGTAAACTATGGGTTTTATTGTATTTTTTTTTCAAAAAAGTCGAGCTAATTAGAAAGTTTGAGCTACCCACAAAAATTGAGCTGCTCAGAAAATTTAAACTGCTCACAAAAATTAAGCTGCTCAGTAAATTTGCGTTGGTCCAAAAAATTATTTACTTGTTTTTGCATATTTTTATGTGATTCTTATTTATTAAGTAAATTAGGGGTTTTATTGTATTTTTTTTTTTCAAAAAAGTCGAGCTAAGTAGAAAATTTGAGCTGCACACAAAAATTGAGCTGCTCAAAAAATTTAAACTGCTCATAAAAATTAAGCTGCTCGGAAAATTTGCGTTGCTCAAAAAAATTATTTAATTGTTTTTGTATATTTTTACGTAATTCCTATTTATCAAGTTAATTAGGGTTTTTATTGTATTTTTTTTCTTCAAAAAAGTCGAGCTGGTCAGAAAGTTTGAGTTGCTCACAAAAATTGGGCTGCTCAGAAAATTTGAACTGCTCACAAAAATTAAGCTGCTCGGAAAATTTGCGTTGCCCAAAAAAATTATTTACATGTTTTTGCATATTTTTATGTGATTCTTATTTATTAAATAAATTAGGGGTTTTACTCTTTTCCTATTAAATTTCCTAAGAAAAGTTGAGCTGCTTAGAAAAGTTGTGAAAAGAATGAAGAAAATCTTGAAAATATTATTAAATCCTAGGATATGCTATAGAATATTAAATAACGTTCTTATATTGTCACTTGTTAATACGAATACCTGTTAATAATATTAATCAATGTGTCAGTATAAACATATAAAAATAGTTATATATTTCTCGGCTATTTGAAGGTATCTCTTTTCTTATATAATTAAATGCTCGTAGATAGTTGGAAATAATATTAATGGCTAAATAGATAAAAACAAAAACCCAAAACAATATCACACTTGAATGGGCATTAGTTTCACTTCAATTAAGTTATTTTGTACCAAAATAATGATCAATGTAAGTAATCAGGTGTAGCCATACAAATAAATCTGGTCAAGTTCATCGCTGTATCTAGTCATGTTGACGAAATTTGTAAATAAATTTTGTTGCTCACATTTCTAAAAGAAAAGAAGTTTCCTTGGAATGACAAAACGAATTCCAAATAAAATACGTTTAATGGTGTAATAGACGACTCCTGACATTAATTTCTTTCGAATTGTATTTGCATTGAATCATTTGGGAGTTGTTATAATAGCCTCTAAAGGATATTTAATAAATAATGAAATCGTTATAATACCAGCTAAAGTTCATAGTTGCATTGAATAATGAAAAATTGCGTTCATTTCAAAATTTGCTAATAAATAAAAGAGAATATTGTACAACTGTTTTCGAAATGCTATCGAAAATTATAATGAAATATTCCATATTATTGTAATTGAGAAAGTTCAGCACGATAAATCGATTTCAGAATTAATGAAAATACATTCTTTGACGAAAGAACGAAAGAATTCACAGAATACTATCTAATTGTTCATCCATAAAAATCATTAAATTAATTTTTCTTCTTTTACTAAAAATATTTATTCTTATTTTACCTTCAATATATTTTTACATAATTCTCAATTCACAATTTAATAAATTACTTATGAACGTAGGATTTTGTTAATTAACATATTATTGGATCAATAAAAAAATACTCTAGCAAATAAATCAACCGGAAATCATCAGATATAAAGGAAAACCCTGAAGACTTTTTGTTTAGAACAATATTATCACCTTGTCATTGAAATTGAAATAAAAAAAGAATCATTTTCCTAATAGTCAGTTCTGAAAACTCATAGAATCTTAATATATATTTTCCATATGAAATTATTATTAAGAATTATATTATTATTGAGCATTTAATTAATTTGTCAAAGTGTGTATTTAAAAGACTAAAATTTTTAATGTACCATATATTAATTCAAAGCACGAATTCATTTTTAATTTTGTTCATACATTAACTATTTTGTTTATAAAAATTGGCAGACAATATAGAGTTTGTTCAATTCTGAAACTTTCTGAAACTTTATAAAATCATGATTAATCATGACAGTAATCATGTTGAAAGAAAAACTGAAATTGATAATAGTCAGAAAGGAAATAATTTCGTATTCATGTCTGTCTGCTGGTCTCGTACGTACTATGACTAAAATAAAACAATTATCAAGGCCACAACGAAAAAGAAACCTGAGATCATATCTTGTTCTATTAGAATTTTCATGGTAATTTAACGACAAAACACTTATTTTCACCGAGAACAGGTGGTAAAAATATTGTATTGTACAATCAAATATACCAAAAACTCTTTAAAACATCATGTATTATTGTATATTTACAACTTGAACACGAACGAAAAGTATAGTGGATGCAACACAACCTTGTGGTATACAGTATATATTCGAAATTCAAATGATGTGCGGGTTAATTTTTTATAGATAAAACTTTCGTTTTTTCTTATTTCTAATATTGTTGGAAATTTTTTTTTTTTAAATTAAGAAATTATGATTATAATTAGGTTATAACCATTTAAGTATTTATTAATGATTGTTGTTTAAAATTTTTTGCTACTTGCAAAGAAATGGTAAACTTTTTAATTGTCGAAGAACGGTTTTTAAAAAATATTTTCAAAGGCACAAACCGATTACATAAAAATCTGTAAAATTTCTCTTTAAACGGCGAAGACACAAACCAGTGCTTTTGTTTATAAGTAAAAAAAAAAGGTTTATAAAAAAAGTTTCTTTTTTTTCGTGAGTAATTATTAATTCTTTCTCACATTTAGATAAAACCGTTTATTTTTAGCACCTTCTTAATTCTTCCAATTTCGATTTAGTCTAAAAATAAAATTCATTCAAAGAAAAGGATAAACAAAGAAAGATTTCGTCTTTTCTATAATATTTACATTTATTTATAAAATCAGATTGAAAAGGTCGAAGACAATTTACCTTAAATTTCCATTGAATTTAAACAAAAACACTTAACATTGGAAAATTGTGCTTTTATGTTTAATTTGGAGAATAAATACAATCGATAATAATCTTCTATAGGGCCAACCGGATATTAATTAATTTGAGAGCCAGCTTATCAATTTCAATTTTGAATCTTTGATTGTGCAGATTATTGGAGAAAAGATAAAAGCTAAAGGGCATTCTTCAATGACCACTATTTACAGTTACCTGAGTTATATCTGTACTTTAAAGGAACGTGTCATTATTAATGATATTAAGGATTGTTGTCTGCTTTGTGAATTCAAAATACAAACTATAAACTATGTCATCTGGATACAGAGGAATTGAAAACGAATCTGATGGTGATTCTTAATTATAAGGTAACTTGATAAGACATTTGGTCTCGTTCACATGTGAACTGTATGCACTTGTGGTTCTGTGGAATTGTGGTTAATTTCATTATTTCTATAGTTCCATACATTAACAAGTACTTGCGCCAATTCAAAGTCGAAATATAATCCACCAACCCACGCTTCGTTTTTGTTGCTGCATCATCCTTCAATATTGCTTTCTTCTGCCTTTTACCGATAATGTTTTAATTTTCTTTTGTATTTTTATGGATTGTCCTCGTGTTTGGTTCCTTTTATTCAACTATTTGCCCTATTATCATAATAGTGTTTGTGTAAGGAGTGTTCTTTTCTACACATTAAACGTGATCGGAATTCTCACACTTTAAAGTTTAAGTTAACCTACATACACACAGTCCTAAGTCTAGAATGGCAAAGATACACTTACTCGTAGAAAAACTGTAGTCTCAGTTTGATACTCGAGACATCGTTTTAAATTAAAAGAGGACACTCCTGGTCGTATGTACAATATACGATACATGAATGTGAATGCGTTTCAACGTACATACATACATCTCCAAACGAACATTAGTATGTAGAAATAGATGGCAATTAGCTTGCTCTATAGAGACAGGATACTAGATATTGCAAGTTTTATATTATAAAGAGGAACCTATTCGGAATAAATTACAATAAGATAGCTTCTATGACACATTTAGCCTACCGCTTCGTAATTTTCACGATGCAACCAACCATTTATGGCTGTACAAGTATAACAGTTATCAAGTGCGTGTAATGCATTTTTTTCTACCTCTTTAATATCCCAACTGAATACAATTTTTCAACCCTTTCAACCACTCAAGTGTTCGAACATATGTATACAACTATTAAGTGTATTGTTTATTATCCTTTTACTTTTACTATCCTTTTCTACCATTTCGAAATGAGCAACCGCGTACATTTTATGTGCAAAATAAAAGGAAGCCTATCATTTTTTTTTCTAAAAAAATATTATTGAAAGTTATAAAAAGCAATAGGAAAGAAAAGAAAATTAAAGGAAAAATTATAGTAATTGTGGGAAAAAAATTCAGGCAATTACATTCCATTGAAATTTATTATTATATGGTGATGCGAAATGTATAGTGAGTGGCATATAATTGCTAGTTGCTATAATAGGAAAATGAAGGTTCAATTTTGTTTAGTGGATAGGATAATTGAATCGCCATTTTTATTATTGAATATAAACATATTTATTTTATTTAATGTGTATGAGTATTTTTTTCTAATTTCTAGGCTAACTTCAATAGTTGTCCTTATTTTCTGTACACTTTTTTTTTAATGTAAAAAAAGTTCAAGCTAAAAATAGGTTTTTATTTCTCATAGTATTGGGTGTAAGGGAAAGTTCTGTCGTAAATTTTTTTTCTCACTTTTTATTCAAAAATTAATCAAAAATATAATTTCCTTTATTAGTTACAACTGTCTGCCAGCGTTCTGGGGGGTCAGGTAGCACCACCCAGTTGGGTGTCTCCAAGTAGTTTCGGATCATTTTTGACGTGTGCGATGGTGCGTTGTCGTGGAGGAAAATCAGCTTGTCATGTTTTTGTTGATAATCCGTCCTTTTTTCACGCAGAGCATGGTGGGTATTGACAGTTTTACCAGGTTTCAACATCTCATAGTAGACGATACCCTGCTGTACCCACCAAACGCAGAGCATCGTCCTCCGTCCGAAGCGATTTGATCTTGGGGAAGATGTTGATGGTTCGCCGTGATCAACCCACGATTTTTTGCGTTTAGAATTTTCGAAATATATGCACTTCTCATCGCCTGTCACAATCCGATGCAGGAACGACTTTCTTTTTTGTCTGGCGAGCAAGATTTCGCATGAGTTTTGGCGTCGCTCCGTCTGCCTATCGTTCAATTCATGCGGCACCAAGGTTCCGATCTTTTCAATATTGCCCATGGCACGCAGACGCATTGAAATGGCTGGTTGAGTAACACCCAATTGCTCCGCGAGCATTTTTTCCGGTTGGTTATCGTCTTCGTCCAAAAGAACCTACCTTCTTAGTCCGATTTTCACGCTTCTTGTCCCACAAGTCAAAATTGCCGTCTTTGAACCGACGAAACCAATCTCGGCACGTTGTTTCCGATAAAGCACTGTCACCATAGGCTTCCATAAGTATACGATGCGATTCGGCAGCCGATTTCTTCAAATTGAAGCAGAAAAGCATATCTCTTTTTCTGCCACAAAACTAGACATGATTACCAAACGAAACATGTATATTGTTGTACGAAAAATGCACCAATGTGCACTGGTTAATGTTGACAGTTGTCAAACTTATAAAAAAAACAGTATGGCGTGTCCATGGTAACTTAATACGTTCACTTACGCCATTTATAACTAAACAGCGGATTTAAGCTTATACCCCTGGTGTATATTCATTTCCATGAAGAAAGCTTTGCAGCGATCTGAACAGATGATAGTCAAATGGTGCAATAGCTGGAGTATATGTTGGCCGAGGTAAAGGTTTCCCAACCCAACTCTGCAATTTTTTGTACGGTTTTTCTTGCCACGTGCGGTCTAGCGTTGTCATGGTGAAGAATTACACCCTTCCTGTTGGCCAAATATGGACGTTTACGTTGAATTTCTTTATTCAAAACATCAAGTTGCGAACAGTAACGATCAGCATCGACGGTATAATTTTCTTTCCGCAACTCATAGTGGACAATACCCCTCCGATCCCACCAACAACACAACATAACATTCTTTTGATGTACGACAGCTTTGGATGTGGTTGGTGGTATCTCCCCTTTGTAAACATATGCCCTTTTTCTTATCACATGTTTATAAACAATCCACTTTTCATCACCAGTCACCAAGCGGTCCAAAAACGGTTCCCTTTCGTGACGAGCAAGATTTGAAGAACATATTGAAATTCGATCCATTAAATTTTTTCGCTTCATTCGTGTGGCACCCAAACAGATAATTTGGACACAAAACGAAGCCTTTTAATGTACTCTAAAGCCGTAGTCTGATGAATTCCAAGCTTGAAGGACACTTCTGTATAATTTAACATGGGACTTGTCCTGATCATACTGCGTAGCACTTTGTCATTGACATCTGATGGCCTTCCTGATCTGGGTTGATCTTTCAAAGAAAAATCACCCGAACGATATTTCGCAAACCATCTCTGGCATGTTCGAGCTGTTACTGCGTCTTCTCCGAAAACGCCACACAATTTGTTTTTGCCTCCATCGCGTTGATCCCTCTTTGGAACTCATACAACATTCAATGTCTTAAGTATACTTTTTCTTCACACATGTTGACTGTTTTACAAGTTTAAAAAAACTGACAAAAATACTTTTTGTTTAAATCGATTTCGTTCGAATCAAAATTATCGCTAAGAATCGATAACGCATACAAGTGCGTTCAAAAACGAGAGAACTTTCCCTTACACCCAATAGAAATAAATCGATTTATTTATTATAAAAATTTCAATTTTTATTTGTCTTTTTTTTTAATCTTCCGGATAAAATTTACAATTATATGCTTTTATTCTTAATCTGTATTCGATTTAATTTCCTTATCGCTAGATGGCCCTAAATTTTTAATAATAATCACTAGATGGCAGTTAGTTCTTATATATTTTAGATACTATATCAGTGCAGATTTCTGAATACAATAACTAATACGAAATTTACCCCTTGTCGTCTAAATTCATAAATTTTTAACCCTTATTAAATCGTATTTTTTTCAATGTTACTTATTTTATTATTATTTTGTTATAATTTTTTTTACATTTTTTTTACGATAATTTTCAAAGAAATAATTTCAAAAAAGTCGTTCTTTTATATAAAAAAAAAAACTGACAAAAACTTCCCTTTAGGTAATTTATTGTTTATTGTTTTGACGACATTTTTCAATATAATATTCTAAACCGCATGCTTGATTGATATATAATGAATATTTAATAATATTTATATTGAATTATGGTAAACAAAAATGCTCTTTGAAATTTCCTAAAAAAATTAATATAAACTGAAGCGGGTATAAAATTTTTGGTAGCGGAATTTTTATAAAATATGTGCAATTTAGATGATAAAAAATTTAATATAATATTACTTATGTGTAAAGCTTTTGGGAAGGCAATTTTAATGAAAAAATTTTTTTTTAAAATACCTTGTCATAGATTTATAAAAATTTCACAAAGTAAAAACCTTTTTATTTTAATGAAGAACTTTTGATTTTGTACAAATATTTTCCCTATTTCTATATCTAAGCTATTTTCAGACTACAATACAAATTAAAAGAATTAATTAAATAATAAAACAAATCAGGTATTATTAAATTTAATTATCCTCCTATTATTAAGGCAACCGTATTTAACCGAAGGATTAAAAGAATCTATTTTTAATTTTAAGACGTGAATTAAACAATTTTAATTTTTTTTATGTAAAGAGTCCTATTTTAGACAAAGTTCGAAGTAAATAAAATGGAAATATAAAAATAATTCAGTGCATTCTGATATTGAAGTGATTTGGTTGCATTTCAAATGCTTATAATAAATTCATCAATTTATTATTGTAGGAAAATGTACGTGGGCATGAGCAACGAAATGAAATAAAAATCCTCTAATCGAATTCTATCAAATGATACCTTAGCACGCGAGGGTACTTTTTTAGCATATTAACCTTTAATTTCAAGTCGTCAAGGTTAAGTTAAGTATTAAAAAGATCAATAATTAGATTATTGATTAAATTTGAGTTAATTTTTTATTCACCTTATTATTATGAAATAGATAACCTGGCCTAGTGTTGATATTTTGAAAGTCACCCAATTGATTTTATTCTATCTTTTTTTACTTCATATCATATTTTAATATTGATAATAAAGTGTACAAGAGTCCTTACTTTAAAAATAATTTCTATAATTTTTATATTACAATATATTTTTGATATTTTACTTTGTGTATTAATATTCTTCGAAATTCATTTTTTATTCTTATAATTCGGTAGTTTGGTTAGTAAATTTAAAAAAAAAAAAAAAAAATAACAATGTTGGTGAAATAGATACTAATTATGTTTAAGAAGCATATTGTTAGCAAAGTTTTGATTTTCTTAATTAGTGAAATTTTAATGAATTTTCATATTGATTACAAGTAATATTGAATATTGTATATTTACGAAAAATAGGAGATTTTTTTTTTAAATATTATAATTATTAATGAATATTTGCTTTTGCTGATAGTATTCGCGGTTCCTGCAGAAAACATAACAAACTGTGAAAATTTTCTTTTCCAAAATTCATAGTGACCATTTTCGAAAATTCTAATTTCCATTTTGTATCGGTTTTAAGATCTTGTTTTTGTCTTTGATCGATCAGTCCGCTGCTGCTTGTTTTCGTGCAGTTTGGTGCGGTGCCATGCTTCGTCCTGCAGGAGAGGCGGCGATTATGTCCATTTCGGATTGTTGTCTTTGTTCATGGAGGGTAGCTACCCTGTTCTGAAAGAGGAAATTCAAGAGCTTGGAGACCGCCAACGAAGGGGTCTAGTCTTGGAAAAAATGTATGAGATTTGGCAATACCGTTGGGACCCAGAGGTTCATCTCATGTGTCAGGTTTGCTTCGGCAAACCAGTTTTGGATGTGGCCTCTTCCAAAGTTATTTAGATAACCGGGCATGACAGTATGAATGAGTTCCTCTATAAGAGAGGATTGAGTGAAAGAGAAGAGTGCCTGTGCGGTGCACTATAAGAAAGTGCCTATCACCTCCTCGTGGAGTGTGATCTATATGGGGATATTCGGGATTTGAAAGTCAAGTGGATTTGCGTGGTGCACTTAGTACACCTGAGAGGAGGAAATGTTTGACTGAATTTGCCATGGTATTGTTTGAGAGAAGAATACGTTTGATGAATGGGTAGTGAATGTGTATGCGCAAGTTGGCCACAACCGGCTGAAAGATCAAGGTGGATTCCGGTTGTGCTTTCGGGTCTTGACAAACTCGCGTACCTGAGCTGGCTTAGCGTACGCGTAAAGATTCTTTACCGTAGCTCAATGAGCAGAGTACAAACCAAAGTACTCTTAAAACAAAAATTGGTACCACGGGAATCGGGGTGCCCCATGGTGTTAAATCACACTGTGCCCGACAATGGTGAGGGGCCTTAGGCAGCAACGTGGTGGCTGTGGTTAATACCCATATTGCGGGTACGGTCTCCGGATCGCTGGTGAAAGATATTGACAAGTATCTCGGGTGCTGTCACTGCTTATGGCAGTAGAGATTTAGATAGGCCTCGTCACTAACAGTTGGAGTAGTCAGCTTGTAACTGATTAATGACTGTTAACTATTATTTATGGTAGTGCACTGATTGGGCGTATCTCAATCCTTATGGTTGCTGCGACTCGTGTTATCATGTTTAACGATCGGTATAGCACGTGAAATAAACAGAATATTCTGTTGTCTTTGTCCAATACGGGTGTTTATCCGAAAGCTGATATTCTGATATTGATATTTCCGTGTTCCTGAAATTGAAGTAGAAAGGATAGTAAAGTGGTTTTGGGAATTAGCGTAGCACCACGATCCCATGGCTGATAGTCTAACATGCTAACAACTGTATCTGACCATTACATAGTCATTGAAAATTGATGTTGACCTCCGATCAAAGTTAAGCAAGACTTGGAGCGGTTAGTATTTAGATGGGTGCCTGTTACTTGAAATGTTAAACGAAAAAATAATGTCAAAGATCGCGAAAACTCGCGATAAATACTGTGAACTTCAAATATCTTGAAAGATAGAGGCGAAAAATTGGGAAAAAAACCACAGGGATAATTGAAATATATTAATTGTCAATTCAAATACTGAATCAAATTCATGAGAAATAAAACTTTGACAACTTTTTAGCCGAGTTTGACATGTTGTTCGCGCTAGATGGACCTGTTGTTTTTTCTTATTTATATTTTTGTAGCAAAGTGTGCAAATCTTGTTTGATATAGAATATTTATGAGGCTACAACCCTAAGAATAATAGCAAATATATGTTGTAGTACTAGTACTCAAAATTAATTATCTAATAGGATATGTTTACTAAAGCTACAAATAATAAATATTTTTAAACTACAAGAATAACTACACAACCTATAGGTAATTTGTCGGAAATATTGTATGATACTCGTACTATAATTCTGGAACTATTGTAACAATAAATTTATCGAAAATTAGAAAAAATAAAAATATTTCTATAATATGATTTACTGACATTTTTTTTTATAAGCAACAATACAATAATACAAGTATATACTCAAAAGAATTTTTTTTTTCATTAATTTTAAATCATTTAATCTAAAAGTACTTATAAGACATTAATAACTCTCTTATCTAATCAAATTGCTCAATTAATTAAAAAAAAACTATTTTATAGTGTTTTCGTTAACATTATATGTATAGACAAATCTCAGTGACTGTATAAATATTTACTAACCTATTGAAAAAAGCTATCAATTTAAGCTTAACTTTAAAATGTTTTTTTTTTGTTTTGTTTTTGGATACGAGTATACTTGTAATTATAGAAAGAAGAATGGCAGATACTAAATTATTTAAGTATAATTCCCATAAATAACTTGAAATGACTGTCAAAGTTAATAATGGCACTCATCTTTTGGAAATTTCTCTGATTCGCTTAATTAGCATTTTCCATAAACAAAGAGCAAAAGTATAAAAAAAAAACATTTACTAATAAATAATTACTGAGTGTGACTTGACTATCTTTTTACTTCTTGTGTAAATTTATTTTTCACACATTTTATGGTAAGTAAACTTTGAAATCATAATTAGAGCATAAAATTTAATGAGATTCCATTAAAAATTTTGATTGCCAAAAATACAGTGCCTGGTAAATTATTTCAAAAAGATTTTCTATAAAATTTCAAAATATTTCTACAAACATTTGGTTTTACATTTGAGAAATATATGCAAAACCACGAATTAATTGTTTTTATTTAGCAATATTTCTAAGAAAAAAAAACAGTTGACCTTTACCCATAAGACAAAGAGAAATTATTGGCCTATGCCCCAAAATATTTAGACATTTTTTAATTTGATTTATTTCAAAAAATCATAAACAATTTCTCTAATAGAAGTGAAAAAATTATATGAAAAATATATAAAAATTAATTGAATGTCTAAAACACTTTCTTTGCGGCACAAAGAAAAAAATTCTTCGTAAGCTTTTAAAGTTATGAATTGAAAACTTCATGCAATATTTAAGTTATACGAAATCATTCCAAGTTTCTTTTATCAAAATATTTTTTATTATTATTATTCGTATTATTTTTAAGATACTCGTATAAATCACACAACCATTTCTATGTGTACAAAATCAATCATTGTGAATTCATTTTGAGGGAAAAGACCGATTTTGTCGTTATTTTCATTTTCATTATTATTATTTTTCAACAAAATCAATGTTAAAAAAATGTAACAAAATATGTCGTTTTCCAATATTATTCATTTTTCAATTTTGCTTAAGGGATCTTTCCTCAGAACATACCCAAATGAAAGTGGAATATCAGTTGTCATGGAAAAATTGCCCGAAGTATATTACATTTTTACTCATGAAAAAAATGCTCGAAGTAGATACATTTTTATAAGCTTTAGGAGAAACGTGTGCCATTAAAAAATGTTAGAAATCAATAGGACTTATTACACGAAACATTTTACTGCACCGTCGATAGTCTTTAAATTTAAAAAAACTAACTGCATAGTGGCTATGGTGAATCCCCTAATTTTCACGGCACTCTCTTTGTTGGTGTAAATTTACTACAAATGTCGGAGCTACTGAGCTCTTTACGCAATACGAATGAGAGTGAATCGTCCATTTTTCGCTTCCAAAGAGAAGAGACAAAAAGAGAAAATTGCTTTGGCTTTCTTTTCAGTTTGAAGTTGCTGTGCGGTCAGCTTGCAGTTTTTCAAAAGCATACGTCAACTATAGAATGCTACGCCATCTATCAGCTACTGCTACCAACCACGCTTTACCATGTAAATTGTTCGGAAAATACAGCCCTCTTATTTGACAGCTGGCAAATATATATGCAATTCAACGTAGCATTTGTTTAATATAATGTTTGCCAACTTTACATTATGGATTGAACATAAAGAAGCAAAAACCATTAATCTCAATTGTCAGCCCCATAGCCGTATTGTAACCGAATTTTTTGACCAAAACTTGAAGATTATAATCCTATGTGAATTAATTACGAGAAATTTTGGCCCTTAGATTTTTACTTTGGTTCTATACGAAAGCAAATAATTTTCAAAGTTCAGAGCATTTAAAACACAACATCTGTCAAGGTTGCATTATAGCCAGAAATGTGCGGCAAGTCCTAAAAGTTACCTCAAAAGGATAATATTTCATGCATACAATAGCAAGTTCCAAGCTATATAATCATAATTTGAATTTTAAGTGTATTTTATATAAACTTACTTTCGAAAGCACAAATTGGATGATAGCCATTAAATCACTAATTCTTAATTTTTCTTGAAGTTTTAAATTGTAAATGACGGATTATCAAAAAGCGCTCAACCATATGATACTGACACTATACTATTGTGCTTCGTTTACTATTTAGGGTAGTTCCAGAAGTACACGATCTGACGTATAAATGGCGGTTATTGTTTGAAAAAAATTACTATAGTCGAAAGTTCCAACCTTATAAAGTTTAAGTTTGAAGTTGATGACGCTGTGTTTTTTTAGTATTTGTTCGACAGCTATTATTAGTGAACGCGCTCAGTGAATTTGTAAACGTGGAAAAAACTGTCCATCGTTATGTAATGCATTACTTTCATTTGACCCAATATCAAAGCTGAGTTAGAAACTACTTTGGAGCTAGCAAACATGGTAGGCTTTTCAAAAAGTGTTCTACATCGTATATTGACTGACAATTTGGACATGAGGAAGCTGTGTGCAAGATGGGTGCCGTTTTTGCTCACAATGGAACATAAAAAGTGTCGTCGGGATTTTTCAATCTCAACTGTTTGACGATGTTTCGTAGCAATAAAGCCGAGTTTTTGCGGCGACGCATACCCATGGATATAATATGGATCCACTAGTTCACACCTGAAATGAAGAAACTGTCAAAACAATGTACCAAAAGGGGATAATCGGCTCCAAAGAAGGTCACGACGGTTTAATCTCAAGGGCGGGTATCATCAAGATGATTTTTTTTTTCAAAATAAGAAAATGTTGTTTCATCAAAACAATGCACCAGTTCACACATCCATTATTGCGCTGGCCAAAATCAATGAGTTAAAATTCGAATTACTTCTTCACGCATCCTAATAGCTAGATATAGCCCCCTCGGATTACCATATTTTATTTGTCCAAACTTGACAAAATGGCTCGGTGCTAAAACATTTTCCAACGGGTAATGGCTATGTCTCTACAATAAACAGAGTATCGAACCACTTGAACATCGCTGGAAAAACTGTATCGACCATGTTAAGAAATTAAGATATCTTTTCCCAAATTGGTTCTGCTTTCTTTGTGAGGTCCGTGTACTTTTGGGACTACCCTTGTACTTTTCTTATAGTATGTGTAAATATAGCCTATATAAAATGTTAGACAATTCGGTTCGTAAAGTTGCCACTGAGTGTGCATGCACTAGCGGCACTGTATAAGATTTTTTGATTTTGATAGAGCCCCACTGTTAGTTCAATTTGTATTGGTGGCAGTAAGTCCTAAATTTATCTTATCTTTGCAAAATACATCTCGGAAAGAACTGACTTTGTGAAAAGCAAATAAGCCCCTTGAATTGAGCAGGAATATTTTTTTAGCTCTCCGACCTTGAACATACGTGGTCTGTTCAAAAAATATAGCGAATTTTGTGTTTTTTCAAAAATTATTTATTTACGAATATTCATGAATATCTATTTTGTCCCCTTCAAATTAATCCCCACCAGATATTATACATTTTGCCAATGTTTTTTCCAATCCTCGAAGCACTTCAAAAAATCATTTTTTGTGATCTTGTTCAGCTCCTCCTTCGATGCCGTTTTTATCTCCTCAATCGTAACGTAGCACCGTGCTTTCATGGGGCTCTTCAGTTTCGGAACAAGAAAAAGTCACAGGGGAGCAGATTAGTGTGTTGTTTTTAGCCAAAAATAGCAAAAGCCAATTTTTGGTCTTCCACAAATCCGAGCGTTTCTGGCGGATTGATTCGCGCAGCTTGCGCATAACTTGCAGGTAATATTCCTTATTAACCGTTCTACCCTGTGGCAAGAACTCATGATGTACCACGCCCCTGTTATCGAAGAAAACTGTAAGCAAAACCTTCACATTCGACGGAACTTGGAGCTTTTTTCGGTCTTGGCTCGTGCGGCAGCTTCCACTAGGATGATTGAGCCTTGGTTTCCACGTCATAACCATAAACCCATGTTTCGTCACTAGTTATGATCCTCTGGAGCAAATTTGGGTGGTCGCAGACAGAGTCCAACAGCTCCTTAGAAATGTTAATGCGATGCTGTTGTTGGTCGAAATTGAGCAAAAATCGAAGACGAGCCAAAACACGTGCAAGCAAAGCAGCTGTCAAAAATTAACTGAACATTCAAAATGGCCGAACTTGTCGGCATAAGTGAGAGACATGAGTACCAACATAACGCCACGAAAAATCGAAAATCGAATATACGTAACCCACGGAAATTCAAAATTCGCGATACTTTTTGAACAGACCTCGTATTAATGCAAACTACACTTTGAACTTCATGAAAGCTTTTCTGTTGTAGTGTAATTATAAAAAGTATTTTTGGAAAAATTAATTATTATTTATGTCTTAAATTATTTTACATTTACTACTAAAACTAATTTTTGTACCTATAACGGCTATTTTATTTTCTCACTACTTCTAGTATCTTTTATATTTTATTATTAGTACTGTTACTAAATCCAACTGTATATTTTGCTCTACCCATTCGCCATTATCTACATTTACAAACTATTAATATCCTCGCTAAAATTGAATAATATTCCAAGTTATGCTTTGTTTTTCCATTTATTCGCAGAAATTATACTCGACATTGACTGAATCTGGAATTTTCTAAATATTAAAATTATGCAAATGGTTCTAAGTTGATTGTACTTTAATTTGTTACTAACAGTAAAGACATTTAATTTCTTGTTTGTCTTGTTTCTCTTGTATAATGGTATTATTATCTTTTTGTGATAGATTTTCTCAGTATCAAAACATTCTAAATGTGCGTCTATTATTTCTTGTTTTGTTTTGATTAGTTTTCATCACATTTTAGCCAGTTTTATTTCAGTAACTATTCAATTTTAGGGTAATTTAATGCTAGAAATTATGGGGAGTTTCCGTTTTAAATGTGTAGTAAATGGTTTATATTGTTTCGAAAATAATAATACCTATGTGTAAATTATGCTTAAAATGTAAAATCAAATAATGCAAATATTTTTTGAATAAAAAGAAACTTTCTAATTAATAAAACACCCGCTCCAAAATAACAAGGAGTAATAAAGAATATTGTGATTATATTTTGTTATTTGAAATCTTGATAAGCTTGAATAGCTTTTATGCTAATTTTACCAAGTAAAAATTGTTATTTTTGTTATTTAATGTATTCTTTTACATTTTCGTTTGAGCTTACATAATATGCACATGTATTGAAACTGGTTTATTAATAATTTTAAAAAAATTTAATACTTGAGTAAATTTGACTTTAAAAACATTCAATAATTAAAATTAATAATAATTTATAAAATATTAAAAATACTTGAAAGCTCTGTTATAGTTGGTCTAAAAAATATTTTCAAAACTAAGATTTCTATCTAAATTATTCTATTAAAGAAAAACCAAAACTGACCAGCATATTTTTGCCTTAAAAAAAATTATTTTTTCCATTTAATTAAAACTGATATTAGTAAATTTTCTACCAAACCATATTACTAACTGTTGGTAAATATCAAAGTAACGTTTTGATTCTAATTTGGTATTTCATTTGTCATTACATAACCAGTAATAATTATGATGTTTATGAATTCTCCTACAATATAGTCTACTACTCCTAGTTAAATGTGAAAATGTGACAAGCAAAATAACTATTTTTCTATATTTACTTAGATTTTTTTTAGTAATTCTGTTAAGAACTTTACATAATATGATGACTAGTTTATGAATGTATGATAATTTTAGCGGTTGGACATTATTTCTAAATGAAAAAAAACTATTCAGTCAGACTGTAATAATTTAATAATGACATAAATTTTTATCTATTTATATGATATTAATGGTAATAATCATTTCAACATTTTAATAAAATATCATTTATAGGAAAAAATTATTGTTACGACATCGAAAATTAAGTCGCAGTTAGCTTTTACTTTTATTTGGAAAATTTCCCACATAGTGTTTTTGTGAAATTTTTCGTATCTTCAGTAATAAATATATTTAAAATCTTTAATTATGAAACTTAAATTATAGACTATAGATAAAGTACTAAATTATAAAATAAAAAAAGTTTTTTTCTTTTTTTTGATAATCGTGAGCGATTATCGAAAATTTCTTAATTTCAACTAACAACAAATTTTAATAAATATTTTACCTTAATTTTTAAAAATCTTCGAGGACTTACTTAACAATATTTGAATATTTTTTTTGTTTTATTTGAAAAATATCCAAAAGTTCTTTCTATTGATTTTCTATAAACTAAATTGTCTATTATATAAATTTTCTATAAACATTTTTTTGCTTATTTTTATATTAAGATAATTTTTTTTTACTGATTGAGTAGATTTGATTAGGTTTATAAAGAAAAAAAATATAAAAATTCATAAGTGAAAAATTACACTCTTAAAGAAAAAAAAACTTGTCAAAAACCAGACTAAATATGATAAAGATAGACTGCTCAATATCATAATTTTTTTTACTATCATAAATACCAAAAATATTTAATAATATTGATAAGATTTTTTGCTGTAAAATAATATATGTTTAAAAATTTGCTTATCTTGGAAAGAAAAAAATTAAAATTGAATTAAATTTTTTTAATTGGAAATAAATAAAAAGAATTTGAAAAATTTCGATTCAAATAATAAGGAATTTATTACTATTTTTTTTCTTTTTTTCTGAGGATTAGGCTCTTTAAACTTTGGAATATCTTATAAGTAAAAATTTCTTCAAAATAAAGACGAAAAAATCTCTTGTATATTTTTGCATATTAATTATTTACCTACGAAAGTATTCGATATTAATTGTGAATTTGTAAATTTGAAATATTCATTATTAAATTCCCAAAGGAATTTATGCTATGTTCATTATATTGTATATATGTTACATCAAACCCTGTAGGAAACCATAAACTCACGTAAAAATTTAATGAGGTGATTACCCATATCGGATCTGGGAAAAGTTTTCAAACCTTACTGATATCATCAAACGAACACATCCTTACATGACACATTTGACTGATGCCGGTAAATAACACTTCACAAATACTATCACCATAATCATGAAGAGATATTTTTAATACAGGATTACGGTCATATATGTGTTAGTATAAGTACTTACTCAATTTGTATCGATATTTACGTAATGTTATGTGTTTGGGAAGTTTTATCGCAAGGGATTTGATTTCGGATTTCTTGATACGAAAAATTTCTTACTGATAATGTACTGTCATCATATCATTATCATATAAAGGTGAATCTTGAAATTATTGGAGACAAGTTTTCTTCATAGTAGCAAAATATTACTTATGTATTATATACTAAAATAAATATCATTAATAATGTATTAATCAACCATAAATCTAACAAAATATCCAAAATATGAATTTCGGACTTAAGAGATAAAATTATTCATTAGTAAAACCATTTATTTTTTATAATATGTATTATTTAATAATTAAGTATAACAATATATGTAAGATTGACCTTTTTAGTAGTAAATAAGTTACATAAACTTAAAAGAATTAAATTTATAAATTATACAGAAAAAATCTCCAAAGAAGAAAGATTTTTTTTATATACAAAATTATTCAGATGAAATTTTAGTAAAAATTCCTTACACGCATTTAACTATTATTTCCATAGGAAGCGTAGATAATATTTTTTTTTATAGTAAATTTATGCTCAAATTTTGAACTTTTGACAACCAACCCTAAGCAATTTTGCCCAATAGACTTGCTGTATCATTATTGGTCCAATGCTATACCAAGTCCTGATATTAATCGAAGAAAAATTTACGATAATTTTTCTCTTCAAGCAATACTGAAAATTTTTTGTTAATAAGTTTTATAATTTTATCTCTATTTTTGGTTATTTTCGAATTGGTTTATTAAATCTTTGCTGTTACATGGTTTTTTCCTCATTATCTAAGTTTTTAAAAATACTTGAAAAGTTTAATTTAATTAAAATTTCAAATTAAAAATGGTTAAAAAAAATAATTTTTTCGTCATTATAATATTTTCTGCTCAATTCGAACAAAATTACATTGAAGATCTAGAATTCAACGAAACAAAAAAATATATTTTTGAAGAAAATTAAACAAAATTAATACCATGTTAAAATTTTTTCTATTCTTGTGAAAATTTTGATTAATAAAATCATTTCTCAATAATTCTATAAAAAAAATTCCCAATATATAATTATAAATATTAGTAGAATTTTTTTTCAATGTAAAGTAACTTTCTTCAAAAATCCCATCGATTATTTAATGCTTATTTATTTATTTATTTTTGATTTCGTTTGAAAAAATTTCTATTTAAGCTTTTATTCTTTTGAATTTTTTATTTGAAAAATGTCAAGTTTTTCTTTTAATATTTAAATTTACAGCCACCGTAAGGTTATTTTGAGAAAACTTAATAAAAAATTAGTTTCCCTTGTTTTATTTTATTTTTAAATATGAAAGCTCAAAATTAATGGCAAACTAATTGTATTTTCTTATGAATAATATGTGTAAGTCCTCACAGTATTGCCAAGTAAACTGTTATACTACATTGCAGACTGTTCTAAAAGAGGTTTTCTTTCATACTGGTGGACTAAGCAGCTTGTTCGTTTGCATACATCTCTTCGTAGGCAATTGTTTTTACATACTATTTTTTATAATAAATAAAACCAGATTATTTAGTAGATACTCTTTAAAAAAAGAAAAAAAATGTATTATTTCTTTAATAAAAAATAAATTTTTAAAATTTTTTTTTAAAGTTTTGGAAAAATTAATTTTTTTTAAATATTAAGTTAACGAGTCTTCGGTGAATTTTGGACACCTAAAAGAGGAACCTGCGATTCTATGGTCTTTGTATAAGTGGCTATTACGATACTTCTTGCAGGATAATTTTAGTGATTTTGTCGTACATTTCAAACTGTAATTTGGGCATTACTTGATGGATGTGTTAGCTTTTAAATGCTCTAAAGTTTGAGAATTGCCCGCGTAAATAAGATCTTTTGTGTAGTCGAACGTTGTCAAATCTCACGATCTTAGGATAAAAATAACATCTTAAAATATCTGAAAATTAAGCATTCTGAGAACTTCTAGCGAAATAATCCGAACATTTGTCGTGTTTGTGGTTTGTAGTGCCGTATTGTGAAAACCACATAGCGTTCAGATTAAAATCTTCAACTTAAGGCCTAAAAAAAATCTCTTATCGTGCAGTCATAGCGCTCATAATTGGCAGAAACGGTTTTTAAAATGGCGAAAATCTAAACCAGACAGCGACTTTTCGTAAATACAATGGCTTCTACTCAGTCACGTGTGGATTTTAAGAGCCTTAACGTTATCAAATCTCAAGATCTTCATATCAAAATAATATCTTAAAATATGTCGATATTACGCATTCTGAGCACTTTTCGCGAAATAATCCGAACATTTGTCGTGTTGTGTGGTTTTTGGTGTCGTTTTGTGAAACCACATATGGTTAAGATTAAAATCTTCAAATTAGGCCCTAAAAAATCTCTTATCGTGAAATCATAGCGCTCAGAATTGACGGTAACGGTCTTTAAAAAGGCTAAAATCTACACCATACATTAACTCCTCGTGAATACAATGGCTTCTACTCGGTCACGTGTGTTTTTTAAGAGCCTTAACGTTATCAAATCTCACGATCTTCAGATCAAAATAATATCTTAAAATATCTCGAAATTACGCATTCTAAGAATTTCTCGCGAAATAATCCGAACATTTTTCGTGTTAAGTGGTTTGTGGTGCCGTTTTGTTGAAACCACATATCGTTCAGATTAAAATCTTCAAATTAGAGCCTATAAAATCTCTTATCCTGAAGTTATAGCGCTCAGAATTGACGATAGCGGTCTTTAAAAAAGCGAAAACCTACACCAGACATGGACTTTTCGTAAATACAATGGATTTTACTCAGTCACGTGTAGTTTTTAAGAGCCTCATTAAAAACAATATTGCTTATTTGAAAAATAAAAAAAATCGTTTGAAAAATCACCATTCAAAGTCTGTTGTTCCAGCTCCCAATCGGCGTATATATTATGCATTAAACGATAGTGTAAAATGGCAAATCTAATTTTGAATAAGTATATATCTTTGACAGTTGTCAAATGACAGGTGCATACTTTCCAAAAAAACAAAATGGATAACCCGGTATTTATTGTAGTAGAAAATATGGCGGTTACTCCTGTTGTATAAAAAAAATTTACAGAAATTAGAGTGTTACCATTTTTCTCATATATTAAACTGGATAATTTTGTAGTATAGTTTGTATATAAAATTATATCAAATCATATTGTGTTTTTTTTTTAATATGAAATAAAAATGATTTTTAATAATTCTACAAACTTTGGTTAAACAATTTCAAAACCAATGGAAATATTTTTATGAATCACAAGATTAATACACATAGCTTTAAATGTGACTAAAATTGTTGTTAAGTAAAATATATAAAAAAAAAATTAATAATGATATCAACAAAAATCTTAATTCCTTAAAGTTGTGTGATTTTCGGAATTATTATTATTTAATAAGATTAATATTCGCCGCGTAAATCATACCGAAAAAATATAAATAATAACCAAAAATCGACTTCGCATATTCTAGCATTGATCACATTGTAATTATTAGAGTTATCAGAAATTTAATATTAGAAATATAATCGCTTCGAATAAATCGATTATTTTAGTAGCACTCTCCATGTGATATAATTCTTTTGTATGATGATATTATTTTGTATATTTTCTGAAGTATGTACTCGGAAAATGAATTAAGGGCAGTAAAAAATTGTATATACAATAAGAGAAATTAAAGAGAAAATAAAAACAAAAAAATTCTATTACAATAAGTGAAGTGGGTAAACACCTGTAGACGGTTGAATTGTCAAATATATTTATTTAGTTAGTCGTATAATTAAAAACGAAAAAATAAATAATATCATCAACACGTGTTAATACTTATGCCCCTGTAGATGTTTTTATGCGGTATTTTTCTTTTAATAGAATCAACGCCATCAATTATTAAAACGAATTGACATGCTACTCTCAAATACTACCACCAAATAGAGGTAAATACGGCAGTCTACTAATTATTTGGTTTGTTAGTCCTGTCAAGAGTCCACTTTTTACTATCTATATATATATATATATATATATATATATATACATATTGATATTATATTAATTATATAGTTGCCCTGGTATACTTTTAATGAGAATAACAGTTTTAAACACGTGATTGTCATTTTAGACCTTGGAGCCAATTATCTGCCAGAAGAAAAATCATAAATTTCCACCAAACGACCTTGTCCACCGTTTTCATGTACTGGAGCTACCATGATAGAATCTAAACGGTGGTATTGACAATAATAATGGAATTTTGGTGGAAATTAATTTTCTAAAAAACAATATTCTAATCAAGCCATACTCAAATTTATTGCTATTAAATACAAATACGAGTACAATTTAATAATATAGAAATACGAGTTCATAGAAAAAGGAATCTGACATTGAAATTTGGTAACATTCAGCTTAGAGTCCTTGACTGCCAAACAAAAAGATATATAGTATTTTTCATCTTAATTTAACCATAAAATTCAATATTGTTTTAAGACAAGAACAAATTCGCATCTTCATCATGAAATGGATGAATTTTACGTTTCATTAAATTATTAATATTTGAATTTAAATTGAAGTCATTAATCAGTTGATTTATCTTCAAGCTAGTTGTTTGAGAAACTAGCCTTCTGGAAAATGATCATCTTACAAGCATTTAGATAAATTTCTAATTAATATTTTGTAATTTTAATAAGAATTTATACTTATAGATAAATGCAACAAAAAAAAGGATATTTTATATTTTGTGAGTGATTTTTACTTAAAGTTTAAAAAAAAAATAATCCGATATAAATAAAAGGTTATCCAGTTTGTGCTTTGGAATATAATATTTTAAAATTCAGATATCGATGAAATTTTTATTATATATAAAAATTAATATACACATATAATATCATTGCAATCGAGGTCTGCAATGACTGCTATGAGATTTTTGGCAGGACTCGGTTCTGTTAAGGTAATTTTTGATGACTTTTTCGCATATTTCGGGGTGTAATTCGGTTAATTACTTAATAGGTGTTAAAATTCGGTAAATATGATCTTTCACTTAGTCGAAAAAGACACAGTCTTTGTTTTGTTAAAATTACATATGGGCCAGAGAAATACAAACCAATGTGAAGGAGTTTTTCTTATTAAAATTTTAAAAATTTCGATTGTTCTCTTTACTTCAGAAGAAAATCTACACCAGACTGTTAATTTTTACTGATACAATGATGTCTTCATAGTCACTTGTGGGTTTTCAGAACCCACCCCATATATGGCAATTTTGCTTACTGTAGCATCAACCGTACGAGAAATGAGCCTCATCTTTGTAGAAAATTTCGTCCGGCAAATTTCGGAACTTGTTTACAACCGAATAACCAATTTTGTGTAGATTTTTTCCAATCCTAATTTAAAGAAAGTTTATCTTTAACAATTTTAGTAACTTTCTGAATCACAAAATGGATCACATTCATACATATTATAAATAAATAATAGTAAAATATTAATATCAAGGTCTTAAATTGACCTTGTTAGATATTGTATATATTTGGGCGTAATTTTTCTGTATTGGTTATTGTTGAAAGACTTGCCCAGTCCACTCGGATCTTGTTAAATTTCAATAGTGACCAACCTTCTCAATTGATGAGTATTTTTTATTACTATTATTATCATAATTACAATTTATTTATTTTTTCGCTATTGCAATATTTTTTTGTTACTAGAAGTGTGATATTTTTAAATGAATTTGTCAAATATTGTGTTTATTTGTTTATTTATATATAAAAAAAAATGTTTTTTTTAAAATAAAATTTGTCAAATTTTCTGCTTAGTAAATATATTGTTAGATAAAATTTAAAAAAAAAACCATTTTTTTTCCATTGAAACTACAAGAAAAATAGTACAATCTATTTTTTGTTGAAGAAAATACGCCAATCTTATTATTATAAGTCACTTGCAAATAATTTGAATAAATTTTTTAAAATTGATTTCTTCGATAGAATTTCCCATACGCTTTACGTAAATTCAATAATATTTCGAATAGTAAGTGCGTCATACACGTAATTTTTAACTGATTCCGATAAATGGAATCGGTTTAATTTAGTGACGCATTTTTTTGGTAAAAAAAAACCTTTTTTTTTCCTGAGTGAAAATGAAGAAAAAATTCAAATGAGTTAAACTTCTTTTATTATTTTTTTTTACCGTCTATACAATAATATGAAAAATTAAAATAAAGACATGAAGAATGTCTAAATTTAAATATACTTCCAAAAAGTGTATTAAAATAAGTTCATACATAGTGTAAATAAACTTGAAAAAGCACAAAACTTTCACTTAATCTTTTCTGAGAATTTTTCCTAAATTTTCCCTTATCACTTATTTTATTATATTTTATTTATTCTCATGTTATTTTTTTTTTCAAATATAATTTCTTAGGTTATTGTTGGTATTTATTTTTAGTAGAATATAATTTGAGCACACACACATTTACAAAAAAAACACGGTATATTTAATTCTAAACTTAATTGACATTGATTGATAGATCTTAAGAAATGGTGTATTAATATTTCATTAGTATCCTTAAGTATTTCCTTATGAATAAAATTTCAAATTTGAAAATCAACCCTGTCATTCGGCTTAAACAAATGAATACTAAAATATGACCATATTCCCTAAGGAAAGTTAGTATACTTTGTTTTTCTTTTTCATTCATTTAATGAGAAAACAATACCTTTGGATTTTTTTCTATATAACATATATTTTTTTATTATAAATATTATAACCATTAGAAAATTAAATAACTTTTTCCATTATAGCCAAGAGCTTTTCGCTTATCATTTCATATTGATAAGAAAGTATCAAATATGAATAAAAAATGAATATTAAAAGGGGGGAAAAGAAACAAATTTGATTATAATAACTGTAAGAAAAAAAAATTACAAATTGAATTAATGATTATAATAAGATTGCAGAATGAATATTCATCTCTGATTCGACCCAATTACTTTGACATATGTGTAGCATGATTACTAAACGTTCTATTATATTTGTATATAATCGTACATATGTACGTCGAATGATAGTACCCGATTATAAGATTTTATTTGCGAATATATTCTATTCCATAATAATATTTATCTTTTGTTATGTGTATGGGGCAATATTTCACAAAGTATCATCATCATGAACAACATCAACGAAGAGAATTCAGGTCACAATGCAGACAGGTGTCCTATTTTGCATTCATAATCGATGATTGGTGCATTCAGGAAAATGCACCGGGAGCTTTTTGTTTATCATACAAGAAAATTATGTATCAGGGATAGGATTATCTGTAGAATTTCCTATCGAAACTCTTAATGGTCAGTGACCTCTCTTTTATATCACATGTGCACCAATAATATTAGCTTTGTAACCAATTGGCATTTATTTTCAATTTAATAATAATATCAATCATTTTTAAAATTATACATTTGTACGTATACAACACTTTGAAATTTGTTTTTTTTTTCAAATTTTAATCACACACACATGTAATTTGATAAGAATTAAAGAAAATTCACTAGTATTCATTCACTATGGAAGAATTCAAATTTACACTTTATTTAATGTATTCCATTGCAAAAATAAAAAAAAAAAAATTTTTTCTTGTTCTTCTTTATTCCACTTTGACAAAAATTAAATTTTACCGAAATCAATATTATTCTTTGGTCAAAAAAAAAAATAATAACAGTAGATATTCACCTTTGAACACAGGTGCTGGCCACTATTTAAATTACCAGCACAAACAACAGGTGCCGATTTATTTTTTGAATAGCAGTTACTCGCCCGCGTCAACATTTGTCAACCGCTTTCGATCGACTGAAGAACGAGCTCAACCGTTTCGGAAGCTTTCAACGGCGAATTGTGCTTTTCTAAACGAGATAACAACGCTTTTAGTTTTCCATCCCTGCCCACTTTCGTTTTATTTCCATATTTCTTTTGTCTTAATATTTTATCTTTTTTTTATATTTTCAACCCATATCTCTCATCGGTTTCGTTTTCGGTATACATTCGTTAAGTGGTTGATTAGTTTTTTTTTTTTTTTTATACCGGGAAACATAAAGAAAATTAACCAAAACAGAACAGAACAGAACACAAATTTCATGTTTCGTGTTTTGGAATTTCTTATAAGAGCTTTTGTGGCTATGTGAGAAAGCTTCACAATTTCTCTTGTTTAGATGAGTAAATAGGAAGGGGGGCGGGTGATATTTTACTGATGGAAGGAAGTTAATATATTTTAACACTTCCTCTCGAGTTAAGCTTTTTTTCGCTTATTTTTTTCCCACAAGCAAAGTGGAATATTGAATTCTTTTGTAAAATAATAGTGAAAACGGAAGCTTTAGGTTTTTTTCCTTCTAAAAATTGTAGTTTTCTTTACGTTATAATTGTTATTTTTTTCTTTTTAAATAAAATTACAATAAAATTGAGGTTAAATTTTACTTTGCATATTTTCTTTTGGTTTTTTTAGATCATATTTTATATTAAATATATTTCTTTTTTTATTATATTCAAAATATCTATTATATTCAATATAATTGCAAAACGGAAAAGATTCGAAAGCTTTTCAAATCCTTAATATTTATGTAACTCAACAATATGCTCCTTCTTAGTTCCTGATCATGATCTGTATTTAAATGAGCAAGTAATCTCCTATAGGCAAAGGATTAAAATGTTTTGTTAATATTCACTTTAGAAATTTACTATAGAATAATTTTACTGAAAAGTTTTTCCTGTGTTTCTTTTGCTTTAATGGAAAATTTCCAAAGTTAATTTTATAAAATTTATAGAGAATATTTACAATAGTATTTTTAAAATTCTTCCAGTTTTGTCTCGGTTTCTTCCAGTTTTGTTTCGGTTTTGTTTTGTGATTTGATAAGTTAACTTTTCTTGTATATAAATTCTCTAAGTAAATTGGAAATTATAAGTAAAATTTTTTGATAAAAATGTTTTTTTTTTACTCATTACCGAAATATTACACTTAGTGAAAATAGAAGTGCCAAAACTATAATCGTTTTATTATTTTGATTTATAAAAAAGTTTAAAGTTGTATATTTTTAAATGTTTTGAAATCGTTGTTAGCAAACAGTTTTTTTTTCTTCTTTTTGATAAATTGTAATTTATTCAATAAATAATACTTTATATAATTTTACTTGAATTTAAAAAAAAACATTGCCGCCAAAAAGAAATTTTTTGTTTGTAAAAATTCAGAAAAACTTTGAAATAATTTCGTAATTTCGTACTTTATGACCGTATTTTTTTTTTGGATCATTTCTGGTTTATAATAGGGGTATTTTTCATGAACATATTCTACCTTACCTGGCTTACAATATATTAGGTTGCGATTCTATGAAACTGCACCTGTTTCTACGAATGAAATACACGGAAATTACTATACGCAAATAACATGGCTATAAAATTTTCAACAAATTTTCTTCCTACACAATTCTTTTTGGCTAAGTTAGCGATTCTGGTATTTGGAAAATTCTTAGGAAGTCATATTACCATGAGGATAAATAAAAGGTTTGTCTATGTTCATTTACTTAGGATGGAATTAGTGCGTATAAAATGTGCACATATTCATATGTATATGAATGTATATTTTTTCTGCTATTAATAATATTGTATAATAAAATGTGGAATCTTATTGGTGTCATTTTTCACTTAATATACATAGTTTACACTTATTTCTAATATTAATTTTAATAAATTGAAAAAAGGAAATTTTTAATTATTTCTATGCAATTTTATTAGATTATTCTTAAAAATTTTAAATTGTTCAATTTTTTTTTTAACATTCCAAATTTTTTATGGACAGTTATTAAAGTAAACAACTCGAGAAAGCCATTTAAAAAAAAAACCTATCAATATCATTTTTTTTAGGATCAATTTTATTTAACAACATAAGCTACGATATGTTATCAAGTTTACTAGATGCCTTTCCTTATCCATCAGATCGCTATGATTAAGCTTTTAATTATTTCTATGCATTTTATTAGATTATTCTTAAATATTTTAAATTATTCAATTTTTTTTTTGTAAAATATTTTTTTTCGAACATATCAAATTTTTTATGGACAGTTATTAAAGTAAAAAAATCGTGAAAATCATTTTTTTTTTTAAAAAAAACCTATTAATATTATTTGTATTTTTAGGATCAATTTTATTTAACAACATAAGCTAAGATATGTTATCAATTTTACTAGATGCCTTTCCTTATCCATCAGATCGCTATGATTAAGCTTTTAATTATTTCTATGCATTTTATTAGATTATTCTTAAATATTTTAAATTATTCAATTTTTTTTTTGTAAAATATTTTTTTTCGAACATTCCAAATTTTTTATGAACAGTTATTAAAGTAAAAAAATTGTGAAAATCATTTTTTTTTTTAAAAAAAAACCTATTAATATTATTTGTATTTTTAGGATCAATTTTATTTAACAACATAAGCTAAGATATGTTATCAACTTTACTAGATGCCTTTCCTTATCCATCAGATCGCTACGATTAAGCTCTCAAAATCCCATATGCGCGTCACTATTAACAAGTATTTAATAGAATAATTGGTGTTTTTTTTTATTTTGGTAATTTTTTATGTTATTTAAAAAAAAAACAGATACATAAATAATTTTATATAACTGTTATTGTATTAATATACCAGTCTATTCGTTTGTATTAAGACTGATAGTTAGTTTATGGCTCTTTTAAAAGTATTTGCTTAATATATTGTAGATTGTTTAAATTTGGAAGGATTAATAATTATAAATTTCCTTCTACTCTTAAAAATCTAATACGTAATAAAAATATCAGAATTAATAAAAAATTTTTAAAAAAAATCCAACATTATTTATAATGAAATAAATCAAATGGCGCGAGATAATAGTACTCGTATAATAATAAATTTAAATGAAACTTTTTTAATTAGTTTTGATAAAACCAAAAACATCACTTCAAGAAGCTTTTACAGTAGATTGAGAGAAAATGTTAAATTCCTTTTATACTAGATTCGAATAATAAATAAATCAAGTTAAATTATGAAAGCCTATCTCTACTTGTAGCCATAAGTGTTTATATAGTTTAGACACTTGCAGATATAAAATAGAAAATAATAATCATAATAATATGAGATGTTACAACATATAAAAGAATCTTGTGTAAGAAAATCGTAGTTTTTTTCCCCCCATCTTAAATCTTGAATTGTTCTGGTTTCATTGCAAGTACTGAAATACTACAACGGAGAAAACGGACAAAAATCCTTACAATAACGAGAACTACTTTTATAAATTACTAGTGGGAAAAGATATGATATCCTTTTCTTAATCAATGTTGTTTTATTTATGTTACAATTTGTGTTCTTTTTTTTATGAATCTTATTTTTTTTTTTATTGTGTATGTGTTGCTCTATTTTGTTGTCATTTACACTATTATGTAGAGACAAAAACGCATTAAACGTACGGAATAATTATGTTTCGCATATGTAAATAAACTATATGTGCTCGTGTACTCATTTCAGAAATAATAACAGAAGATATTCTGTAATAGTTTAGTATTGTTGACTTAATAACTGCAAGCAAAAATGTGAACAAAACTTGTAGAGTTATATACAGATTATATTATATTAACAGTAAGATGTATATATTCGTCCTTTTATGGAGTATTTTAGGGGGAGGGGAAGGGGGGGTTTGTGAAAATTTACTTACCCATTTATTGTGAGTAGAAGAAAAATATATAACGTAAAAAATTGAAGACTTTGATTTGTTTTGAATATAAAAAATTGTCGATAAAGATTTTTTTTTGTAAGTAGCATTATCGACAGGAAAGCTGTCAAAATTTCAGCTCGATCCATAGCGTAGGTCACTTTCTATCGTCGATTAAAGTTAACGACATTTATTTGTGCATAACAATGGAAAAAAGCGAGTTTAGGGCTGTCATCAAACATCTCCATTTGAAAGGCTTAAGCCCGAAAGAAATCAAAGCCGAGTTGGATGCAGTTCATGGCACATCTGCACCTGTGTTTGCGACGGTTTACAATTGGGTGAATGAATTTAAACGTGGCCGTTCATACACAAAAGATGAACATCGTTCAGGACGCCCAGTTGAGGTGTCTACTCCTGAAATTATCGACAAAATCCACGATCTGATTTTGAACAAGGTACAGTCGCTTCAATTTTGCATGAAAAATTGTCTGTGAAAAAAATTTCGGCAAGATGGGTGCCGCGTTTGCTCTCAGAGGAGAATAAGCGCAATCGTGCAGTGGACTCTGAGGCTATGTTGGCACTCTTTTATCGCAATCCTGGCGAATTCCTTCGTCGATATGCCACTGTGGACGAAACCTGGATACACTACTACACTCCAGAAACGAAGAGTGGATTTTCAAGGGTAAACGGGCTCCGAAGAAGGCAAAAACTGTGCCATCGGCCGGCAAGGTGATGGCCACGGTCTTTTGGGATTCGCAGGGCATCATTTTTATCTACTACTTGGAAAAAGGAAAAACAATAACAGGAGCGTATTACGCGTCGTTATTGCAACGGTTGAGCGAGGAAATCAAAGAGAAACGCCCCCATCTGAAGAAGAAAAAAATCCTCTTGCATCAGGACAATGCGCGTGTGCACACCTGCGCTGTTTCCATGGCCAAAATTGTGGAATTGAGAATGGAATTGTTGCAGCATCCCGCTTATTCACAAGATTTGGCCCCGAGTGACTATTTTCTTTTCCCCAATCTGAAGAAATGGCTTGGCGGACGACGGTTCACTTCCAACGAGGACGTCATTGCTCAAACGGATGGGAATTTTGCAGAACTTCCGAAATCCTATTTTTTGGACGGGATAAAAATTTTGGAAAAGTGTATAGAATTAAAAAGAGATTATGTTGAAAAATAAAAAAAAATTTTTTTAATAAACAGTTTTTTTCCATCTTTTTCTAAGGACTTATTGAACGACCCTCGTATATTGTAATACAATATACACCAGGGAATTTTATTTTTCTTCTGAACACAAAATCTTTCTTCACAAACGTTTTGATTATTTTCTTATCAATTTCAAATTGGCCGCTTATATAAATTCATATTCATAGATTTTGGGGAAAAAATTCCACAATTGTATTCGTCTAATCTAACGTTTATATTCTTTCAGATTCGTCTGCACAAACTACGTCTACTCATAGTTATTATAGCTATTACCGATATTTTCACAATTCCATGGTTGCTTCCATAATACTCGTTAGTGCGAATTTGAAAAATTATAATGTAAATTACATTGATTGGTATTTGGTATCGCTAACGGAATATATATATCTGCTCGTAAAAGGTAGCGAAAAATAATCATTAGATTTCTATTTGAAGATATCATAAATCATTTAGTCTTAAGTGCACTCGTATTTGTATTTATAAAAGCGTAAAAATTTCTTTGATCGTAGAATTTAAAAAAAAAAAAAATTACAATTTTGTATATTACTGTAGGTCTAGTTAGTTTTTGCGATGTTAATATTTAAAAGCTAATTTAAAGATTCAAAAAAAAAAAAAAATCCTAATGAAAAACAAAACTTAAGATTAACATTTAATATCATATCTTAAGTGTAATTATTTTTACAAAAATAACTTTTTCCGAATTTATTTTTTGCTAAGCTTTACGCCGAATGTAACATGCGGTTTTTTTTCCCTACAGTTATTTAGTATAAAATTGTACAATTTTAAGTCATTAATAACAGAACAACGTATTTTAATCATCCAAACTTACTACGAAAACGAGCGTTCTGTAAAAATGAAATTTTATCGAAAATTATTTTTAACGACAATTTTTGCATCGACGGTTACGTTAACCAATCAAATTGTCGAATCTGAGATTTACAAAAATTCGATGCATCTTAAAATAGTCACCGTTTGTTGTGGTTTATGGGCTGGTGGAATTATTGAGCTGTTCGTCTTCGAAAATGATCGTAAAGTGGCCATTACAGTGAATTCTGAACGTTATCGTGACTAGTGAACGAATTTTTTGAGGCTGAAATTGAATGAATTGAAATGAGAATGAGGTTTAATTTTAATAAAATGGCGCTACAAGCCTTACAACCTGTCAAAATGTCAGTTTGTTGCACTTTAAATTCGGTTATCGAATAATCGCACGAAATGCTGATTTGACAACGTTGATCTTGTTTCTAAAACATCCAAGAACAATTCAAGACCTCAAAACAACATTCGAGAATAAATTGAAGCGGTTTATCCACTTTTATTGGGAAAAGTCATCGAAAATTTCGACATTCTGTGTGAATTGACTTTTGTGGTGGTCATTTGAATGATATTGATTTTTATGCATAGTTGTAATATATTTAACTTTCATTTCAAATAAAAGTTTCTGATATTTGCGCACGAAAATGTGTCTGATTTTACAATAGTTTAAAAAAAACCAACAGATGGCGCATCCTTTACATAGAGGATGTTCCACATTTTCTGTTACCTTTAATATAGGGTGTTCTACAGATACAACTATTGAGTGAGTCTCTACATATAAATTCTGTCTGCTTATTATCAAAATACATTCACAAGAACTCACACTCTTGTAAAATAATAAACTTTTTATTTCTTACGAAACGTAAAATTATTTTACATAAAAAATTGCTTTTAAGCTTCATTACGAAAAAATTATTTACCAGGTGTATAAGCTTAAATCCGCTGTTTTTATTAAAAAAACACACATGTTTTTTCATAGAAAACAAAAACAAATTTATTCAAAGTACTTGCCCTCGCTAGCTACACATTTTTCCGGGATCAACCCACGATTTATTGCGTTTAGGATTCTCGAAATATATCCACTTTTCATCGCTGTCACAATCCGATGCAGGAACGACTTTTTTTTGTCTGGCGAGCAAGATTTCGCATGTGTTTTGGCGTCGCTCCATCTACCTATCGTTCAATTCATGCGGCACCCATTTTCCGATCTTTTCAATCTTCCCCATGGTATACAGACGCATGGAAATGGCTGGTTGAGCAACACCCAATTGCTCCGCGAGCAGTTTTTGCGATTGGGTATCGTCTTCGTTCAAAAGATCATGGAATTGATGGTCCTCAACCTTCCTAGACCGATTTTCACACTTCTTGTCCCACAAGTCTAAATTGCCGTCTTTGAACCAACGAACCCAATTTGTAGAAATCGGCTGCCGAATCGCATCGAAGGCCTCCATAAGCATTCGATGCGATTCGGCAGCCGATTTCTTCAAATTGAAGCAGAAAGCCAGAGCTTCCCGCATATGCTCTTTTTCTGGCACAAAACTATACATGATTACCAAAGGAAAAATGTATGTTGTTGTGCGAAATTGCTGACAAAAACAGCGGATTTAAGCTTATATACCTGGTATAACTTAACTATTCAAAAATAGTTAAAATAAAAAAAAATTAAAAAACTATAAAAATCAAAAACGTAAATAAAATTTAAATGTTTACCATGTTCGGTATGCTACGAGTACCACTTCATGGAGAATGGCGTTCTGAAACTACACAAAATTCTATAATAATTAACTAGTGTGCTATTTGATTTATATTTATAATTTTAAATAAATAATTAATTAAAATTTTGGAACTCAGAAAATTACCATTTCAAAAACCAGATATCAGAGGGGGTCAGATATGCACAAAAATTTTGCACAGAAATATGTACATTGTTTGAATTATCACCGCTAGGTGTAAATATTGCTACATAAAATTACATGCGCATGTAGGGAAATATGGCGAGAGTCTATTCAGTAATTCTTTAGTCTAATGCTACGATTAAACCATTCGAAATATGCTCGAATAATTCAACGAAACTATTCGTCCCAAATTGGTCCAATTGGATGACCTTTTCAATCCCCATTATACCATTCGAGCAACGGACAAATAATTGCCTCAGTTCGAATATTTGAGTCTTCGGATCACGGGTTCGAACTGTCAAACAATGTTCGCGCAGTGATAACACGCAAGTTCGATCAAAAGTTAGTCCTGTCAGAATTTGTTGGCATTATTTTGAATTCTGTGTTTTTTGCGTTTGCTGTTCAATACGTTAGATAATAAAAAAAAAAGGTAAAAAAATATAGAAATAAAATAAAATAAAATAATAAATATTTAAATATGGAATATATGATATTTCAAGATGATAAACCAACAAAAACGAAGTGACCATAAGGTCAGCTTTCTTTCGATTGAGAAATCTGTTTGGAGAGCCCAAGGTTTTCTAAATTCTTAAAACCAATAATTATTTAATGCACACACGTTCTGCTTTACACAAAAACCCAATGTAAAATTTCGAAAAAGTAAGTTTCCTTATTTTGTTCATTTCGAATATGCTCGATCGAAAATTAGGTGTTCGTCTAATGTGCTCGTGCATATATTACACTGCTCGAGCTCAAAAAATTAGATCATATCTCGAGTTGATGCAATCGTAGCGTAAGACAGAAAGGTTAACAACATTAGCAGGCTAGCATTTTGAAAAAGGTTACTTTTGATAGTTTACATTAAGCATTCGTAAAGAGCGGAAGTACCAAATTTATTATGGAATGATTAATCAACATGTTTTTGTGCATTTAAAAATGATTTATTAATAATAAACCTGATTTTCATGAACAAATTTTAACGAATGACAAAATGCATTTTAATTCGAATAGTTATATTAATAAACCAAAAAAAAAATCGATTTTTACATCCCGAAAATTTAACAGTAGGATGCACTGCTACGTAAGGGGAGTCTTTTTCCAAGAAGGAAATAGAATGCCTTGTAAGCTTAGGTTACACCGTTTCTGCAATGCACCATTTTCTCTTCCAAAGCGTTTGCTTTCAAATTGTGGAAGTGTCAAATTATTTAATATTGTATTTATAGTTTCTTATAAATGAAATAAAAAGTAAATAATGTAGATTTTAAATATGAAATATGAATATTGAATTAAATGTTATAATAAAATATAAAATGTTTACTAAAATAAATAAACGAATTGAAATAATAAAAGTAAATACATGAATCTGAAAATGTCATTAATAATACAAATTAAATAAAATAGGAACAGCAGAATACACCATTAAAAACATGTTGAAATTCCTTTTTGCTCGCGTAAAATTGCTCGTACATCGCAATTAATTATTCTTGTAGATGTTCATTCAAGCGATTAGATTGTGACTAGATTGCTCGTGCATTGCACAAACTTTGTTTGCGGCAAACCTGGACAATCCCATGAACGCGCATAGTTCGTATATGCTCGCGCATATATTACACTATCACACGAGCTAAAAATGCTATATTTCCCCTTTAAATCGTGCATTGCATGAACGGTGTAATCTAAGCTTTACTGTTTTCATTCAGTACAAATAAGTATTCCTAGTCAATTTTATTCGGAAATTTCTTCTATAATTTTTCTAATACACCAACTTTTTCTGTAATAAATTAATAATACTTAATTGAATACATATAAAGGCCCAATTATTAAAAATCAGCCTTTTGCATATATTTAATGGGGTAGAAAAACTTTCTTTTAAATATTATTTTCGTTGAACTTTTAATCTTTAAAAGAATTTCATAAAAATTATAGTTTTATGTAAATAATTCAACAACAAAAATCATAATAATAGTGTAACCATTCGGTTTCTACAGAAAAAAAATAATCAAAATATTAACACCCTTTCGTAATGGTCCTTAAAATATCGACTCTTTTTTATTATACTATTTTTGTTTACCCTCTCAGAGAACCTTTCTAAGAAATAAAAAAATGTCCTTTAAGATATCTCTTATAATATGTATAGTAAAATTTGGTAAAATTGGTGAAAATTCTAAAATTTATTTACTATTTATTGACAGAAAATATTAGTAATTTTTTTTTTTATTTAAATAAGGACACATCCAAACCATTATATGGCTTTCTTGTGGTTAAAGTACGAGTATAATAGTATTCAAGGAGATGAAAACCCTGTTTTATTCTCTCCTTGAATACTATTATACTATATTATAAAGCTTTAAGATGACAAAAAATTTATTTGAGAAAAATGAATATCCTCCTTCTTTTAATGTGAAACAAAAATTGATGATTTAGAAGAAATCGTCCTTCCGAAATGTTTAAATTCAATATTTTTTTTAATGTATTTTGTAACCACTCAAATAATCATAGATAAATATTTTCTTTAATATCAAAATATTTTTTCTCTACAAGAAACATAATACATTGTTTATGATCATTTTTTTCGTTTATCTATTTAAATTTAATATCTTTAAATTTTTATGTAAAATCATGACTTAAAGATACCGAAAAAAAATTTTCTTCCCTAGAGGAAATTTTTCCGTATTTTTTCATCATTTCTTTCCAGGGGACTAAATTTTTTTCCATTTGGCAAATTTAAGAATTATTCTTGAAAGTATTTTAATTTCATGGGAAATATTTTTTAAAAAAAGTTGAACAATTTTCTTGGTAGCTTAAAAAAATTTCATTCACAAAATCAGTACAATTTGTGCAAATATTCATCAAAAATTTTTAAAAATGCGATTTTTCTTCTTTTTATAAAAATCGTTTTATTTGTGTTTCGTCATATTTTATTATCTATTTTTAAGTTGATTATGCATTCTGAAAAACATGCAGAACAAATATTAACTTCCTATAATGAAATCAATACTTTCACATATTATACGTGGGCTACTATATATATTTCTGGCCTAATAATGAAAATGCGAATATTTATCAACGAAAAAGGTTTTATTGTTTTTCAAAATATTCTCCATCAAGATTTATACACTTTTGCATGCGCTCAAACCAATTTTCGAAGCACTTTTTCCACTCCGATTGAGACACCTCCAAAACATGGTTTTTGAATGCTTCAACAGCATCTTCTGGCGACGAAAATCGTTGACCACGCATTTTTTTCTTGATGTGTGGGAATAAAAAGAAGTCATTGGGTGCCAAGTCAGGGCTGTACGGAGGATGACCCATCAATTCGACGTTTTGTCCGGTCAAAAAGGCGCTGGTTTGAGCCGATGTGTGAGAGCTCGCATTGTCATGGTGCACAATGATTCGACTTCTCTTGTTCGTTTTTCGAATTTCTCCGAAGACTTCAGGCAAACAAATGGTGGTGTACCACTCAGAATTGACCGTCCTACGTTGCACAAGCGGAACAGTCGCCACATGACCAGTTTTGCCAAAGAAACAAGCGACCATTTGCTTCGAAGTGCTTCTTCCACGAACAACTTTCGTTGGATTTGACTCGTCTTGGAAGACCCACACGGTCGATTGCTGTTTTGTTTCGGGCTCATACGCATAGATCCATGATTCGTCACCTGTGACGATCTTATAAACGTCTTTTGAAGCACCGCGATCGTATTTTTTCAGCATTTCTTTACACCAATCCACACGAGCCTTTTTTTGAGCGATTGTCAAATTGTGCGGGATCCAACGAGAACAAACCTTTTTTACGGCCAGGTGTTCATGCAATATCGAATGTATGCTGGTGGGAGAAATCCCTAGGCATGCCTCTATCTCACGGTATGTCACATGACGGTCTTGCATTATCAGTTCACGTACGGCATCGATGTTTTCTGGAACAACGGCTGTTTTTGGACGACCTTCACGGAATTCGTCTTTGAGCGAGCGTCGGCCACGATTGAATTCGTTGTACCAGTTTTTCACAGTGCTATAGGATGGTGCTTCATAGCCATACAAAGATTTAAGTTCATCGATGCACTCTTGTCGTGATAATCCACGTCGAAAGTTGTGAAAAATGATCGCACGAAAATGTTCACGAGTTAATTCCATTTTTTTGCCAAATTGATTTTTTCAAGTCACTGTAAACAACACAAATGATAGTCGTACGTCAAAACGTTCTGAGTACGTTTATGCTAAAAAATGTCAAACTTTCCAATGGAAATGTCAGATCGCACCTGGCAACACTTAGTGTTGCCTAGGCCAGAAATATATATAGTAGCCTACGTAAATAAGAAAATGCAATTTGTAACTAAACCTTTTTTGTTTTGTACAATTTAAGAATCCTTTTCAATCGTAGTAAAATTAAATATTTAAAATGTTTCGTTATTAGTTTATTATTGATTAAATTTGGAAAAGTTAAAATTTTTTCAATTAGATTGTTGTGATTTCAAACAGGTACGATTTAGTGATGATTTTTTTTTATATATTTTTCAATACTTATCCTGTAATTTTATAATTTTTTATGGTATATTCTACAATATGACTAAACGAAAATATCATAAAATTGCTGTTATATAAAATATTATTATGAAAAAAAAATGTTTCGACGTAATTGTTAACTCTTCAAACTCGGAAAGAATATTAAATAAAAATTCTTATTTTATTAAATCTTGAACATAACAAAATTGGTTTATGCTTTGATATATTCTAAGAAAAGTTTACCCATCAAATCTGAAAAGGAAAACTTAACTGAAAATCCTCTTCTTAAGTGTGTCCATTTGAAAACCAATTCAAAAAAAAGGAAAATTTGGTTTAGAAGCCATGATTTGTCCTATTAAATTTTTCTAAAAAAAATATAATTTTCCAGAACAATTCCAAAGAGAATTCCAAAGTAATAAACAAAAATTACAAATATTGAAGAAAGTATTGTAAACAGAATATTCCATACACATAAAATACTCCTTTAACAGAGCAATAACATCCTTTTTCTAAGGTTAAATTTATATGGTAGGTTTTTCTAAGGACTGAAGAATGCAATAAGGTTGCCGTTTTTATTTCTAAATTATTGTTTGTTTTGGTATTTCTCATTTGTTCTCATCTTAATTGAATAAAAATTTAACCGATTTTTTTAAGGGTGTTTTCATGGAATTTTATTTATTTACTTTAAATGCCACAAGCAAACATTTTTATTGTAAACATTTTTTAACTACCTTACGTCGTAAATTATTCGAATTACTTTACCGCAAATTAAATGAGAAGTATTTTTCGTGTAAAGTTTTTTAATAACTTTTATAATATGTATTTCGGAATTATAAAAAAAAAATTTGTAATAAAATTGTTTTTTTTAACAATATATTTTTAAAATATTTTTTTTAATGATTTTTTGTTCGTATTTTAGTAAACAAACGATTTTCGAGTAATATTATTATTATTATTACAGAGCATTTTTATGCTATTTTCTCCGCTAAAAAAATATATTTTTTGCTAGAATTGATTTCTAAAAGGACCTTATGTCTTAGAAAAAATTTTTATTTGGTTTAAAATACAATATAATAATAATTTAATTAATATTTTCAATTCAATAAAATGAAATTTTGTTAACATCTAATAAAACTTTGCAATAGACCTAGCAATAGAGTTTTTTATAGTAAACTTTTATTTTTATTCATTATTCCTATTGCCACTCAAGTCCCTTAGCACTGAGTTTGATCAATATTTACCATTGATGCATTGAGTACTAGGCCGTCTGCACATAATGCTAGTTTTCGTTCTTATTTCCCTGGTAGATTCACTACTAGCTTTCAAGCAGGCAGCGGCGCTTGATTTTGTGCTGGTTTTTAAGCATGTTGGCTTCATACGATGCTTCTTTCAAAGTTGGATTTCTAGCTGGTTTGAATGCTTGCGCAGTCATTTCGACGTGTGTCATTTTCTCATTCGTTCTCGTTAAAACCAGCAGCAATTCTAGCACAAAAATAGGAATGGTTCTCTATTTCTGCAATCTAGCTTGTAAAGTCGCAGCGAAGCAAGCAGTGACGTCATTTCTAGGACTGCAGCCATCACTATAGTAAGCAAGAAATCAAGCAGGAAAAGTAGCGTCGCGTGATGCAGGCTGTAGCTTATTTGTTTCTTTATGCTATTTGCTCAGCTAAAAAAAATATATTCTTTGCTAGAATTGATTTCTAAAAGGACCTTATGTTTTGGAGAAAATCTTTATTTAGTGTTTTCTTTTCGATTCAAGAAGATGCAATTTCGTTAACATCTAATAAAACTTTAGTGAAAGGGCAATTAGGGCTATTGCAGTTGAGTTTTTTATAATAAACTTTTATTTTTATTCATTATTCCTATTGCCACTCAAGTCCCTTAGCACTGAGTTTGATCAATATTTACCATTGATCAATAGGACAAGTTCTCTTTTTCTTCAATCTAGCTTGTAAAGTCGCAGCGAAGCAAGCAGTAACGTCATTTCTATGACCGCAGCAAGCAGTCTATCAAGTAAGAAAACAAGCAGGGAAAGTGGCGTCGCGTGAAGCAGGCGTTAGTTTATACATAGTTGTAACGCCGTAAAAAATTTTTGCTACAGTTTTTACCAAAAAAATCTTTTAATCTTAACGATACAATAACGCTTCAATGTCTCTATATTCTATCAAATGCACATCATCTATGTATGTATGTATATGCAGATGTCTTATTGATAAGAGTGATGTCACTAAAATACTTACGAGCGGTCAAAATCTGTCCGCTGCTACAGGGTTATGCATTTCATGATTCGGCAAGTACAGACTTGTCATTAAATATCTGTCAAAAATATATCTCATCGACGCAAGCATTGTTTTAGTTTAAGATTTGCCATTTTACATTATGAATTTCTAAAGACTGTTAAAATTGTGCGAAGATACGCCGATTGGTCTTTGGATGTTGATTTTTCGAACAAAATTTTCTTCTCAGCGCTATGGCTGCAGAATAACTGACTTTTTCTGGTCTGAATTTCCACGTTTTTATTTGGATCATATTTGGATCAGAATTAATGACTTTTTCTGGCGTGAATTTGCAGGTTTTAATTTGGATCGAATTCTTGGCGAGACTTCTTATTGTATTTAAAAACTCAAACTTCAAAGTATTTAAAAACCAACATCTGTCAAGAAATGGTACCAAAGTACAACCCGAAATTGCCTCTTCTAAAAGAACAATCAAATTATGATCAATACCACTAGTGGCGTACGGGTCTTGGCAAACTGCGATATCTGAGCTAGCCTAGCAAGGTGAAGAAATTTACATGGTTCCTTGCCGTAGCTCTTTGAGTAGGAGTATGGACCAAGTACTCTCTAATCAAAACTAGTACTATATGGGTCGGAAGCCCCCGTACAAAATGCGTATATACTAGATGTATAAGCTTAAATCCGCTGTTTTAATCATAGATGGCGTGAGTGAGCGTATTAAGCTACTATGGACACGCCATACTTTTGTTTTATGAGTTTGACATCTGTCAACATTAATCAGTGCACATTGTCAGCAATTTCGTACAATAACATACATGTTTCCTTTGGTAATCATGTATAGTTTTGTGCCAGAAAACGAGCATATGCGGGAAACTCTGCTTTTCTGCTTCAATTTGAAGAAATAGGCTGCCGAATCGCATTGAATGCTAATGGAGGCCTATGGTGACAGTGCTTTATCGGAAATAACGTGCCGAGATTGGTACGAAACCAAAGACGGCAATTTGATTTGTGGGACAAGAAGTGTGAAAATCGGCCTAGGAAGGTTGTGGACCATCAATTGCAGGCTCTTTCGGACGAAGACGATACCCAATCGAAAAAAATGCTCGCGGAGCAATTGGGTGTTACTCAACCAGCCATTTCCATGTGTCTGCGTGCCATGTCGAAGATTAAAAAGATCGGAAAATGGGTACCGCATGAATTGAACGATAGGTAGATGGAGCGGCGTCAAAACACATTCGAAATCTTGCTCGCCAGACAAAAAAGAAAGTCGTTCCTGCATCGGATTGTGACAGCGATGAAAAGTGCATATATTTCGAGAATCCTAAACGCAATAAATCGTGGGTTGATCCCGGCCAACTATCAACATTTTCCCCAAGACCAAATCGCTTCGGACGGAAGACGATGCTGTGCGTTTGGTGGGATCAGCAGGGTATCGTCTACTATGAGATGTTGAAACCTGGTGAAACTGTCAATGCCCACCGCTACCACCAATAACTGATCAAATTGCACCGTGCTCTGCTTGAGAAAAGGACGGATTATCAACAAAAACATTACAAGCTGATTTTCCTATACGACAACGCACCATCGCACACGTCAAAAATGGTCTGAAACTACTTGGAGACACTCAACTGTGAGGTGCTATACCCCACCCCGCTTATTCACCAGACCTGGCCCCTTCCGACTACCACCTGTTTTCGTCGATGGGCCACGCGCTCGCTGAGCAGCACTTCGATTCTTACGAAAACGTCCGAACATGACTTGATGAGTGGTTTGCCTAGAAAGAGAAGGAATTTTTTTGTTGTGGTATCCACAAATTGCCCGAGAGATGGGAAAAATGTGTGGCTAGTGAGGGCAAGTACTTTGAATAAATTTGTTTTTGCTTTCTATGAAAAAAAACTTCGAATAAATTTGTTTTCACTAAAAAACAGCGGATTGAAGCTTATACACTTGGTATTACGCTGTCAAACAAGCACAAAGAACAAATTTGCTCGTTAAATTTGTTTTTTGTGCTTGTTTGAAAAAAAAAGGTTAAAAAGCACTACATTAGAGAATATAATAATCTAAGTACCGCAGTGTCAGCGGAGCACCTCTATTCGGATCAATGATGTACTGAGAATAAAATAAATTTTTATCTACACACACACGATGTACCGGTTATTATTTGCTATGGTGTAAATCTCATATATGAAAATTTTGTTAGGCATTGCAATTCTGTATAAATTATTAAACAATTTTTAGTTAATAAGATTTCCAAGTTATTTATTATAAAGGGTTTTCGAATAAGAGTAATATGATTTCTTTAAAAAAAAAACACACTAATTGTTAAAGAAATTCAAATGTTTTCTATTTCATGTGAAGTACGATCGATACAATTAGGTTCTGAATAAAACGTCATTCAAATGGTCTCCACGACTTCTTTTGCAGGAACGAATTCGATGAACCCAATTTTCGAGCACTTTTTCCACTAAATCAAGTCGTATGTCATGAATAGCACGTTCAATATTGACTTCTAAAGCTTGAAGAGAGTCTGGTTTATTGCTAAAGACCAATGACTTCAAATAACACCACAAGAAATAGTCTAATGGTGTTAAATCACAACTTCTTGGAGGCCATTCAATGTCCCAATTTCTTGAAATAATCGAATCTCCAAACTTTTCTCACAATAATTCGGTTGTTGCACGTGCTGTGTGGCACGTAGCCCCGTCTTGTTGAAACCAGATGTCGTCAAGATCAACTTCTTCCAATTTCGGCCATAAAAAGTTGGTTATCATCGATCTATACCGCTCTCCATTGACAGTAACGGTGTTACCAGCTTCATTTCGAAAGACGTACGGACCGGACCGATGATTCCACCAGACCAAAAACCACATCAAACTGTCAATTTAGGTGAATATAATGGGTGTTCATGAATGATTTGTGAATTTTCTTCGCACCAGAATCGACAGTTTTGTTTATTTACCGCACCACTCAGATGAAAGTGAGCCTCATCGGAGAAGATGATTTTCTTTGAAAAAATCGTTATCGTTTTTCAAGTTGTTCCAAGACAAAATCAGCAAATTCACAACGTTTACGGTGGTCTAATGGCCTCGGTTCTTGAGTGATAACAATTTTATACGGATGCAAGCCCAAATCCTTTCTCAAAATCCGCCAGGTTGTGGTTTGAGACAGTCCCAATTCTTGAGAACGTCTTGGAATCGACAAATTGCGGTCTTCAGCAACACTTGCCTGAACGGCAGCAATATTTTCATTAGTTCGAGCGGTTCTTTGTCTTATTGGCACTTGAACATTATGTAAAGAAAATGTACTCTTGAAATTTTTAACAATTCGACGAATAGCGAGCACAGTTGGACGATTATTACGACCATAAAATGGCAAAACCGCACGAAAAGTTGCAATTGGAGAACGATTATTTTGATAATAAAATTGAATAATTTGTAAACATTGTTGTTGCGTATATCTCTCTATGATGAAATTGTAAACATTACTGAATACAATGAAGAAGAAAATTACAGATCATGACACATTACAAATGGCCGAAACGTCACTTAGAAATCATATCACTCTTATTGGAAAACCCTATATTACTATAGATTTTAATATAACTCTTATTTGTCAATTAAATTTTTTTATGAGTACAAAAATGATAATATTTGAAATAAAAGTGTAAAAATAATAAGTAATAGTGAAAAATTGATAAGTAATTGTGATGTTATTGATTAATTTAATGGTAATGAAATAATTTACAATCCAGTCTAAAAGAAAATAATCAATTGTAGTGATAAATACCGGTGGAAAATATACAGGTAGCACTCATAATTTGCTCTAATTACCATATAAAATATTTGCAATTGTGATACACGACACGAGCAAATACTATTTTTATTCAATGAAATTATTATAGTCATAATTAAAAATTTTATAATCTATGGTTGGTATCATTATAATAATACAACAATTAACGTTAAATTGAATTCTCAAAAATATATCAAATTGTTTTAGTGTAAATAAATTAAGGTAAAAATACTAAATCTATAGAGGTTTATTAAAGAAAGTTAACGTTTATTTACAAAAAAAAAATCAAAATGCGTTTTAATGAGTTTTTGATAAAAAACAAATTAACTTTATTTTCTGCTTAATAAATCATAATCTTTGCTCGTAAAATCATAATTATTTTTCGTAAAATCTTAATTTTTGTGTTTTACTGAATTAATTAAATTTTTTTTTTCATAAATATAATTTTCTTATAATTTATTTATAATATGTTTATGTAATGTGTGCTGTAAATTGATTATAATTTTAATAAAGGGAACCACCTCTTAGAATGGCATTATAGAAATTTCTACATATCGTTAAGGGTGATTTATAGCAAAGTAGAACATGGTAAATTTATGCCTCCGTAGATAAAATTAAAGGAAAATTCAAAATAATGTTTTTAAAATTTCGAGAAGCTTATTATGTGATTGTAATGCTACAATTACAACATTCGAGAAATGCTCGAATTATTCGAGGAAAATATTCGTTTCAAATTCGTCTAATTGGTTACTTTTTTACACCGAATATACCTTGAACTTCGACATTTGTTTCCATTTCATCATTTTCAATTCAATACTTTGTGCGCTTAGATTAGAGAATATTAGCATACACAATCGCCATAATACTTGATCAAAAAGTTCCCGGAACGATGACAGTGTGGTGCTCCCATCGTTCCGATTTGAGTTCTGTTTTTTTTTGGTTAAGTTGGTGCATCTGTTGTTGATATTCCCTCTAAATCTTAGCGTCATAGCTTGACATTTGCAAAAGTTACGTAGCCAAGAGTACATCTATCTCTGTATGTGTTGACGATTTTTTATAATTTTAGAAATGGATTTAAATTTGCAACAACGAACTTGTATTAAATTTTGCGTAAAACACGGATTTAATGGTGCGCGAACGTTGGAAATATTGGGAAAGTGTTTCGGCAACGATTCTCTAAAGAAAACGGTCGTTTACCAGTGGCACGAGCGGTTCAAAAGTGGTCGTGAGTCAATCGAAGATGATGAACACAGTGGCAGACCATCGACATCGAAAACCGACGAAAATATTGATGAAGTAGAAGAAATGTTGGTAAATAACCGCAAATTAACCATCAGAGAGATAGCGGAGGACTTGAACATTGCCTATGGATCCGTCCAAGACATTTTGATTAATGATTTGGGTTTCCGTCGTGTAGCAGCAAAGTTGGTGCCAAAAGGCCTCAATTTCATGCAAAAAAGAGACCGCGTTGACGTCGCAAAAGACATCAACGCGGTCTCTTTTTTGCAAAAAGATTTGCGAGGTTGAATCCGATCCCACATTCATCAAAAGGATCATTACTGGAGACGAGACGTAAGTTTATGAGTACGACACGCAATCCAGACCAAAGAAACCACATCGTTTTCAGTCAAAAAAGAAGTCAATGGTCACGGTTTTCATGGATTACAACGGTGTAGCGCATCATGAATTTTTGATTTTGCCAGAACGCCGGACAGTAAACAAAGAGTATTATTTGGGCGTTATGAGACATTTGCTTGAAGCAATTCGCCGAAAGAGACCATAATTGTGGGCAGAAAATTTGTGAATTTTGCACCATGATAACGTACCGTCGCACAGTGCCATCATTATTCGTAATTTTTTGACGAAAAATGCAACAAATACCATCCAACAACCACCGAATTCACCTGATTTGGCTCCCTGTGACTTGTTTCTGTTCAATCGAGTTAAAAAAAAAACTATTACGGGGAACGCGTTTCAACAGCCCAGAGGAAGTAATGGAAAAATCGCAGGAATCACTGATGGACATACCGAAAACCGAATATAAAAAATGTTTCGAGGATTGGATCAAGCGCAGGCATAAGTGTGTTAAAGTCGATGGGGATTACTTTGAAGGGGACAATATAGATTTAGATCAGAGGTGCCCAAACTTACTTGATATTGATTTTTTTTAAATTCCTAAATGTAGGGAAGTTTAGTGTTAAAAACTTAAAGTAAAAACAGACGTTTTATAAAATAAACTAAGCAATAAGTAAATGTTTTTAGTGGGAAGGATGAACCTGATGCTTTGATAATAAATTATCAACATTTGGTGTCAATTTTGTAAGGTTTAATCTTAAATCTTCTCGGCTAATGATGTCCAGTCTGTTTCTTTTTCCGTTAGGAGATTGGTAGCAGCGCTAAACCCCCTTTCCACTAGGTATGACGATGGAGAGGAAATTAAAAATTTCCTCGCTATATTCCATAATATGGGATAAGTAACGGGTATGTTTTTTTGCAGCCAGAAGTGCTGATATCTGTGCTTAAACTGAACCTTAAGTTCTTCGTTTGTATTTATTTCGGTCAGTTCCTCTTGTATTATGACATTCGTTTCTTCTATGTCACCATATGGGTAAATTATCCACGGTGGTATTACCATAGTCAAAACATCCTCAAACCTAGTTTCAAAATCTGAATAGAAGGCATTTAAATGTTGAACGTAGGTTGAAACGTCGTCTTCCTGGCAGTTTGTCTGTGACAAATTGGGGAACTGGGAAAATTCGCCCCGTGCAATATTTTGCTTTATTAGTTTAACTCTGGCAAGAAACGCTGATAAGATGGACTTTGTTTTAATCAAATTTAGACTGTCGCCTTGTAACTGTAAATTAACCATATTAAATTTTGTAAACAAATCTGTTAAATAGGCGATATCTGTTTTCCATTTCATTAAATTGTCTTTTAAAATTTTATCTTTATTATCCAGAAATTCTAAAATAGTCTCAAAAAGTGCAAAAAATCTTGTCAAACATAAGCCTTTCGACAGCCAGCGTACTTGCGTGTATGCTTGTAACTACAATAGATGATACTGGTATATCATTATGTGCAGGTTTTTACAAATTCAAAATGTATTGCGACCACAAAGCGAATGCCTACATCCTACAACTTACACAATTTTATAAATATATATAATAAATTTTTTACTTCATAGGTACTTTTATAAATAATGTATATGTCTTTATATTATAAGATAGTATAATGTAAGTCAATAGGTACTATCAGTGTATGTTGAGATCCACTATCGTGGACCCCCATTTTCATTTCATGGACCCCAAATTTTTTTTCGCTGACGTACACCTCTTGCAGGTTGTCGTAGACCCCTGGGGGTCGATATATACCACTTTGGGAATCATTGATTTAGATGAATAAACTTGTATTTTCAATTTTCTGAATAAATTCCGGTAACTTTTTGATCAAGGTGGTATGTATACGAATTTAATTAAAGGCAAAAAATCCCGCTAAATTGCAGTGCAACAAGAACTAAATCTGCCGACCCTAACCTATCTATTATTAAATTTAAGTTAAGCTCCAAAATCTGTTGTTTAAAATGTTTATTAAACTTTTGTTAAAATAAATGAAAAGTGTCATTTTACATTAAAAAATTATTAAAAAGTAAAATTAAATTTTAAATTTTTTTTTAAAATGTTATGTTTTAAGTAGTTGTTATAATAGTGAAATTATTATAAAAAGGGTCGTGAATCATGTTAATATTAATTCATTTAAATAGTGTTTTAGTTATCGTTTTTTAGATGTGTTTTCGGTAAAAACCAATTATATATTTGAATAAAGATAATAGTTGCCTATCATTCAACTAATTTTAATTGGATTTCGAGTGCTATAAGTGATTAAAAATTCTTGTGCAACCTTGAATGTAAACAAACTATTATTTGTGATCAGCTTGACGTGTCAATGACGGTCGTCTAATTAATTTCTGATGGGAGTTTTATTAATGTAAAATTTTCAAATATGTAACAATATAAATCTATATATGGTGCCTGCGAAAAATCCTAGGTAAATGTCCTAAAAAATCATTAATAATATATAAATATAATTTTGAATTTATGAATTTTTATACTTATATCAGTGAGTATTAATATATGATATTATAACTCAATACTGATATAATATAAGTATTGGAAAATTTCTGTGCCATATTTTGAAATTTCAACTTTTAATAAATTTACAGCAAAAAAAAATATTTTGTTTAGTTGCTAATTATAAATTTATTAAATTAAATAACCATCGCAATTATTAAAATTAATTTAAATAACTTCGACTATTATTTTAAAAATGTGCGCCAAATCAATATCTACAAATATAAAATTGCCTCTCTCTGAAATTGATGTGTTTGAGCAGTATGCGTGTGTGAGATTGAAATATGAGAAATTCATAATTCGTGGAGAAATGCACCAACGCAGACGTAATGCAGCAATAGCAGCAGCAGTCGCCGCAATGCGATTAATTTTGGACAATAGCAGCGAAAGCGATGACAACGAACAGCTGCTTGGATGAGTGCCTGGATGCGGGGAAGCGTGATAAGGACAGTGTACACGTATATGAGGAATTGTTGGCGGAACTTCGCGACGGTGGTCACTTTGAGCAGAAATTTTACAGCAATGTTCAACGTCTTGGCAAGGATGATTTCGATCAGCTTTTGGAACTGATCTCGCCTTTAATATTTTTTCGATTAACTCAATATTTTCAACACTTGCTTGGAAATTGTTTTCTCGCAAATCGAAACACAAAATAAACAGTTTTTAATGCACAACTGAAATGTAAAAATTGCAATGATATCCACGGTCGCACGAACAGCTCGAATGAACATTTTCATTCGAGTTGCGTGTTCGAGCTTGTTCCCTAAAATATTCGAGCGTTTACAATTTGAGATGCATACACTGTTCGAGCTAATCTCCATATTTTGTTCATCTCGAACATGCTCGATCGGGAAGAAGGTGTTTGGCGTACATGCTCGATCATATATTGGGTTGTCCGGGAAGTAAATGCGTTTTTTTTATAAAAATGAAAGACGATTTTCTAATAATGAATAAATATTTTATACAATTAAATATTTTCCAGTCTGATCCAATACCCTTTGCCATCTTTCTGGCAGTAACATGATTCCAGGCTCATTAAATTTTTTTTCTTTGTTGGCAAAACACTGATCCAAGTGATTTTTGACCTCCTCATTTAAATTTAACGTTTTACCATCTTAAAAATTTTGTAGATACCGGAACAAATGATAATCGGAAGGTGTTAGGTCTGGAGAGTATGGTGGGTGTGGCAGTATATCCCATCCAAGCTCTAAAAGCTTTTGCCGAGTGGTCAAACTTGTATGTGGTTTCGCATTACCCTGTTCGAACACTATAGCTTTCCTATTGACCAATTCTGGCTTGTTTTTTAAGTGAATCATTCAATTTGTCTAACTGATGACAGTACACTTCAGAATTGATCGTTATGTTGCTCAGTCAAAATAGACGATTCCTTTGAAATCCCACCAATTTGATGAGTATTGGCTTTCGAAGTGCTTTGACCCGGTTCATCTTTTCTACTCCAGGATCGTTTGCGCTTAACATTGTTGTAGATAACCCATTTCACGTCCCCAGTGATGATACAAACGTCAATGTGACGGCATAAATTTTTTCCGTAAGGAGATGAGGAACCCATATGTCGAGCTTTGAGATTAAATCTAGCCTCATGAACGGTGGAATTCGATAAATTTAATCTCTCAGAGATCTCACAAGTTGTTATTCGCCGGTTTGCATCAATTAATGCCTTTATTGTGTCTTCATAAGCTTCAACTGGCCTTCCAGAACGTGGTGCATCTTCGAGATCAAAATTGCTGGATCGACATTTTGCAAACCAGTTTTGGTACTGGCGCTCACTTAACATCATCTTCTCCATCTTTTCTATAGTACAAATTAAAATATGCCGAAAATGCTGTTTTTCACTTTGCATATTTAAAAGGTGCAGAATCAATCGAATTTTTTCACAAACAAGGTTTGCTATATCAGCTGTCAAAATACATATGATTATGCGGCTTAAGTTTGAAGTTGGTTGTGAAAAAATACAATACAATTAATTCCTCTGTTGGGAAACAACGGAATTACTTTCCGGACAACACAATATTATTATTATCAAGGTCTCAATAAGGTTGTTTCTAAAATTGGAGCGCCATTATCACCGAGTCTCTCTGAAAAAAAAGGAACATGATTTAGAAGTCCTTTGGCTGCGATACTTTGCCATATGACTGTGAGGTATTATGTTAATGTTAGTTTTTTAAAAAAGAACTCAATCAAAAATATTTTATCTTCAATAAAAATGTTTAAATAAAGCACATTAATTAAATTTATTTCCAAAAAATTATAAAAATGAAATATAAATAAGTTTCCTACGTAAATATAAAAATATAACAAGATAAATATAATTAATTTGTAAATTTAATTGAAAAAATGCACCTCTTATTGATTTATTGATAAGAAATTCACTAAATCGTTATGCTATAGCAAAAGCATTTTTTTTTTGCAAATTTCTAGAATTTTATAAATTGAAATTTGATTTATTTTGCTAAAAAAATAAAAAAAATTATTTTTTTTATAAATGGTTGCTTCAAAACCGAAATATTTTACGTCAACTTTCAATATTGATTGATAAGCTTATACGATTTTTTTTTTGTACATTTTCATCATATAATAAAAATATAATCAACAAAAAAATATATTTTCCACTTACTGACATTGCATATATAAAGTCTAATATTCTCTATGTTATTATCGCTGTGAATCACAATTTCATAGAAACGACCCTAGATTATAGGCCAAATTGCTCCCAAAATAAATAAAACTTGATCTAAATTTAGCTTTATATATTAATAAAATCGCTTCCATATTATTGGAATTATTTATATTGAATGGATATTATTTTAATTTTTTATGGGAATTTTTCCGTTTGCTGATTAGCATAATGTTTTTTATGGTAAATTTCGATCAATTCCAATTATAAGCTTATATCAGCAAAGCGACTTTGCACTCATTTAAACAGCGGTTTTGGAAAAAATGAATTTAACGAAATTTTAAACTTGACATTTTCGCTTAGGCCATGCGTCTTAAAGTTGGGCAAAATTGGTTTTAAAGTAAAATTGTTAGGGGCCTGGCTTAACCTGTTCTGATAAATTTTTAAGGGGCAAATTCCAAAACTGTTTGAGTTTTTTTTTTCTTAAAATGGGTGTGAGTTCACAACCTTCTTTTCTAATTATTTTTGATGATAATAAAACACCAAATAGAGTGTTTTGGTTGACCAAAATGGTTGGGAATTATGTGTGGATAATAATATCGGCCAAATATCCGTTTCTAGGCTTGTAGAACGTATGCTATTTTAATGACATTTTTCTATACGTGTTCATACATTTCTGGGTTAATGGCATTGATTTTGTTGCGTATGTTTTTTTCAAGTTGTTCTATTGTCTACTTTTATTAGTAGCGGTAAAATCTGGGAAGCAAAGATGCCAATAGACATAACAACTTTTCTACATAATTGTTAGAACTACATGTTCCAGTTCACAGATAAAGAAGTTCTGTAACATCTCACTAGATGAAGCGCATCAGTTACCCTTACTGCTTTGTCATCAGCGTCCTCGAATACGGACCAATGACAACTCCAGCCCAAACACAGCATCACCAAGTCAGTTTACGAGGATATAAAGCTCGTTCGTGAAATGCCTCTTCGATTTTCGAGTCCTTAGAAGTCTCCATTTTATTTATTAACGAAGGCGCTTATGTCGAAATTCCTTTCGTCATTCATTATGAATTTCCTGTCAAAATCGGGATTTTCGTTTCATTGCCGGCGGTGCATATGGTCGCTGGGCTGAAGTTCCTGTACCATTTTAATTTTGTACATATACAAAGGCAAATCTTTATTCAAAATATTCCACTCAACGGTTTGAAAAAGATTCTTGTGCGCAATGGACTGTCACCAATCCAGCAATATTCTCGATTGAGCGTCCAATTCTACGACGATCAGGTTTCGTCCTATCGAACACTGTACCATGTTCTTCAAAATTATTTACTATTATTTTCCGAGCGTGACATTAATGCTCCATAATAATTTAACCTCGTCTTCTCTCTGTGACTAGCAAATATCAACTGACAGAATCAGCCAGGGGCCACCATATAGCGACACGACAATGAGGCCATTTGGTGACCTATTTGGTGTTTTATGATCATCCATCCGCCTGTGATTCATTGGATGGACCAGTTATAGGTGGTTAAATTTTTTAGAGCATGTTAGTTTGTTTTAAGAAATTAAAAAGATAACTTGAAAAAGGTATTTAGGATTTAAAAGCTCCACAATGGAGGGTCTCATTAGAAAAGAAATGTTTGGTAAGGTGACATTTTGTTAGGAGATTAGAGATAGTGAGTGGTTAGAGAATCTATAATGTAAAATGGCAAACCTCCTTAAACTAAATAAATGTTACATTGGATAATATATTTGTTTGACAGCTGTCAAATGGCCGATCTATAATTTCCAAATCACAAAGTGGCTAACCCTGTACTAAATGAAAATTGTCTCGAAAACTATAATTTTTTTTTTAATGCTGAAAACTTATTCAATTTGTATATTTCGTATTTGCTTACAAAAACAAAATAAATAAAAATCATACAATTTTGATGAACGTGACTTTTGGCCTAAATATTCCATAATAAGCCCTTTTATCCCTAAATCAATAGTTTCTCTTTTATAAGTAATTATGATAACCTTGAATAATAGCAATTTTAGCATAAAAATTCGTCATTTTTTTTTTGTATTAATAGTTCCAGATGATAGAATTTCCACGCTGATAACAAGTTGTCCAGCTGACATATTTTACTTATACAATACTTTTACGGTATTTATATAATATTTTAATAATGAGATTGGGAATATTTTATTACCTAATTTTCAAAAAAAAAAATACAAAAACTAAATTTTTATTCTAACAAACGAATTTAGTAAACACCAAATTTTTTAACATTTCTTTTTTATCGTAGAAAAAATAAAAATTTCATGCAAAAAATTATAAAATTGATTAACTCATAAAAGTTGCACAAAGTTAATCATTATGTGGGATAGTCAAACCAGAAAAAAAACCAAATGAAATTAGGAAAAAAAATATGTTTTGATAAAAGTTTACTGTATAGTTTTTGAGAAAAATTTGCATTTATATTTTTAACTTTTCAACTTAATTTTCTGCAAATAAATATGAAACAATAATACTTTTTATAGAATTGGACGAAAACTTTTATGTTAAACTTCACAACTTTTTCAAACTATAACAAAAGTTTAAAAATATTATAGAAAAGAACAAAATACATTTAATGCTACTATTGTATTATATTAAATCTATTTCGATTACAAATTATTTATACAAAAAAAAATGTAAAAAAAATATGTACTACCACTACTGTCATTTTTGAAACTATACTCTTAGATAAAGAAATTCATTTTCAATTCTAAAAAGATATTTTGCTCAATGGCGTAAAAAATGCCCTACGATAAAAGTAATGACATAAACCATTTTAATTTATTTTTATACATTAATAGTATTATCTTTAAAGTAGTTCCCTTGGATAGCTATACGTTGGCGGAGGCGTAGTTTTCACTCTTAGTAGTCGTCCTGGAAGGCTTCAACTGGAATGGACTTCAACTCCTCGGTTACACTTCTTTTGACGTTATCGACAATACCAAATTTACGTTCTTTAAAGTTTTTTTTTATCTTGACAAACCAAAAAAAGTTATAAGAATGCAGATTCGGAGACCTCTGTTTAGAGGGGGGAGGTGTTCAGGAAATCAGAAGAGCTCCTTTTTCCAACAAATACTTATTGATTAAGATGGCCGTGTGACAAAAGAATTTTCTGCAATCTGACGCGAAAAAACCTTTTACTGAGTTTTTAAAAAACTACTCATCAGTTTTAAGGTTAATTGCATAGGAGCCCCCACTTTAACCATATTTTCATCAGTTTTCAATATTGAAGGCCTCCCGGGGCGAGGTTTCCATTCCACTACTGTTTTGCCCTCTTACCGGGCGTGATTGAAACTTACTATACGACAAGAAGCCACTAACGTACAAGTAATGTGCAGTAGTCCGCAGTGTTGCCAGATCGCTCTCAGTGAATTCATTTCTGCCGCATCTGGTATTTGTTGACGCTTGGCTAAAATTGGTTAGTACGAGGGTTGTATGATTATTACCTGCCCTTGATTAATTTCTAAAACATTTATGATTGTAAAATTCATTTAATTTTTAACATCGTCTATTTTAGATCGATACACTAAGTCCATCGTTTTTCTATCTTTTGTATGCCATCTAAAAAATACGATTTCTCCCATTGTTTCAGTAATTCTCGCATGGTTTGAGTCAAATCTTTATCGACGAGCAATTTTTTTCATATACGGAAATAGGAATTAATCTCTGGAGATTAAATCTCATGGAATCAGAATAGAATTTGGTCTAGGCGATGACACAAGTGTGCATTCTCTTGAGAAAGAGAAAATTTTCTTCGCCCAATGTGGTGGTTTTGTCTTGATTTCATTATTCAACTAGTTTGATCGTATTTTATTTTTGAAGATAGCTGATGAATATTATATTATGTGACTTCCAGAAAAAAGAAGTCATAACCAATGCTGCCGATAGAACCTCTTTTGCCATCTCTCCAATAGCTTTCTTATACCCAAAATTTCATGTAAAATGTTGTCTACACGCTATTTTGAGATGGTTACAATGTCATCTACCTCATACACTTTCACTCGACGGTCTTTTAAAATAATATAATGGATTTTATTAACTATTTCTTCGATGATGACCTATCATCATCAAAAATGCTTGTAAGGCCTTATTTAAATTTAGCTGCGCAATAAATTTATGATTGATAACGAAGGTGCAGAGTCCTCATTAACTCCTCCGAGTTCCGCTCTTATCTCATTATTAGTTTTCTTTTTCAAAAACAAATATTTTATCACTGCTCGATATTAGATTTTTTTCAATTGTTGTAAAATCACCAAAGTTGTTCATTTTAAATGACTATCACTTAAAAATTAAATGACGCAGCTGCTTGAAAATTCAACAGGATTCATGTGAAAGGTTTTATTTATGGAAATTAGAGTTGTTTTAATAGTAGCAGCACCATATATTGCCGAGGCCAGATATTAATCATATACACCTCGCATATGAGTTTAGAATTACAGCGAACATAGGATGGTGAGCAGCCTCCTCACCAGTTGATCAGCTCGTTCATTGCTAAGAATACTAGCATGACCGGATACCCTGTATAACTCAACGTTCCGCCTTTTGAGCAACCTATATCGAATGCAAAATAATTCCTTGTTTCTTATTGTATTGTATTGTATAATATGCCATTCAATCTTTAATTTTATTACAATTTTTATAAAATGAGCGCGTAAAGAAACTAATATCTACCACCTACTACTTTCTGCTCCAATTACAATACACTAACATCATAAGTATAGATTACTTAGTATTTGAAAAGTTATGTCCACGTGTCAATTGAAATTTTTGTTTTGCTTAAATAATATTTTTAAAAAAAATCGCATAAATAGAAAAACATTAAATCTAAGAAATTAAATTTAAAAAATTCTGTAATGAAGAAAAACCGCATTGAGAATGTACTAAAATTCTAGTGGTATTCTTCGAATTAAATATGAATAAAATTTAGAATTCCACATAAAAACTTTTAAGAAATTATGTTGTTTAAAAGAGAAAGTTTTAAATATTCTCGTTCAAAACGAAAAGAAAAAAGCTTTACAAAAAAGGTAAGAATATTACTTCAATCACTGATGAATATGATTTAAATATAAAAACAAGATTCCATTAAAAATATTTCCCTTTTTCAGTTTTTATTCGTACTTAATTTATGCAAAAATTAATTAGTTCGCCCTTGGTCATACCTACCCCGATTTAGTATAATTTATTCCGTATGCCGGTAAATAATTTAGTCATCTGAGCTGTAATCGCAGTTCTTCAATCCCCCAACCAGCTGGTATTCGTATTCCGTTCTATTAATTATATTATATTTATTTTGTTGTTGTTGTTTGTGCAAATCTGCTCATAGAAACATCTTCGACTAGACAGGCAAGTAGGTAGTTTTTGATTAAATTTTGCTCGTATTGGTAGCCCGCACCTCTGCAAGCCCGATAAATTCGGAAATGTAGCGATTAAAGATTCACATTTCCACGTGAACTAACAATTTAATTGACAGTTGTCAGGTTAGGATCAAAGTGCCAGTTTTCTCCCATTGAAGGTAGCGTTAATTGTTGCCAACATTACAGCGTTAAATATCAAACGCGATTAATGAACGTAAATTGGACGATTCAATCAGTGCCAAAATACAAATGATGGTATGGGGGATTCAACTCTGTTTAATTAAATCGCATAAATTAGATTAGAAATCAATACAAGATTAACAACTAATTATTCATGAGATTTTCGAATCGAACTTTTCCGGTCAAAGTTCTGTTCTAACGTAAAATGCCACCCAATCTATAACCAAATTACTAAGACTAGACATATTTTTATCACCTTTAAAAATATTTTTTTTCATACATTTTTTCCTCTCTTTATTACTTTAATTATTATTATTATTTGTATTATTATTATAATTATTTTTACAATTGCATTGCATTGACCTCAGATAATGGGGTGGATATTGGTGATCATTGTTGTTTGTCATGACAAACAAATTTTGTACAATTTGTTGACATACAAAATATAATCAAATTTGCACATTTACATATATAATATAATATGAAAATGATTAAGCATTTATTACTGTCAAAAAAAGTCTAAAATAAATATTATACAATAAATATACGAGCATATTTGCACTTTATTTAACCAGTCAATTCATTTGCAAATTGACGAAAGTTTCCATAACTTCTAAAATACCGCATATTAAAAATTTGCACTTAATTTACGATAAGAAATCACTCGTAATATACAGTGTCAATAAATGTTTTTAAAAAAATTTGTACCTTTGAATGTGCATGGTCGAAATATTTTTTTTCTTATTATAAATTTTATAGAATTAATAAAATGAATAAATTAGTTTATTTTCTCATATTTTAAGTGTTTTATTTAAATCAAAACTATTTTAGATATAAAAAAACATCTGAGAATATAATTTTGTTTGAATTTCCCTTTAAATATTTATAGGAAAATCGAAGTAATATTTTTTTAAACTTTATTAAAAATTGGGAAAATTTTTTCCGGTTTTTTAGTAGTTTTTTTTTTCTTTTAAATCTAATGTTGCCTTTAAAAAAATGAGCTTATTTATGAAAAACCGCTTGATTATTATTACTAAACTAATTTATAATTAATTTAATTTCTTTCTATAAATTTAATTAAGAAATTAATTATTGATGTGTATTCCATTAATTATCAAGGCAAATTAAATACACACCTGGGAATCAACTTAATTATTAAGGGGTGTGCCTATCAAATTCGATGGTAATCACATTTAAATAAATTAACAATTTCAACCGATATACTAACTAATATAATCAATTAGTGGATATACTATAGTTAGTTAGTAGCATAAGTGGTTTATAAACTTTTACAAATAAGTACTCGTACAAAATGATGATTATAAGAAATTTCTTATTAATTATTTTAATATTCCGAAAGTACAGACCTGTTATTTTAAGGTTTATATACATTAATACTTGGCCTTGACAAAAAGAAAATATTTTTATGTGTAAAATTCTTTTAACTCGATACACTTAAGCTTAGATAACACCGTGTGTGCAATGTGCAATTTTCTCCTGCAAATGGTTCGCTGTCAAATCGTTTAATTCTACAATCAGCTCGCCGGTATATTAATTATATCCAATGTTTGCGCACTTGCACGATGTTTGCGCATGGAAAAGGGTACATTTTAATTAATTTAATTAAAAGCGAATGTACACATTATTTTATATATAATAAATTTTATTTAGTTTAAAACTTTGAAATTTATTATTTATAATAATGCAAAATGAAGTTTACCTGATGAAAATTAAAAAAAAAAAGGAGCAAAAACTAGTGTAGTTTAGTGTATAGCAAAAAATCGTTCGCGTATAAATTTATAATGACAGTAGCAGTTTGAACATTAAATTTTAATGTTAAAATTAATACTGAATTAAATGCTAAAATAAAATATAAAATGTTTACTAAATTGAAATAATCAAAATAAATAAATGAATGTGAAAACGTCATTCATAATGCAAAGTAAATAAAAGAAGAACAGAAGCCATCAACGAGAGAATTCATCAATAAAAAATGCACAAACCGTTATCACGATAAAAAATATATTTCATCTTGCAGATATTCATTCAACCGACTCGTTGTGCAATATGCGAACTTTGTTTGTGCAATGTGCGAACTTTGTTTGTGGTAAACCCGCACAATCCTATGTGCGCGCAAAATTGGTACATGCTCGCGCATTAAATACACTGTCAGACAGGCAAAAAATGAGAAAATTTCACCTTTAAATCGTGCATTACACGCACGGTGTATTTTAAGCTGTAGTTCAACATTTTTCTATCATTTTATCCCGTCTAAAAAATACGATCTCTCCAAACATTCAAAATAAGACAAATACCTCATCAAAAACAGAAATTTTTCTTCGCCAAATGCTGTCGTTTTGTCTAAATTCCAATATTCAATTGGTTTTGACTGAATTTTGGCTTTTGTTGTGTAATGGTAAATACATATTTGATTACCAATTATGAATTGACGCAAAAATTAATTTGGGTTAAATGTCCAAAAACTCCATTAAAATTATTATACGAGCATGTCTTTGATCAGGTGTTAGTAAATGCTACAAAATTTCATGTAGAATAGTGCCTGCATGCTAGTTTGGGGTGTTTAATATGTCAGCTATCTCGTACACTTTCATTCGACGGTCTTTTAAAACAAGACCATGCATTTTATTAATTATTTCTTCGGTGATTACCTAAAGTACAAGTCGTTGTCGCTCATCGCCACTTGTGCTCGTGCGACTACAACGAAATTCAGTAAACCACTTCTGTATCATTCCATACCATTGTAAGGAGTCGCCATTATACTTTTTGGCTTGGTTTTGGTTTCAGATATTGTTTTTTACACAAAAAATAATGTTTCATTTACACACAAAATTAATTGTATTCTATATTAGTAAAAACACAAATATTGTCTCCTTTCAATGGATGCTAAAACTAAACTAATAAACAAAATTTGTTGTGCCATTATTTTAGGACTGCTAGATGATGAAAAAAATACCATTTAGCTGATACCATTGACTTATCATATTGCCCTCGTAAGATCACCCATTTTACATTTTAAACCAGCAAATGGCGCATTAAAATTGTAAAAACTTACTTTCTACAAACGTGTGGATTCTGTCGTATTCACGTTTCTCGATTTTACGAGCAAAAATTTCTATATAGCAATAAGTGAAATTGCCATATTTGCGGTTCTGAAAATCCACGCGTGACCGTGGATAAGCGTGTCAATTCTGAGCACTATCACCGTATGATGACTTACTTTTTTGGCCTTAACTTGAAGATTTAAATCCGGACCATATGTAGTTTTAACAAAACGACACCATAAGCCACAAAATTAGACATATTTTGGCTCTTATTGCGCCAAAATTTTCAGGACGCATAATTTTGAGATTTAGTAATGTTAATTAGCCTCCAAGATTGTGCGATTTGATGCCGTTGGACTTTCTGATGCGGAGCTTAGTAGACAATTTTCAAACTTTAGAGCATTGAAAAAATTAACATCCGTCAAGTCATAGCCGAATTGCAATCCTAAATTTGCGAAAAAGATTTTAAAAAATTTTCTCAAATAATGGCAAGATCTAAGCAATATACTACTATAAAATATTGAATTTTTTTTTTTTGTAGATACTTATAAAATTTTAGAAAGTTTATCACTATTTTTTTTAAATAGTTGAAGTATTTTTATGTGTATACGAGAAGTAAAGAAGTTTTCTCCTTTATTAAACAAAAGACATCCATCATACTCGTAATATTGCGTAAAGTATTCGTTTCATTTTAATATTATAAAAATACTCTATGCCAGAGATCACAATTTCTCAAATATCACAGATAATTGGGAATACCGAAAGCGTATTTTAATCAATATTTTTTTTTAGTATGTGCACAAAAACAAAATAAAATAACAATAATACCTAAAAATAAATGATCAAAATTCGAATAAAGTTTGTTTAATTAAAGTTTTTGTCAATAAACAACGAATTTCATGTGCTCATTTGAGTGGCGAAAATTCCTAAGTTCATTGACTTAATCGGTTTTGTAAACATAAACAACGAAAATCTGCCCCCCTCATTTTTTTTTTTAAATATTATTTGATTGACTTTATCTGAAATACTTTCTAGACTTTATCCAATTTTCAACTGCACTTACAAGTAAAGAACCATATTTCCTCGCAAGATTAAGTGAAAGTTTTCCATAAAAAAGCTCTTCGCACCAAAATGTTTTTGATGAAGATTTAATAAATCTTAAATTCTTGACAGAAAATCTATAGATCAAATAGAAATATTAGAGAGTATTATCTATATTTACACTCGTTTAAAGGTGAACGCCGAAAATACTTGAAAAACTTAATATGACACTGTGTGTCCAGTAGTGTTGAACATTAAACGTATGGCAAAGTTGTAATTGGATGAATAGCAAGATTTCGTTGCTTTCAAAAATTTACCAAGAAAGGCTCTATCATTATTTGTCACTTAGAATAACTATCAATCAAGAATGTTTTCTCATGTGTCGAGAACGAATTGAAAATCAAAATATACGGATCAAAAGTGGAAAAACTAAATAAATTGCAAATGCTTTTCGGGCATTAATGATACTAAAAATGATGAATTGTTATTCAAGTTGAGTGGAAGCGTGGTAAAATTATCCTTCACCGTGTAATAAAGAACTAAGGAAAAAAATTACACACCCTTAACTATGGTCTAGTGCGTATCTGAAAATTATGTCCGGCTTCGAAGTATTCATCATCTATGATAACAGGCCTCATCCCTATAGTTCGCATAGCCTAAGGTCAGTGATTTCATTGAACTCCAAATAATTTCATCTAAGAGAACTTATGCACCGTAAAAAAAACATATTCTAAGAAAAGCAAAAAATTACATGCAATAACAATAATACTGAAATAAAACCGAGGATACTATAAAGGAGCAACTCCCAAAACGGTAGCATAAAATATAAAGGAAGCAGTCGCACAGACAAAAGTAAAGGAAAAATTAAAGTTTTCTTATCAGGATTTCTCGAGGCAAAAATTCATTCTTTTCCCTTCTAAGTGGATCCTAAGATTTCGGTTGGTTCAACAGATACTATTCGAAGCAATTCAATATTGTTGTGCAATGCTGATTTTTTTTATTATTTCTAATTTTTTTTTTCAAATTAACAAAATAAGATAAATAATAGCGATTATAAATCAGAAAAAATGGGCTTTCCCTTAAATATTTGAACAATCTATTCGAGTTTTATGGTCATAGCAATTCTTAAGTTTATTGAACTTGCATATATCTTATAGCTGAGACTATAAAACGGAAGTAATTTTTATGGTATTGTTTATATTGAATTAATCAAAATGTTTATTCGGAAAATATTAAAAAATTAATCAATTTTACTGATAAAGATTTTTTTCTAATAATAAATTGAATTATTTTATTAAGTAAAAAAAAATCTCAGTCAATAAATTTAAGATCAAACGCAGAAAAAAGTGTTCATATTAAATTTCTACAGCTCTCCATGTGACAGATCAATGACCTTGGTTCATACGTGGGCTACTATATATATTTCTGGCCTAATAATGAAAATGCGAATATTTATCAACGAAAAAGGTTTTATTGTTTTTCAAAATATTCTCCATCAAGATTTATACACTTTTGCATGCGCTCAAACCAATTTTCGAAGCACTTTTTCCACTCCGATTGAGACACCTCCAAAACATGGTTTTTGAATGCTTCAACAGCATCTTCTGGCGACGAAAATCGTTGACCACGCATTTTTTTCTTGATGTGTGGGAATAAAAAGAAGTCATTGGGTGCCAAGTCAGGGCTGTACGGAGGATGACCCATCAATTCGACGTTTTGTCCGGTCAAAAAGGCGCTGGTTTGAGCCGATGTGTGAGAGCTCGCATTGTCATGGTGCACAATGATTCGACTTCTCTTGTTCGTTTTTCGAATTTCTCCGAAGACTTCAGGCAAACAAATGGTGGTGTACCACTCAGAATTGACCGTCCTACGTTGCACAAGCGGAACAGTCGCCACATGACCAGTTTTGCCAAAGAAACAAGCGACCATTTGCTTCGAAGTGCTTCTTCCACGAACAACTTTCGTTGGATTTGACTCGTCTTGGAAGACCCACACGGTCGATTGCTGTTTTGTTTCGGGCTCATACGCATAGATCCATGATTCGTCACCTGTGACGATCTTATAAACGTCTTTTGAAGCACCGCGATCGTATTTTTTCAGCATTTCTTTACACCAATCCACACGAGCCTTTTTTTGAGCGATTGTCAAATTGTGCGGGATCCAACGAGAACAAACCTTTTTTACGGCCAGGTGTTCATGCAATATCGAATGTATGCTGGTGGGAGAAATGCCTAGGCATGCCTCTATCTCACGGTATGTCACATGACGGTCTTGCATTATCAGTTCAAGTACGGCATCGATGTTTTCTGGAACAACGGCTGTTTTTGGACGACCTTCACGGAATTCGTCTTTGAGCGAGCGTCGGCCACGATTGAATTCGTTGTACCAGTTTTTCACAGTGCTATAGGATGGTGCTTCATAGCCATACAAAGATTTAAGTTCATCGATGCACTCTTGTCGTGATAATCCACGTCGAAAGTTGTGAAAAATGATCGCACGAAAATGTTCACGAGTTAATTCCATTTTTTTGCCAAATTGATTTTTTCAAGTCACTGTAAACAACACAAATGATAGTCGTACGTCAAAACGTTCTGAGTACGTTTATGCTAAAAAATGTCAAACTTTCCAATGGAAATGTCAGATCGCACCTGGCAACACTTAGTGTTGCCTAGGCCAGAAATATATATAGTAGCCTACGTACGAGGTCGAATTTTGAATTTCTGCGGGTTACGTATATTCGATTTTCTATTATTTGTGGCGTTATGTTGGTACTCATATGTCTCACTTATGCCGATAAGTTCGGCCATTTTGACCGTTCAGTTAATTTTTGATAGCTGCTTTGCTAGCACGTGTTTTGGCTCGTATTCGATTTTTGCTCAATTTCGGCCAAAAACAACATTGCATTCACATTGCTAAGAAGCTGTTGGACTCTGTCCGCGACGACCCAAATTTGCTCCAGAAGGTCATAACTGGTGACGTAGAAACCAAAGGTCAGTTATCCCAATGGAAGCTGCCGCACGAGCCAAGACTGAAAAAAGCGCCAAGTTCGGTCGAATGTGAAGGTTTTGCTTACAGTTTTCTTCGATTGTAGGGGCGTAGTGCATCATGAGTTCTTGCCACATGGAATAACGATCAATAAGGAATATTACCTGTAAGTTTTGCGCAAGTTGCGCAAAGCAATCCGCCAGAAACGCCAGAATTTGTGGAAGAACAAAAATTGGCTCTTCCCCAGATCTTGCCCCCTGTGACTTTTTCTTGTTCCCGAAACTGAAGAGTCCCATTAAAGGACAACGCTACGCTACGATTGAGGAGATAAAGACAGCATCGAAGGAGGAGCTGAACAAGATCACAAAAAATGATTTTTTGAAGTGCTTCGAGGCTTGGAAATAACGTTGGCGCAAGTGTATAATATCTCCCAATTCAATGAGATATGTCTATGACCTTGTAATTATGGTAAATAAAATATTTTGTGTTTTGAATATCTGCTGGAAAGGAAGGGGGGAGGGGTATAAATATGGGACCAACTAATGCGAGGATTTTGACTAGCTGAATTCGAACTCAGAACTACCTCGTACTGGACGAACACCAGGTTTTCTTTTGCCATTTTTTTTTGTTGACAATTTTGTAAAATTTACGATTGGGGTTGTTATCGAACTACTCGTATTTTATTGCATTTAGAAATTTTGATTCGTAATTTGGTTTCGATCAAAATTAGTGGAGTGGGGTAGGTTAACTTTAAAGTCAATTGAGGGGAGGGTATTTTACTAGCTGGATTTGAACTCAAGAATGCTTCGTACTGGACAAAAAGCACCTTTATTTTTTTGTAGGTTTATTTAATTTGTACCCTAAATGTAAGTTTAGAGTTGTTATTGAACTATTTTATTGTTAATAAAAATTTTAATTCGTAATTTGGTATTGTTGAAACTGATTAATTCGATTTAATTGTTTTTGCTTATAGAATTTGAAATAGTTTTGATTTTTTTTATGATCTACAATTATTTTACAATAACAAGTAGATTTTTTTTAAATTTAGGACCATTAATATACTTCTTAAAAATTGTGAGCTTTACTCTAAGTTTAATTTTTTAGAGTTAAAAAATTTTGTGACCATTGCCTTTTTAAGCGCCTATGTATATTTTCGGGGAGAGGAACCGAGGACAGTTCTCTTACAAGAGGATTATATGGGATGACAGTCGGCTATTAAATTTTTTGTAACGACTAACAAACAAATCACGAACAAGAGTCACGTTGAGGTCGCGATTGATCACAATATTACGTACAAAATAGGGAGTATCTATCCTTTTTCGGAAGGCTTGCGATTGAAGGAATTGGTTTCGATTGGAATTGGTATGCCTGGTTGACCCCTAAAGTTCTATTATGTATGTCCATATGGGGTTTGTTATCGTATTGTATAGAAGTACATTTTGTCAAATGTCAGTTTTGATCTTTCCAGTTTTGTGTGTCGGTTTCATTCACAAACGTTTATCCAAGTACAGTTCAAGGTAACGTACCTGTTTTTTTCCATGGCAGTATCATCTATATATATATAGCTGTTAAGGTATTATCGTTGGAAGAAATATCTGTGGGAATATATATTATAAAGAAGGAGAGGGACAACAATGCTACCGTGAGGGATATCGGAAATGATAGAATATTCTGCTTATTTAACGTGCTAGACACAATAACACGAGTCGCCTACGACCATAGAGATTAAGATTACGCTCAATCAGCGCACGACCATAACTGATTGTTCGCAGTCAGTAATTAGTTACAAGCTGATTACCTCAACTGTTAGTGATGAGGCCCATCTAAACCTCTGTGTGGCTGTGGTTGACTACAGCGCGGGTACGATCTACGGATCGCTGGTGGGAGAAATTGACAACGCCCGAGATAATTGCCAGTTATCTCCCACTCACGATCTACGTATCGCTGGTGGGAGAAATTGACAACGCCCGAGATAATTGCCAGTTATCTCCCGCTCGCGATCTACGTATCGCTGGTGGGAGAAATTAACAACGCCCGAGATAATTGCCAGTTATCTCCCGCTCGCGATCCGTAGATCGTACCCGCGCTGTAGGTGTCAACCACATCCACCACGTAAATGCCGAAGCACCTCCCATAACCGACCGTAGAATCTGCTATTTCTATGGGGCCCCTCGATTCCCGCGGCACCTATTTTTATTATCAGAGTACTTTAGGTTTGTACCACGCTCTGTGAGCAACGGTCAGGACCCTTGTAAATTCCTAATCTAATTTTGTACCATGCACCATCATGTGATTACCCCTACCATAGTGCATGGTTTCATCGGAAATAATAGGGAATATATCGGAGAATTTGACTTCCATTGATGATAGGATTTTCTTTAGCTTCCATTGATGATAGGATTTTCTATTGTTCCTGAATATAATTCTTGTTAATAATATTTTCATATTTTCCCCCATTAAAACCAAGTTAAGAGTTTCTTTTTCCTTTGGGTGAATGAAAAAGACAGTTTAAGAATCTAAACTACTAACAACACCTCCCTACAATGTGCCATGACCAATTTTAGGTAAAACCGACTAATAACTTATCTATCTTTATAACTTAATTGCATTAGGACTCATTTAGGACAAACAGTTAAGAAAGTGAATTGTCTTCGCGGTTGCCATTCTGCTAACTTGTGAGGCTTGGTCCTTTTAGGACGACGTACGTTGTTGATAATATTAAGAAACGTTTTCATATCAGGATTTTCTGTTTTCTTTCTTATTTGTTTTACAACTTTTCAACGTTGTTTTGTAACTTTTGTATTGTCAGCAATTACTATATAGCCATTAATGTTTCACCATTTTGTGGGATGATCTTGTATTTATATAATAAATACAGGGCAGACCTCTGATATATATGAAACGAACAATTCAAAAAATTGTGTCGGGAGATCTCTATGTAGTTTGTACATAAGCCCATCTTACCACTCCTTGTCAAATGCTTGCGCAACACTCAGAAAAAAATTTGCCTCTTCTAGTGCTATTTCCACCTTATTAGTAATTCGATGCACTCGATTTAGAGGTGAGTGTTTTTTACTGAAGCTATACTGATTAGTTGGTAATATGAGATCTCTTCCTTTGACGATTGGTTCGATCCTTCGTAGGAACAGCTTTTCAAAAAAAATGTTAATATTGTGCGTAGCAGTAAAATCGGTTGGTACGGATTTACGTGTGCGGGTAATTTTTCTGGATTTCGACAATTTGGGAGTTTCTAAGAAATTAAAGCTCTCCGAAATTAGGTATGAAATTTACATGGCAACTTTTTTTTATTGCATTTAAATTTTATTTTTTATTTTGAATTTGCTCATTTTTTAAAGATCTAAAAATCATTTTATTTTATATAAAATGATTTAAATTTATTGTTGTATAATATTGTATTAAAAATTATTATTTGTTTATTTTTTTTTTTTTGGTTACTTTGAAAACGAATTTAACAAATTGAAATAATCAAATCTATAAATACGTGGGCTACTATATATATTTCTGGCCTAATAATGAAAATGCGAATATTTATCAACGAAAAAGGTTTTATTGTTTTTCAAAATATTCTCCATCAAGATTTATACACTTTTGCATGCGCTCAAACCAATTTTCGAAGCACTTTTTCCACTCCGATTGAGACACCTCCAAAACATGGTTTTTGAATGCTTCAACAGCATCTTCTGGCGACGAAAATCGTTGACCACGCATTTTTTTCTTGATGTGTGGGAATAAAAAGAAGTCATTGGGTGCCAAGTCAGGGCTGTACGGAGGATGACCCATCAATTCGACGTTTTGTCCGGTCAAAAAGGCGCTGGTTTGAGCCGATGTGTGAGAGCTCGCATTGTCATGGTGCACAATGATTCGACTTCTCTTGTTCGTTTTTCGAATTTCTCCGAAGACTTCAGGCAAACAAATGGTGGTGTACCACTCAGAATTGACCGTCCTACGTTGCACAAGCGGAACAGTCGCCACATGACCAGTTTTGCCAAAGAAACAAGCGACCATTTGCTTCGAAGTGCTTCTTCCACGAACAACTTTCGTTGGATTTGACTCGTCTTGGAAGACCCACACGGTCGATTGCTGTTTTGTTTCGGGCTCATACGCATAGATCCATGATTCGTCACCTGTGACGATCTTATAAACGTCTTTTGAAGCACCGCGATCGTATTTTTTCAGCATTTCTTTACACCAATCCACACGAGCCTTTTTTTGAGCGATTGTCAAATTGTGCGGGATCCAACGAGAACAAACCTTTTTTACGGCCAGGTGTTCATGCAATATCGAATGTATGCTGGTGGGAGAAATGCCTAGGCATGCCTCTATCTCACGGTATGTCACATGACGGTCTTGCATTATCAGTTCACGTACGGCATCGATGTTTTCTGGAACAACGGCTGTTTTTGGACGACCTTCACGGAATTCGTCTTTGAGCGAGCGTCGGCCACGATTGAATTCGTTGTACCAGTTTTTCACAGTGCTATAGGATGGTGCTTCATAGCCATACAAAGATTTAAGTTCATCGATGCACTCTTGTCGTGATAATCCACGTCGAAAGTTGTGAAAAATGATCGCACGAAAATGTTCACGAGTTAATTCCATTTTTTTGCCAAATTGATTTTTTCAAGTCACTGTAAACAACACAAATGATAGTCGTACGTCAAAACGTTCTGAGTACGTTTATGCTAAAAAATGTCAAACTTTCCAATGGAAATGTCAGATCGCACCTGGCAACACTTAGTGTTGCCTAGGCCAGAAATATATATAGTAGCCTACGTATACACACATTCATAATAATTCATTAAAAATTGAATTTTATTTGATTTAATTAGTATGCATAATAAAATTGAATTATTGTTTTTAATTAAATTGCTAAAATAATATTATTTACTTCAAATAGAATTAATATAAATACAATATTTCTTAGAAGTAGAAATAGCTTTTATAATAATCATTTATAATTTTTCTTCCAATTATCTCATTATATATTCAGATTTAGATAGCTATATACATTAATAAACAGTCACGGTACAAATTTTTAAATATAAGAAAAGTGTAGAAAGAGGACATAAAATTATATGTGTTTCTATTTAAATTATTTCTAAGAAAATATCCTTTTTCGACTGTATAGACTTGTTTATATAAATTTTATATCGTTCGATATTGTCATTATTTTATACAAGAGTTTTATTTGAATATTTATACTGAAAATGAATGAATTAATATAGTTTTATAAAACTCTATAAACAACCTAACATAAACTATAAATTTATTCAACCAATTTTGAAATAAATTAACTTTTATGAAACTTTCCTTAGAGATGGTTACTAGTAGAATGCTAAATTTTTAGAAATTATTGGACTTATACTATACAATATATAAGAATTTTTATCACGTCGAAAAATCATGTAGGCGGATTTCTGTTATTTATATTAGAAAGGAATAAACGTTCAATCTTTTTGGAAATATCAGTGATGTTTTCGAGATTTCATTCGTTCCATGTACGTGTTTAGATAGGAAATTCGTTTGGTTTTCTAATAAAAGCCGCATCCAAAATATATATTCTATAGCCAAAAAAAAATTTTAGTAGAATTTACTATTTTTTCGTCTTAGAATCCTGTATACTGTCGAAAAGAAGAGTTCTCGCTGAAATATGAAAAGAAGTGTTTTTGCTGTTGTAAAAATAGTTAATTTTTTATGCATATATATAAATTTTCTTTTACTATTTGAAAGGATATTTTATTATATTGTTGCGAAAGTTTCCATTTACAGTTGACGAAAAATTTCGTTCCATAATAAAATATGTAAAATTTTAGGGAAGATTCAAAGAGTTTATAAAGATATTGTAATAGGAACAATCGGACACTGAACTTTATATTTATTACGATGTTTTTAAATTTTCTATCTTAGATATTTATGAGCAAATGTGACATTCAAAAATTTATGTATAATATTATTGTAATATAAAAACAGAGCTTTTATGTGGTACGAGTATACATATCAGAGTATTTATGTAAACTACAGGGCAAAAACATGCGACCACTTTAATAATATCGTAATATATTCTCTAGAAGAAGTCTTTTGTTAAAATCTTAATAAATAACAGGTAAAAATCCATGTCGAATTATTTTACTTTTTTGTGTGACAGAAAACTAATGAGACTATTTGTACCTCTTTGCATCACTTTTATGTTATTATTGGTTAGTTGAAAAAGTTTTTATGGGTTCTATTGGGTTGTCCGGAAAGTAATTTCGTTGTTTCCCACAATTCACAACCAACTTCACACTTAAGCCACATAATCATATGTATTTTGACAGCTGACATAGCAAGACTTGCTTGTAAAAATATTCGATTGATTCTGCATAGTAGTTTTTGGTTGATATCCTTTTAAATATGGAAAGTGAAAAACAGCATTTTCGGCATATTTTACTTTTTTACTTGAAACGATAAAAATGATGTTCAAACAAGAAAAAAATAATCCGATGTGTATGGAAAAGATGGTGTTAAGTGAGCGCCAGTGCCAAAACTGGTTTGCAAAATTTTGATCCGGCAATTTTGATCTCGAAGAGGCACCACATTCTGGAAGGCCAGTTGAAGCTGATGAAGACACAATAAATGCATCAGTTGATGCAACCCGGCGAATAACAACTCGTGAGATCACTGAGAGATTAAATTTATCGAATTCGACTGTTCATGATCATTTGAAACGGCTAAGTTTAATCTCAAAGCTCGATATATGGGTTCCTCATCTTCTCGAACGCCAAGAAAATGATTTATTTTTGAAGCGTATAATCATTGGGGATGAGAAATGGGTTGTCTAGAACAATGTTAAGCGCAAAAGATCGTGGAGTAGAAAAGATGAACCGGCTCAAAGCACCACTGTTTGGTGGAATTTCAAAGGAATTGTTTATTTTGAGCTTCTACCGAGTAACACAACGGTCAATTTTCAAGTGTCATCAGTTGTACAAAATGAATGATTCACTTAAAGAAAAAAGGCAAAAATTTGTACAATTAAGTCCTTTGTTGGGAAAAAACGAAATTACTTTATTGGGACAACCCAATATATATCTTATGCTAAATTTGACGTGGAATGAAATTGTGAATTAATTAAAACTAAACTTAAAACTAATCTTAAAAACTATTGTAGATAAAAAGTAACTTATAAATTAGAAAACACTTAAACTAAGAAGGCATTTAGTTACTTGGCCTGGCTGTTTTGTCTACCCGTAATGCATTCATTCCTATTTTGGCGTTGTTCCAGCCGAAAAGTGATTCGTAATGCTCGTCAATAATCATGAGGGGTGTTGGGGATATATGAAACTATTATTCGATTGTTCCCTATTGTAATTTAATGAAATATTCCTTTTAATCTTATGTAGGTATTTTTTGGCAATTGTTAGCATATGTTGGAACAGTGGAAATAATTTCATCGGTGAAAAATAGGTTTGAGAAGAATTCTTCTCTAAAATTTTTCCAAACCCTTTCTGAGATAGAAAACCAAATAGTAAACCATATGAGAGTATTGGTCTAATTTATTGTTTGTACAGTAGTACTTTAGTGTTTAGGGAGAGACATTGTTTTTTTTTGCTTAAAAATGACAATCCGAGAAATGCTTTTAGTGCTTTATTTAGATTGGATTCAGCCTGTGTTCGGAACCTTAGTAATGATGTAAAAGTGACACCAATATACTATAATATTGATGTTGCCTCAATATTGGCTCCGTTGATTTCAATAGATACTTTGCTCTTTTCTACTATTCTTCTGGGTCCCCTTTTGGCTGAGTTTCTGTTACATATCAGTGGGTTTTTTCATTATTTACCTTGATTCCCCACTTTTTGTAGTATTGTAGAATTTTTTTTATTCCCTCTGTTACCAATTTCGCAGCTATTCTAGGGTTTGCATGTGTTGAGTATGCAATTTTTCAACCAGATGTTAGGGATTGCAAGAGCATTACCGCTCAGTACCATAAATGCTCTGGCAACCACTAACATCTGCTAGAAAAACTGTATCAAGTAGTTTTTTATAGGCCTATTTTGAAACAAGCTTAGTTCCATTAATAGAGTTCTTCAGAGATCGAAACAAGTGGTAGTATGAGGGTGCTATGTCTGAGAACTTAAACCTATCGATTAACTCGTGCCATTCGATTTTGCCAATGATTTGTTGTGAGACGGGTCGCCGCGAAATTCGTACCAAAATTGCTCAATTTCGACCAAAAAGAGCATCGCATTAACATTGCTAAGGAGCTGTTGGACTCTGTTCGCGACAACCCAAATTTGCTCCAAAGTGTCAATTGGTGACAAATCATGGGTTTATGGTTATGACGTGGAAACCAAAGCTCAAACATCCCAATAGAAGCTGCCGCACTAGCCAAGACCGAAAAAAGCGTGCCAAGTTCGGTTGAATGTGAAGGTTTTGCTTACAGGTTTCTTCGATTGCAGGAGTGTGGTGCATCATGAGTTCTTGCCACAGGGTAGAACTGTGAATAAGGAATATTACCTGCAAGTTATGCGCAAGTTAACCTGCAAAATATGCGTTAGAAACGCCCGAATTTGTGGAAGAATAAAAATTGGCTTTTGGACCATGATAACGTCCCTTCTCACGCATCGTTGCTTGTGCGCGAATTTTTGGCCAATAACAACACACTAATAATGCCGTAGCCACCGTATTCCCCAGATCTGGCCCCCAGTGACTTTTTCTTGTTCCCGAAACTGAAGAGCCCCATGAAAGGACGACTCTACGCTACGATTGAGGAGATAAATACGGCATCGAAGGAGGAGCTGAACAAGATCACAAAAAATGACTTTTTTGAAGTGCTTCGAGGATTGGAAAAAACGTTGGTACAAGTGTATAATATCTGGTGGGGAAAGGGACTTTTATTTATTACTTTAAATAATTTTTGAAAAATACACAAAACTCGCGATACCTTTTGAACAGACTTTGAAAAGATTACTTTTATTTATTACTTCAAATAATTTTTGAAAAAAACACAAAACTCGCGATACCTTTTGAACAGACCTCGTATTATGTGAAGGTAATCACCATGCCAACTCCAAAGCAAAAACTATTCAACTGCACTCCGAAGCAGCCATCAAATATAAATCCAGCTCTCTAATTTACTACAGTAGCTACAGCGTCCAAAAATAACTTTATGTCCAGCAATATTGGCAATTCACCAGCGAAAGCATCTGGCGAGACCAATCCGAAGCAACAAGGTGACCACCATCAACATCAGCATCAGCAGCAGCAGTAGCAACAACAACTACAACAACCGCAACAAGCGTATATTCCCCCTCCATTCCTGTCTTATCAAGATATTCACTCTTTGTTTTTCCAACTGACTAATAACCTATTCCAAGAAATAAAATCAGAGTCCCGTCATACTGGAAATTAAATTCCAAATCAAAGTTAAGATCTGTTAACAAATTCAAGGTTACAAGAATTGCATTATTTAAAAAAAATTGTTTTACTATCACGTGTTTAAGTAATTTTATTTTTATTTAAAAAATTATACGCTACAGATCGGATTGTTATACAATATAATAAGTATGAAGTATAATTATTAATAGTGCAATTTAATTAGACACACACAGTTATAATAATAATACGAATTTAAATCATGATTGTAGATGATCATAGGTCATCAACAAGTGACCTAATCCAATAGACCAGTTTGTTAGCAACTACATTTCCTGGATAATATGCTAATATGTGTCATTCTATTTTCTCATATCTAATAGTAATTAGAAATTGTAAAGTACCAATTACGATACTGAGTTGTGTATTGGTAGAGTAAGTAAAATTTTTAATTATTAATCTTTTATACCGAAATGGTTATTTAACTTACAAAGTTAAAAAAAAGTATTTAAGAAATTGAATCAACTTTATTATTTACAAGTATACGAGTATACCTTAAATAATGTGACGTAAAATAAGGAGAATTTTTCCAGAAAAGGCTAATGAACGCATTAATTTTGATTCCCATTCTGAAATTATAATAAACTAAAATATGGGCTCGTATGTGGACTATCCCGTGTCTTTCTACTCATTGATATTGATATAACACTGACGTTACTATTGTATAAACACGCAAATTCAAACTTTTTCCTGTGATTCACTAATTTTAGTAATTTGGTGTTTATTTTTAACAATAGTCGTATTTGGTCAATGACTCCTTGACCAAACAAGAAGAAAAAAAGAAATCTAAACTAAAAAATGGTTTACTTTTCTGAATATGTTACTATTCATAATTATAAATTTATTTTAGACACATTCGAATTTTACTTAAAATTCATTAAATTTATTGGATTTATTTACAGCTGGTATGGATTTATGAATTTTGCAATTTTCCATTTCTATCGACCGAAAATAGAGATGGAATCAGATACAGAAATTTGATGTGCCAACTTGAAAATGATTCTAACCAATGTGACCATAATTGAATTTGTAATTCGTTTGGGAGTTCTTAGTGCGTCGGAAGGGGGTGTACAGAAATTTTCCTAATCACATTATCTAATATTTTGATAGTTTTTCATAATTACGACTATGTAGAGTGTGTGTGTGCAAGCAATAATTGTTCTGGATTAGGTCATAAATAAAAAAAAATCCCAATACTCTTTCCACCGAAATACAATTATGGTCAATAATTACTGGCGCCATTGCGAATGGGATTTTTCCTTGTCTGTCCTGTCCATTCAACCTGAAACTGGTTCAGGATACTCTATTAGAAGAATTTAAATTTTAGTAATAAAATGTGGAAAAGTATAATTTTTATAGTGAATTTTGTTTATCTTAAGGTGAGGAAAATCATTTCTAATTTGAAATAATGAATAGAAAATCGATTGAGTCTGTTTTGAACTCTCACATAAATATAAAGTTTTAAGTAATTGCTCCTTAAAAAATATTATACCTTGCAGTAGTAGTTGTTTTTTTTACTATTATTATTTGATGTACAGACATTTTTTTCCCGATTATGATGAAACGTGAACTTTATACATGGTGGTGGTTTGAATTCTTTATAACATTTTTATTTAATCGATAATTATTATTTTTATTTTTTATAAAAATATAATATTGATGGAGAATATTTTTAGTTTAATTATGAAAAATGATAACTTGTAAGTGCCTGGGTATTTATTCGTGATCTTTTCATAATATTATCGATAACCTTTTGCAAAATTTTAGGTGTTATAGTCTCGATATAATTGCAATGCTGATTTTTAATTGGGGAATAATGGTTCTTTGTTTATTAGCGTACACTCTCTCTCTTGTAAATACACCCAAAGGAAATAATAGTCAGCAGCGACTTAAATTTGACAATTAAAATCACCTCTACGCGAAATAATGCATTCGCGAATAATATTATTTAACAGAGCGAAATTGAGTCTATTACAGTATGAACTGTGGCTCCATCTTGTTGGAAAAACAGAGTCGGATGATTTTCCATAGCTGGTCTTAAAATATTTTCCAACATCCTCTAATATTAAGCACTATTGATGGGAACTGCGACATCGTCTTCATTTGCAAAGAAATATGGGCTAATAATCCTTTTCGACGATGGCACTTAAGTGGGTGTTATAGTCGCTGATGAACTACCGTAGCCCATATCCTTCATAGATCATTTATCAAATTCTGAATCATTTATCAAATTGTAGATTTCATCGCTCATTATCTTAATTGAAAATTAAATCTGAATTTTCTTCTGCTTTTTTGCCAGAAATAAAGGGTATAATCAAGCCGTTGCTGGTAGTCTGTCAACTTTAAGTTGATGGTAGTCTGCCGGAAATGAAGGGCATAATGTACTCAAAAATTCGTTGCAACGAAGGTGGCTGTAGCCCAAGTTGTGTCGAACGTCTCCTTGTTGATGTTCCTTGAATTTCCTTGCATACTCTCCCGTACACGTTCAATATTTTCCGTTGGCTTATAAAATAAAGTTCAATAATTTTAGTTCCTAGTTCGATTGCGTATTGTTCCATTTAAAATTCCCCAATTTTTTTTTTAAAACACACAAAAAAAACAAAAAAAAAACAACTAAAATAAAAAAGTTAGAAGGACTTCGAACCACAACGTTCACTCTGCATACAGGGTGGTATATGGAATATACCTGAATAGTACAAATGGATATTATTGGAGGATTTAATTAGGAAATAATATGGAATATTGAAACTTTTAATATTGTTGGAACGTAATTATTTATTCGGGTTAGCCGAAAATGTCCTTTCGTTTTTATATATTGACTTTAGAAGAAGAATTCTTACGAATAAACATTTTTTGATTAATTATTTAATGTCAGCTTTGATTTAACCATTTACTCAGATCGATTCGTTACCTTCATTATCTCGCGTTTATAAAATGTTCTTCTTTTTACTGTCAGAAAAGTCTTCCAAGTGCCATATTGCAGAGTCTCTGCCGAGTCTTCAAAGATGTAACAGGCATGGCAGATAAGTAATAATACTCTGAACAATTTGCGTCGTTGTTTCCATTCTTCATAGCCGTGCTGGAAGACTCTGTCAGCTGCTGGGTTATACTCCTTTTATTGTTATGAAGAGTACCAAGATGACGCCCCTTCAGGTTGTTTTTTTATCTTAGGGAACCACAGTAATCTCTTTCTCCTGATAAAAACTCCCTAATGGAGGACCTGACGCGAAAAATCCGTTTTTTTAAAGCATTCAAGGACCTTTTCTTTAAAAGACTTGGTTAAAAATTTGTGCTGTAGGCAATTGGTCGTTTAGAGAACTAACATCAGGTTTCTATGTTAAGGGCCTTCCTGAGCAGTGTTTATCTTCCAATGCTTCCTTGCACTACAACAACATAATTTTGCTTATCACGCTCTTGGGGTATACAAGGTCTGTTCAAAAAGTATCGTGAATTTTGTATTTTTTCAAAAATTATTTATTTATTTATGAATACCTCTTTTGTACCCTTCAAAGTAATCCCCATTAGATATTATACACTTGTACCAATGTTTTTTCCAATCCTCGAAGCACTTCAAAAAAACATTTTTTGTGATCTTGTTCAGCTCCTCCTTCGATGGCGTCTTTATTTCATCAATCGTAGCGTAGCATCGTCCTTTCATGGGGCTCTTCAGTTTTGGGAACAAGAAAAAGTCACTGGGGGCCAGATCTGGGGAATACGGTAACTGCGACATTATTAATGTGTTGTTTTTGGCCAAGAATTCGCGCACAAGCGAATTAGTGTGTTGTTTTTGGTGCAAAAGCCAATTTTTATTCTTCTACAAATCCGGGCGTTTCTGGCGGATTGCTTCGAGCAACTTGCGCATAACTTGCAGGTAATATTCCTTATTGACCGTTCTTCCCTGTGGCAAGAACTCATGATGCACCACAGCCCTGCAATCGAAGAAAACTGTAAGCAAAACCTTCACATTCGACCGAACTTGGCTTTTCGTCGTTCACATCTTCTCAGCCCTCTGAGAACGTTTTGTACCACCGATAAACGTTGCTTCGGTCCATATGCCTGGACCAATTATCCAGGCATATGGATATATATCTTCGGTAGCTTCACCGAAGATATATATATATATGCCTGGATATTCGGTCCAGGCATATCTTCGGTAGCTTCATCATATGCCTCAGTCAATATTCGGAATGCGTCCGCGCAATTAATTTTGTTTTTCACACAAAATTTGATACAGATTCTATGATCCATTTTTTGGAATGGGCAAAAATCGAAGACGAGCCAAAACACGTGCAAGCAAAGCAGCTGTCAAAAATTAACTGAACATTCAAAATGGCCGAACTTGTCGGCATAAGTAAGAGACATGAGTACCAACATAACGCCACAAAAAAATCGAAAATCGAATATACGTAACCCGCGGAAATTCAAAATTCGCGATACTTTTTGAACGGACCTCGTATATTCGCATGGCTACCGGACTTGTACTTTGATTCACTATCAAGGAATTATTCTGTTAAATCTAAAGTCTTTTAAGAAAAAAATTTACTTGGAATTTTCACACCGCCAAATATTGTATTAGCAAAAAATCGCATAAACTTTTGTGTGCTTTGCGAAGGTTTAGAATGATTGAATGATTCTAGAAGACTTAAGAGTTATTGTAATTAAAAAAAATGATTGTTAAAAAGAAAAAAAAATTAAGGGACATTTTATTTGTATCTTTTCCGATTTGTATCTCTATTAAATTGAATTATCTCAATATCGTAGTGGTTTAAAATAGCTTCTTGGATGTATTTGAACTATTTCTTTAAAAATCATAATGAGTTTTGAATAAGAAATTTTTCCTACAAAAGGTTTGCCCAAAAATTTATGCAAAAAAATAATCGCAACTTTAAATATGTATAATAGAAAATAGATGATGGCCGAGACAAAAAGAATGATGCGAATTAAGAGAATGCCCGTAATTAATAAATATTCCGTTTAGAGATTATCTTTTATCATATAAAGTATATCCGCAATAAATTCAAATTAGTTCAAATTCACAGCATTTGCAGGATAACATATGTAAATACGGGTATAATAATAAATTTCGCTCTATTCTAAATTTATTCAGTTGTATTTTGGTAGTACTAGCATATCGCAAAATCTGTAAATATTTCGCTTACCATTAATTACTAAATTAGTGTGTTTATTTATATGCGCACGTAATAAATTTATACATTTCTCTTCACATATGCTAATTGCTGTTATTCTTATCAATCTTCTAAATAATATAATTTTGCTAAATAACAATGTACATTTATAGAACTTATTTTATCAAAAAATGAGTTACTTTCGCTTTTAATATAATATTTCTGCTGGTATCTGGTATAAATTCTTTGCACTCTATATATAGTAATTGTCTTAGCTTATTAAATTTTTGAGTTAATTATAGGGTTGAAAAAAATCGCATTGTTTGCTTAAGAGTTGGAACGTTTAGTTGCGTAGGCTTTCCGGTCATGTTGGTATTCTTAGTATGGACGAGCTGATCAACTTAATGGCAGCATATTTTCTCAAAAAGGGTACGTGCATAACTTAGATAAGGCAAGTTCTCATCTACTGACCAAATGGAAATTAATATTTTTGGTTATGCGTCAACAAGTAACGATGCGACCCTATCGACCGCAATAAGTGACGTCGTGTCAGTTTGACTAACAAAAAGTTACAAAGAGCCTATGGGCAACATTCACTACTAGAAGCATAAGTTTTCTACTGATATAAAACATATTTGGAGGGCTCAAAAATAGTTAAACACGAATCTCGCTTATTGAGGCCGCTCAACGTTAATAAAAATGTGGAACAAGGGTAGGTTCTCAGACCATCGATCAACATTGATCGAATATTGTAAACATTTGGATGCGGAACCGGCCACCCACACCAATGATTTTTTATCGGAAAAATTGTATCCCGTTGTTTACAACGAATACCTGATCTTTATCTGTGTAAAATTTTTGTTGTTCCCATCTTTGTGTTGTCGATAAAATCCAAGGGCGCTAAAGGCGATTTCAGTTGAATCCTTCTAGTACTGTTACGAAAAAGTAGACACTCACCTATCAGTCTCATTACTTTTCGGCCACTTATCTTAGGCAATGGACGATTTTTTTTATATGCCTTGAAGAAACTACAGATTTCTCATATCGCACTTATCCACGATCATCATTTATCAAATTTAAAACGAAGACTCCTTCCATTGTGACGCTCTCAGACCAAACTAATCCTTTTCCCAACCCTATTCGTAAATTTCTTAAACAATAAAACATACTCTACAAAATTTAACAATTTCTGACCTATTCCTAAAACTTACTATCATCTATCAGTTTCTGTAGGGAAGCTATAGGAAAAATCTAGTCGCTAAATGACCTCATGATCGTGGCGCTACATAATGGCGCCTGGTTTTTATCTCAAAAATTTTAAATACAAACAAATAAAAACATTTTATTTTATTATCAAGATACTCTTCATATAAAATGTTTTTTTTATTTGTTTGTTATAAATATGATATTTTTGGTTAATATTAAAAACTTTGAGACAAATATTGGAAATTGAAAATAGTTGAACAAATATTTTCTAACACATCGGTTTCATCGGTAATAAAATTTAAAAAATCATTTTTTACACCTAAAGGGTCTTAATTAAAAACCTTTTATATTCAATAGAGTTCTTATAAGTAATACTACGAGTAGCATGCTTAAATATATTAAATTATTAACAAAAAAAAAATAAAACCTTTAATTATTATTTTAATACTGAAGTTTTATTAACTTTATTCATTCAGTAATTGTTTTCTGCTCATTTCAAGGTCACATAACAGAGATACTCTATTTTACTATATGTAATACCGCTCTCTGAGTTTTAGAAAAATATGACATATAAAAAATAACTCCCACATACACATAGGCAAGGAAATCTGTACAAGCTTACAAATTAGTAGGGGAAAATCCTCTTCAAATACTTATCATAATATATATCGAGTATGCTAATTGATATCCTTATCAGGGAATATCAAGATTAATCATAGTAATTGCGCAATTTGTTAGTTAATAATTTTCACATCTAAGTACTTACACGTGCGCATACATATGTACATGGGTGGTTTTATTCTAATTTTATGCATTTCTATTTGTTCATATTTATTTTTATTTCATTTATTTCCATATAAAAATCGATGAACACAGTTACATTTTTGTTGTCATTTTTTTTTTTAATCCAGTTCCGTTTATGTTATAAGAAAACTCCCCGGAAATTCTTTGGAAACAGTTCAATTTTATTTAGCTGTTATCATTTTCATATAATTTGCATTTAACTGTAATTTACTTACGAATTTCAATTGATAAAACACCCCCTTTTTTCCAGATATAATTACAAACAAATACGAAATTAATAAAAGTAAAAAAAAATACAATAAAATGGAATGCCTTTCAAAATGTACTTATTTGTATATAAATTGACTTAATTTATTTTGCTTTTTTTCTTTCTATTCATCATAAACAATATCATTTCTGATGAAATCATTTATTTATGTTTCAAAAAAAAAGAAAGAAATTAAATATTGCATATAAAAAGTAAATAAAAATGATAAAATTTTCTATTTTTAAACAATTCTCAGTTTAATGAAGTATGTATGTACACATATTTACATACTCGTAGAATAGCTAATCGATTTTTGTTGGCAATGAATTTTTGCTAAATTTCAATGAACTTGAAAATCAATAATTTTCAAATGGTTTAAATATATTCGCTTGAACGTTATTGAATATATTCTAGAAAATTCAGAATGTTACTAATTTCGGATTAATAATAATAGTTTTATAGATTGTTACTATGCTAAGAAGAGTTATTATCGTTAAAAGTTTATTTTATCTCTTTTTTTTTGTTTTATTAGATATTAAAACTCTTTTTAAGATTATCGAGTACCCTTTAGAAAGAAAAGTGCATTGATAAAGCTTTAACTGAGACGCACTTTACATCCAGGTCATACTTAATGATACGAGACTACGATACATACAGAACTGATCATCCTGACAATACGGCGCATGGTGGAACAGCTATCCTTATAAGAAAATCCACTAAACATAACATTCACTCCAATTTCTTCTCCGAGTCCCTGCAATCCACAGTTGTTACAATTGATACCTCCTTATTTAATCTTAATGTAGCATCTGTATATTGTCCTCCCAATAAATCCATAACTGGTTCCGAATTTGTATCCTTCTTACACTCACTTGGAGCCTCATTCCTTGCGGGTGGTTATTACAATGCTAAACACCCTCAATGGGGTTGCCGCGTTGCTAACCCTCGAGGAAAGATTCTTCAAGAAGCTCTATCCCATACATCATATCAAATAACCTCCCCTCCAAATCCAACATACTGGCCAACATCTGTTTCAAAACGACCTGATATCCTCGATTATGTTACTTCATAAGCACTTCTTCAATTACCATGATTGAAGAAGTGCTAATGAAGTAATGAAGAGTCTTTAAGATTGGCTTATTTCTAAGCCAATCTTAAAGACTCTTCATCCTTGGCTGATAAATGGCAAAAAAGACTGGAACAGATTTAGAAACAAATTAGACCAACAGATTGACTTAAACCGAACGTTAAAAACAGCATAATGGATATTAATGATACTGTAAATTTGCTCACATCTCTGACAATACGATACAACCACAAAAACAAAATTTACCAACTAAAATACGGAAGTTAATTAACGAAAACAGAAAAATGAGAATGCAATGGTAACGCGTACGAATGCCTAGCTACAAACAGGAACTTAACCGACTACAACGTGAACTAACAATAGATATTAGTAAGCACTATAATGAACGGCATGAAACTTATACAAAAGAACATCATACCCACTGAAACAAAATGACGGTAACTGGCCAAAAACAGACAAAGAAAAAGCTGAAGTATTTGCTAAACATTTGGTAAATACTTTTGCTCCACATGATGCTCCACATGATGATATAGAAGACAAATCACATACTAACAAAATCATCGAAGAACTAATGTTTCCACTCCCTGAGCTTTTGATCGAGTCTGACAACCTGGCTTACTGTGGAAGCTTAACGGGAATCTTCCATCTACATATTACCTGATACTAAAAGTAAACCTTAAAAATGGTATTTTCAAGTAAATAAAGCTAGCGAACTCTTGAATATCTTCCCGATATTCGCTGGTGTTCCACAGGGTAGCCTATTTGGCCCTATTATCTATAACATTTATACAAATTTGTTCTAACACCGTCTTTGCTACATATGCAGACATATATCAAAAATATCTGACATATTTCTGAAATTACCCAGACCCAAAGCCAATTATTCCAAATATCCTAATAGCAATGAAATATCACAACTAAACAGGCACCACTGCCAATTACATCGATTTCAACACAAACGTTGTAAACCTACAATAGTCAGCAAAGTGCATTTATACAATTCGCTACGAAAACCAATATGGACTTAGGGACTAGAACTTTTGGGTTCTACTAAATCTTCCAATTCTCATCGAATCCAATTCCTCCAGTTAAAAATTTATTCGCAAAATTGATCATAACCTCTTTTATGTTCGCAATATTCTTATTTGCTGTGATCTTAAAGCTCCTTATGTTCGTGATGTGACTGTATCTCGTTATAAAAAAGTATTATACTCGTCTTTTCAATGACAATAATCTTCTTAATCCTCCATTTCCTATTCTAGAAACACCCATCATCTAATTACTCGTTACTGATCGTGGGATTTGTTAAACTACTAACTTTAAACAATATGTATTGTTATGGTAGTTTTGTCGATAGTTTTGATGGTTTGTTCGTTATCTGAAATTTAAATAGGTGGCCCACAAATCGGCAAGAGTAGGCATGGAGAATTCGGTCAGTTTTGTTGCCTTTGGCAACATTACTTCCAGAAAATTTCACGATTCGACGATTCAACGTCGAAACCAATTGTTTGATCGTACGATACGACAACGCACGAGGAGAACACGAGTATGCCGGCATAATGACGCGATTGACTTGACACGAGGCATTTGGTGTTAGCCTCTAGGATGGTCATGGTTGCATTAAAACGAGACTTAATACGTTTTTTTTTTTTGTTTAAAAGAAACTTTTGTTATTTAATGTGGTAAAAGTTTTTAAATTAAAAAACTCAATTGGAGAATTTCTTTCCTCGGTACATGCGTGTTTGGGATAAAAGAGATAACTTTTAATTATTTTAATTTATAATTTTTTTATAATATAAAAAAAAATTATAAATAAATAAATCAAAGGAAAAACATTATTTATTATTGGATATAAAACCTAATTTTTAATAATTTTCTTCGTGGAGTATCATATAAATTTACAAATCCATGTATTCTCTTCGATTTAATTTGAGTGTCGTAAAATTAATTGTATTATCATTTGTAATGATAAATATAATAAATGGGTTACGTATATTCGATTTTCGATTTTTCGTGACTTTATGTTGGTACTTATGCCTCCCACTTATACCGACAAGTTTGGCCATTTTAAATGTTCAGTTAATTTTTGACAGCTGCTTTGCTTGCACGTGTTTTGGCTTGTCTTCGATTTTTGCCCATTTTCGACAAAAAACAGCATCGCATTAACATTGCTAAGGAGCTGTTGGACTCTGTCCGCGACGACCAAATTTGCTCTAGAGGGTCATAACTGGTGACGAATCATGGGTTTATGGTTATGACGTGAAAACCAAAGCTCAATCATCCTAATGGAAGCTGCCGCACTAGCCAAGACCGAAAAAAACGTGCCAAGTTCGGTCGAATGTGAAGGTTTTGCTTACAGTTTTCTTCGGTTGCAGGGGCGTGGTGCATCATGAGTTCTTACCACAGGGTAGAACGGTTAATAAGGAATATTGCCTGCAAGTTATGCGCAAGTTGCGCGAAGCAATCCGCCAGAAACACCCGGATTTGTGGAAGAACAAAAATTGGCTTTTGTACCATGATAACGCTCCTGCTCACATACTAATAATATGTCCATATGTTTGTCCAAAAACACCACACTAATAATGCCGCAGCCACCGTATTTCCCAGATCTGACACCCTGTGACTTTTTCTTGTTCCCGAAACAGATTCTTTGATCCATTTTTTGGAATGGGAAAAAATCGAAGACGAGCCAAAACACATGCAAGCAAAGCAGCTGTCAAAAATTAACTGAACATTCAAAATGGCCGAACTTGTCGGCATAAGTGAGAGACATAAATACCAACATGAAGCAACAAAAAATCGAAAATCGAATATACGTAACCCGCGGAAATTCAAAATTCGCGATACTTTTTGAACAGACCTCGTATTTTTAAAAATATTACTTTTTTTTAATTAAATGAAATAAAGGAAACAAAATCATAAATGGGATTTCCAAAAGCAAAACTAATATAGATTTTAAACTGAAATACAGGAAATAAAATTACAAACCAGATTGCCCGAATGAAGTCAATAAAAATAGTTGTTTTTTATTTAGGATTCCTCCATTACCACAGGTACCCGGTCCTACCATAAATCAGCGCATCCATTTGAGATGTTTTAAGAGGGATAATCGTCGCCGAATTTGGAGCACTCAAAAATTATTTGGCCGAGGAGTGCCAAAGGGAAGATTTCGGATAGGTCAGGAAGAGAGGTAACAACTAAGTCTCTTCCATCAACGTCGGCGGTCGGCTTCACAATTTCTCTTTGGGTATTTCTTGGTTTTGATTTTTTTTTATCTTTCTTTATTATTTTTTTAATTTTAATTTTTAATCTTTCCAGTTTTCATACCTCTCTTCTCATTTCCTATTTTTTTCCATTTGTCTGTGTGTTCTTTTTCTAAATTTTTTTTCTTAAAGTAAAAATTTTTTTTGCATCTCTCATTCCCATGGAAAATTTAACACCTTCTTTAAGGTGTCTTCATTTATCCCCAAAAAATTTTCGGCGTGAAGGTTTTTTTTTATTATAGTGCGTGTGAAAACACCACTTTGAACACACTTCGAACGCTCCGTGCTCTTTGCATAAAGATAGCGGCAAGCATGCCTATGAGGATAAAGTGCTCTCTGAGTATGGTCGACGCTGACCATACTTTTGTTGAACTTAACGTTTACTTTACAATCCAAATTTTAATACCTTCATCTTCCCTTTCAATACCAAGATTTCACACGAATCGATGTATATGCCATAACAGTATACAAGAACAGGACAAACTTCGATAGATGTGTACTCTCCATAATCCTTTACGATAATAAAAACTGTTATAATCGAAATGTGCTTATTGTTATGATGTTTTTGTTTAAAAAAAGTTATACAAATTGAAATAAAACCTAATTTTGACTACATAAATATATATTAACACTTTAACTATTGTTGTTTTTATCCTTTATTAGTACTATAGTTCTGAAAGTAGTTATGAGTCCCTAAAGTACTAGAATTACTGTTATACTTTTATCAATTAGTAAGAAATTTAGGTCGCGCCTCTACTATGTAACTTAAATCTTTTTAGGTTTGAGTATTGTCTAAGGTTCGTGTTGATCATCGCTGAAATTTCGATCAGTTATCATCTCGATTGTTCTATTCATAAATTATTCATGTGTGCTTGGAGGCTAAATTAAAAAAATATTTTTCACTGTATCGCTAAATTCCTCATTCATTTTCTATATTAATAAATTATGTTCGTGTGCAGTGGATAGTACAAAATGCATTTTAAAATATTTTCATGGTATATTTTTATTTATAAATTTATTAGGTATATTTTTAACTTGACCAAATATATTTTTTAAAAATTCATATCATAGATATTACTTTTTTCTGAGAACTGCTTGGTAATGATTGCAATAGCATTTATGATAATTGAATTCCTATTTTGTACAATTCGAAATCCACTTATTCGATTTTTAAATACCAACATTTGCATCTGGTTTGCATTTCAGTTTTATTATTATTATGATGTTTTTTTTTCCTAAAAATTTTAGCACAACACAAAATTGTAGAATCTGTTTCGTAATTTTCATACTTGCTTGGTTATTTTGGGGAAAAACATAATAAAAACTTGATTATATTTCGTCTGAAGAAAATAAAGAACTACTCAATTAAGAAAAGCACGTATGGACTGTATTGATGATCATTTCAATAAATGCTTTGGCTTCATTGTCATGTATTTTTAATAATCATAAAAGCTCACGAAAACATTAATGTGAATTTGACATGTTTAGATAACTTTAACAAAAATATTCCAAATATTTCGAATCCAAGAAAACTATCTTTTATTTCTTGGATTCGAAACTTATTTACTAGCATCTTTGAAAATACATTTTTGTTAGATAGATTTCTACTCCATTACTATTTAATATCAGCTTTATAAAAAAAATTCCATATACTAGTTGATCATTTTAATTATTTTTGGATACAAGAAATTGAGAAAAAAACTAAAAATATTTTATATATACTACGTGTATATAAAATGTCTTAGGTTTTTTATATTTATAAATATTGTGGTTTTCCCTTTGCAAATTAACAAAATTTTTAGCAAATAACAACGCATAGGCATTTTTATTAAGATCGAAAAATTATCAAATCAACTTTACACATGTTATTATTTAGAAATTTTTTTTTAATATTTGCAAGTAGAATTTTATTTAAAAAAAAAAAGAGTTGGTTTTTTTTATTGTATTTTTCTTTGTTGATTTATTAAGAAAATCGTTTTTTATTGTGTTATCGTAGGTCATAGAAAAAAAATTATATTCAAGAGTAGATTAAATTTAAAAATAAATTTTAATTTTAAAAGTAGATTAATTTTTTTTTAAAATATTGTAACAAGCAATTTCAATTTAAACGCCGATGAGTGCTTGTGGGGAAAATAACAGACGAGAGGTTTTTTTAACAAGAGGTAATTGTAGTGGTAGAATAATCGGTAATGAAACTTTTTATAACGAGGAACACAGAAATCATGAACAAAAAGAATATTTATGTAATAATAAATAACTTTGTTATGCGAACATATTAGTAAGTCGAATAAGTTCGTCGCTTTTTCCGATAAATGGAGTTAAAAGTAAAAAACTCAGTAACTATTAGTTGCATTGTAACAATATTAGACGCGCGTTTAGTCTTTATGTAGTGCAAAATTTTATTGAAACTATCAAGTGATGTATTAAAAGTTATTCAAGTTCAAAAATAGACAAGCATAAAGAGAAAAGTCGCTGGATTTTACAATACCACTTCCACAAAGGCGATAACGAATCGCCAGCTTGTGAACATTTTTTTCATTGGTTCACTCGCTTTTGTTCTCAAAATTTCGATGTCAAAGATTGGCCCCGTTTTGGTCGATCAATTACCAAAAAAAATGATGAAATCCTCGAAAAAAAAATTGAACAAGACAGGCATATCAGCAGTTATGACATAAATTATTAGCCGTTTTGAACCAGTTGTGAAAAAAATAAATGCGATTTTTGGGTTCCTCATTAATTTAGTGTGAAAAACAAGAGGATACGCAGCTGAAGCGCAATGAAATCAAGCCATTTCTGAAGCGAATCATAACTAGCGATGACATATGGGCGAAATACGAGAATATCGTTCGAGAAAGCTTATGGAAAAAGAGAGATGAGTGATCACAAACAATTTCAAAGTCTGGTTTAACGGTCAATAAGGTTATGATATGTGTATGGTGGGACTGAAAGGGAATCATTCATTATGAACTGGTACCGTTCGGTTAAACTCTTAACTGGGCACTATACTGTGAAGAACTCGAGAGATTATACCAAGCCATTGTGAGGGAACGTCTTCTACCACGATAACGCTCGGACACAAAAGAAGCCTATGAATACTACTTGACTCAGTTTTTTTAACCAGAAACCACAGAAGTTCTATACTGACGGAATCACAGCTCTGATACAAAAATGGAGAAATATTATCGATAATAATGGACAATATTTGGTTTGAATAAAGTCATTTTAAAACTTTTATTCAAGCGTCTCTATTTTATTCAAAAATGCCACGAACTTTTTCGAGTAATCAATAAAATAAAACATAAATAATTTTCCGGTGGATTTCGGATTGAAGGAATTGGAACACTCGTAGAACTTCAGAACACCGTACGTCAAGATCAGTTTCAAAATTGTATTGTAAAAATTAAAAATTTGGTCCTTTGATCGGTTGAGCAGTAATGTAAGTAGTTTTTTGAAAACGTGTATTAAGTTCAAGTCTTTATAATTTTGTGTGAGGATTCCACGTAAGCCATTTGTCTAGGTTCAGTACCGGTAGCATACTATATTTTTTGGTGGAATGATATTTCCAGTAAGATATATAGGATTGTAGGTATTTCTGTAGAACGTGAATGTAATATGAACACTTTTCTGCTCATTTACTTTCATTATCCATCTTTTAAACCAATTTTGGAGGTTTTTTATATGGGATTGTTAATTATTGGAAGCTATTTAGACCTTCAGAATGAGGTTTTAGATTATTGGTATCATACGCATAGGTGGTCGTAGAAATATTGGGAAGCAGAAGACCGCCATTCTTTGGGAAGTATGAATATCAATGCAGGTTGCTATTGTATTTTTAAGATTAATTGAGATACACAAATTGTATGGAAGTAGACCAAGACTACTACCTTGAGGAACACTAGCCTTAATAGGTGATATTTCGACATATAGTAGTCAGTATTAACTGTTATTTGGAAATGACGCTGTTAAAAGTATAATTTTTAAATAAGAAAGTATGTGGAGGAAAGGAAGCTCTTAGGTTTCAAGTCCAGTTCTATTGTAGTATACCACACACTATCGAAGGCGTGTGACATGTCTAGGAACAGTTCTGCACAGTGCTGGGTTTTTTTTTATTCGATAAAGTTTTATACTTTTCTACAACATTTAAAAAAGATAAACTTAAAAATATTATTTATTAAAAAAGTTTTTTGTTATTCTTAAAAATTTATCACTAATAAAGCATGCTTTTTATATGAAAAATTATATCTTTCATAGTGCATACTTGTTGTTTTATATTCAAGAAAAATTATTGTTAGCATTTAAATTATTCAAACATTAATTTTTCTATTTTCAAACACTTTATAACAGTTGAATTTTATTACAGTAAGTATTCGAAAATATTAATTAAATAATCATTATTATTATGAAATAAATAACAAATTAATTCAGTCAAATATTCTCATCAATTTAGTTAATTGAAGAAGTTTGTAAAGAAAACAAAACAATTAAATTAGGATTTGATTTATATTTTTAACCGATTTTTTTTCCTCAATTTACATAAATATGGCATATAAAACACACCGCACCATATACAACACTTTATTTAAAAAGCTTTAAAATTAGATGAGATTTGTTCGAAAACGACTTTCCAAATATTTTAACTTTGCCGAAATTAATTTATCTTCTAACGGAAAGTGTTCCATTATATAACTTTAATAAAAACTTTGAAAACTTTGCTTTTATCTCGTTTACACTTGAAAACTTATTAGTTCTTTGTTGATGTACATTGTCATTCATCAGTTTTCTTACAGTCGTAGCTCATCATTTGCTCCCTTTTAAATAAATATTTTTTGTTCTTATTCTTATTATTGTTCTTACAAGAATACTAATCAAAGGACTTTGATGAATTATTAAAGCTTATTTAAACTTTATCACAACTGTCATTTTGTATATAAAAACATTATGTTAGCAGTAAATATGCTTGGGTTTAATTAAAAAAAAATTATTTTATAGAATTATTAAAATTGGTCACAAAATGTTGACTATTTGATGAAAAAAGAAAATTAATTTTATCTATTAATTATAAGAGAAACTTAATTTTATTTATTTTTTATTTGGATTTATTTCAGGGTACTTTCCGGCTGGCATGTGAACATGTCTTAAAAATATTACGAAAGGAACGAGAAACTTTATTGACACTTTTGGAAGCGTTTGTCTATGATCCGTTGGTAGATTGGGCGGTTGGGGAAGATGGAACAACAACAAGTACAAGGACAACAAATGCTTTGGTAGCTGCTGCTGATATAGCTGCATTGGGCGCTACAGCACATACTACAGATGGTAATGGTGCTTCTTTAGTTCCGAATCCGGAGCGCAGCAAATCTCGTAAGAAACTAGGAAATGAGGCCATGCGTGATACTTTAACATCACGTTTTGCTGAACTAAAACCAGAATGGACTCAGTACAGGTCAGTAAATTGCATTGTCCAAGTTACGATACACAACAACAACAAAAAAAAACACATTATTTTCTTGTTCATCTTCAAGATGCACTCTGTTTTTTTAAAATGCTCTATTCTGTTTTTTTTTGTAAATTTTCTTTTATAAAATATAAAATATCGGTTAAGGATATTCTCTTTAAATTAATACTGAAATCTTACACTCGAAAATAATAAAAACAAAACATAATGCCAGCGTATTGTCATTAATACGAGTAGAAAATTATTAATAGAATTTTGTGATAGAGAATTTTTTATAAATAATTGATTGGTCTAAAATTTCAAATTTGTTATTTAATATAATTTGGTTTAATTAAATTTGGAATTATTATTTATCTAAATATAATTATGGTTAGTTATTGTTTTATTAATAAGAAATAAATGATTAGGAGAAGAACCTATCCAAATAAATAAGTCTATTTATAAAAGCCGACTTGCTCAAAAAAAAAGTAATTTAAAAAAAATATTTTTATTGAAGGAACTGAAGATTTATTTAATCACTAAAAAAAATACCAACTCCATAGCCGAGGTTGGGATTGCATTATGGCCCTTGGGATCATGTCCTAGGGATCTTATATACAAATAAACAAACAAACAAAAATAACCAGAGATTATTCCTCTGCTATAAAAAATTAACTAAACTGTACTACAATATAATGAAATTATTTCTCATTAACTGTTATATTCTCTAAAAGTGTTGTTTAGCTTTTATTTTTTCACAATGACTTGGAATTTGAAAATTTAATTGTAAATATTTTTTGGTAATAAAAAGGTTCTATTATTCTTTTATTAATAATAAAGAGAAATTAAACTAATAAAATTACTAAAAGCACAATTATTTACATACTTACATGCTCAAATGGTGAAAATATGTAAATATACCATAAATAATTGGTTCGCCTAGAAATATGCTAAACAAACGAAATTTGATTCGTAATTGAGAACAACTAACAAAACTGCTCTCAATTATTGCGTTGTTTGTTGCTCTGTTCACATGAAAGAGAACAAATCCAAGAGGCTGATTGATTTGTTAGTGGACTTTTCGACTTTCTCTTTGGACCATTACTTTACTTACGTGCATGTTCGATTGAATTTTCAGGTATTTTTTGTCTCTTTGGTTTTTTGACCATCACTAATGAGTAATAGAGGCAAAATAGGTTTATTATATTAATTAAAAGTGGAACATGGCCGGAGTATACTTTTATTTTGGATAATTTTAGTCATGAAGGGGATGTAGCTCAGATGGTAGAGCGCTCGCTTAGCATGTGAGAGGTACCGGGATCGATGCCCGGCATCTCCAAGTAATTTTTTTATTTTTATATAATTGCTATTTATTTTTGATCATGAAAACAAAAATACTATTCGCTATTAAAAATTAAGTATTTTATTTATTTATATTATTATCATTTCAATTTTAATTCAAATTTAAATGAATCTTTTGATATTGTAATTTTTCAGAGTATTCGTCAAAAAATTGAAAAGTATTAATTTTTTATTTGTTTCTATTTTTATTTAACAGACAATATCATAGATAATATTACTACTATTACACTTTAAAGTGGAAACCCAGAAGTTTTAAGTAAATTATTGGGTATACCATAAGAATTGGTTCTTTCATTTTTTTGAACAAAGTTTGTTGTTTATTTATATAATAACATACAAAGGGTTTTTTTTCTTCAAAGTATGCAGCGTCGGAAATGAAAACTTTCTCCCATCTTCCGGGTAATTTCCGGATATATCGAAGGAACCATGCTGGTTCTTTCCAGTGAATTGCTCTCCGGAAGGGGTCGACTGCATCCACTGGAATAAATGGAAAAATGACCAGTTTTACAGTGGGGCCTGGCGTTATTGTCATGTTCTATCATTCCATTGCGGCGGATTTTCATCCAAATCCCGATTCAATCTCATTAGCTCCAATCCATAACTATCACCAGTAATGATTTTGGATGTATCCAGGAGTCCATAAGAAATAACATCTTTTTATTACGTTTTGGCGTTGATGGGCCTGATTCTCCTGGCTTTGTCCATGCTTTAGGTCGTTTAGAGTTGCCGTAGTAAATCCATTTTTCATCGTTTGTAAAAATGCGATATGCTTAAAACCCTATCTTTTTCGTCGTTCGAGTAGCATATTCCATGTAACCAAATGTCTGCTAACGTTTCTCTACCGAAATTGATATGGGATCCAATTTCATACTTGCCAAAATAAAAAATGTTCTTCATGCTTCCAATGAATGTCAGTTAGTGCGTTTGTAGGCTTACACATACAACATCAAAACAAAAGTATAGGGTAGGCCATCTGTTGGTTGTTTTTAACTTTTAAAATAACTGTCAAGATTTCGTCGTTCTTGTTTAATAGACCCTTTATAGAAACAAATAAACAAATTATATTTTATTATCAAAATACTCATTTACCAATTTTTTTTTTTTTTTTGTTGTTGCTAAAACTGATATTAAATCTTTTTTTATGATAATGCATTTTGTAGGGATGAAGTCAATGAGCAATTAGTACAAATGACCGAATATTTAAATACGCTAGAAACGCAACGACGTCAGGTTCAACACAGCGAAACGCATCGTGACCTCTTTTCAAAACAAACGGCAATGGTTTGTGAAGTGGAAGCACTTGGATCGGCTATGGGTAGCCACCCGCTTAATAATCTATCGCAACGATATTCCGAGTATCGTAAGGCGAACGTCGAGTTTGACCAAACAAAATTAACCATCGTACAAATGGAACAAGATTTTGGAAATAAATGCGATGCGTTCTATTTGTCGCTAACACAAATCGAACAGAATCGACTGACCGAAATGCAATTAGAATTGCATGAGTTGAGTACAAAAGAAATCGAAAATGAATACAATATCGTTAAAGATTTTCTTGAGAACAGTGCACAGGGAAACTTGTGCCTGCAAGCTAGTCAAACTCGCAAAGAGCTGGACGAATCCTTGTTGCAGCAATCCTTTATAACAAAAGTGGTTGTCGATACTCTTACCCAATACGAAAGTGTTATACGCTTTTGTCCAAGATCTTTGTTCAAAAAGCATCGGTTCGTTAACTACAAGGATTGGTGTCAAGGTTTGCAAGAACATCCTGAGGAAGCTGCTAAGATCATCGCACAATTCAAAGAAATGATTGACGGTGTTAAAAGTGATTTTATTACCGAATCGGCAATTCCCTACGCTTTTGAACTTGAGAAATCCTGGATAGAAACAAATTTCAATTTGAATAAGAGTTACGAATTACTGGAAGCAGGCATTTCCAGTACAGTTGTAAGTATTTAATAATATTATTTCACGACAAATTCATCTAGAATTCTAATATAATAAGGGATTTATTTTTCCTCTACAGAATTCTAGCTACCAAGAAGTAGAATCCACGTTGTCTTCATATATGCAAACGGAGAGCAGCGCGAAAGTAGCAATGCTATTTGCTGTGCTCACCGATCTCTACCAACTAAATTCATCCTATATATCATTTGAAGAGACATGTTTAAAAACAAAAGATGATCCAATATTGTACGCTCCACTTATCGATTGGATGTTGAAAGAGCACATCACTTACTTAACAGGTGTTGCCGAAATGGCGAAAATGCTCTTGTTCGATGCACCTGATCACAATCCATTGAAAACGCATATTGAAAATGTGCAGCATGTTGGCTCCATCATTCAGTCCATACGCAGCATCGAATCTACTTTCCAATCGGAAATCATTCCAAAAATTCTACAAGCATGCATGTCTGAAGATTTTGAACTAAGTCCGTCCATTGAAGCGATCATCGAAATTGTGTCGGATGATCGTCGAAATCATGATTTCCAAATGATCATGAGCAAATTACCAAATAATATTGATTGCCAAGAAGAAATCGATGTGATCGCTCAAACGGTCCACAAACACACGAGACAGTTCAACAATAAAGACGGTGCTAACATGTTCGACATCATTGATTTGGCATTTGAAACCGTTTGTTCCTTTGTGGATACGTGCCTGGATCAGTTCCTAAGACTATCGAAAATAATTCGATTTGATTGCTTGGATCACGTATACACAGCTAAACAAATAACGGTGAGTGGGTTTTTGTATCTTAAATCAAATTTAGATATCGAAATAATTTCGAGATTTGGTGATATCTATTGGCCTCCAATATTGTTCAATTTGCGACCGTTTGACTTTTTCTTGTGAGGCTATATGAAAGACAGTGTTCACGCAGACTATCCTCAAACGTAAGAGCATTTAAAAATCAAAATCGATTAGGTAATGGCTAAATGTGCGAAAAAGTCTTTAAAACATAACCTCAAAAGAATCGAATCCTACAAGAAGTCTCGTTTTTATTTAGATAATGACTAAATCCAAGCAATATTATGAAATAAGAAATTCGTCGAAATTTAAATTTTAAATCTTTCATTCAACTTTAATTTCCAAATCAGAAATTTTACATAACCTGAAAACTATTGGTATGTTCGGAAAGTAATTTCGTTTTTTTCGGAAAAAAATTTAATCTCTCAGCGATCCTAGCCGTTTCAAATGATCATGAACGGTCGAATTCGATATATTTAATCTCTCAGCGATCTCACGAGCTGTTATTTGCCAGTTTGCATCAATTAATGCCTTTATTGTGTCTTCATCAGCCTTTATTGTGTCAACTAACCTTCCAGAACGTGGTGCATCTTCGAGAGTTTTGGCACTGGCGCTCACTTAACACATTTTCTTCATACACATCGGATAATTTTTTTCTTGTTTAAACAGCATTTTTATCTTTTCTATAGTAAAACAGTAAAATATACCGAAAATTCTGTTTTTACCTTTTCATATTTAAAAGGGTATCAAGCAAAAACTACTGTGCAGAAACAATCGAATTTTTTCACAAGCAAGCCTTGCTATGTCAGCTGCCAAAATACATATGGTTATGCTGCTTAAGTATGAAGTTGGTTGTGAACAAATACAATAAGGTGCTCTGTTCGAAAAAAAACGAAATTACTTTCCTAATATAATTACATAACCTGAAAACGAAATTAATTTCCTAACTTTACATAACCTGAAAACTATTATATATTTTTTTTTTATTGTTGTTCTAGTTACATTTGCAAAATGAGCACGTTTTGGGCTTCATGCGACAAAAATTGGAAGCTAAAAAACTACAAATGATTATTGAAACATTTTGTATCATCAATAAATTGGCAAAATCCGTTAAGGAAAGCGATATGGAAATGGTTTTCCATCCTCAGACCTTAAAAGAGCCAGTCAGTAACTTTATTGGTATGGTAAATAATTTTATTCTGGGATTGGGATCGTTTTTCGTGGCAATGCTCGAAAGTGAAATATTGGATCAGGCAGGTATCGAAATGGATAATGTCGATGCGGTGCAGATAGATATGCTAATTATGAGCGCAGTGGAAAATAGTTTGTCATCGGGTATGTTAACATTCAGCGCATATACTTACGCGGAGAATTTATGCAAAAATCGAACAGAGTTGCCGCGTCAAACGCTTTACATTGCGAACTTGGAGAAAAGTATTGCCACACTGAACGAGGAACTTAAGTGTTTGAATATGATTAGTTCTGTGCATGCTTGGTTAAATGAACGGCCATTGTCCACACAGACACGGTTTGGGCATGTTACCTATAAAGAGGATCTAGTGCTGAATCTTAAAGAAGCTCTAAAAAATTTGAACGCATGGAAAATAACGGTTGCGAAGATCAAAGAAGAGCTGCTCAGTTTTTCAGTGGCGGTTACACAACGTCTAAAGTGGGCAGTCGGAGCTAATCCGGCTCTATCCAGTATTCGTGATAAGTTCAATGATTGCGTAGCACTTCATGAAAGAAGAACATCCCGTCATGATCAGATCGCTTCACAAATATTAGAATATTGCTCGGCAGTTGTTGTATACGAAACCTTTTCGTTGGGAACACCGGAAACAATCGAAAGTGATAAGAATGTTCTGCTCATGTTCATTAAATTTAAAAAGTGCTACGAAGCACATAAATCTGTCGCTAGTTTAGTATCTCACATCGAAGAGGGTCTGTTTCAACTTCTTGATCCCGAAGGTCCCATTGATAATGCATGGATTAGAAACGTTTCGGGTCTGCTCGACGAGATGACAGACATTGCACAGCAGCAAATTGCTGGTCTAGAAAAAGACTTAATTACTACGCAAGATAATTTACAAATGTCTGCGCACAAATTACAATCGCTCATCGATAACGAACTAAAAATGGATGTCCGATATTTGTTGAAGTTGATTTTAAAAATTGATGGCGGTGCTAACAGTTTTCGAAATAAACAATTCCAAAATAATTACAAACTGTTCCTTGATCGTATTCGAGAGTTGCACATGAAAATGTTAAGTAAAGATTTTACTGAAGAGAATGTCAAAGATATTCGGGAATTGATTAAAATACTTTTATTCGAATTGAACGATATTTATACGGAATTGTTGTATTTAGTAGTTGATAAAAGTCCTGAGGATGAGGGCAGCGGACGTGATCGGAATAAAAAGAGTAGCTGTAGTGGAACACCAGTTAGGGAATGTAAAAAGAGTAAGTATTTAAGTTCTAATATATATTTTTTTCAAAACTAATTTATAAACGTTGAAAATTTTTTAAGGCATTCAGCCAGAACAGAAGAGAAACGCTTATGCAGTTTCTGTATGGCGTAGAGTTCGTATGAAATTAGAAGGACGAGATCCGGATCCAAATCGACGTTTAACTGCAGCTGAACAAGTCGATTGGATGATACGTGAAGCTACAAATCCAGATAATCTGGCTGTTTTGTATGAAGGTTGGACTCCATGGGTTTGAAGGAAAACGGAATACCGAAGCGTTTGAGCTTTGTGGATTTTGAAAATGATTAAAAAAGAATAATCATCATAATTTATAATAAATAAAGAACACCAAAATCAAAATAGAAGAGAAAAAAAACAACAACATTTTTGCGCTAAATCGGTTAAGGAAGCTAAGCTAAGCTAGCCCAACGAGTTAAATATGGAAATTAATGAAAAAAAAAAGAAACTGTCGCAGTTAAAAAGCAAATGTCAAAGAAACAGCAACAGTAACAGTTAAAGTAATACCATTCAAGAAAAAAAATAAATTAAAAAAAAATATTAATAGACAAAAAATTTATGAAAAATATCAGTCACATTATAGAAAAAAACCATTCATTTTCCATTTTAAATGATTATATAAGAAAAGAAAAAAGAATGGCAAATCCTTTTTATCAAAAGTTGAAAAGCTTAAAAAAAATTAAGGCGAAATTAAACAATTCATAACAACAATAAATTCATTTAAAAAATAATTTTATTTTTCTCAAAAACAAAAATTAAATTGCAAAAAAAAACAACTTAAAAATTAAAAATGCAAAAGTAAATCGAGTTGAAGCATTATTTTATTGCCGCGCTAAATCTGGACTGCTCTGTAAGCATCTGAGCTTTGTAGAATCAAAAAAAGAAGCCTTCTTCTTTTTGTCATCACATTTTTTTTTTTAATTTTTTTGAAGAAGCTTTTATAATTTCTATTTAGAGTGGATGTGTCCAGTCGAAGTATAAAAGAGCAGTTTGAAAAATAAAAATATTAAAAACAAAGTTTACTTGGAGAAGAAAACTTACAAATCGATTAAAATTTAAATAATGTTTAATTTTATGGAAGTACATAGTTGGAACGACAACATGAATTTTTTTAATTTTTCATTCAAGTTGAAAATTTTCCACCATCAAAATAAACCTGATATAATAAAAATTTCAATAGACTATTCTTATATGGGAGTGAATTTAAAAATTTCCATATTTTATCTTAATTTTTTCATAAATTTACTATTGATTATTATTCATTTGACTGGGCTTAGGAATAGTTTAGAACTAATATTTGAACCAAAAAAAAATATGTTCTCTTTTAAAAAAAAAATGTTGTCGTTCTATTCAAATTATTATTATAAGAAATACAATAGAATTATTGAAAAAAAAAGATTAATTTATAAAGAAAAATTCCAATAAAAAAAATTGTTTAATTTAAGAAGAAAAAAAGAATCGTTCACTTTTTGGATAGTAATTAATCCATAATCAACCAAAAAAAAAAAAAAAACCAATAAAACGTAGGAAATTTCAAAATAAAACAAAACATTTTTAAAAAAATTTTAACAAAAATTATATAAAAAAATCAAAAAAATTTGCAAATGTTTTTAAAGAAATTTCGAAGTTTGAAAAGGCAAATTTCCTTTTTCTAATTTTGACATTTTTGCTCATTTTTACTGATTTCAAATAACCTAAAACCTTTCTTCCCCCTCCCCCCCCCCACTCCCCTCCTTATCAAGGTAAATCAAAATACCTTCATCGAAAAAAAATAAACCGTTTACTTCTTGGAATATTCAACAAATATTTTAATTTTTTTAAGTATTTTGATGTTTCTGTAACAAATCCTAGAGAAATTTATACCCTTGTTCCTGTTTCACCTTTAAATAAAATTACTACTAACAAAACTAACAGAAATCATTCAAAAAGATTCACTTCAAAAATTTCCAATTTTTATCATCAATTTCATTATCACATACATAAAAATGTAATGAAAAAAAAATGTATTTGTTTTTGTTGTTTTTAAAAATCTGTAATAAAAAAAACATTGTTAAGGAAAAAAATCTGTGAAAAAAAAAATTTAATAAAATTCTCAATTTCAAAAAGAAAAGAAGTTTCTTTTTTTGTTTTTTTTTTACCTCTAATAAATAATGGAATTTTTAAAAAATTTCCGTATTATAGTCCTGTCAACATTAAATTTGAATTTTTCTAAATTTTGCAAGCAAGATATTTGTTTTGCAAATTGTTTAAAACTTATCATCACAATAGAAACTAGAACTATAAGTGATGTGATTTAAAATGAAATTATTATTAATAATGATACTTTCTATATATTATATTTTATTCAACAGAAGAGCAACCCGCTTTACAGTATTTTTTTTAAATTAATTTGCATACATATTTTATTTGGTATAAGAAAAAAAAAACAATAAGGAAGAACAACCAATTATTATTAATTGAAATATTTACAACAAATGCAATCAATTAACTTTTCAGAAATAAATTCTGAAGATTCCACAAAAATAAAAATAATGGCCCTATGATGGACGGTACGCATTATCAAAATATTCTGATCATATCATCTAGAAAAAAGAAATTAGGCAAAAAAAAGTTCTATAAGCGTTCTTTTTAATGTTTGATTGTTTTTATTTGAGGTGGTTGACTTTTTTTTTTTATACAGATGAACCCGACTTTTGCTTTGGCTCTGTTTGTTTTTCTCTTTTATATTATTGCTGTTTCTGCTTCAGATATTAACTTTGACATAATTTATTGTTTTTTTTTGTTTAAATTGATTTAATACAACACTGTTGTGGCCAAAAATTCATTGACTATTTGCTATTATTCGAAAATCTCATTTCTTCCCAAGAGATTTTTCTACAGCTTGTACTATATCATGTGGTTGGGGTATTGCAGCGATTTCTAAAGATTTCGTATATGGCATTGGTACATCAATACCTGAAATAATATAAATTATTAATTAATTAATTAATTATATGAGCTATATTTTTTATAATCTACCTGCAAGACGCCCAACTGGTGCATCAAGATGGAAAAAAGTTTCGTCTTCCATAATTCTAGCACAGATTTCAGCACCAACACCTATAAAAAGTTTACATCAATTAAGCAATGTTGAATTATTAATACGAAATAGAAAAAATTTTCTGTACCGCTTTGAGGCCAACCGTTCTCTACGGTAATTAAATGATGAGTCTTTTGCACTGATTTAAATATTGTTTCGGTATCCAGTGGTCTAATCGATCTTAAATTAATCACTTCAGCTTCGATTCCTAAGATTAAAAAAAGACCATAACAAAATAGGTTTACATTTTTGTTTAACATGGTTTCTTTTTACAAGAACTAACCTTTTTTAGCAAGTTCTGCTGCTGCTAATAAGCATGTTTCTACCGCTTTTGAATGAGCGACCAGAGTAACATGCTTGCCAGGTTTCATGATTTTAGCTTTGCCAATCGGCACTATAAACTCTTTGCTCATTATTTGGTCATTAACTGGGAATGATACACCATACATTAATTCGTTTTCGAGACACACAACTGGGTCAGAATCACGGATGGCAGCTTTGAGTAAACCTCGGCAATCCTCAGCGTCGTATGGAGAAATTACTTTTAGGCCCGGGCAGTGTGAATACCATGCAGCGAAGCACTGCGAGTGTTGAGCACCAACACCAACAGCGGCACCATTTGGTCCACGGAACACAATCGGTACATTTACTGCTCCTGCGGACATATAGAAAGTTTTTGCCGCAGAGTTTATAACCTTTAAGAGAAAAAAAATAATTTACAATTCTTAATAAACAATTGTGCTTCACTTTAGAGAATCCTCGACTTACATGATCAATTGCCTGCATGGAGAAATTGAAAGTCATAAATTCGCAAATTGGTCTTAGTCCTGCCATTGCCGCACCTACAGCTATACCAGCGAATCCCATTTCCGTAATTGGAGTATCAATTACACGCTTGTCGCCGTATTTTTTCCATAATCCGCGAGACACCTGTAATCACAGAAATACGCATGAATGCAGTGCTAATTACAAACAAATGGAATAATTATCATCTAAATTTAGAATTATCTAATTTTGAGCTACCGAACAACGGCCTTGACCTACATCACAGTCAGAGAGGGTATTTAAGGAATCGATTCTTTCCAATGCGCTTTTCTCTTTTCTTCGGTTTGTTTTTAAATTAAATTCATCAAAGAATTACATTTATTGTACATCACGAATCACATGTTGACGTAAATATTTTCTATTGCATTGAGGTCAAGTTTAACCTTTTTAAGTTATCACATTGTGTTCATCATATCCGTAGTCACTTGATTGAAGTTAGATAACCTCTTAGACGTTTTCATATAAAAATTACCACTTTACGTAATCATTAGAAGAGTTGTCAACTCCGATACTGCGGACCGGTGCACGCAATTTTTACCTTATAGGCTCCATCGTATTGAGCTACTTCTTCACCCAAGATCAAGACACGTTCATCTCTGGCCATCTCCTCATCCATAGCCGTATTCAGGGCATCGCGAACGGTTAGTTGGGCAGCCGCAAGGCTCTTACCGCTCGTCGAAAAGGCCCTTTTACTTAAGGCGCGTACACTCGCAATCATTTTTTCGGATCGATTATCGGAACTGTCTCCGGGCTGCACAAAATTAGACTTTCTTTAACTAAAAAAAAATACGAACAAAATTTATTTCGAACCGTCCACAACGATAGTCAAAAACTTGCCGTCAACTTGCAAAACCCGCAATTATGACAACTAGCCGAGACCAATCAGATTCGCAAGTCCGTTTGACATTTCCATTCACCACAATCGGTTCAAAGCTTCGATATTCATGTAAATTGAACGTACGAATTCGTGATGGCAAATAATTTTAATTATCATTTAATAATCTTTAAAAAAAACTGATTTTTTAATATATAAAAATTTATTCTTATTTAAATATAAATATATAAGTGGCTTTTTTATAATATTTTCAATGTATCTAATTTCTTATTTTATTATATTGTTAAAAAGATTAATATATTTTCGAAAACGTTTGTTGTACTATTAAATAAAAGTAATTCATTTTTTTTTATTTATTATTTTTTAAGTAGAAATATTAAAGAATCTACTGTAAAATTATCAAAAAAGGAGTAAAAGCAATAGCTTAACACATTTGTAGGGTTTGAAATCAGATCTCCGGTACTTTTGATGCTAAAAGCAACAGACTGGCATAAAAACATTTGTTTTGTTTTTATGTGAGAATTAAAAAAGTTATTATTAAAAATTTATTTATTTTAACTACAATTTTTGGAAAAGAAATAATTCAATATAATTTTACCAGATAAGTCTTTGTATTTCTTCATAGTCTGACCATATTATTTCTTTAGAAAAGAACACTTTAAAAGTCACTATATTTACTATTAAATAAACTAATAGCTCCGCAATTAAATATTTAATATGGGAATTTCGAATATTTAATCGCCATATTATATATGGAATGATAAAATATCTAATTTCGATAAGTTGCTGAAGTGCAATTCCAAAAAATGTACAAACGTAGAACATTAATTGAAATCCGGCTGTTGTATTTTGTAAGCTTATGCTGAACACTGTTATACAAAAAATATATACCGGAATAATAATATACTTTGCGATGTCATATTTTCCATAAAATCGATTCCAAATGTAAAATGTATAATGTCGATTGTCGGCCAACAAATACGGATGAACAATTGTATTGAATTTGACTATGCAGATAAAGAATACAACCAAAATGGATACGACTTTCCACTTATTAAATAGTAACTTGATAGTATGACGAAAGTTTTGGATTAGAAATGTAAATCCAAATGCACCCAGAAAAATTGAAAAGTAAAAAATCTAAAATGAAAAAAGTTGAAAATTTTCAATTAGACAATTTTAAAAAAGATCAAATATAAATTATTTTATGATATATACTTGTGGAACGTGAATTGCCGCTTTATGCGCTGATTTGTCACCCACCACAATAGATCCATTTATGAGCAAAAAGGCTATAAACAACAAAAGTATGGCTATATAGCCAGATAATTCGATAAATACTATTTTTATTAGCTTGATTCCGAATCGCCAATTCATTAAACAGTATTTCACTGACAGAATTATATCCTAAAATAAAGAGTTTTAAATTAATTAACTAGACAATTTAGGCTATGGTTTATAATATTTTTCTTACTTCGATAGTGTATGATTCTGCAGACTTTCTTTTGATACCTTTTATATAAGGTCTTGTTTGATTTACTAAGATGTCGATTGATGATATTCCTAAAACCATTGCCACCCAAAGAATATTCGTTTGTCTCATGAGAACACTGGAAAACCCTTCAAGCAAATGTAACGAAGTAGTGAGTAGCGGACTTGGTCTTACCACAAGCTGCAGCACATTTGTGACTTGATTTCTTCCAAAAATGGTACAATCCTAAAATTGTTGTCACAGACAAAATATCCGTGTAGTAAAGATGAGCAAAAAAGTAAAGCGGCGGCAACATTGCCAAAACTAATGCCGTCAATTCTGGATGATTTGTCTTCGATAGTCGATTAATTCGCATGATCAGGAAGACATTAACTACTGATGCAATCAATGATACAAATCTTAGACTATATGTTGTACACATCTTTAATGGTAAAAGAACACACGATACTAAATACAATCCAGGAAATGTGGTAATTTTGGGATCCCACTGAAATTGGACAATTTATTTATTAAAAGTACTGATTATTTTTTTGCATGAAAAAAAAATACATACAATATCAAAGTGACCGGCACAGTAATGTTTTCCTTGTCGCAAATGGAATTCTTCATCAATTACCATTCGAGAAGTTTGGAAAACTCTATTAAATATTGGCAACGAAATCGCAAAGTAAACTACCGGCAAAATACAATCCCATTTGTTATTTAACATTTTGTAAAGTTTTTATTAATTATTAGCATAGGAGAAATTTTTATTATTGCTACAAATATACGTATTAATTATGAAAATGAAAACTACTATAAATCCACAATTATTTAGCAAAAAAAAGGTAAAATTAAGAAAACTAAGAAAATGCTTTGACGTGTCCCCAAATAGAATTTCATTCTGACAGACGATTGTTTTGACAGAAGGGAAATAAATATATTTATACCTTACAAAGTCAATAGAAAAGATAAAGTAATTTTTTTAGATATTTATCTTTAATAATAAAATATATATATAAAAAAAATATGTGCATAAAGGATCTCATTTAATTATTACATAGTTATTTTAAGTTTTTAGTTTTTGATAAATGATGCTGTTGCGCTTTTTGCTTTTCATTTGTAAGGTTCTTCGTAGCGAAGTTACTTCTAAAGCTAACCACACATGGAAAAACACTAATAACTTTAAATTAGGGGGATTCTACAAAAAGAGTTTGTGGAGAGTAAAAATAAGATAAAAATGTAAAAAATTCACCTACTGTATAAAGAGCCATTTAAATATCATTAGAGGATTTAGTAATTGTTTTAAATACACTTCGTTTATTTTATTTGATCAAAATTTCTTGCATTACCAATTCACTTCAATATTGTGTCAAGCTACGTTTTGAGACAACAAAATATGGAGATTTAAGACGCTCGATAATTTTTAAAGACGCTCGATCATTTTGGAAAATTTTGTTTTTCAAACAAGCGCATGGTTAATTTGTTTGTTTTGTTTTGGATAAATTGTTTGTTTTAATAATTGGCTACTAAGTGCAGCGATGGCAGCAGCCGGAATAATTGGCTGCTCCCATCGCTGCACTTAGTTTTACGTTAGTTCATTCTCTTCAGTTATATTTTCTATATTTGAGGTCCATTTATTGTTTTATTTTATTTTTATTTTCCCTGTTCTTTAATATGCGAGCAAAGCCAAAAAAAAAACGGACAATTAAAAATGGTTCGAACAAATTCTGCCCGGACGAACTTTTGATCGATCGCACGTACGCAAACGAAACATTTTCATGTCTCCTCCAAAGATTCGAACTAAAATGTTCGAGCTGAAGTGGTAATTCGAGCATTTCTCGAATTGTCTAATCGTAACATTATGATTCTAGTTATAAATAAAAATAGTCTAAATTGGAACAAAAAATTAATAACAAATATTTTTATAAAGACATTTTTATTTTATATATGAAAAAATATGATATCGGGTCACCACTTTAGACTCGTTGCGCGTATTTTTGAACAGAACACACTCTCTCATCATAACAACTATTTTTTTATAGTCACTCAATACTTCTGCCGTGGTTGCCGGGATTTCAAAATATTTGAAGGGAAAATAAAATTGATAGCCCGCCGCCCTACTACGCCTATTGCGTGACGACCACATATATTATATATTTTAATAATTTAGACAAATTTTCTTTTACTATACATAAGTTATAGAGTATATATAGAAAATCTTAAGATTCTAGATAGATATAATCACAGTTCCATTTGGAAATTCTAAAATTAATTATTATATTACTAATTAATTAACTGAATCATAGACTATTAAAAATCAAAAATTATTAATTTAACATTTAATATTTTTTTTAATATCATTTTATTTTCAAGAATATTAATATTTATAATACATAGTTAGTTTTAATGATTGTTTATAAAACTTATAACATGAAATAACATTAAAAAAAATGATTATTTTAAACATATAAAAAAAAAGCGTTGGTTAATTTGTGCTTTGTTTTATTATATTTGTGAACTTTGCCATTGTGCATGGAATATAACATCATTCAAATAGCTGGTACGGGATTTCTTGTAAGCTTTGGTTCTTTTGAGGTAATTTTTGAAAACTTTTTCACATATTTCGGGCTGTAATTAAGTTATTACTTATGACTGATAATGATTTTTAAATAATCTAAAGTTTGAACAAATTGTCTGCGTAAAATCGTACGTACAAATGGCGTCAAATCGCACGATCTTATGACCCAATGAAACTTTCAGAGCAAAATGCGCAAAAAAAAGATCGGTGATCATACGACCATAGGCTCTCAGAACTAACGCAAAAGGTTTCTTCTTTATTTTTAAATATTAAGTAAAACGAAAACAAATGTCAGTTTTTTTATGCGTCACTTTTAAATCAATTTGGCACCGGTTGCCGTTGAGTTAACACGTTTTGGCTTGTATCATTTTGAAGCTCTATTCGTAATCTTTTTTTTTTAAATTTTTTTAAATTTTTTTTAACTATAGTACAAAAATGTAGAAGCCTGTGATTGAAGAGACACAATTGCGATATTATATATTATTTTCATTTGACAAAGGATTAAAGTGAAAAGAAGCTACCCAGACTATCTTCAATATTTATGGAGATATCTTGAATCCTCGAAAAGGTGCTATAGATGGTTGCAAAAGTTGAAAAATGGTGATAGGGAATTAAGGGACAAACCGAAGTTGTTGGGATCCGATCCGACTCATTGGAGGAATCCGATCAGCGCAAAACAATGAAGGAATTATTTCAAGACCTTGATTGAGCTTGTACAACAGTGCAGGATCATTTAAATAGGTTTTAAAAAGGTATAATTATGTACGGAACAGTATAGATCATTTAAAAAGAAATAATTATGTATGATTTTTTTTAAAAATAAAATTTTTGTTGTATTGAAAAAATGTCATTTCTTTCCATTTATCTAATATACGAGGTCTGTTCAAAAAGTATCACGTATTTTGAATTTTCGCGGGTTACGTATATTCGATTTTTGATTTTTTGTGGCGTTATGTTGGTACTCATGTCTCTCAATTATGCCAACAAGTTGGGTTATTTTGAATGTTCAGTTAATTTTTGACAGCTGCTTTGCTTGTACGTGTTTTGGCTCGTCTTCGATTTTTGCCCATTCAAAAAAATGGATCGAAGAATCTGTTTCGAGAACAAGAAAAAGTCACAGGGTGCCAAATCTGGGGAATACGATGGCTACGGCATTATTAGTGTGTTGTTTTTTGCCAAAAATTCGCGCACAAGCAACGAAGCATGAGCATGGGCGTTATCATGGTGCAAAAGCCAATTTTTGTTCTTCCACAACTCCGGGCGTTTCTGGGGGATTGCTTCACGCAACTTACGCATAACTTGCAGGTAATATTCCCTGCAATCGAAGAAAACTGTGAGCGAAGTCTTCACATTCGACCGAACTTGGCGCGCTTTTTTCGGTCTTGGTTCGTGCGGCAGCTTCCATTGCGATGATTGAGCTTTGGTTTCCACGTCATAACCATAAACTAATGATTCGGCACCAGTTATAACCCTCTGGAGCAAATTTGGGTAGTCGCGGACAGAGTCCAACAGCTCTTTAGCAATGTTAATGCGATGCTGTTTTTGGTCGAAATTGAGCAAAAATCGAAGACGAGCCAAAACACGTGCAAGCAAAGCAGCTGTCAAAAATTAACTGAACATTCAAAATGGCCGAACTTGTCGGCATAAGTGAGAGACATAAGTACCAACATAACGCCATAAAAAATCGAAAATCGATTATATGTAACCCGCGAAAATTCAAAATTCGTGATACTTTTTGAACAGACCTCATATACTATCCAATGACACCTTCCGACCAAAATGCATATCAGACAGTCACATTTCCCGGATTAAATGGCTTCTCTACAGTCACGTGTGAGAAATTAGAGTCACACATATGACTTGACATATCCAATGAGCCTCATCACTGAAGAACATTTGTTTCAAAAATCACCATTTAAAGCCTGTTGTTTCAGCAACAAATTGGCGTATCTTTTGAGCGTTCTATAGCAGATTAATCAAATCATAATATAAAATATCAAACATAAATGTAATTTTTAAAATAACAGGGCTACACTTTTCGAACCATAAAATGGATAAATCGATAAACTTTTTAAAATATACGGTATTTCTTAGAAAAAAGTGTGCATTGTCTGATACCTAAGATCATTGAACCGTTTAAAGTGATGTAAATTTTTTTTTCTTTGCTATAAAGGTTAACCTAAATAATTCTTAATAATCCCAAAATAAAAGTTTCCATGAATATCCAAGAAAAAAAAACAAAATACGAATGGTATAAGCAGAAGAGTATAATATCGAATCTGCGTAAAAGCCGTTTTTCATATTCAGAGCATCGTACCCAATTTTTTCGGCCCCATTTGTTTATTTATTGTATTTTTATTAAACGAGTGTTTATATATTGTATTTGAAATACTTACTGACCCAATAAAGAAAATTTATTGTATTTAATATTAGCCTAAGAACAACAAAACAAAGAAATGAAAAGAAAAGAAAAGTAAATAGGAAAAAGGAAGTGACACTTTCGATAGTGTCATATGCAAAACAGAAGCTGATCTGCATTTCCTTCTCTATTCGAGTGGTGGAAATCATGCAAATTTATTACGTATCAAAAGCAGAAATATAAGCAAAAACCGAACTGAATAAATAAAATAATCGACATTTTCGCCTTTATTGACTATTGACCGTTTTGATTTGAATTAACTGAGCTGAAAGTCTATCGAACCCAAGTATCCTTTTCAGGTTTGGTGACGATAAAGTTAGTTTTGTGGTATCTTACCAAATGAAATCGCGTACATTTTATTCACAAAACTTTTAAATGATTTACGGATTCCTTCTCTGGCGATTTGTGATACAAAAGAAAAAATTCCACTCTTTGTTTGGAATTTTGGTTAGTCTTTTTAAGGGGGTTTCCCCTTTATAAATCCATTTACAAAAGATAGGAACTATTTAACAAAAAATTTAAAAAAATACGCGTAAGTCATACCGATTGTCTGTTAGACAATTTATAGGTATTTTGGCTGGAAACTTATAATTTTTTATTTTTTTTTCCAAATTTTTATTGTTATACTTTACTTGATATACTATTATTTGTATGGCAAAGCGAAAATCAAACTTAAATAAGTTTTAAGTTTAATAAAAACTATAAATATTTGAATAAATATTCGGGATACTCTAAAGAAATGGGAATTTTTGACACTTTTCCTTATCAGCAAATATCAAAAATGTGTCAATAGGTATCGTAACAGTAAAATATAAGCACAGATTTTATATCTATTCTTTATTTACTTTAGTATCATTTTGTTTTCTTTTCTTGTTATATTTTACTATGGACCATATCATAATATTGCGTTGAAGATATTTGACATCGAAACGACGATTATGCAAAAGAGGAAATAAAACAAATAAAAAATGGATTGTCTTCTCCTTTAGATTCTCGTGACAACGATAGAAATTCTTTGCGAAAATAATAGAAACAAATTTCAAATAAAATATCATTAACAAAAAAAATTCTAGTTAATAACATTTTTGCGCATTTAGAATTTTTTGAATATAATTTCAATATGCATCGTCCTCAGTTAAGGTATTTTATACAATTACTTTTAAATGATTATTATTGATGCTCTTCATATTTTTATGATATTATTTTTATAATTTATTATTTTTCAATATACGTAAAAGTGCAAACACTCATAAAAATAAAATGAATTAATTGATTACGATTTTAATGTGCATTTTAAATTAATTTGTCCTTTTTATGAATAATATGATTAGAATTTTATTAATAACATAATACACCTTTTTCACAAATAAAACAAAACTGAAATGTGACAGAACAAAATTTATTATTTTATTTTCAAGTATAATCGATGTATTATGTTTTCTATGTGCTAATTTTCGACCACCTTGTGCAATAAAAATCCGGCCTTATTGCATGTATTTGGCATTCAATGTTCAATTTATAATGCAACAATAGTACATAGACCAATAACTTCAAATAACTCCCCAAGAAGAAGTCCAAAGGTGTAAAATCACAACTTCTTGGAGACCATTGAACATCTGCATTTCTTGAAATTATCGATTCGCCAATCCTTTCGCGTAGACTGTGTGGCATGTAGTGCCGTCTTGTTGAAACCATATATTCGTTAAATCCAATATCTTGCAAAAGTTCGTTGTCATCGATCTGTATTGCTCACCACTGACAGTTAGGACAGTTCTTAACTCATATTGAAAAAAACCACACCAAACGGTTACTTTTTCAGAATGTAAAGGTTCCTCGTGAATAATTTATGGATTGGCTTCAGCCCAGTAGTGATAATTTTGTTTATTCACCCATCCAGAGTGATGAAAATGCCTTTCATTTGACGAGATGTTTGTCTTGGAAAAATTAGTATCATTTTCAAATTATTTCCAGACCCAAATCAGCAAATTTGCGGCGTTTGCGATGGTCTAACGGCTTTAATCCTAGTGTGATAGGAATTTTGTAAGGATGTTACCTCAAATCCAAACATAAAATATGCCATGTTGTTGTGGCAGAGTGTCCCAAATGTTAAGAATGCCTTGAAATCAATAAATTTGGGGCTTTATGAAATCGATAAATTTTGGTATTGCGACCGGATCTGTATCTTACTGGTACGAAAACATTGTGTAAAGAAAGATTGCGTTCAAAGCTTTCCACAGTTCGACGAAAAGGAAGCACACCAGGCCAATCATGACGACCATAAACTGGAAGAAATGCACGATAAGTTGCAATAAAATAACCCCCTGTCTAACGTTGTTGAGGCGTGTATCTTTGCATGAATACATTGCAAACCTTATTAAATATAACTAACAGTCAAAACGATTTTGACACATCAAATATACAATTGTATATTGAACTACGAAATGTAGCCACACGTACAATATAAAAATATATTACTCCAATAGAAAAACGGCTTATTTCTTTCAAAAGCGATTAGTATTTTGTATATTAGAAAAATTTTGTCTAGTATTATAGCATAATAGTACCAATGGTAGGCTCAAAAATGTATACAATTTTAATATTATTTCTGGCAGGAAATTTTATTATAAAAAGTTATTCATTTCGTAGTTCAAAAAGTATAGCTATGTCAATTGACTGCTTTGAAATAAATATGTTGTTTAAGGTAACATTTGTTTAGTTTAAGGCTTGAAATTTTATATTACTGAAGAATTATAAACTCTCGACTATGGAATGCACAAAATATACACCGATTGGGTGCTGGAACACCAAGCTTTGGATGGTGATTTTTCGAAAAAAAATATCTTCAGCATTGATGCTCATTTCTTGCTCAGTAAAAAAGTCGAAAAGCAAAATTGTCATATATGAGGCTCCGAAAGTCCACACGGGACATTGTTTCCGCGAAAAGTGACTGTCTCGTGTCCGTTTTAATATTTCTTTAGAAATAACGAAAGAGATATCGTAACATCAATAACCGACTGTTTTTGACCTGAACTAGAAGATTTTAATAAATCTGAACCGCATATAATTTTAAAAAGACCGTGCCACAAGTTACACAACACGAAGCACAAATTGGAGAACCCTTTACATATAACTATTCCACCAGTGATCCCTTTATTTTCATTATCTCAAAAGGTATATTTTTTACATAATGCCAAAGTCCAGGCAATATAATGAATTTTTATTTATCTAAATATAAAGCACAAAATAACATATTTTTTAGAGAAATTTTAAATATTGGATAAATTAAAATGAAAATCAAAAACCAAAACTTATATAGTAAAAAACAATTTTCTTTTTGAAAATTATTAATGGAAATAAAAAAAATGAAAAGCTTTCAAAATTCACATGTTTTCTTTTAATTTGAACTCAATTTCATAGAAGAAACACAAGCTTTAAGTAATTGCTTTGAATTCCAAGTTCTTGGACACAATCCAATATTTGCCATATAACAAAAAAGCAATTGAATCGGGAAGCTTTCAATTCGGTCTCGATGGCTTCATAAATAATTGAAAATATGTCAGGTGATTTCTTCCAGACGGAATGCATTTAAATGCAATTTATTGTTGTGCTTGCTGAGAACGGAAATTATTTAAATTTGAGAAAGCTCTCATGAATTCAACATTGAGAGTAAGTTTTCGCTCAATTGTATTCTTAATTTTAGTTTAAAGGAGAAGTAAACTTTTTTTTACTCACAACAAATTCACTTGTTATATTTTCTTTCTCATAGCTTACTCACTCTAGTTGAACTTCTCCATTGGTCTGTTGCTCAACGTATTTTCCATATAAATCATGTATGAGAGATCGAAAAGTGAATGTAGTGAAAAAGAGAAAAACATAAAAGGGGAATTCGAACAAAATCAAAACAATTCTCTTATTCTCTATTGAAAAGTTCCCTTTTGTCGATGAATTTCTTGGCAATTCACTGTACTCGTACTGTCGTTTCCTTGACTGATTATATTTACCCTGACGGACTGTGCCTGAGGATGGAACCTGCGCCAACGCATCTCTAATACATGGTGGCCAGAGTGAAAACAAACCTGACAATCAATTGAATGGAGGTTTTTGAACTCTGGGTCGTTTGATTGTTGTTGCACTAAATGTGGTTCGTATCCTTATAAAAGATATGCATACATGCTCATTTAGCCTTCGTGTATATAAGATGATATGCAACTGTTTGCGAATAGTTTGCGATTGTAAAAGTATGTCATGCCTTATTTTTCGTATCCTTTTTGGCCATAGTATTCGCACAATCTCTTATACACATATGCTCGTCTATCGGCATAGATTCGGTTGTACACAGAAAATTCGTTTATTATTTCGTTTCGCCTGGTTCTTCGTATTTGAAGGCTGGCTGGATGGCTGCGCTACGCTCGACTTCAGAAAGCTCCTCCAGTTTGTTCTAGCAGAAAACGAACGAATCGCAAGGTTGCGTCTAACCTAGCTGGCATCTCAGCCATAATAGCGCCAGCAGCTTTAGAAGACTGGTTTATCTACAAATATTTTGGACGGAATAAACAATAAAATTAGTTGGATGAATCATAAATGAAAAATATTCAGACTATATAAATAGTTAAATTATACGAGAAAAATTAGCGATCAGAATATCAAGTTCAGCTGAAATAATGAGAATACTATTTAGCACCCATAATGGGAATCAGCTAGCCGGATACTATCATCTGTGAGCGAACAACACTAACACAGATAAACGAAGCAGAATCAAAGCCATCACAGCTGGAGCAGTCGCAGCAGCAGCAAAAGCAACAGCAACAGCAGCAGCAGAAGCACAAGGACACCGTAACTAGCTTACTATATAGGCTCAGCCGATCAAAGCTACAGTATTCGCAGCAGAAGCAGTAAAAGTAGCAGCAGCAATAACAGCAACAGCAGCAGCAACGGCACAAGTTGAAGGACCACAGAGAAAAGTACCAGAAGGAAAAGCACGTTATATGCAGACATTGGGGGTGATTTTGATTCAGTATCGTGTTGGGGGTGAAGCTGCTGATAATGTTCGCTTGCGAGCAAGTCTTATTCACTTGCTTTTCATATCCCATACATAGTATTATTTTTAAGAAAATTCTATACGATTTCGTTAAATCAAGTGCTATATTTATTTAAATAAAATATTATTACTCAGTGATCTATTATAAAATAAATTCTACAATAATAAACCATTATTATAGTTAAGTGCTTTTAAATAAAATCCGAAAAAAAAAATTACAAATATTTGAATTTTAATCTTGTTGAGTTTATGAACTTTTCCGAATAGATAAATCGAATCAAATAAAATAGTCAAATTTGAAAACATTTCATTAAGTTCTTCACATACTGTATAAATAGTAAATTTTTATTTACTTTTTCAAAATACATAAGAGAAATGTGATTAAAGGGTTTTTGTTGAAAGCTTCAAAAAAAAAAAAAAAAAAAATATTATTAAAAGAATATATCACAAAATAACAAATAATAATATTTTATAGTATTGCACTAATTTTTAAAGAAAAAAATATATAGTTTCATTTTACTATCAATAAATGAAATAAGGAAGACGAATTCAATTTTAAAACGAATATATAGTAGTAGAAACTAAGCTAAAACTATTTTTTTGGAGAATAATATTTTTTTAATAGTGTTCTTAAATAATTTGTTTCCATTTAAAACTGATAATTAATAAAAATAGTAAATATTTTTTATTATATACAAGTATAAAAGGACTACTAGCTTCCCTAATCCACCCCCAATACTGAGAAATGAATTTTTAAACATTTTATAAAAATCAAATTAATTACGAAATTTTTTTAATGAATTTACTAAAATTGTTCATTTTTAAATAAAATAAAGCTACAAAATGAGATAAGTGAATATTTTATGAGAGAATTTTCGCAATAATAATATTTTAGAATAACGAATAAATAATAATATTCATAAGTTATAATAATAATAATACAAACAACAATAATAGTTAAAATAAGTTATATTAATAATAATAATACCAAAATAATATTTTTAAAAATGATAGAAACCAAATAAAAAATTACCATAGTTTATAAGAGAAATTATATAAAAAAAAAAAATATTCATAGTTTGAGACATTTATAAAAAGTACAATATTCCAAAAAAAAACAACAACAAATAATAAAGTTTAAAGGATAAATTAATCCAAATTTAAAGATATACGAAATAAATATTTAAGCAGTTAGAAATTTATAAAGTATTATTAAAAATTAATAAATAAACAAATAAATAAGGGAGGAAAAATGGAAATTGGAAGTTCAATAGCTTTGCCTTTAAAGTTGCATCGGGCTTCAACACCTGCAGCTGCAGTCGCAGCAACGTCTAACCTGATATCATATCGTTTAGGTGAATCGCTACATATGGCCTCATTTAATGCTGATTCGGATACATTTAAGGTAAAATCAATTTTTTTTTTGCCGAAATAAGGACATCATATCTGTTTGTGTAGCTATATATTTGCGAATATGAACCTGTATGTATGTAAATAAACGCTTATAGAAGTGCTGTGATTAAATGGATAGATGGATGAGGAATGGACGGAAGGCCAAACGGATTTCGATGCATATGCATACTCTTATATGTGTACATACATATATCCTTCGTCCTTTTTTTGTTATTGTATAATTTTATAGAGAAATATTGAAAATGAAATTCACTGGCAAATATTGTACATTAATTGTTTTTTTAAAAGGTGAATATAGGATTTTTATGAGGGAATGTGAAAACTGAAATGAAAGCGCATAATAGTGTTATCCAATTTACAAAAAAAAGTAAAACTAATTCATCTTTCTTTTATCAAATAACTATAAAGGATTTTTCAAAAATTTGTACCTACAGAGGAGCGTTTAATAATATATCCATTGATAGTAGTTTTTGTTTAGTCTTATAATATTTTCTATATACCAAAATAGAATTTTTCTTTTATATTAAATAAATAATATTGTTACTAATATAATTTTCAAGTTTTGCAAGACTAGATCAACAATTTATTTAAAAATAATGAATATATTATAAAAATAAAGTTTTCCTTAAAGTTTTTTATTTAAATATCTCAGAGCAAAAAAAAATTTTTTTTTTCTTCAAAATTATTCATAAAATATTTTTTAAACTTTTAAATTTGTTTATATAAATTAAAATAATAATAAAAATATTGATAAATGTTAATTTTTTATCAAAATAATTTTCATGATTTGTCTGTGAATTTTTGCAAATTACAGGTATTAATTGGTAATTTTTTTTTTACAAACGAACTCTTTTATTTTTAAGATTAAATTTTTTCTTATTTTGAATAGAATTTTCATCAAAACTGGATTATGCTCTTTTATAATTTATTATTTAAAAATAAAGTTTTATACTAAATCAAAGTTTTTATTTAATTTGAGATATTTTAACGAAAAGATTAAATTTTTTCTCATTAGAAAATGTCCAAGAAAGCATATATTGTTCAGTAATAAAATTTAGTGAAAATTTATTGAAAATAATTTTTTCTACTCGTAAAAAGCGTTATCAGTTAAAAATAAATATTTCTTCTTAAGGATTTTTTTAATATTTAAGTGTTATAAAAAAAATATAAGGAATAAAAATATTTAACAGTTTGAATTTTTTGTAAATATTTTTAAAAAATTGTAGAAAATTTTTAAAAAAAATGTTCCTATTAAAAATTGCAAAAGTAAAATTATTTATTAACAAATAAATACTTTGATCTAATTTAATTACATAGCGACTATTGAGGACAAATATTAGCAACAATTTAATCAAATTTAGTTCGGGCAAATTTTGATGGGAATATATTCATAATTAATTTCCTAAACAAAAAGTATTTTGATTTTGTAACTGTTATAAAAACAATATTACTAGTCAACTAGTATAAAATTGGTTAAGTTATAAATATTTGAAAAGTTTCTAAATTTTTTATAACTATTTACACTATAATTACATATTTTTTTAATAATATTATTTACTAATTAATTTATTTTTAAAATAACTGATTTTAATATTTTCATAAAAAAATTAACTTTCTAAATTGTTTAATAAAATTTTTAATAACTATTTCTATTAGTTTGGATTCAAATTCAAATTATTGTATTTAAATTTTATGATTTTTCTGTTGGTACTTTTGCAAAAAAAATTTTGTTTTCTTTTATTTAAATATTTTCATTCTATAAGTTTGTTTTAACAATTTTCTTTTAATTTGTGTAATCTAATGGAAATTTATTCCAGTTTCAATTCTTGACTGTTCGTGTGAATAAGTACCATGAGTGATTTCTATAATTTTTTTTTTAAAAGTGGAATTATAATGGATATAGTTGAAATAATTATTTTATAATTATAGAACATACACGTAGATGTGAAAAATTTATTTACCATAAATATTGAAGAATTTGCGTATTTTGTGTTAAAAATAAAATTCTAATGAGGTAAATTTTTTTTCTTCTAATCTCTTTCTAGTCTGGAGATTATAACTTATTTAGCAGTGGTAGCAGTTCTAGTTTATCGAATGGTATTGGAAGTGGTACAAATGGTTTTATCGATGATATTAGTTCATCTTCTAGTGTTAATATATTTTTGGGTAGTACAAATAGTGCTACAATGATGGCCAGTTCATCAAATGTTAACAATTCAATTATAATTAATGATAGTGGGATTGGATTTAGTAATGGCAATGATACAACATTAATAACACCTGATCAACATGATTATGAACTGTTTTATCGACATTCGGTAACAATGACAGCAGTTTATTGTGTCGCATATATAATTGTATTTATTGTCGGTTTAATTGGTAATAGTTTTGTTATTGCTGTTGTTTTAAGAGCACCTAGAATGCGTACAGTTACAAATTTTTTTATTGTAAATCTTGCCGTTGCTGATATATTAGTGATTGTATTTTGTCTACCAGCAACATTAATGAGCAACATATTTGTTCGTAAGTATAAAATATTTTTTATTATATTTATTTCTTAATTATCTATAACCAATATTAAAAGTTTTTTTTTTTTGTAAATAAAAAGTACATTTGATTTATAAATGAGAAAAAATATGTAAATTTTTTTTTTATAACAATTAAAGGTGTTATGGTACTCATTTCTATTAACTTTAAAAAGGATATGATATAAAAATTTCGTTATTTTTACTATTAATATCTCATTCTATTAGTTTAATAGTAATTTTAATAGTTAATTTATCCATACAGTAAATTGATTTTATTTGTCAGATCTTAGATTATACAAATTTCTATGTACACGTTAAAAATAAGTTTGAAAAAAAAACAAAACAAAAAATAGTAATTTTAAAAATAAAATAAAATCTTTTTTACTCCAAATATTTCTACTTTTCTTTAAAAAGATTTGTGAAATATGAAAATGTTCTTTATGAAAATATTGCCTTTATGGGATAAAAATTTTTGAAAGGATTTATTGGATTAAATAAAAACGATTTCTATCTTGGAGAATTTTTCTATTTACCTTATAGCAAATATAAATTTTTAAATAAAAAAACTTATTTACATTTAATAAAAAAAAAAAAACAAAAACAGTAAATTTATGAATTGAAAATTTTTCTGTAAAATTTTTTAGATCTTCAAAGAATGTTATCATCGATTATTATTTATTTAAATAAAACTCTTCAGTTTCTGTTATATTGTAATAGGTACAAGTATACTAAAAATTATGCTTTGAATGAATACAAATTTATTGATCATCAATACTAATTATTTCTATATTTTTATTTTTATTTTTATATATTCACATTTACAACTGATCAATACATTATTAAAATTATTATCAGCATGAGAATAATAGTCATGCAAAATTTAACTTAATAAAAAATTAATTTCACTTTACCATTAAGTTTTTTGTTATTGATAATAATAATAATAGTTTTCAATAAACTCCTCTATACCTATTTGGATTATGTTTATTAATTATTCAAAATTTTATACAAAGATATATTTTGAAAATAAAAAAATTAAAACCTAATTATAAAAATGTAAATAATAATATTATAATTAAGTTAATCGGAAATTGTGAAAAAAATTCATCAAAATTTAATAAAATTCAGTTTTTGTTTTCCAAGCCCGTTCAATGTATTCCGTCCGATATTGTGGCCCAGTTTTTAACTAAATCGATAAGATAATTTTAGTATTTCATTCATAATAGAGAAATCAATTGGAATTTTTAATAAAAATAATAATAATAAAAAAAGCTAAACAGAAAATTTTCATATCATATATGGAAAATGATTTCGATAGTAATATTTGTATAGACATAATATTTTATGTGAACACGCGCATAGTATATGAATCGAAATTCTGTTTATGATTATTTCATGTGCTAAATATAATCATTTTCTGATAAAATTGTATTCTTGAAATAATTTTCATATTAAATAATTTCTCATTTGTTATTTTTAAATTACCAAAAAAAAAAAACGAAAAAGAAACAAAAATTAAATACAAATTTCTATGAGAATATAGTACATAGTATATACAACGTCTAAGATACAAAATCGAATAAAATTTTATAGTGCAATACAATCAAAAATATCAACTAATACAAATTTTCGTACAATAGTACATGTATGTTAATACTTAATGTCACTTTATATTGTATTTTATATAAAAAATTTTGCTTACAAATGAGTCTAATTGAATGAAAATACTCATTATGTTCCTATTTTGATTAAATATTAATCAACAGTAGTTGTTGAGAAATTTATTGTATATCTCTACTTTTTTCTGATTTTAACTAAATTAGTTAGTATTTAAATTAATTCTGATTGATAGACAATCAGTTTATTATGCAAAGTGCTTGTAACATTTACATATACTGAATACTCTAATATGGCAGATTTACAGACTTTATGAGGGTAAAGGGGTACTTTAAGTGCAATTGATTTGCTTCATTAATGAAGAAGAAAATTTATACCAGTACTTTTTATGAAGTTTTTAACCTCTTAGAAGAATAGTAATAAAAATATTACTATAACAAGATTTAAATCAACAATCATTAATATTATTATTTGGGTTGGCTTGAGAGTTGAATCTCTTAAAAGAGTATGAAATATTAAACTTCTTTGAATGTTCAAAAATATGAAAATAAAACTATTTTGCGAACAGTTAAACGGGCTTGAAAATTGTTTATTTCTATTCAAAACAACTTTGTTTCTAGTTTTGGTAGTCAATAGCACCGAAATCAATAATCTACATTGTGAGGTCCTTCCGAACAGGGCAGCCTTGTACTATGAAGAGCTATGGGCTTAGTATCATCATATTTTCAAAGCTAATCGCGACCTACTCAATTATTCTGTTCTCAAAAAAGATTTGCCATAATCTACTCAATAATAAAAGTGTCGAATTATGGAATATGATCAAGCTGTCCTTCAATTGGCTGAGAGTTCGGAGTCCAATGGCCCCAACTATTCCTAATCTGCCTCGCCTAGTAAAATAATATAACTATCGTAAAATATAAATAATTTTAGTTATTTATATTTTACGATAGTTATACAATAAAAAGAAAAAAATTTTAAAATGAATTTCTTTGATTTATTTTAATACAAACATATTGAAAAAGAAGTTTGTAATTGTGTTGGGTCGTTCGGAAAGTAATTTCGTTTTTTTAATTAAAAATAAAAAACGATTTTTTTATAGTGAATTAATATTTTATTGAATTAAATATTGTCCTGTCTGATCCAATAACCTTTGTCATCTTTCTGGCAGTAGCATGGTTTCACGCTCATAAAATTTTTGTTCTTTGCTGGCAAAAAACTGATCCTAGTGATTTTTGACCTCCTCATTTGAATTAAACATTTTACCATCTAAAAAATTTTGTAGAGACCGGAATAAATGATAATCGAAAAGTGCTAGATCTGGAGAGTATGGTGGGTCTGGCAGTATATCCCATCCAAGTTCTAAAAGCTTTTGCCGAGTGGTCAAACTTGTATGTGGTTTCGCATTATCCTGTTGGAACACTTTACCTTTCCTATTGACCAATTCTAGCCTTTTTTCTTTAAGTGAATCAATCAATTTGTCCAACTGATGACAGTACACTTCAGAATTGATCGTTGTGTTGCTCGGTAGAAGCTCAAAATAAAAAATCCCACCAAACAGATAGCATAACCTTTCGTTGATGAATATTGGCTTTCGAAGTGCTTTGAGCCTGTTTATCTTTTCTTCTCCAGGATCTTTTGCACTTAACATAATTGTAGACAACCCATTTTTTGTCTCCAGTGATGATACGCTTCAAAAATGGATAATTTTCTTGGCGTTTGAGAAGCAAATCACAAACATCAATGCGACGGCACAATTTTTTTTCCCGTAAGAAGATGAGGAACCCATACTACCAAAAAGTTACCGGAATTTATTCAGAAAATTAAAAATACAAGTTTATTCATCTAAATATATATTGTCCTCTTCAAAGTAATTCCCATCGACTTTAACACACTTATGCCAGCGCTTGATACAATCCTCGACACATTTTTTATATTCGGTTTTCGGTATGTCCATCAGTGCTTCCTGCGATTTTTCCATTACTTCCTCTCGGCTGTTGAAACGCGTTCCCCGTAATGGTTTTTTAATACGGTTGAACAGAAAGAAGTCACAGGGAGCCAAATCAGGTGAATTCGGTGGTTATTGGATGATATTTGTTGCATTTTTCGTCAAAAAATTACGAATAATGATGGCACTGTGCGAGTTTTCTGTCCACAATTCTGGTCTCTTTTGGCGAATTGCTTCACGCAAACGTCTTATAATGCCCAAATAATATTCTTTGTTTACTGTCCGGACTTCTAGCAAAAATTCATGATGCACTATACCGTTGTAATCCATGAAAACCGTGGCATTGCCTTCTTTTTTGACTGAAAACGACCTGTTTTTTTTTGGTCTCGGCTCATTTGGTGAACGCCATTTGTCGTACTCATACTCTCGGCTTATTTGGTCTGGATTGCGTGTCGTACTCATAAACCCACGTCTTGTCTCCAGTAATGATCCTTTTGATGAATGTGGGATCGGATTCAGCCTCGAAAATCATGTCTTTTGCGACGTCAACACGGTCTCTTTTTTGCATGAAATTGAGGTCTTTTGGCACCAACTTTGCTGCTACACGACGGAAACCCAAATCATTTCTTTAGAGAATCGTTGCCGAAACACTTTTCCAACATTTTCAATGTTCGTGCACCATTAAATCCGTTTTTTTAAATGATCATGAATGGTAGATTTCGATAAATTTAATCTCTCAGCGATCTCACGAGTTGTTATTCGCCGGTTTGTATCAATTAATGCCTTTATTGTGTCTTCATCAGCTCCAACTGGCCTTCCAGAACGTGGTGCATCTTCGAGATCAAAATTGCCGGATCGGAATTTTGCAAACCAGTTTTGGCACTGGCGCTCACTTAACACATCTTCTCCATACACAGCAGATAATTTTTTCGTTGCTTGAACAGCATTTTTATCTTTTCTATAGTAAAAAAAGTAAAATATGCCGAAAATGCTGTTTTTCACTTTCAACCAAAAATTACTGTGCAGAATCAATCGAATTTTTTCACTAGCAAGCCTTGCTATGTCAGCTGTCAAAATATATATGATTATGCGGCTTAAGTGTGAAGGTGTTTGTAAAAAAATACAATTCAGTCCTCTGTTGGGAAAAAACGAAATTACTTTTCGAACAACCCAATATTAAAACAATTTACCATAGGTCAATTTAACTAAAGTAAAACAAATATGAAAATGGCAAATAATTTTAGTAAAACATTTGAACAGTTATACTAACTACTTAGAAAGAAAAAAATATTTACTTTTTTAATATAAAAATATAAATGAAATTTGACAAAGTGTCTATTTAATAAATTTCATTTTATTAGAATTATCTTTTCATTGAAAATTATAAGTTGTATCAAATTTATGAAATTTATTACAGTTTTTTAAAGTATTTAAATTTAATTTCTCTCAATCATCTTTATATAAAATAAAATGAAAAGATAATTTCTTTACTTGCAAGAAGAAAAAAAAAACCAAAAAAAAATTAAATAAGACAGAGACTTTATGGAATTTATTTTGAAAATTTTAAGAGACATTATAATTACCTCTAAAAGCTAAGTAGTTTAAATAAAAGTGCCTATAATATTTCTTTCTTTATTTCTATACTTTTAAGATTTGCATTGTACACTAGCGCTGAAAAATATTTATTATGAAAAATAATTGTTTCTCTTTAAGGATAATTAAAATCGGTAAAGTTTTTCGTAATATTTTTTTTGTTGTTGAACATTTTATATATTGTACTTTCTAAAAGTATATTTAAATTTTGATCAAAATGTCATGAGAATATTTTTTTTATTAAATGTTTTTATTTTTTAAATGCAAGATAATAAAAACTCAATTTCTTAATGTTAAAAAATCATCTTCATCGATATTTTGCAATTAAAATATTTTTAAGATATGATGTTCTATTTTGAGCCCGAAAGTTTAGTTTTTAGAGAGCTTATCGACTCGGTTATGTTTTTTTTTTACTTGTGAAGTACCTATCATACTTTTGTCTTTGTAACGATCATTAATTGAATTGATCGCCGTCTTGAGGATCAGCTTTGTGAATTGCTAAAGTTGCCTCGTAGGCTTAGCTGAGAATCCTAAGAATTTGTATTGAAATCGTTTTTGAGAATGCGCGGAATTGGCCGATTTGGTTTATCGATATTTTTGTAGGTTCTTTGCTTTCTTGTATAAAATATTGTTGCTTTGGAATAGCAATAGTGGAAAAGGGTCTGTATAGAAGGATGAGTATCGAAAAATGTTATGATGACTACAAAAAGTAGCAGAAAAGTAATGAGACTCATGCAGTGATGGCACGCTTCAAATGGAATCGCCTTTAGCTCCTCGGTTACACTCTTTTGGATGTTATGGACAGAACCAAGATAATGTCCTTTTATGTATTATTTTTATCGTAGGGATCACAAAAAATGTAGAAAATTCACACCGATTTTTTTTCTGCCAAAAAATTGGTCATGTAGATATCTGTGACAGGGACTGTTATCATGAAAGAGGAGAACCCTTTTTCTGACTCTTTCAGGAACTCCTTATCAGTTTCATTGCTTATTGACGGTCTACTTTCACAAGATGTCTCACCGGTACATTGAGCGAGGTTTTTTTTATCTTACAGTTCTTCTCGGCTCTCATAAATGCTTTATGCTACACATCTTTACTTCAACATTTTGTTGTTTCTTTTCTTATAACTTACTCTAAAAACACAACTTCATCTAGCACGCATTATACGATCGCGCAGTTACTGGGATACATCTAGGAAGACCACAGGGCTGCCAGATCGCTCTAAGTAAATCCATCTTCATTACTTTTCTCCTATGTGTATATGCACCTCCTGTGTGTATATGTTTTAAATATATTAGAGCTATATAAAATATATTATATGTTTTAAATATGTAAGAGCCATTCCTATTATACTGATAAAGAGTATCTTGACAATGTGTTCGGATCAATCTTTATAATGATCCCCGATCCTTTTTAAAATTTAATAATATGTAGAGGAAATCTCATAATTATTTGCCAATAGCTAGTTTTTTCGACTCTTATTCTGAGAAAGCTTTTTACTGGTGTATTTTTCAAACCTAACAAAATGAATTCTTCACCCATTTTCGGAATTTTCCTATCTTATCTAATTTTATACCTCAAATAATCTAAGATATAAACTTGTGCGGCATAAATACACATAAATGGTAAATAACCTAACTTATGGAAAATGTTCTACATAATACCCATTCTTGAGAAAGGCTAAAAAGTGAGGTAATTAATTGCAGGCTAATTGCAAAGTTGTCCAGTATTCCTAAGCCATTCGAGTTGTTAGTCAACTCGCAGCTTAACAGTTCGGCTGAAAAGTTTATAAGATAACGTAACACAGTAAAAATATTTTTTTTTGCAAAATTCATTTTTATTATTCAACATAGATACAGCGATTATAGCGATCTTCCAACTTTTCGATACCATTTTCATAGTACTCTTTCGGTTTTGCCTCAAAATAGGCCTCAGTTTCGGCAATCACTTCATCATCGGTCTTAAATTTCTTGCCAGCGAGCATTCTCTTGAGGTCTGCAAACAGGAAAAAGTCGCTGGGGGCCAGATCTGGAGAATACGGTGGATGGGGAAGCAATTCGTAGCCCAATTCATTGAGTTTGACCATCGTTTTCATCGACTTGTGACACGGTGCATTGTCTTGGTGAAACAACACTTTTTTCTTCTTCAAATGAGGCCGTTTCTTAGCGATTTCTTTCTTCAAACGATCCAATAACGCTATATAATAGTCGCTGTTGATCGTCTGTCCCTTTTGGAGACAGTCAATGAATATTATACCATGCGCATCACAAAATACAGACGCCATCACCTTGCCAGCCGACTGTTGCGTCTTTCCATGCTTTAGATTCGGTTCTTCGCTCGCTCTCCACTCTGCCGACTGCCGATTGGACTCTGGAGTGTAGTGACGGAGCCATGTTTCATCCATTGTCACATATCGACGCAAAAATTCGGGTTTATTGAGCTTGAACAGCTCCAAACACTGCTCAGAATCATCAACACGTTGTTGTTTTTGGTCCACAGTGAGCTCACGCGGCACCCACTTTGCACACAGCTTTTGCATGTCCAAATATTCATGCACGATATGTCCAACACGCTCTTTCGATATCTTCAGAGTCTCAGCTATCTCGCTCAACTTCACTTTACGGTCATTAAAAATTATTTTGTGGATTTTTTTGATGTTTTCTGCCGTAACCACCTCTTTTGGGCGTCCACTGCGCTCTCATCAACTGTGCTCGTACGACCAGTTCGAAATTGACGAAACCAATATTTCACAGTTGAAATAGCTGGAGCAGAGTCCGGATAACGTTTGTCAAACCATGCTTTGGTTTCCACTGTATTTTTTTTCATCAAAAAGCAATACTTTATCAATACACGAAATTCGTCTTTATCCATTTTTTTTCCAATAACAAAAGTTGCTTCACTCAAAATGCTATATCTCACGAACCAATCGACCAATTGCTGTCAAATTTTGACAGGAATCATTTGAAGGATGATGCTTTGTGATAATTAAGTAGATTTTTGCAAGAGGCGTCAACCTTATAAACTTTTCAGCCTTAATTTCACCTTTAAAAAAGGCATAAAACGACAATTAATCTCTTAACATTCACTTCTAACATATATATTTGTAAACTTTTGTAATAGTATGTAAACTGACAGCATGTGCTCACTAAGTTATTTTATTAAATCTTCAGACATTGGGCTTGCCTTCAATGCTTATTGATTGATTTAGTTTCTACTTAACAGATAGAACTTGCAGTGTATCTTTCCTTGAATCTACAGCGAGACACCAGAGAGACATTAAAGCTTCATATGGTGTTCCTCAGGTTGGCCATCTTGGTCCCTTGCTTTTTTTTCTTGCAAATGATGATATCACCAAATCTAGAAATAGCGCATCCACAGATCTTATTGCACAATAAAGCCAAAATACCTCATGTAGGAAAGGTTGTGGTGCAGTTTTGTGGATATCGTAACACTTATTAAACACTGTAAAATTCTATTTTTTTTAAGGTTTCATATAAAAATGATTTAGATTTCATACAATATTAATTAAACTTCTTTTATAATGGATACATTTTAAATAATCTGATATTGAATCTAGAAAAAAGTAAACTTATGTCATTTTCTTGAAATCTCTACCCTTGCACTTCAAACAATAATTTTTCTCAAAGTAGTTCAGTTTTAGGATTTTTTAAGGCGATTGTCAAGAGACAGTTTTAGATTGCTCCTTAGTTAAATCAATCTCAGAATATGCATTTGTAGTTTGGAACACACTATTATATTAAAGGTATTGAATCGGTGCAACGTAATTTTTGTTAGGTTTGCATTGAAAGATTTTTTCAATGTTGGACCGCCGCAACTACCACTGTAGAAGATTGGCTTAATTTGCTTAAGATGCCTACAAAGTTGCTGATTTTGTATTTATCTTTTAAATTCAAAGATTGACTTTTAGGATCTTGTAAATATGGTTTCGTTTAGACGATTCAAATACTACTTGTGAAGAGTGTCTATTCTACATGTCAACTCTTCTAATAACGTCTAGTTATGGATTGCATGAATCAATTAACCGTATGTGTATTTCTGTTTGTGGTTGTAAGGAAATCGAACTTATTGCTTCAAGGACCCATTCAAAATACTTATTTTATTCACTTCATCTGTAGATCGAATTTGTATGATTTGTTTTGTCTGGGAAGGGTAGTTTTAATCATTCTCCCATATGAACCATATCAAATTGTTCGGTGAATCAACGATTGTTCTTCGAGTTGCAGCTTAAATCTTTATTTACCTGTATTAGATGTACACCTAACATGAGACATGGCAGTTCGTAGCTGGATGTAATTTCAAATTTTCTTAAAAGTTCATTTAATAAAAAAATCAATTTAAAACTTGATTGTACAATTGAAAAACATTTAAATTACTTGATTGTAACTACAATATAAATTATAACCGAAGTAACTATTGGGTTATTAGGAAAGTAATTTTGTTTTTTTTTTATAAAAACTGAAAAAAGATTTTCTTATAGGGAATTAATATTTTATTCAATTAAATATTGTCCAGTCTGATTCAATACGCTTTGCCATCTTTCTGGCAGCAGCATGATTTCACGCTCATATAATTTTTGTTCTTTGCTGGCAAAAAAGTGATCTAAGTGATTTTTGACCTTCTCATTTGAATTAAACGTTTTACCATCTAAAGTGCTAGATCTGGAGAGTATGGTGGGTGTGGCAGTATATCCCATCCAAGCTATACAAGCTTTTGCCGAGTGGTTAAACTTGTATGTGGTTTCCCATTATCCTGTTGGAACACTATACCTTTCCTATTAACCAATTCTGGCATTTTTTCTTTAAGTGAATCATTTAATTTGTCCAACTGATGATAGTACACTTTAGAATTGATCGTTGCGTTATTCGGTAGAAGCTCAAAATAAACGATTCCTTTGAAATCCCACCAAACAGATAATATAACCTTTTCTTTTGATGAATATTGACTTTCGAAGTGCTTTGAGCCGGTGCATCTTTTCTACTCCAGGATCTTTTCCGCTAACATAATTGTAGAAAACCCATTTCTTTTCCCCAGTGATTATATACTTCAAAAATGGATAATTTACTTGGCGTTTGAGAAGCAAATCAAAAACGTCAATGCGACGGTTCAATTTATTTTCCGCAAGAAGATGAGGAACCCCTATGTCGAGCTTTGAGTTTAAACCTAGTCGTTTCAAATAATCATGAACGGTCGAATTCGATAAATTTAATCTCTCAGCGATCACATGAGTTGTTATTCGTCGGTTTGCATCAATTAATACCTTTATTGTGTCTTCATCAGCTTCAACAAGCCTTCCAGAATAACGAAATTACTTTCCGCACAACCCAATATTAAGAAAAAGCCAAATGCTGATATTTTCAAGGAGAATAAATTTCTTAATAACAAAAATAAAATCAAGAAAACCAAAAAAATAAAAATCTTTCTACAAAAATTGGAAAAAGTTTCAAAATTATTTGACTTTTTATCATTGAGAAATAGATGATATAAAATAAATATAAATAGTTCAATATAAAAAAAATATTTTTGCAATTTTCATGCTGGAAAAGAAGTAAGAGAAAAATTACTGAATGATTTGAAGAGGGAAAACGTGAAAAGAATATAAAAATGCTCTCTTTCTGTCGGTATCCACATTAAACAGTTGGCAAAAAGCTATTTCTCCCGATGAAGGTGAAAGTTACCAATAAATTTTCAACAAAAAAAACAACGAGAAAAATATTATGAAAAGAGTAAAAGTAATCCAAAGAGTAGTAGTAGTAGAAGTATGTGTACACACAACTTTGGCAACTAGTCAATGGGGTGAAATTAATTTGCCAACTGCCCGCTGTAAATATTTCGTGCACGTACATAAATAGTTATCCATTTAAGTATTGTTAAATTACTGTTAAAAATTTTACCACTTAAATTACAATTAAATAATAATTTATATGTACTCGTACAAATATGTACCATCCCCGCAGGTTGGGGCGTTCTTCCAATCATACGAATTTATCATATAAGATTTGTACCATTCGTATCGATAGTAATTTATTTATTGTTAATAGCCAATTTAAAAATTTGTTGCTTCCACTTAAATATTAATTTGATAAATAATTTACACATATTATCTTCTGTAATTTATAACAAATTTATTTATTTCATATTTACAGATAATAATATTGATTTTTGTTATCATTATTAATTAAGTTATAAATATGAATAATTAAAATAGTTAATATCATATATCCATTATAAAAAGGATTTAATCAAAGCTACGAGGTTCGTTCAATAAGTCCTTAGAAAAAAATGGAAAAAACTGTTTTTAAAAAAAATTTTGTTTTATTTCTCAACATAATCTCCTTTTAGCTCTTTTCCAATCATTTTTCCAAAATTTTTATCCCGTCCAAAAAGTAGGATTTCGGAAGTTCTGCAAAATACTCATCCGTTTGAGCAATGACGTCCTCGTTGGAAGTGAACCGTCGTCCGCCAAGCCATTTCTTCAGATTGGGGAAAAGAAAATAGTCACTCGGGGCCAAATCTGGTGAATAAGCGGAGTGCTGCAACAATTCCATTCTCAATTCCACAATTTTGGCCATGGAAACAGCGCAGGTGTGCACACGCGCATTGTCCTGATGCAAGAGGATTTTTTTCTTCTTCAGATGGGGGCGTTTCTCCTTGATTTCCTCGCTCAACCATTGCAATAACGACGCGTAATACGGTCCTGTTATTGTTTTTCCTTTTTCCAAGTAGTCGATAAAAATGATGCCCTGCGAATCCCAAAAGACCGTGGCCATCACCTTGCCGGCCGATGGCATAGTTTTTGCCTTCTTCGGAGCCCGTTCACCATTGAAAATCCACTGTGATAACTGTATCTTTGTTTCTGGAGTGTAGTAGTGTATCCAGGTTTCGTCCACAGTGACATTTCGACGAAGGAATTCGGCAGGATTGCGATGAAAGAGTGCCAACATAGCCTTAGAGTCCACTACACGATTGCGCTTATTCTCCTCTGAGAGCAAACGCGGCACCCATCTTGCCGAAATTTTTTTCACAGACAATTTTTCATGCAAAATTAAAGCGACTGTACCTTGTGATATGCCCGTGGCCTCAACTAATTCGCGCACTTTAATTCGCCGATCGTTCAAAATCAGATCGTGGATTTTGTCGATGATTTCAAGAGTAGACACCTCAACTGGGCGTCCTGAACGATGTTCATCTTTTGTGGATGAACGGCCACGTTTAAATACATTCACCCAATTATAAACCATCGCAAACACAGGTGCAGATGTGCCATGAACTGCATCCAACTCGGCTTTGATTTCTTTCGGGCTTAAGCCTTTCAAATGGAGATGTTTGATGACAGCCCTAAACTCGCTTTTTTCCATTGTTATGCACAAATAAATGTCGTTAACTTTAATCGACGATAGAAATTGACCTAGCTATGGATCGAGCTGAAATTTTGACAGCTTTCCTGTCGATAATGCTACTTACAAAAAAAATCTTTATCGATACTACAAGCGCAATTTCTCAGATTTTCTAAGGACTTATTGAACGACCCTCGTAACAACTATTTTTAAGAATTTTTCTTTCGTTTATTCTAAGTAAACTATCCTTTCAATTTAAATCATTATTAAATAATCACAAAATCATCATTCCAAAATCTAATAAAGTTAGTAGTAGAAAATATAAAAGAAAATTAATTAAATATCTTATGCAAAATTGTTTATTTGTTTTCTTTTATTTCTGTTTTTTTTTTTTAAATCTAAAAAGGAATTAATTAAATTCTTCTCAATAAACTACATATTTCATACTTAGAAAACAAGTGTACAAAACAGACAAAATAATCACATTCGTAGTCAGTCTGATTTGGTTAAAAATAATTCTGAGAATGCTGAAAATTTTACAATTTTGTTCAATTTCTAGTTCAAGGTCCTTTTTCTTGTTGCTCACTTCTATAATCATATCGGAGAAAGTTTGTAATAGCAAATAGGAAAGGTTATTTGAAAAGTAAAAACCAGGCCCATACAAATAGTCCTTCTGTAGTTTAGTTGTTTTTGACTAGTTTTTAGTTATTTGATTAACATTTCTTCCATATTGTTATTTTTCTTCCATTTTCAAGATCTTATTTACACTTGTTGTGTTATTCATTATAAACAGAGTTATTCTGCAATATCCGGTATTGTAGATAAATTTTTTAAGGGTACAAAAAATGGGAAAATAAACGCATTTATTGTTACGGTCTTTAATTCTTAAGGACTCTGTCAGTCTATTTTAACGTACACAAATTTAATTATAATAATACGAGTATCATATATATTTGACAATGACCACAATTAGCTAAAAGTAATTCTTTGAAATCTTTTCAAAAATTAATCGAGCTTCGTAATTGTCGGCCAGAAATCATCCTGTTTTAGTAATCTTCCAGAAACCAAGATCAATTTCTTTTTACCATAAACGAGTATGTGTGTTGGACTATATTTCGTCTATGGTCTTTTCATACTAAACGATAAGGCTCGTTAGCTGTGGAGAGTGTTTTGTGTTTTGTATTTTGTGTTGTAAAAATTTCAATGAGCTACTTTTCATTTGAATTGGTTAATTACAGAAAGAATTATTTCACTACACAGTTACTAAAATAATTTTCTTCTATTCGTATTTTCACTTTAATTAATTGTGAAAAGATTACCATTTTTTTTTATTATTTTCCACTGTTTCCTTATATTCTGTTTTTATTTTTATTTTATATATATTCAAAGAAATATTACTATTGCAAAAATGTAATATTGAGAAGATTATTACTAAAGGTTTAAATACACTTTTTAGTTAAAATTCATATTATATATAATAATAAAAAAAATTTATAGTTTAGATTTAGATAAAACTGTTAATATATATAATATCCTGTATTACTTTTTGCAAGACTCGATGAAGATAATTTTCGATTATTTTTTTTTTCCAATTTCGACCTGTAATTCAGCAATTACTTAATGGATTTTGCTTTTTAAACGCTTTAGGGTTTGAAATTTTTTTCAAATAAGATCCGTGGACGCGCCATTTCTAGATTTGGTAATGTCAAGATCGTGCAATTTGACGCCATTGTTAAGATCGTGCGATTTGACGCAGAAAAAATCTAACACTGTCAAATCGCACAATATTGACATCACCAAATTTAGAAATAGCGCGTCCAGGGATCTTATTACGCAATAAAGCCAAAATACCTCATGTAGGATGGCTTGTGGTGCAGTTCTGTGGAAACTATATCTAATTCAGATTAAAATATTTAAGTTTGAGGTATTTTCACTTCTTCATTTTCAAAGAAATATGGGCCTATGGCACCTTTGCAGATCCAATAGATTTTTTGCAATTATTGGAGGATTTTAAGAACCGCATATGTGAAAATTTTGTTTATTGACATATGTGTATCCGCCGAGACAGAAAAATGAGTCTCATCGCTGATAACCATAATGTTCTTTTTACTAAATTTTCCACTAAATAAATTTTATATTATATAAAATTTATGTTTTACAATTGTCAAATATCAAAGGCGTATTTACACAAAACTGCAAATTAGATAGTTAAGCTAAATAATTTAATATTTGAATAGAAATATCAACGTTATCCAAAAAAAAAAATTCAATAAAAATTTTCAAAAAATAGAAAATACAATTTAATCATATAAGCAGTAGATATATTTTAGGAAAATAAAAATAATATGAATGATTTGTGGATTATTTTGTATATTATTGAAGATTCTTCTTATTTTTTTTTTATCTTCATAAAAGTGTGATAAAATGTGAAAACTCTCTGGTAGGTATTACTGGTTACTTATTATTTATAATACCCAAATGTGAACGATAATTTATTCAAAAATTTTATTTGAAACAAAAAACAAAAATGTAAAATCAAAAAAGTACTTGAAAAATGAACAATATTTTATATAATTTCACTCAAAAGCATTTTATCAACATCTTTTGCATAAGAACCTTCTCCCCTACTACTGATGACCGAAAAACCACCTAAAAAAAATTCTCTCTAAATTCGGATTCTTGTATTAAAATTTTCTTTTTCTCAACCTTAAACTACGAGTATGTATGGCAATTGAAAATTGTTCTTAAAAAGAATTATTTTTTCTTCTCTTATTAAATAAATTTAATTTTGCAATATCATTTCAGTTATTAATAAAATTTTTACTTTTAAAAAGCATATACGTATACTTTTAATTTTAATAAGCAAAATAAAAAATTTCTCAGATATCTCTTTAAAAGAAAAAGAGATATTTTCATTTCTAAAGCTCAGTCATATTTTTGTTGATATTTAAATAATTTTTCTACTATTGAAATAGAAGAGAAATCTTCGGACATAAATGTGGCAAAATATTTGGAAAATTTTATACATAAAAAATTTTTTTCGTATCTTCACATACATGAACATTACTATTAAAAAGAAATAAACAAAATAACGTACTATTGAAGAGACAATAATATTAAGAACGAAATATATAAAATTTTGTGATCCTAGCTTTAGCTCTTGGCATGGGTTCCTTGATACAAATATTCATTATGGGTTCCTTGATACAAATAAACTAATATTTTGGTGAACTCTTTACTTATCATTACCTTCTCAAATCCCATACAAATTTATTGTATAAAAACCTTTTTTGCTCTGACTATCTTCTTCGTAAAGTCTTAAAAAAAACAAAATTTCTGCTCCTCTTTACAAAAGAAATTTAGCTTCTTTTTCATTACTGCTCGCTTATCTTTAAGAGGACCCTCCCCCTACTCTTACTATGAATTTCCAAACTCCTTTCCTTCATCCTGCTTGAAAACCGTTGTTAAGAGCAGACAGTGTTATATATTTTTTTTATATTGTATATTAATATAAAAATAAATATTTCCTAATTTGAAATAACGGTTATGGACAATAATAGAGCAACCGTTATAAGTGTTTTTAACCCTGGATATATACAAAAAGGCAAATACTAATCCGTCTTTCTACACGAAACTTTTTCTAGAGCGGATGCGGCCATCGATGATAATACTACGTCTTATGCTGTCATTTAGTTCGATGACTCACTCATTTGTGAGCTTTACTTTGGAATTTTCCATTTTAGGGTGAGCTGTGGGTAAAGATCGCGGTACGTATTCCCACTCATCGAAACGTCACTTTCTTCAGTCAAAGCAACGCAGCCGTTGAAGATTTACGAATCTCATTGAGTGATCCTATTCTCAATATTATTCAAATTTCTTTTGAAACTGTTATGCTAGCCTAGGCCATAGTTTCATAGGTTTGTTCAATGAAAAATTTAATTTGTTATCAAGCAAATCTCTGGAATAGAGCATTATTCTGACGATTTTTGTGCGTCTGGCAGTACCATTGTTAAAGAATTTCATAGGTCAACTATGCTTCACCAAGCAACGGGGGAAGCTGAGACCACCAATCCGATCGTACGAGAGCTGTGTGCAATTATTTGATCCTTTTCACGTTCGGTGTCTCCATTTGTTTTGTAATATGCTGGGATGTGAAGACACTACATTGCCAACCTTCGAACCCACCCTACAATCTCCGCAATGCTGGGTACAAGCCTGTCACGGCAATGTTTACTTTTCGAAATTCACAATAATTTTCTTCTCGGAAACCACCCTTGCCCCATTTGCCGATCCTCTTATGCTCAACTCACTATCGTTAATCTTCTAAAGGAATATACCTTATCTAAACTTGCCCTTCTAATAAAATCTTCTCTATTGAGGAGCTTTTTTTTTTAATTTGTAAGAACAAACGAACACATAATCTACAAATTTTTAATTAGCTCTAACTGATCCATCCAACCAACAAATGACCGAGTTTATCCAACCCACATAATTACAGGTCCGCACATGACATAATAGCCATGGTACTATACCATGGCCTTTAGCTCATGTACCAGGAACCTCATAAAGAAACAACTTTGGGTGTTTCCACCTTTCGTATCAATATTGGAAGGCTTCAAATGGAATCGCCTTCAGCTCCTCGGTTACACCCTTTTGCATGTTGTTGATAGTACCAGGATGACTGTCCTTTCAAGGCATTTTTGATCTTGTTGAGGGTGGGGTGGTCTGATAACTCATAGCAATCCATATTTCTAAAAAGAAGCTCCTTGATGGAGGTGACCATATGACAGGAGGCGCTTTGTCAAGATGGATCATCCAAGTGTCTGCAATAACCGATTTCACACGAAGAACACTTTTTCTGTGACTTTCATGAACTTATACATCAGCTTCAATATAAATCGATTGTATGACCTCTTCCAATGAGTCATAAGGGAACATTCCTTATCAAGAGTATTCCCGTGCTCTTGATATGGACTGTTCCCTTTTGACTCGTTGTAAGTTTTCATAAGTTAAACTTGGGGATTTACTGCGAATTTACAAATTTCTTTCGTAACGCTTACTATTTAAATATTCAGACAAAATTTTCCCCAAGTAGTAATTTTAATAAATATAATCACCAAATATTATTTATAATTATTACATAAACTTATGGCTCATATCAATATTTTAACCAACATACAAATAATATATTGCAGATTATTTTTCTAGTAAAAATTATAAATTTCTAATACTTGTAGTTGGTACAGTTAAGAATTTTATATGTCACTTCTTTTAATTATTTGTCTGATTTTTACACCGAAATATTTTCATAAAATTCGTAAACTTTTAAAAAAAACTACCCTAAAATGGTTCAGTGATTTCAAGTATATATATTTTATCGAAACTTTCACATAAAAATCTAAAACTTTCCAGTACAATAAATTTCGATTGAAAATTGTTATTCTACGAACATAAAATTTAGTCAAAAGAAAAAATTTTCGGGTAGATTTGTTCCATATTGTTTCTCTTTCGGGTAGATATATTGCCGGATTATTTCTATTTATTTGTAGTTAGTTTTTTACTTTAAAAAGTTAATTTTTTTTTTAATTTCTTTTTATCTATAATATTGATAAATATATATATATATATACTCGTATATAGGTAACTAGAAATCGATGCCAAAATAATAATTTTATTTAATTTCTATTTTTTTAATTATTCAATTTATAAAATCTTATATGTAATAAATATTTTTAATATTTTTAAATTATATCTATTTAAAGCGAAGTAAAATTTTCATGCATGAATAATTCTTTTTGAAACTATAAATATTTTATAATAAAAACAAAATAAATATTTCAGTTTTTTGAATATTTAAAAGGTGATTCAATTTTTCATTTGAAGCGATTTTTCCTTTTTCTGTTTTTTTTATTAATAAATTTGTTCTAGAAATCGAATTAATTTCTTAGCTCATAAAAGTTTTTTAACCTAGAATCCTACATATGAGAGACTAAAAGGACTTGAAGTGAAGAGATAGTAAAAACAATTGACTCACGATCAAAGCTTACAATTGACAGTAAATTATTTATTTATAATGCATTACTTAACCCTATTTAGATCTACAGTCTATAAATCGGTTGTCCTACCAAGCCTCAAAATTCCCGTCATATCCAATTCATTTAGTAAAAAATCCTTCGAAATATTGTGAATGATTTTTATTACTCGTATGTTCGTAACGGGATTATACATTGTGATCTCAAAGTTCTTTTCGTACATCAATTAACTTTTCCTCGTTATAAAAAGTTGCATCTTTATTTATCATATGATACCAACTCTCATATGAGAGAGTTATCCTCAGCGACTGTCTCCAGTAAAATCCCTTGCCACTTGAATAGACAATAGTAACGTGCTTTATTGAGCTTATCAAAGGTTTAATTAAGTCTCAAGAGTCGAACTAGCACGGCTGAGTGTTAGTTCGGTCCTTCTTTTATGCTCCACCTAATTACAATGATATTTTTATAATAAATGTGCTTATTAATTTTGCTAGTTGTAGTTATCTAATTAATTAACTAAAAACATATAATATTGTTTATACGAGGTATCGCGAAAGACTGTTTAAAAAGTATCGCGAATTTTGTGTTTTTTCAAAAATTATTTATTTATTCATGAGTATCTATTTTGTTCGCTTCAAAGTAATCCTCACCAGATATTATACACTTGTGCCAACGTTTTTTCCAATCCTCGAAGCACTTCAAATCCTTCGATGCCATCTTTATCTCCTCAATCGTAGCGTAGCGTCGTCCTTTCAAGGGGTTGTTAAGTTTCGGGAACAAGAAAAAGTCACAGGGGCCCATATCTGGGGAATACGGTGGCTGCGGCATTATTAGTGTGTTGTTTTTGACAAAAAATTCGCGTACAAGCAAAGATGCGTGAGCAGAAGCGTTATCATGGTGCAAAAGCCAATTTTTGTTTTTCCACAAATCCGGGCGTTTCTAGCGGATTGCTTTGCGCAACTTGCGTATAACTTGCAGGTAATATTCCTTATTGACAGTTCTACCCTGTTGCAAGAACTCATAATTGATTGGAATGATTGAGCTTTGGTTTCCACGTCATAACCATAAACCCATGATTCTTCACCAGTTATGACCCTCTGGAGCAAATTTGGGTCGTCGCGGACAGAGTCAAACAGCTCCTTAGCAATATTAATGCGATGCTGTTTTTGGTCAAAAATGGGCAAAAATCAAAGACGCGCCAAAACACGTGCAAGCAAAGCAGCTGTAAAAAATTAACTGAATATTCAAAATGGCCGAACTTGTTGGCATAAGTGAGAAACATGAGTACCAACATAACGCCACAAAAAATCGAATATACGTAACCCGCGGAAATTCAAAATTCGTGATATTTTTTGAACAGACCTCGTGTTTAATTACTTCGTTTTTAATTATATAATATTTTATCAATATAACAATATTATCCTGTTTTCATAAATCCGTCAACAATTATATTTAGAAATTTTTTTTTTAATTTTATGAATTGAAAGTTAACAAATCTTGAAATTATAAAATCGACATCTTAAGCTACGCTTACATCATTCGAGAAATTGACGAATTTTAGGAAATATTGTAAATTTTTTCAGCTTGAACGGTGTAATACCATATATGCTCGAACGTATTGTACGCACACTTTCCCCTCGATCGTTCATGTTTTGAGCGAACAAAATATACCGATTTGCTCAAATAGCCTAATTAGCGCATAATTGTACCATAGATGCTCGATCTTTTGAAGCAATGAGTTCGAACACGTAGCTCGAAAGAAATTTTTTTAAGCGAGCTGCGCGTTCGAGCGCGAACATGATTGTAGTTTGGATATTTTGCAGTGTGATTTGTGTGAAAAATATTTGTGTATTCAAATTTTATTTTATTTCTGTTTCGATTTGCCGTTTATTTGTAAAAAGAATGTCACAAAATATATTTTTCAACTATAGCAGTGACGTTGAATTTCCCAGTCTAGATATTGGCGTATCTTCATTACCAAGATGATGAAAAGTGCTGTATAATTACTACCCGAAGTTTACTGTCCTTACCTGACCTCACCTCCCTCGGCACTGTTTTCACTGCAGCTCCATCGCTATCATACAACATCAGCCAAATCGTTGCAACTGCTACACTCATTGCTCCACGTCGTTTTATCTACTGCATTCTCTTGAATTATTCTATTTTATATTTTTTAAATATTTATTTATTATTTTCCATTTTTCTTGGTTACCAAATATATTGGACTACGAAATGCAATAAACACAATTAAAAATCGTTCATGAATACGAAACAAATGTCAAATGTGAAATGAATGAAGAAAAAAATCTAACGGGGCGAACTTTGATCGAGCTTAAGTGTAAGCACTGCTCAGAAATTGTTTGAGGGTTCGTGAATGTAATCGAAACATTTTCATTTCCCTTCCGAAGACTTGTACAAAAATGTTCGAGCAGATGTCCATTAACTCGAATGGTATAATCAGTGTTAAAATGTTTCTTTTAACTGAACGAATTTGAGACAACCAATTGGTTCGAATAATTCGAGCATTTGTCGAATGAACTAATCGTACTATTAGGAATAGTATTATTTTGCGACAAAATTTTATTTTTCCCTTTAAATCCTTTTGATTTTTTCACCTATTTATTTAGTCGATTTATAATTATTTACTTTTGAGAATTCAAATAAAAATTTAAAACAATTACTTTGCAATTTAGATGAAAATGAAAAATTAGAAGAAAAAAAAACAATTTTGAAAATTGTTTTTTTTGGCACAGAAATTAATTTAATGTTGCCAAATCATCGATAACACTCATCATTGGCAGCCAAACCAATACTAGGTTTGTACTAGATTTTGCATCGAAAAGAAAATTACGATTTCATGAACTCTGCCAACTCATCATTGAAGTGATTTTATTCTATTGGGAATGGTGGTGTTTTCCATTGGCATTTGTACGTGTGGGATTTTATGATTTACTCGAATCACGTTTTTATGTGGCATATTATATGGGATAGGTAAGTACCGAATAAACAGAAATTCATGTGCGTAAAATCTCATCGAGAAATCTATCTCGATGAAATCGACAACAAACCAAAGTGTTTAATTTAGATTAGAAATCCATTAATAGAATTTCATTTTACTCTTTGGCAAAGCACTTCCGTCCATTCAAGTGAACAGGAAAATCGTATTTAGATGTTAAATAAATGCATTTCCATTGAATTGGAACTTAAAACAGGTGAAAATTATTTGAAGAAGATGAATGAGTAATCTTTAGTAGCAATACACATATATATATATATATTTGTACTATAATCGTAAAAGATGAACAAATGTTGAAAGTTGAAGATAATATTCGATTCCTAAATGATTTACCTGGAAAATTACTTTTGGATGCCATTCACAAATTCTAATACACAAAAACGTAACATGTACGAATAAGTAATGAAGCACTCTCGGGGTCATTGTGTAATTAAATATTTCCAACCAATATTAAGGAAAATGAAGGCAGAATCTAAAGAAAGAGCATTATTTAAATTAATACAATCTGATCACAAATAAAATAAGAAAATTTGTACACAAATATCAAATCAGTCTTCAACTCCCAGTGGATATTATTTAGAATCCCAAAGTAAATATCCTTCACCGAATTTAAATTCTTATGCGTCTTTCTTAAGATATTATATAGACTTTATTTACTTATATAAACAGACATAGATATTTATATATATTTCTGAAAATATGTATGTATAGTATATGAGTAGATGAAAACTTAAATGTATTTATTCAGAAAATTTTTGTATTTTACATAATAAATAAATAATAAATATACAAATGATTTTATGTTTGTAGACAAATAGAATAGGGTAGGTCAAGAAAAATCAACTTCGAAAGGTACGAATATTGAAATTTAGAAGATTCGAACAAAGGTAAAAGCAATAAGAAGCACAAAAGCTAAAAAAAAAATGGCAGAAAAAATTTTGAAGATGGCGCCAGTAAAAAGTAGATACTTCAAAATGGCTACCGTCATACAATTAATATGTATAAAACGTGGTGGTTATCATCTGACAAATACAATCGTTTGATTTAATTAATCAACAACTTTTATTAGCTGCTCTTTTTCTGCATCCTTTTACTAAATAAAACGTGAAGTCTTGTGTTGTAGATATTTATTAAAAGAAATAAAAAAAAAACACAATAATAGAACATTTAATTTGTCCTTTATTTGAATATATAAAAATAATATAGAACTCGTTAGGATTTTTGTTTTGTTTAAAATATGGGCATTTCTCTTATTCCTATTATAAGATACTGTTCATGAGCCCAAAACTAAATATATTTTTTGTAACAGTTCCGCCATTTGAAAATTGCTAAGCATCTATATTTATGAAGAAAAAAATTATTTAGCATAAAGTTTGGCATTTTTTTATTATGGATAATTTTAATACCTACAAATACGTTAAAATGGAAAACTGGTGATTCTGTCATAGCCACGTTTCGCCCTTTAAGGGGGGACTATATCATTAGCGTTGAGGCTAATTTCGCCCACGGTGCTTACGTCAATAAGCAAAATTCTCTTATACAGGTCTCTAAATATGCACAAATAATTGTATATCTTCGAATAGTAACTGTCTTGTGTATAATTTGATCTGAAGGTGTCATTGGATCGTATTTCTTTAAAAATAAAGAAGAAGGGGCCGTTACCGTAAATTCTGAGCACTATGGCTATATGATAATTAACCTATTTCGGTCTAATATTAAGACTTAATTTGAACTGAATTTAAAAAAAGGCATCACAATACTTGCCTCGAAGATTGTGTGATTTGACGCCATTCTTGCAAAGTTTACAAAAAAATTGTTTTTATATAATTTAATAATCCTCAAATATGACAGCATTCATAAATCAAGATCTGTCAAATAATGCTTGAATTACAGTCCGAAATGTTTAGAGAAAAATTCATTTTAATGATGTTATAAATTAAATATAATATCAACTTCAATACAATATAATAAAATAAAATGTTTATCAAAACCTCAATTTGAAGTGCGTTTTATTAAACATGGTTTTCGAAGATGTATAAAGTGGTCCATCTAGCGGTTGCATTTTGAACCACTATTTATTTGAAGTACTTGAGTGTTAAATGTTATCAGGAATTGATAGATTGTTAGTTGAAAGTCTGAATTTTACGAAATGGTAGTCCATACGCTTGAAGAAAACTGGGAAATATTGAGAACTTACTTCCAAAGTGGTGAGTCTTCAACCCAAACTGTGAGAAATTTAAAAAAAAATGAGTAAAGATCGAATGCCATCACGTCAACTTGTGGACAAATTCGTGAAGCGATTTCGCGAAACTGGTTTATTGGTTGCCAAAGCAACTTGTTCCCGCTCTAATACAGTCACCGTTCTCAGGAATTAAACCTCAACTCGTCACCGTTCTCAGGAATTGAACATTTCTCGTACTTCTCTGTTGAGAATTTTGCACAAAGACCTCAGTATGAAAGCTTACAAAGTTCAATTATGACCGTCCGATGCATTTTCGGTTTGCCCAATGGGCTCAAGATCAATTGGCCGAAGATGAGCATTTTTACCGAAAAATCATCTTTTCGGATAAGGCCCATTTCCACCTCAGTGGGTATGTCAACAAACAAAATTGTCCCATCTGGGGCTCAGAAAATCCATACGTCACCATGGAAAAGCCGATGCATCCACAACGAGTCACAGTTTGGTGCGGATTTTGGATTGGAGGCATCATTAGTCCGTTTTTCTTCGAAAACGATGAAGGAGCCGCCATTACGGTCAATAGTGAGCGCTATCGTTTCCAGAAGTTGAAGAGAATGACATGGACGACATTTGGTTTCAACAGAATGGAGCCACTTGCCACACAGCCAACGTAACAATCCAACTTTTGGGTACTGCATATTAATTTTTTTAAAAATTATCTTCTATAAATTTCAAATTGAATTTTTATTATAAAATTGAAAAATATAATTTAAAAAAAAATAGTCAGATTGCTTTTTGAGGATTGTCCAGAAGTTATCCTCTCGTTCTCTACTATATAATTTCTATGGGGTTGTGATTTGGTTCTTATGGTGGCTATATATTATTTTATAAAATCGAAAATCTCTACGTAATTTCGAACTATTTTAAGGTTAAGTAACTTGCTGCACAATGAATCCTTTATCAACTCTAACCAAAGCCGTGATGTCAGAGCATTGATCTTTAAAATATTTAGATTTAAATATTCTTTCAATTCACATGGACTTTCCTACATCGTATATAGAAGGGCGACCCAAACTACGAGTATAATCAAGCCACCGCCTTGCTTCACGGCTGCCATCACAGCTTCATGCGACGCATGTAAATTTTTCTTTTAAGCCCAAAGATCTGACACTTTAACTCATCCATCCAGAGTACATTCTTACAGTCCTCAGCAGTCCAGTTTTAATTGAATAAAGCCCACCCCATTTTTTTAAAATTATTTTCAGGGTGTAGTAATCGTTTTCAACGAAATTGAGATGTTTCAAGTCTCCGTCTTCTTTTGCCTTGTTGCGCAAATTAAGCGATCCTTGTGGCAAACTCTAATAACTAAGTAACACAAATATTTAGCTGCTATCTATTTTTTAAATATTGCAGGAAATTATAAGAAAATATTTTAAATATATAAAATATCCAAAGAAATAATATATGTTTTCGATTTATTTAAATTTTAGCCAAAAGTATTTTAGAGAATATGCTACGAGGGTCGTTCAATAAGTCCTTAAAAAACCGAGAAATTGCGCTCGTAGTGTCGGTAAAGATTTTTTAAGTAATTGACCTATGGTATGGATCGAGCTGAAATTTTGACAGCAGTAAAGCTGTCAAAATTTCAGCTCGATCCATACCGTAGGTCAATTTCTATCGTCGATTAAAGTTAACGACATTTATTTGTGCATAACAATAGAAAAAAGCGAGTTTAGGGCTGTCATCAAACATCTCCATATGAAAGGCTTAAGCCCGAAAGAAATCAAAGCTGAGTTGGATGCAGTTCATGGCACATCTGCACCTGTGTTTGCGACGGTTTACAATTGGGTGAATGAATTTAAACGTGGCCGTTCATCCACAAAAGATGAACATTGTTCAGGACGCCCAGTTGAGGTCTACTCCTGAAATCATCGACAAAATCCACGATCTGATTTTGAACGATCGGCGAATTAAAGTGCGCGAATTAGTTGAGGCCACGGGCATATCACAAGGTACAGTCGCTTCAATTTTGCATGAAAAATTGTCTGTGAAAAAAATTTCGGCAAGATGGGTGCCGCGTTTGCTCTCAGAGGAGAATAAGCGCAATCGTGTAGTGGACTCTGAGGCTATGTTGGCACTCTTTCATCGCAATCCTGCCGAATTCCTTCGTCGATATGTCACTGTGGATGAAACCTGGATACACTACTACACTCCAGAAATGAAGAGACAGTCATCACAGTGGATTTTAAAGGGTGAACGGGCTCCGAAGAAGGCAAAAACTGTGCCATCGGCCGGCAAGGTGATGGCCACGGTCTTTTGGGATTCGCAGGGCATCATTTTTATCGACTACTTGGAAAAAGGAAAAACAATAACAGGAGCGTATTACGCGTCGTTATTGCAACAGTTGAGCGAGGAAATCAAAGAGAAACGCCCCCATCTGAAGAAGAAAAAAATCCTCTTGCATCAGGACAATGCGCGTGTGCACACCTGCGCTGTTTCCATGGCCAAAATTGTGGAATTGAGAATGGAATTGTTGCAGCATCCCGCTTATTCACCAGATTTGGCCCCGAGTGACTATTTTCTTTTCCCCAATCTGAAGAAATGGCTTGGCGGACGACGGTTCACTTCCAACGAGGACGTCATTGCACAAACGGATGAGTATTTTGCAGAACTTCCGAAATTCTATTTTTTGGACGTGATAAAAATTTAGGAAAAACGGTTGGAAAAGTGTATAGAGCAAAAAAGATATTATGTTAAAAAACAAAAATTTTTTTTTTTAAAAAACAGTTTTTTTCCATCTTTTTCTAAGAACTTATTGAACGACCCTCATATTATCAAGGTGGCTGCATACTTTTGGCCTACAGTGCTATTATTTTTAGATAAATAGTGCACATATAAATTCTTATAATTCGTCATTTTCTTATAACAAGTCATAATGTAATATTATAATGAATTTTTTTTTAATTAAGTTATTTTCTGATTTAATTTTTGATAAAGTTGATAGACGATGACAATTTCTTCAAATTTTTTGTAATTATTACCCTTCTAAGTAAGAAATTCGTTATTCTTCTTTTTTCTATCAACATTTTCGTTTTTTTATTTATTTTATAAAAAAAATAAGTCTGTTATTATCTAAAAGAGAAAAAAGCAAAAACACTGCAAAAGTATTTTGTTCATAATTTATTTACGGAAATTTTTCTACTGTTCAAGATCAAGGTTAATCTTGAAATATTATGAATAAATGCGTTAAGAAAAGATGCTTCCTCCTTTTTAAATATTAAAATTTATTGATGAAAACAGAAAATGTTTACTAAAGAGACAGTATATCCATCCTAATTTGGGAATCCTTAAGGGTATATATATTTATGTATATGTATGATATAAAGTAAATTGATCTAGGCCAGTTCTGTAAAAGTTTTATAAGAAAATTTTCGTATAGTACAAACAATTTGATAAAATAACATGTATTTTTTTTTTATGATATAAAAACAGAAAAAAAATACTTATTTTGTTTTATTTTAATTGGTATACATCATATTTGTAGATGAAAAATGATTTTTCTACAATTGTCTTATAAAAAGGAATGTGAAATTCATGAAAAAATTTATAAAAATAGAACAGAATCGCACTAAGTACAATTTTAGTAACTCAATTTACGTGTATTATGGAAGAGACTAGATATATAAAATTTATCTTTTGGAATAATTTATTTCATAAAATATTGGCTAATTCATAAAAAATGTACATTTAAGAGCATCTCTATTCTACGAGGTGTGGAACAAAAGTAATGAGATTGATTTTATTTGGCAATAGTTTTATTTTATTTTTATACATCATCTGTAGTCTCTTAAAAATAGTTTCCTCGGGAAGGCTACAACTGGAATCGTCGTTAGGTCTTTGGTTACGCTTTTTTGGATGTTATTGACAGTACTAAGATATCGTACATTCAAGTGGATTCTGATTTTAATAAACAAACAAAAACCACATGGTCATTGATTAAGTGAGGAGATTAATTAAATTGTTTAATTTTTTTACCCAAAAAACATTCGTAGTACATGGGGTCTTGTCATGTGGAGCATTAAAGTGTCTGCGATTTGACGCGAAGAACCCGTTTCTGAACTCATTACTCATCAGCTTCAATAATATTCGATGGTCAAACCTCTCAAAAGAGCCCACACTTGTTCCACATTTTTATCAGTTTTCGATGTTTAAGATCCTCGGCGCAAGGTTCATCTTAGACTGCTTCTAGGCCTTCAAAAATTTTTTTATGCCACAGAAAAACTTGTTCTCTTAATAAGGATTATTCCCCAATAAAATCATTTTCGTAAGTAAAATTCGCGGATTTACCAAGTTTAATACCTATTAAAAAACTGCGATATACAAAACTTCAAAAGTAAACAAGTCCAGTTGGCGACCATGAACATTTTTTTCAACACAAAAGAGGTCCCGCCTGAGTCTTTATTTTTCATTTAAAATAAGGTCCAATAAGAAAACAGCGAGTTTTTTTGAGCTTTTTGGGGATTTCTTATCAGATTTAATGTTAATCGAACGTCTGCCTTCACAAGAGCTTTAACTCGTTCCACATTTTAATAAGTTTTCAATTAATCATCGTTGCAAAAAAAATTCTTCGTAACGCACTACAAGAATACAATTTCCGTTTTAGTATCATTACTTTTTTGTCACCCCTCGTATTTATTGTTCATTCAACAGTTAGAAACTTAAAATGTTGCTGCTTTATTTTCAGCTGATTCCATCTTATTTCCATCTTATTATCTTTGCTAAAGAAAGATATTATACAATATAAAAAATTAAAATTAATATAAAATTTTATTATCAAATAATCTTCGTTCTCTGCGGAAAATAGTTAGTCACAGTATCAAGCCGTGATTATTATCCTCTAAAGGAAGCATGTAACTTTATATTCTTCATAAATATGATTAATACTAACAGAAAACGTATTAAAAATATTTAAAATAATCAATAGATTTTCTATCAACTTTATAAAAAGTAAATATCTAAATAATATGATAAATAATAAATTTCAAGTAAAATTAATATGACACTGTCATTAGACAAATTTAACCGATAAATACACGTACTTATAAACACATATGCCTACAAAAGCGTACTTTAAAAATATTTTTATTTGAAATTTATTGCACAAAAAATGTGTCAATAAAATTCCAATCAAATCAGCATAAAATGATAAAAAAAAAGAGAGAAACATATTGTAGTATACTTGCAGGTTAGAATCATTTTTGATATTTTCTTATTTTGATAAAATATAATGTACGACCTCACATAGAGTTGTGGTTCATATCAATTATTTTGATTGTTGCATCGTAACCGTCTTACTCCTTTCACCATCTGAGTAAGTCATTTTGTTCGTATCTTTTATTGTGAAGAAAATTTGTGAAAATAATTCATTGCCGCAGTTAAGAAATGATCTATAACAACTGACTGATGTGACAAAATTTTCTTCTACAATTCATATGCAAATCACTTTTGAAAATTGTCTAAAACTGCATGAGGTAAAGTGAGTCAGGCGGCAATATGGCAGGTGAAAATTGAGTGCGTGTACATTCAAGATGACACTTGAACATGTTCGATCTATGTTGTACGTTTTCAGAATAAAATCTTACCAAAGCTGTAAAAAGGTAATTTCAAAGACAAAAAGGGATTTCCAAAAGATGACATAAATTCTATAAACAGTCTACAGAAAGTCTCCTTGCATTAAGTAACATGAAATATTGTACTTAGACGTGATGTCATATTAAATAAAATTGTTGATCAAACGAAAAAAAGTTTTAGTTAAATTGTTAGTGAAATATTTAAAAGGCTGATTATTGATTTAATGCAAAAATAGCCAAGAACTTATTTATTTTACAAGTTGAGAAAAAAAAATTTAAAATATTTTTTTTTTTTTATAAATTTTAATAAGGTGTGGCTGAAAAGTAATGCAATTGGTATTAGTGAAAACAATCTGGTAATACTGAGGTCTTTTCCTACACAGAGCTTATCCGTGGTAATGTCTCTTAGAACGTTAACTCCTCTTGGGTAATTATGCGATCCTATAGAGTAAGATAATTGAAGTTGTTTTTTTATTGTAAAATTTCGGGTAACGATGTGCCATCAAATTTGTGCTAAGCTTGATGAGTCTACGAGCTAGACTTATGTGGAATGTTCTTTGTCAAGAGCACAAGTTTTTTCTTTTGGAACGAGTGAGAAAGTTTTTCCTTTTGGAACGTGTGAGAGCTTTTATGAGGTCATACCGTCGATTAATATTAAAGTTGATTAGTAGCTAAACTACTAATTCAAGCTGATTAGGATTCAGGGGCTCAACATAACTGATGCAAATGTGGATCGTGTAAGGACAATTATGAGACTAAACCATCAATATGAATTGATGCTGGTCAGTGTACCTTAAAACGCTCAGAAAAAAATGAACGCCTCTTGTTATACGGAAATCTTTATCAATGAGTTTTTACGGAAAAAGGGATGCCTGTGACTCTTCAGAGGAAAGACCATTCTTCTAACAGACTTTGTTTTGTTCCCTAAGATCAGAGAATTCTTGAAAGGATGTCATCTTAGAACTGTTTTTAACATCCAACGGAATGTAACCGAGGTGCTGTAGGCGATTTACATTTTTGCCACAAGCCACGAGCCATGAAACATCGCCACGATAATCAGGCAATTTGGCGACCTGTGAGTGCGTTGGTTAAATGGAATCGATGTTTGGTTAGTTGGATTAACCAGTTAGAGGTGATTAGTACTTTTAGAGTATGTTAGTTTGCTTTACAAAATTAAAAATATTACTTGAAAAGCTATTGAGGTATCTAAAAGCTCCACAATAGGGTTAATCTCATTAAAACAGAAATTTTGGTAAGGTAACAGTCCATTAGAAGTGTGATAGTGAGTTTAATATTACAGAAACGGCAGAAGAGAAGAGAATGGTTTCCAAATAGAAAATTATGTGTAAGATCAGAACGCTCTATCCGAAATCTGAGCAGTTTCCGTGCACAAAATTTTGTTATGTTTGTCGAATAGATGGGTTTGCCAATAGTTGGCCAATGTTTCAAAAGAAATTTTAACTACTTGTCCAGTCCGTATGTCTACGAATGTCAAAAGGTGTTATGTGCCATTTGGATAGCAGGTGTGGCAAGTTAGGAACTGATGTCATTATCGAGCGATGGAGAGTTTCCCCTGCCAATTGATCGGCACGCTTGGAACCCAATGCAATTTAACATTCCTATTGTTAGGCAGGTTATGTCGAATATTGTTGAGAACAGGATCACTCAATGATCTACCAAAGGCTTCCACGGCTGCGTGGCTGTCACTGAAATATATTACAATGATTGGGAGTGCAAACTGCAAACTATACCGCCATCCTGATTGTCCACAACTCACCTAAAATGGAAAATTCCAGAATAAAGTTAAAGCATCTGGAAGCCATCTAACTCAATGACTGCGTAAGACGAAATGTTATCGTCGATGGCCGAATTCGTGAAAAACGACCTCGTTTTATGCCAAAATTTTTTTATATAATTCGAATAGGATTCAACAAATATAAAAATTGAGTACTTTTATTACTGACCACCGAGTACTATTCTAAGGGTTGCTTATCAAAAATTGTCTTTAACAGCTTATTATATTCTTGTGATATTTATACGATAAACTTTTGTATATTTATTATGACAATTTTAACTATCAGAACATGATATTTATACATTTTTTGTAAATTTTTATATTTTCCTTATATGAAATAAGTTCTTTCAGTATAAAAATGAAGAATAAACAAAAACAAATTAATTAAAATGAATAAAAAATTATTAAAAATGGTAAAAAATCAATAAAATTATAGAAAAATAAAAAAAAATATATTTAACGTGATAATAAATATAAAAAACTTTTATTTTCCATTTATCTTGAACACATAATCAACAAAAAAAAAAAAAGAATGTACGGAATACAAAAAAAAAGTTTCCTTTTAAATGGATCCTTTGAAATTATTTCGGCTCAGTCAACAGAAAAATTGTTCTCGGATTGAGAACGGTTGCACGCAGAAATCAAGGGACATAAGGAAATTGGGCATAACATACCATACCATTGCAAAAAGAACCCAAACCATAACCAGAACGGCCCAAAACAAAACGTATTAGAACATACCGGATCGATTTCGTGACGGGTAATCGTTTTTCTTGGTCAAGTGGCCAGAATAATTACATGCAAATGTACACAAAACAATGAGATAATGAGCCAAAGTGTATTACAACACCGAATTGAATTAATTTCATTTGTAAGTTACATTTTAAATGGATTCCTTTTTGACGAGCATAAAAAATTATGTAATTTTCCTTTCGACTGAATCGAATGTTTTGTTTTGGAAATTAAATAAAAGAAAAATCAATTCTCGCAACCTTTTGATTGAAAACCTACTAGAAACGTGTACGTCGTTTGTTGACTGTACGAGTACGTATATTGTGTATCTAGATGGCACTCCATAGATTTTATACCTTTTACGATATATTGTACTATATACATTGGTTGATAATATAGGAAAGATCGCTCACAGTTTATGCAGTCTTGAGACCAGGTGTACAAGCATTCATACTAATCTATAGGTAGAAAAAAAACCAGTAGACATAATTTTTTCTATTCCTAGCTTAGAGAACCATTCGAATAATGAATGTTAAAGGAAAAAATAAATTAGTTTTCCACAGCAATCGAAAAGGTAATACATGAAAAATTCGCAAAACTGTAGCAAAAAATTTCTTGTATATCATTAAGTTTAGGGAAAAAGGATTTTTTGAACATGAAAAACTTGACTGATGAGAAACAACGGTATGGTGATCATAGCGCCACCACCCCCCCCCCCCCCCAAAAAAATAGGTAATTTTCTATTTATCTATGTTCAGAAGAATTGTCTCGACAATGTTGGGGAATTATAATTTTTTCATTACTCTATTTTTTATTGAATTATACTCAAATAGTAGGTAGTTTAATATTTATTGAATTACCTGGAATATACGATAGCAATTGTAAGAGTAAGAAACAATCTAAATGCAGAATAACAAAAATGTATGGTATTATTTTGAATTGCGTTCATTATTTTTGCAAAATACCTTTTTTTTCGGAAAGACGGGCAGAAGAGAAGAGAAAGGTAAACTCCCCAACATCTTTCGAAAAGCAATAATATAAAATTATTATAAGAAAAATCAAAAAAAAAGGGATAGTTGAAAGAATGAGAAACTGAACAAAAAAAAAACCCTGAGAAATTTTTATTGAAAATTGATGGAAATTTGAAAGTTGGAAAAAGGATCAAAATTACACTATTCAAAATTAATCTTTTAGTATATTTCAGTGGAAAATAGAAACATTTGCTTCAAATGAAATGGAATATCAATGATCTATAAAAAAAAGGGGAAAGTGAGCCAAGAAAAAATTGCCATTGAATTTATCCAAATAGAAGATATATATAAGAACGGATAGTAATAGTCGTAAGATAGGCAACCATTGGAGGTGTAGATAGTGGTATAAAAAATTTAGGAATAGAGGTGGAGATGAAGAAGGACAATAAGGACTATATGGAAAAAATAATAATATAAAGTATGCGGCTAAATTCTTTACTTTCTTATATATATGTGTATACCAAGAGTCAATTCAAAAATTTCTTATCAAATTTGCATTTGAATAACCATTTTTCCATTTCATTTTTGTTCTGAGGATAGAGATGGGCTTCCATCTTTATTTTTTAGTTTCATTTAATGTGTTCCATTTTTTGTCCTTCGGTTTATTAGTTTTTTTTTGTCCTCTGTTATTTTCTATTTAGGCAAAGAGAATACTATATAAGAGTAAATGTTAAAAATTGAATTTTTTTTTTCATTATTTATAATAAAAATAAAAATAAACCATTTGGGTATGAAATTAATGAAAATTCTACAATAAATAAAAGTTTAGAGGGAAAAAGTTAAATAAATTAGTTTTGCTATAAGCCAATAATAGTCAACAATGTTATTAAAAAAATTTACACTTATTAAAATTTTAATAAAAAACTTACTAATGTGATTTAGTTTTTTCTTTTACATCTAGGGTAACTCTTAAATTGTAAATTTGGCTAGTGGTCAGTATGGTTTTGTTAGCTGAAATTTATGATTATTCTAGATATGAAAATTATGATAAAAAAATCTCATAAAAAATTATAAAATGAAAATCAAATGAAATATTCATTTCCAGATAGGCAATATATTTTGGTAATAAGTATAAAAATGAAGTTATTGTAATTTTAAGAAGAATTTTAATTTAATGAATTTATTCTTTGACCTAAATTTATATAGTAAATATATAGGGGAAAACTTTTCGAAATTAGACCAAATTGAATATATATTTTAAAAATTCATTCATTATTTCATTTTGTTTGAGAGCTATTTTATGAATATTTGAATTTTTATTGACCACACATCATGATGACGGAAGATATTAATTTTTTCATTCAGCACAATATTATTCTTTGAAATGATGCGGTACATTAATTCTTATATGGCTAGAAAGTTTTGTATTCATTTATATTTTGGGGTCAATATAATCAAAAAATAATTTTTCCATTCTTCTTTTTATTAATAAATAATGAAAGTTTAGAATACATTCTATACTTTGTACAATAACAAAAAATATAGGTCCTCTGTGAATTTTTTTGTTTGCTCTTTTATTTTATGACTTTTTTTTTACTACAATTTATAATATAAAAAGATATAAAATGGGAGCAAAATTTTTACATAAAAATATTAATATATACTAAAGAAATTCTTCTAATTCAATTTATTTTTATGTTTAGAATTTTTTTTTAATAAAATCCTTATAATAATATTAACACTTGAAGGTTTTTTCACAATTTGAATTTGACTGTTTCATAAAAAACCTTTATTATTCCTTTATTATATTAAGAAAAATGAAATTTCAAAACCATAATAAAATTAATTATTTTTAGCATCCAAAATCGTTAATAATCAAAATAATTAGCATGAAACATTTCTAAGATATTTGGCAGATCAGTGATGATTGTCCGTAATAATAGATGGTAGTTGTCTTGAGTATTAGAATTGTATAACAGTTTGCTTTGGTTGATTCCGATGATTTTGTATGGGTTTACGATAGTCAACATTAATTAATGATATTTTTTTCCTTTTTTTAATTTAAAAGATAAATATAAAATAAATTATTTAATTCTATATATTAAAGTCTAAGTAATATATATATATAATTTTTAAACTACAATATAAATATAGAAAATAGAAAATTACTATAAATCGCAATAAAAATAGAAAATTATTGTTACCTTTCCAATAGGTAATAAATGTTTGGTAAGTTTTTGTGTTGTTTTTTTTCCTCACCAAAATAGAATATTCTACGACGGTTTTATTCTATAATTGTATTCGAAAGGATAATAAATCTTGTACAATTATTTTTAGCTTTGCCTAAATTGATATTTTCTTATATGAAATTGTGGAAAAGAAAAATAAATAAAAACGTCAATAAACTGATTTGGAAAAAGTATTCATGAATCAAATAAATTATATTGAAATAAAAAAGTTAACCTATTATCAATTATGATAAAAGTTTACCTTTTTTTCTAAATGAAATGAATTACGTTACACTCGTAGTATTATTGTTGAGCATATATAACTTTTAAAAATAAATGAATAGAAATGAATTCGTGTCATTGTAGAAATATTTATTATAAAAAATTGAATCTATTATTTATATTCTTAGTTGAAAGAATATTATATCTTGTTAAGTGAAAAGGAGGAAACTATTATAGCTAAAAAACATACGTCTGCATATGTAAATTTGTGCGTACTATTAGAATATATCATCTACAATACAATACATGTTCATGACTAAAGTGATTTGTTTAGCATTTTTTATAAAAAAAATTCAGTTTAATCTATGATAATTGTAATAAAGTACATTTATTGAATAAAATACATATATTATTTCTTATATTTACTATTAAAATTGAAGCCAATTAAAGCAAACAATTTTTTTCTTCAAAATATTGACTCAATTAAGTGTTGGCAAAAGAAAATGGAATTAAAGAAAATCAAATTGGATATTTTATAGTATTAGCAAAAGTCGAAAGAAAATTGTTTTTTTTTTGGAAATTTAAGAAATTTCATTTCTCAAGTCATAGACACTAAATCGTAAACTTAACCTAGACCCTTAGGTACTATAATCTAAATGTCTCCAGTCATATAAGAAGTACAAGGGCGATCAATATTTTGTATCTATTGTATTGGAAACATTATTATCTTCCTTCAGTTAATACGGATTTGTTTTAGTAGTTTTTTTTTGGTTTCGTTGTTTTTATATATTTTCTTTTCCTGTTTTTTTTTTTTACTATCGCAATCTGTTTTGACAGCATCAGCTCATGTTCTTATAATGGAAACACGGTGCGGGTGAAAAATCCATGAACAATCGTTTTTCTTCATTTGACAATATCGTAAAATTTTAGGAGGAATTTGAACTTGAGAAGATTTTTTTTCCTTAGTTCTATAAAACAGACTACTTTGGTAGACTTTTAGCCTGTTAGCCCGCAGAAATTGATACAATAAGGTGTCGTCGTCGTCTTTCTGTCGTATTCGTTTTCCGACAATTTCTGAATCGTCTTCGTTTTTGGAGTACGTGAAAAAATTCATACCAATCAGCTTTTTGTGAATTTTTTTTCTTCTCTATTTTATTTTATTGATTTTATTATTATTTTCTTCTTTTTTTATATGTGTTCATGTGTTTTTTTCTTTTTTTAGAGATTTTCTTGTATACTCGTAATTTTACCATTAAAAGTTTATAGAACTTTGGCGTTGAAAAATTTAAATATGGTAGTTTTGTGAGGAAAAATGTTGAATGTTTCAAATAGCAGAATCATGAACAAAGGAAAACATCAATCGCACAAGTTGATGTGAAAATATGCTAAAAATCTGTCATCCCCAAACGGAACTGCCATCATCTAATTTTGTTTTGGCATTTTTGATGTGGGAGTACATGAGTAAATGTTCATACGTCGAATTACGTATGTCACATGCATATACCTACCTGTAATCGTATATATGTGTATACTCTTTTTAGAACTAGTCCTTTTGCCTATTGTTCAGATATTTCTAATCCTACCATATATTATGGTTTGCTCAAGTTACACGTACTCGTATAGTCATCATTTAAGGCTGTGAAATAGTTGATCGTTCGTATTGACATTTAGATTGTTGTGTTCTTTCGACGTACAGTATAAAATAATGTCATTATCCAACATTAAATCTATCTTATATTATGATATATTCTGGAATAAACGCTTTTGGGAGTTTTCATAATATTATGAAATATGGTTAAAATTACAATAACTGTAATTATATCTTCTTGTATTTGCGGTTGATAGCTAACAAAAAGGAATCATCGATGGAAATTTATTGATTTTCCTCCTTTATCTTATATCTATTAAATTATGCAAGTAGTCATAAACTTGTCTTTTGCATTTTTCAATTTATATTAGAGGTTTATTCTAACTCAGTTATGAGTAGTTTTACGATTATGTACACTCCCACCTATTACAAATATTTTTTTCTGAACTATTATTCTGAATAATTCTTTTCAGTCAAATAAGTAATATTTTTACTATGTATTCGGATATTTACTCTATATCTGATTTGATAAAAAATATAAATATTTTTCGGTGTAACATTTTTTTATTGAAAAATAAAACTTCTCATAACGAGTTTTATAAATATTTTTTTATTATTTTCGAATTCAAATAAAAAGACATATAAAAATAAATAATTGAATAAATTAAATCATATTATTACAAAACAAATTACTATATTTGAGTAAAGTGTCTATAATAAAATTATAAGTATTTTTCTTATCTCTGTTAAAAGCAGATAAATATCTAAGTACTAAGTCGATGTGTTTTTTATTTTAGACAATGAAAATTTTCATAGCTCCTTAAATACATTCAAGGAGGTAATAAAATTTTTATTTTTAATATTTTGCTATTTATGTACAATTAGCTTGTTACTGATTATTAAATTGGGCATTATTAAATTGAAAATAAAAAAATTCCTAATATTTTGTTGGTATTAAAAAAAAATTGTTCAAAATTTCCAACATAATATATTAATTATTTCGTCATTTAGAAAGTTTGGTTCTGTCATTTGTAAACTGTTCTATTCATGATAAAATTTGTTTTAAAGAAAAGCTGCCATTTTATATTATGAATTAGGTAATAACCAAATATTCCGTTAAAATTGTAAGAACATTGTAGAAATATGAGGATTCTGCCCTTACCTACAATTGATGCTTTCTTCAGCAATGAGATTGGTGGATACGTTAATAAGTAAAATTGCTATATTAAATATGAAACTCTGGAAATTTTGTCTGAAAATTAGGAAGGAACACCCGTTACAGTAAATTCTGAGCGCTATAGCCGTCGTATATATAAATTTTTTTATATTTTTGTTTTAAGGAGATTATAAAAATTTCAATGGAATAATATTAAAATATACCAGGTGTATAAGCTTAAAAAACAAAGCTACACATTTTTCCTATCTCTCGGGCAATTTGTGGATACCACGCCCAAAAAAAATTCCTTCCCTTTCGAGGCAAACCACTCATCAAGCCATTTTCGGACGTCTTCGTAAGAATCGAAGTGCTGCTCAGCGAGTGCGTGACCCATCGACGAAAACAGGTGGTAGTCGGAAGGGGCCAGGTCTGGTGAATAAGCGGGGTGGAGTAGAACCTCCCAGTTGAGTGTCTCCAAGTAGTTTCGGACTATTTCTGACGTGTGCGATGGTGCGTTGTCGTGGAGGAAAATCAGCTTGTCATGCCTTTGTTGATAATCCATCATTTTTTCACGCGGAGCACGGTGCAATTTGATCAGTTGTTGGTGGTAGCGGTGGGCATTGACAGTTTTACCAGGTTTCAACATCTCTTAGTAGACGATACCCTACTAATCCCACCAAACGCACAGCATCGTCTTCCGTCCGAAGCGATTTTGTCTTGGGGAAGATGTTTATAGTTGGCCGGGATCAACCCACCATTTCTTGCGTTTAGGATTCTCGAAATATATCCACTTATCATCGCCTATCACAATCCGATACAGGAACGACTTTCTTTTTTGTCTGGCGGGCAAGATTTCGCATGTATTTTTGCGTTGCACCATCTGCCTATCGTTCAATTCATGTGGCACCCATTTTCCGATCTTTTGAACCTTCCCCATGACACGCAGATGCATGGAAATGGCTGGTTGAGTAACAACCAATTGCTCTGCGCTCATTTTTCGTGATTGGGTATCGTCTTCGACCAAAAGAGCCTGCAATTGATGGTCCTCAATCTTCCTAGGCCGATTTTCACTCTTCTTGTCCCGCAAGTCAAAAGTGCCAGCTTTGAACCGACGAAACTAATCTCGGCACGTTGTTTCCGATAAAGCACTGTCACCATAGGCCCCATAAGCATTCGATGCGATTTGGCAGCCGATTTCTTCAAATTGAAGCAGAAAAGCAGAGCTTCCCGCATATGCTCTTTTGCTGACACAATTGCTGACAATGTGCACTAAATAATGTTGACAGATGTCAAACTCATAAAAAAAAGTATGGCGTGTCTATGGTAGCTTAATACGCTCACTCACGCCATCTATGACCAAACAGCGGATTTAAGCTTATACCCCTGGTATATAAACAATTCTCAAACACAAGAGCATTTCAAAACCAACATCCCTTAAATCATGGGCGAATTACCGCTAAAATTATGCATAAAAGTTTTAAGAAATTATCTTAAAAGGTTCGAGTTCTGTTAGAAATTTTGCGGTATTATAGACTATGCATAATGACAAGATTTAATTAATATAATGAAAGAAAAATCCTATCAAAATATATATTTTAAGTGTATTTTATATTTCTTGATATAAGTCAAGTTGTTTATAGAGTCTGGGACCCGGGATTACTATGGGAACTAAAGAGGGTACCTTTTTCCACCTTATTTCTAATCATAAAATCATTTCTTTCTAACCAACACAAGCTAACGAATATAATGAACTCTCTTATATCTGTTCTATACTGGACTGTGTTCCACAGGTTAGTATACTTGGACCTATCTTCTACAATATGTATACAGCGAATATCCCAATCTGTCCCAACACCTTCTGTTCTACATTGTTATGGTATAATAGGGAATTTAGAAATTTGTTCCTGTGTGTTAGATTGGGCTGAGGATGGTATGAAAATTTGGAACTTAACGAAAATAAAGCTCAATAGTAGTACGGGCAGATATAAGACCATACTCAGAGAACACCTTACTTTGATATAATATGCTTGATGATACAAGGGTCGTTCAATAAGTCCTTAGAAAAAGATGGAAAAAAACTGTTTTTAAAAATTTTTTTTTTAATTTTTCAACATAATCTCCTTTTCCAGCCGTTTTTCAAAAATTTTATCCCGTTCAAAAAATAGGATTTCGGAAGTTCTGCACAATACTCATCCGTTTGAGCAATGAAATCCTCGTTGGAAGTGAACCGTCGTCCGCCAACCCATTTCTTCAGATTGGGGAAAAGAAAATAGTCACTCGGGGCCAAATCTGGTGAATAAGCGGGATGCTGCAACAATTCCATTCTCAATTCCATAGTTTTGGCCATGGAAACAGCGCAGGTGTGCACACGCGCATTGTCCTGATGCAAGAGGATTTTTTTCTTCTACAGATGTTATTGTTTTTTCTTTTTCCAAGTTGTCGATAAAAATGATGCCCTGCGAATCCCAAAAGACCGTGGCCATCACCTTGCCGGCCGATGGCACAGTTTTTGCCTTCTTCGGATCCCGTTCACCCTTGAAAATCCACTGTGATGACTGTCTCTTAGTTTCTGGAGTGTAGTAGTGTATCCAGGTTTCATCCACAGTGACATATCGACGAAGGAATTCGGCAGGATTGCGATGAAAGAGTGCCAACATAGCCTCAGAGTCCACTACACGTTTGCGCTTATTCTCCTCTGAGAGCAAACGCGGCACCCATCTTGCCGAAATTTATTTCACAGACAATTTTTCATGCAAAATTGAAGCGACTGTACCTTGTGATATGCCCGTGGCCTCAACTAATTCGCGCACTTTAATTCGCCGATCGTTCAAAATCAGATCGTGGATTTTGTCGATGATTTCAGGACTAGACACCTCAACTGGGCGTCATGAACGATGTTCATCTTTCGTGGATGAACGGCCACGTTTAAATTCATTCACCCAATTATAAACCATCGCAAACACAGGTGCAGATGTGCCATGAACTGCATCCAACTCGGCTTTGATTTCTTTTGTGCTTAAGCCTTTCAAATGGAGATGTTTGATGACAGCCCTAAACTCGCTTTTTTCCATTGTTATGCACAAATAAATGTCGTTAACTTTAATCGACGATAGAAATTGACCTACGCTATGGATCGAGCTTAAATTTTAACAGCTTTCCTGTCGATAATGCTACTTACAAAAAAAAAATCTTAACCGACACTACGAGCGTAATTTCTTAGATTTTTAAGGACATATTGAACGAACCTCGTAGCTTTGCGAAGATTATATGGGGGTGTTCTTACACCCATAATAATATAGAAAAATCATGTCAAAAACAGATAGGGGAAAATGAAGACATTGAAATTATTAAGTTCTCCACTGGAGCAAAAAACAGAGAGAAGAAAGAAGAAACAGAGAAAAAAGTAAAGTGGGAGAAAATTTAATAAGAAAATTAAAATATTAAGCTTTTGATATTATTTGGTTGGCGGAGGGGTGGGAGGTGATTGGATGTTGTTTGAAGGAGATTATAAAAATTTCTATTGAATAATATTAAAATATATTTTTAAATAATTTATATAAAACCAAAAAAAAAAGAAAACCAGAAGGATTAATCGAATCGAACGACGACTGAAGTGGGAGTGAACTCTCTGCTATGTCTCTCCCTGACCATGCCCCAAAACCTCCCATTGGAACTTCTTGACCAAATATTTTTGGAGTGCTCCTTAAACGGCGACGATCTTGAGATTGATCTTAACACATCATTAAGTTGATGTGTATACTGTACTCGTAACTATAATGTACACTGTAGTCCATTATCACACCACAATCACTGGGCTTGGATTACAATTATTTTGTTTTCATTTGATTTTCATACATTTTTAATAAGTTAGTTGAAGAGTTCGCTCAGCTCGATAACATAACTTAATGTAAATGTTTTTGGAGGAGTTGAACTTTTTTAAATAAAAGTTTCCCTTAAAAGTTGAAACGTTATTTGGTTTAAATAAATAAAAATTTTATTGAAAATTTATAAAGCGCTAATGTAGTACCGACCGGATGCCTTTGGGAAGATAGAATCCTCAAATAAAAATACAAATCATTTCAATTACATTCTAAAAATTTCAATTTTTTTATTAGTATATATAAATACAAAAAAAAATTGGAAAATATCTTTACATAAAAAAAAATATCTTAAAATTCATATGTAACCGCTCCGGTTTTAATTTAATATATAAAATTTTCCTTAAAATTTCTTTTTTCCTATTATTGGTAAAATTATTTATAATTTAAAATGGTTGTTTGTCAATTACTTATTTTCCGTGCATCTATCCAAAATCCTCAATGTGCTTTCGAAATTCTCCAAATCCAACTTCAAATCCTCCGGTACTGGTTTACTTATTTTAGATTCACGGAAGAGAGCAAAAGTACCCACATAACTTTTACTTTCTGCCGTGAATCATGTCCTCTTAATATGGAACCCACACAAAAAACTAAAAAAAGACAAGATTTTAACAGATGATACCTACAACTACTTTGACTTCCTAAATAAAATTTAAAAAGTAAATTACTTTTATAGAATGTCCTACTAAAACCAATATGGACTTACAGAATAGAACTCTGTGACTCTAGCAAGTGTTCCAATCCCTTCACTCAAAAATACTTGGTAAAATTATCGATGCTCTCTTTTATGTGTATAATAGTAATGTTCATCCTGATCTTAAAGTCCCTTTTATTCAAAAAAGTTTCATGTTCGTTCTGATCTTAGGCACACGCTAGTAGGAGTTAAAAAAAATTGTTGATTTACTCCCCATAACCCTTTACGATAATAATTACTATTGTAGTTGTAGATATTTGTAAAAATTAAAAAAAAAAATTACTTTAATAAATTTAATTTGTCCGAAGCATAAATTGGGCAAGCCCTTATTTTTAAATATATTATTTTACCAGCAAAAAAAAAATAAAAAAATAGTAAATAAATTTTTAGAAAATCGTTGGCTTTAAAAAGCATATAAATTAATAAAGGATAAATTTTTGGGTCACATCTGTAATACCTGGATCATTTGACAATGAAATTTTCTGGTATATTTTCTAACATAATTTTGAATGGTTAAATCTGTTTATAAAATATGCATGCTTGTATCACCACCCTTGACCCATATACATACATACATACAAACATACGATTATACAAATGCCAATCATTTCGAATTTCACAGCAGAATCCGCCATCGGCGAATAGTCGACAGACAAATAGTCGAACAAGAATGAGCCAATCTAACCAACTCTAACCAGTCAGTTAGTCAGTCAGTCACTCACTCACTCACTCATTCACTTATTTAACAATTTGACTATACCCGTACTATGCCCAGTGTAATAGGCCTACATTTTCAGTAAAGGCATGGGTCAATATCCACCCAACTATCCCAAATTCCATCTCTATCATATTATGTTTAAATCATCATAACTCATAATATGCATACAAGTTTACATATGAACTCGTAGGTATTTGTACATTAATATACCTATACATATATATTCAGAAAAAAAACATACACATATCAGGCTAAATAGAAGGATTTCTTACTGTTAGAAAGGCAAAAAAGCAAATAATCGTAAAGTAGCAAAATCGAATAAAAAATCTTGAAAATCGCATCAGACGAAAACCAAATCCGATATCATTCTGACAACTATGAGTATTGTGATCACTCAATGGAAATATTGTATATCATTAAGGACGAAGAAACTGTTAAAAGGAATGATTGTACATACATAAAAAATTGGCCCCTTAAATTTTGATAACATACGACTAGGTCGAAATTAAAGTTGTATAGTAGCAATAGTATCTATTGTATAAAATAGTGATACTAATATTAATGATACTTTCAAAAGTAATAGTAATTTGATATCTACCTACACATGTGTGTGTGCATATATTATATATTTTATATGATACTCATATATTTAAACTAGAAATTATGTTTGGTAGAAAAAGTTTGACCAGAAATACCGAATAGAAGGTCAATTTTAGTTATAGTAAATTTGCCATGACAAGAAAGAATGTTTGCCTGACCAACTCAATAAGAAATGGAAGAAAAATCCTAAATTTTTTTTTTTGTTAAAACTGCAAAAACCGAAAAAACTTTCTAATATATAACCATTTTATATTTATATAAGAAAGGGTGTATTTTTTTCTTGTTGGCTTTCCTGTTACCAAATCAAAATATTATACTTTCCTGTTTATAACATAGGTTTATGCTTGCAATCAAAAATGAAATTTCAGTATGAGTCGACACAACTTTTTTAAGGGCATAAAATTTTCAGTTTTGATATTCACTTTTTCTTTCTTTCTCTATCTTTGGTCTTCTCTCTATTTTTAAAAAAAAAATACATATTTAATCGATAAGAAATAGGGAACTAATATCAAAAAATGTTTCTATCACAATCAAAATGTAACATGTATGGTATTTGTGTAGGCTTTTATATACATTTAATACTAGTTATTATGTTATATAAAATATATCATATATTATTATAATATGTACACATTTATATATATAACTATTAAAAGAAATACGAAAAATGTCTAAAGTATGTACATTTTCTGAATACTTTTAACGGAAGTTTATGTAATATTACCCCAACGTCACGAACTTCTTAACTTTATATTATAATAATTTCAATCTTCAATGGTAGAAGAAGTCAGAATAATGTATACTATATTTTTATACAACTTTATCAATAACTTTGAATTACTCTATTTATATTATTATTATTACTATTATTATTATTATTATTATTAGTTCTGCTATTATTGTTATTACTACTTTTCGAAAATATTAGCATGAAAGAGTATACATGTAAAAATATAAGCTGCGATTAATATAAAAGTTGAATCCTGTTTTGTTTTTTAAAATTATATTTTATTCTTTTTATGATATTATTCTGAAAATTAAAATTTTCAATTGTCTTTCAAAAAAAAAATAGTTTATAAAGATTTTCGAAAAGTATATTTCCGGTCAACTAATCGATTGTAGATGAAAATATAGTTTTGTAACTAATTGATTTTTGGTTAAAGGAATCTCATAAAAATATTATGATTTTAACACTATTTATTAAAAATTTATTATTTATTATCATGTAATGGTATTATTTCAAATAATAATTTCTATAATAAAAAATAGTAATTCAAAATACAAATAGAATGCATTAAATAAATAATCAAATACACTTAAAATTGAGATTTTAATAAAATTTTTATTTAATTATAATTTTCCATTATATAAAAAATCTAATATTTAATATATACCATAAAACTTTCTATAGCACCCAATATTTTTGAAGTAATTTTTGATGATTTTTTATATATTTCAGGCCATTACTTGACAGATAATAATTTTTAAATACTATAAAGCATAATAATTATTGGTTTGGCAACTAAGTGATTGCGCATTTTAAATAAGAAGAAAAAATATAACTTTATTCAATTAGTTATTGTCCGTTTTTGTCAATGACCCTGTGCCATCTTTCAGATGTGTCATAATTCCGTGTTCGTAAAACTTATTACTTTTGCTAGCAAAAAACTGAATTAAATGTGATTTTACATCATCAGCGTCATTAAAATTTTTACTATTTAAGGAGTTCTGCATGGAACAAAATACGAAGTCTGTTCAAAAAGTGCTTTTTCAAAAATTATTTATTTATTCATAAATATCTATCTTGTCCCCTTCAAAGTAATCACCACCAGATATAATACACTTGTGCTAACGTTTTTCCAATCCTCGAACCACTTCAAAAATTAATTTTTTGTGATCTTGTTCAGCTCCTCCTTCGATGCCGTCTTATCTCCTCAATCGTAGCGTAGCGTCGTCCTTTCATGGGGCTCTTCAGTTTCGGGAATAAGAAAAAGTCACAGGAGGCCATATCTGGGGAATACGGTGGTTGCGGCATTATGAGTGTGTTGTTTTTGGCCAAAAATTCGCGCACAAGCAACGATGCGTGAGCAGAGGCGTTATCATGGTGCAAAGGCCAATTTTTGTTCTTCCACAAATCTGGGCGTTTCTGGGGGATTACTTCACGCAACTTGCACATAACTTGCAGGTAATGTTCCTTATTGACCGTTCTACCCTGTGGCAAGAACTCATAATGCACCACGCCCCTGCAATCGAAGAAAACCGAACTTGGCGCGCTTTTTTGGGTGTTGGCTCGTGCGGCAGCTTCCATTGGGATGAGTGAGCTTTGGTTTCCATGTCATAACCATAAACCCATGATTCGTCACCAGTTATGACCCTCTGGAGCAAATTTAGGTTATCGCGGACAGAGTCTAACAGCTCCTTAGCAATGTTAATGCGATGCTGTTTTTGGTCTCACATCCAAATCATTGGTAAAAATCGAATGGCACGAGCCAATCGATATGTTTAAATCTTCAGCAGCTTCTCTAATGTGACTCGACAATTGGCCAATACTATTTTCTTCACTTCATCAATGTTTTCGTCTGTTGTTGACGTGCTCGGCCATCCCGACACGCTTTTCGTCGTTCACATCTTCTCGGCCCTCTGAGAACATTTTATTCCACCGATAAACGTTGCTTCGGTCCAAGGTAGCTTCACCATATGCTACAGTTAACATTTGAAATGCGTCCGCGCAATAAATTTTATTTTTCACTCAAAATTTGCTACAGATTCTCTGATCTATTTTTTGGAATGGGCAAAAATCGAAGACGAGCCAAAACACGTGCAAGCAAATCAGCTGTCAAAAATTAACTGAACATTTAAAATGGCCAAACTTGTCGGTATAAGTAAGAGACATGAGTATCAATATAACGCCAAAAAAAATTGAAAATCGAATATACGTAACCCGCGTAAATTCAAAATTCGTGATACTTTTTGAACATACAAATACCTTGTAAATGATAATCTGAAGGCGCTAGGTCAGGGCTATATGGTGGATGTGATAACACATCCCAACCTAATTTCAATAATTTTTAGTGAGTGACCAAAGATGTGTGCGGCTTTGTATTGTCATGCTGGAAAACAACACCCTTACGATTAGCCAATTCTGGCCGCTTTTCTTGAACTGCATTGATCAGTTTGACGAGTTGTTGAACGTACACGGTGGAATTAATCGTTTGGTTTCTTGGTAAAAGTTCAAAGTGCACAATTCCTTTATAATCCCAAAAAAAATAATCAGCATAATCTTCTTTTGGTGTATCTCAGATTTTGATGTCGTCTAAAGGGGTTCCTCTCGCATCACCCGCGATCGTTTCCAATTAACGTTTTTGTAAACTATCCACTTTTCGTCGCCAATTATCAGTCGTTTCAGAAATGGATCCGTTTCGTTACGTTTAAGAAGCGAATCGTAGATGCTAAGAAAATGAATTTTCTTTAGCTGATGAGGAATCCATAAATCGAGTTTCTGAACATAGCCAAGCTATTTTAAGTTTTTTTCAATGCATGTGTGCGCTACATTGAGCTTCTCTGCAATCTCACGTGTTGCTCTATGACGATCTGAATCCATAATGGCCTTGATATGGGTCTCATCAACTTCAACTGGACGTATTTTTTTTAGTGAAAAATCACCAGAACAAAATTTTGTAAACCAATTTTTACACTGCCTTTCTTTCTAGGCTTCATTCCCATATACGGCACATAACTTCTTATCTACCTGCGATGCGTTCTTGCTTTTTCGGAAATAATACTAAAATATGTATAAAATGAACGTTCCGATTTGGATGAAAAGAAAACTAAATAGCTAAATGATACAATTTTTTACTAAATTAAAGGCGGAAGTCTTCCGCCTTTAATTTAAGAATGAGCTTATACCATCTATTGACAAAATAGAATGAGCTAATACCATCTATTGACAAAATCCTCAATCACTTAGTTGCCAACCCAATTATTGGGTAAATATAAAATATTATATACAGTGTTTTTTTTTTTAAAGTCGAACTGTGTCAAATTGCGCAATTTTAAAAAAATAAACAAATATTTAGTAGATATAATAGCTTCTCCATAATCACTTGTAGATTTTGAGAGCACCATATATGACAATTTAACTTATTTACATATGCACCGAGCGAGAAATAAGCCTCATTGCTGAAGATAATTATATGCTCTTTAAGCGGGAAACGTGGCTACCGGTTTTTTTTTATTAAAAAGTTTTTATAATTTAAACGCATTGTTTGATATTAAATAATCCTAAATATAAAATGACAAATTTTTTCCTAAGCTCCTAAGGATTATCAACTTATATAACATTTCAATATATTTTAAAGACGTCCCTGTTTTCTGTTTGTTTTTAGAATTATTGACATTTTTTTTTTGCTAAAAATATTTAACAACAATATAAACTTAATTATTGCAAAATCAATCGAAATTATACCTAAAAGCGTGTTAGTAAGAAAAATAAAAGTAACGTTTATTTACAAAGTGAAAAATAACAAATATTACAGATCTTATCTGTATCTACAAAGAGAAGTGTATCTTCTTATACTCGTATGAGCGCTTTCTTCATGGCCATATAAAATGTTCACAATGTACTTGAGAATAACAATAATGTATAAAAATGTAAATCTGTTGTTTTAGTATATAAATACTTACGTAGCAGTCTATAAAAAATTGCTGAAAGATCAAAATAATGATGATGATGCTGTTGATCTTCGTAATGTGAGTGAATTTCTCTATCTAAAAACTTTAAATAATTAAACGAAGAACTTTTAGTCACTTCTTTGAATACTTTTATCACTTAAAAGTGACTTACAAGCGCATTAATTTTTCTTTTCAATCTTATATTTTCCACTTCCCTATAATAGTCCTTTTTCTCTATTATTATTCCAATACTTTTATGGAATTTCTCAGTTAGAAAGTTTAAAATTATTGCTCAGTCTGCCAAAATATCCTTACCAACATGTTAATGTTGTCCTTTTAGCATAATTATCCACTCCAATGTGAGTCAATTTCCATCTTATGAAAATCAACCTAAGTTTTGAGCAGATTTTTTTTTCCATTACAAAATATTCATCATCATAAGATATTGTCGCTCTCTTTACAATTATTCTTATATACATAGCATATTTCTAAGGGATATTGCGTATTTTTGTGGGTAATTTTTTCAACTTAGAATGACAGCAGTGGGAAAATTTCTAATTTAGAATATTGAATTTTGAGCATAATATCAAAAAGTATAAAGTTAATAGTAATACTTTCAAAATACACTTTAGAATATGAAATCACTGATGAATTTTCACTGGGACTATTAAAAAACTTTCTACAAAAAGTTGTACATGATTTGTATGTGATTTTTATTACTAACCAGAGTATTGGGGAAATATTCTTTTCATAATTTCATATATTGTATAATATTTTAATAGAATTTAAGATATTTTATATGTATAATTTATAAAAAGTTGGATTAGTGTTAAATTTAAATTATTTTTATTTAAAAAAATTTGTCGAAAGAATCAGATTTTTATCTTAACAAATTGGCAATATTTTTCAATGTTAATTGTATTGATTTGTAATAATTTTAAAAGTATATACAAGCAAAAATATTAGAAAAATAAATGACGTAGTTTAAATTTGAAAATGGACTTTTTTCTGTTTTTTTTTTTTTTTTTTTTAATTTTTTGTTGTTGTTAAGAACACATACTTCCGTTTATATATTTTTATATAAAAAATTTTTTCTTTTATAAAATAAGTATAAAAATTATAGATTGACTTTTATATGATTTCAAAAAAAAAAAAAAAATGGGAAGGAACTCATCAAGAAAAGAATCGCTTCCTGTGAAATGAACACAAATTTAAAAATACGAAAAATGTGTCATATTGTCGTATATATTCGTGGATACATACATACCTTATACTTATATCAGTATGATTTATGAGCACAAAATATAATACACGTATTCGAATCAGGAACAATCAGAGTGTGTAGTCATTTTTCCAAAATTGATTAATGTGTACTGATACGAAGAATATTTTCACACTCTTCTGACAATATTTGTATGTTTAAAGCAAAATTTACGAATATTGTTACTTAAAAGAAAAGTTAGATATATTTGAAATTAAAATTTACGAAATATTCTGTTGTAATATAAATAATAAAGTAAATATTGTTCGTTTGCTTTTTTCTTCACAAATTCTAATTAAATAATTTAATTTTCTTTAAGAATAAGTTTGTTCAGAGATATTATTTTAGATGCCGAAATAATTTTTTTTTTAATTTTCATAATTTATAAGCTTTTGTAGATTATATTTTTAATTTTAATTGTATATTTGAATAAATTTGTAAAATTTTTGAAATCTATTCCCATTCGTTAAGAAGATATGAATAATGACGATCGGTATTTGTCTGAAATGACATGTGGTTGTTGTCCTGACTATGGGAGTTGTGAAGAATTACTTACGACTTATTTTAGACGCAATTTATCGTAGACACCTCAACTTAACTGTTTCAAATTGCCAATGCTGTGATCATAAATTGAATGGGAAACGATTGAATTTAATTGCTTTCATGAATTAACCAAATATAATAATTAGGTCGAAATTAATAGAAAATGAAAGAATTTAATCTGCTCGAAAGTTAATTTCTTTTCGCATAAAGTTCCACTTAAAACTTTTTGTGTTTTCTCTTTAGTTTTATCTAAAAACCAAGCAGATCAATTATTATTTCAACAAAAACCTTTTGCTTTTCATATAAAAAAAATTATAAATAATAAATATAAAATAAAATTTAAGAAAAAAATTACTTGTAAAAATTAGTTTCTTATTGAATAATATATTTTCAATTATTCATCTAAAATATTATAGTAAATTCTCTACAAAAAAACAAAACAAAAACTTGAAAAGTTATTAAGTGGAAATTGATTTCTTACCTTTGACTTTAGCAAACTAAAGAGTTCATTCATTCGAAATCGTGCATAAAATTGCATATTATTTATTGCTTGTTTGTATGCACTACTGCACCTCTATTCATAAAATTATTTATTATTAGAATGTAGAAATCCAATAGTTCACCTACCTTTAAATAAAAATACACGAAAATTATGAAAATAATTAATGAAAAATAAGAATGTTTCTTCATATGTTTACTTAAATGTACAAGGAAAAATGTATAGTAAATTCAGTAAACTTTTTTTTTCAAAATAATTTCATTAGTTATATAAGACTTAATAATATGAAAAAAAAATAGTTATTGTGAAAATATAAGAATATTAGAAACTATTGTATATTTTCGCTCGTATTTATAATTTCTGAAAAGTTTTCAATTTTATTTTGATTTATTTGCTGCAAATATTTTCTAATTTATTTAGAATATTTGAAATTAATTTCATCCAACAAAAAACCAAATAAAATAGGCGTTAAATTTTTTTTACAAATAAGCTTATAGATAAAAATTAAAAAAAAAAAGATTTATAAAAAAAAACACTTAGAAAAAAATTAGAATAATTGTCGAATATTGATTTTAGTTAAAGAAAACTTTCAATCACTATAAGGTGGTGAACAGAAATCCTTTTAGCCTATGAATATTCCTGTGTATATAAGCGTTCAAGATAAGTAGATAAATCTTCCAGTATATAGTATTTATGTATAGATACATAATTCTTAGCAACACTGTAAATATAGTATGTACACATTTGTACAATGGAATTAATGTTCACATACCCGTTCTTCTCTTTTCATTATTTTTATAATAGTAGACGAGAATTCGTGTAGTTTTTCAACTTAAACAACCCAAACAACAAATTGTATTGAAAAATGCTCACAAGCAAAAGGATCATCGACGTATTGCTGACCTACTTTTTCAGCACGAAATCGGTGTTTCCCGCCTAAATCATATGCTTCGTGCATATCGTAATGGTGATGTGTTAGTGGTAACAGCAAACTTAGCAGCAACAACGGAGAAATGGACGATAGCAGCAACACTGGTAAACGTATTCGATGCAGAGTCATCAGAAGAAACAATAAAATCGTGAATAAAAGTGTCTATCGCCTAAGAAATTGTAGCAGGTGTAGAAATAAATTAGAAGGAGTGCCGTGAAATATGTATAGGCGTTCATATAAGAGCCAAATAACTCTGGAGAAGTTCTAATAGAATAACGTGTAGCGCTGCTGCAAAATTTCTGTAGATTAGTCCTTGGAGCAGCTAACGCTTTCACTACTTGGAATGGATGCTTATGGTAGTAGTTGTGGTAGTGGTAATCATAATTGGGGCAAAACGATGAGGTCAAAGGAAGGAGCCAAGACTAAAAAAGCCCAAGGTTGAAGATGAAGAAAACGGCAGGAAAAGTATTGAGCTGCACGGAAGGATGGCCTACAAGTATTAACCATTGCTGATGCATGGATGCTTTCTCGAAGGACACTTGCGCTCTTCAAATGCACACTATCATACTCTTTATGGTCGTGGTTTGTATGAGTTTTCCCTGAATGCTTTCTACCATCATCGCCAACCGTGAGAGAGGAGGGTACGGTACGAATAATGTTGAGCAGGCGTTCTCATTCGATTTGTAAATCTTCGTTCAAGCTCGCACAGTGAGTGTTAGCTTTTCGCATATGGTGTTCAAAAGGATTCGATCGCTCTCTGCTTCTCTTTCTGTTCGTCCTTAATTGTATTGAAGCTTTTTATTTCACTGTTGTTTCTCGATTACAGCAGGTATGAGTAAAGTACATACTCTCAAAAGACCAACATTGTCCTATACTATTAGCTCGTTCACTCTCTGTTGTTCTATACCATTTCCCAATTTAGTATCTTTTCCTTCTCTGTGGAATTTGCAAAGGCTCATTATTTCTCTTCTACGGTTCAATGCTCAATTCTACTTTTTATATACAATAATTCTCCATTCCTCTCTTATTGCATACTCACTCACCATAATGATAATTTGTCACTTGAGCGATATTTCTATTGAACGAGGAACACCTGACTAACGTTGAATATGACAAATGATAAAATATTGAAACTTTATAAAAATAAAAAGCAAATAACAACAATATCACATTTACTCTTTAGACATGTTATCCTGTGTGTGTGTGTGTGTGCGTCTGTTGAATATTGTATTTCATGGAAAAAAAAAATGCAGAAAAATTAAAACGAAAACTGACGAGCACATGCAACTATAAAAACTATAGCGGAATAACAAAAAATGAACGTATCCAAGAGTTTTTTATGGTACAATTCAAAAGGGAATTGCACAGACCCGTAGAGATCTAAGAGGCACACATGTATATCAAGAGGTGACATACGAATTCTATGTAGGACACTATGAAAGGGTACTTGAAATTCATACGCTTGTATCTAGTATCTAACAGCTAAGATTAATTTATTTTTAACAGTTGCCTATCATTAAGGTATGCACTTTTAGCGGAGTCGGAGGTGAGGTTAGGTTTCAAGGAAGAAAATAATCTTATATACTTGCTCGTTGACACATACACACACGCACACACACACGAGTACATGAGTATTTACCACAGGGGTTGATAAATATCTTCATTTATTTTATGGTTTTATAGCGGAATTTTTATATTTGTATGTATTAGAATTTGTTTCATATTTCATTAAATGCATTCATCTTATGGGTAGGCGTATTGTGATATATTCCTCTACACTTTCACATACAACTATAAAACTATCATATAAATTGTTGAAAGTTTTGTTAAATAATCTTTTTAAAATAGTCGTATATATGGTAGCACACAGATACAGAGATGCCCTTGCTGGTTTTATAATAAACCGATTTTTTTTTTTTGAAATCTTATTTTATCTAATAAGTTATTTTTAATAACTAATATATTGTTATTATTAATAAAGAATGAAATGAAAATGCTTACATTTTCGAGATTATCTTTTTGTACAAAGTTATTTTTCTTTGGTTGTACAGAAGGTGGATAAATATGGAAGCTTTTCATACTCTTGTACATGTTAGTTATTCCTTATACTTTGCGTTTGTTTGTATTTCTTCTACTTTACTTTGAGTCCATCTTAACTGAGTTTTCCATTACATTAGGGTGAAGTGACCCATAGTCAGTAAGTCTCTTATATTCTTCTATCGTAGCCTATCTAATTGCTCATCCTTTATCGTTCCGTATGCCCCATTATTGTATACCACCCACTTGTATAGGTAAATATCGATAATTGGTTACTTTTCGTTTTATTTGGGGAAATGTTTCGAATCAAATCGAATTTTGCCCGTTCACTACTAACCCATATACTTATTTATGAGCATATTATGTGCATAGTTTACTGTTCAGTTATTGAACTTTGAACTCATTTATGTGCAAGCATCCACTGCGGTGGTATAGTGCAATTTCATATCAGATTTTACGAAAACGAACGTGTTTATATAACGAGGACTAAGGTGGATTCGATATCCGGTACGAGCTTACAAATTGATATAGGATCGATAATTAAATGCCAAAGGAATTCGGTTTTGGAACAAGTACAATTGATTTAATTATTCTTTCTTCTCAAATGAATTATTTATTATGACTTGGATAAATTTATCACCAAAAACGAAACTAGCAAATGCCATTGTTGCGAACGTTTTCGCATGTCTACGCCAAATATATGGAAGCCATATTGTTGTTGTTTCTAATATTAACCTGGATCAGCTGCTATAGTACTAATGAAACTAGGTATTGGTGGGGGGGGGGGGGCATAGGTTCCTTCTAACATTTATGTACAACATATAAATGTACGAAAAGGTGTGGGAGCATGTATGTGTAGAAGTATAGTACTAGCAGAGTATTTAACTAATTATAATGGAAGCAAGTTGATTTTGCACGATTTCATTGCAATGTTGATTTATCGATTTCAATATAAAATCATGTTCCTCGAAGTTCTGACAATTCATTAAGTATGCGACAGATACGCTATTTCAGTGTGTGAATAATTCCTTCGTATAATACTGAATAATACCATTCGAATGAGGTTTTGTTTATTTTATGAACATTTATTAACATTTAATGATTTATTTCTGTTCGAATTTGATAATAATTTGTGATTTCTGATATATTTTTTGACCTCAGAATTAATGAATTCATTTATGAATATTAACTAAATAAATAAAAAAAAAAGAATTCCTCTTAAAATAACTTTTTGGGAAAATATTTTTCCTTCTTGCTGAATATTATATAATATTATAGTAAAGCTTACTTGATTTGTAAAAATATTGAAATCGAATTTGATATTAATCTATTTTCCGTGATGAAATTATTATATTTATATTATTAGAAAAGCACACGAACAATAGTAATTTGATATTATTTTTTTAAAAAAATCTCTAGAGGTCAAAATAATTATATTTTGTAAATTTATTGCATAATTATACGGATAGTTTCTTAATGAAACGGAATAATTAGAAATTTCATTAAAGTGAAGATTTGTACATATAATAATACTAAAGCAATATTACTGATAATATAGCCAAAAAAAAAGGAAATTTATTTGCGACAAGTTTTCTTTATGATCTAAGATTTTTTAATGAAAAAAAATTTATAATTATATTAGGTTTTTCTAAATCAGAAAGTTTTTAGGAATTTTTATAAGGTTCTACTCTTAGTATATTCTTATGAATGCGCTATTTTATTATAAGTGTAGGTAAAGAAGACGAAACAAAATTTTAAATTATAGCATTATTATTTTTTAAATAAAATAATTTAAAATCCATTTTTTTGTATAATTTTTCATTTAGTTCCTTATGATTTTTATGTTAAAAGCTTAATGGCTGATTGACTAAAATTCGAAATTTTTTTTATTGATTGATTTATTATTGAATTGACCAACAATAATAAAAGTAATGAGACTCTTGTTTTTAAAAGTAGGTACCTTGAGGCGTTGGTTGCGGTCTTCGTAGCAGTGATGGAAGGCTTAAACTGGAAACGCTATCAGCTCCTCCGTTACACTTCTTTGGGTGTTATTGACAGTAACTAGGTGCTTTCGTTTCAAGTGTTTTTCTATGTTGGGGAAAAAAGTCACATGGATTTTGATCAGATGAATAGGGGGGTGGGAGGTTGGTCAGGACACTATTGCAAAATCTTTTTCCATGATAAATTCGTTGATAGAGAAGGCCGTGTAGCAGCGGGAGTTGTTATGGTAAAGCATCCAATGACAGATTCTGTTTTCTGAGTCTTTCAAGGATTTCTTTATAAAAGAGTTCTTCAAAAGTTTTACATTTTTCGTTATCGACTACTTCTCAGCCCTCCAAAATCCCCTAATGCTAAGGAAAAATTGTACTCTTGAACAGGAATGTCCTCTTTAGGCTCGGTGCAATTTGTTATAAGTCAAGCTCGTAGCTCAACACAGTATTCAATGACACATCATTATTTCAAAAATTCGTTGTTCCATTTTTTTTAACGCACTATAAAAACACAACTTTTATTTATTACGATCTATAGGGTCGTGTAGCTACCGGTTGATGCTAAAACCTGTTCTACACCTCTTGGAGGGTTAAGTATATATGCTTGTAGAGGGAAAGTTCTTAGTGTTGCTAAATTGCTCTCAGTAATATCGGTCTCATTAATTTTCTGTATGCCTTGTGAGTTTATTTCTATATAATTCTAGTATATATTTTCAATATATTTTTTGTATCTGTAATGAAAAATTTATTATATTTTATGTAAAAATAATTTTTTTAAAAAAACTTTTAATGTTGCATAAATAATTTTTGAATATACTTACTTGAAAAGAAGTCTTTGGATTTTATTAATCTAAAAAGAACTACTGTTAAAGCTATTTTCTAACTAATAAAATAATTGATTTTAATATGCCTATATTAATAATAGGATGAAGAAGAAATGACTTAATTTACTTTATCGATAGTACAAATATTTGAACTATAATAAATATTTACTTATTATATTGATACTAAAGAAGTTATATCTAAATCTTATTAATATGAAATTATTTTTCTAATATATGATAGGGATTTTCTCTTTCGAAGTTTCAAACAGAATGAATAAATAAATTTACATTTACTTACTAAAATAAAATGAGCTTCAAAAGTTTCTCCTAACATATACAGATACTAATGGAAAATACTATTCAAATTATTGTATTATTTCTAACTATTCCAAATATATAGATATTCGTACATATAGAGCGGGAGAGAGAGAGAGAGGGGGAAGAAAGGAAATCAAGTTCATTGACCAAAATTCGTATATTAAGTAAAAAAATATATTCCAACTAAAATACAGTTATTTTCAAATTCATCCTGTAATCCCAAAAGATATACTCGAGTATATTGCAATGTAAATATTCCACTAAATAATCCAATAAAATAATTCTTATTCATTATAGAGCATCATTGTGGAGGCGGAGGAATATGGCTATAACATGAAAACTCTTTCCTTATGGTTGTACTAACTCAAAATGGTAGATAAACAGACAAAAAAAATATTTATTTAGATCCAACTTTGGAATTATGGAAAATTATAATAAGAGGATATATGCTAGAAATAAAACGAAGCTACTCTTTATAATAATACTAATAACATATCAGACTGGCCTATTCTTTATTGAACGAAAAGCTTTCTATACAAATCCATAGTTAAAATAAAGCCATTAAATCTGAGTAGAAATTGATAACCATACCGATTTGAATGCTATAACGCAACTTCAGAATGCCATAACGCAACTTTGAATGTTAAAGTGGTCAATGGAAAGTACCCCAAAATCATGAAATCCCGAATTGCTGAACACAACTCGACATACAATGACAGGTCATGCTAATAAATATTCTATTTTGGTCGGTTTTATATTCTTGCTGAGGGTACTTGTAAATCTTAAGGCTTTCTACTCCTTGAGGAAAGTATGTTATATTTGTTAACCAAAACCACTATTAATCTGTATCCATTTTACCGCAACGCTTCTGGTCTATTGTTGATATACTCATACTATTGTACATTAAAATTCCCTTCAGATAATTTTCAAATGTGCATTGACCTGAAGTTGTAAGCAAATCCATCGACCAACTACTTAATAACTAAAAGTAACAACCAACAACCTAAGCAATAAAACTGAGTGAGCTAAGAAGGATATTCACCTCAGTTTCATGTACTATGAATATTGCCAAAGAATATTTCTAGTGTCAAGAAACTCACTGTGCCAAGACAGGAAATTTTCTATTTTCCTTTATTTTATTTTATGCATTTTCTCCATCTATTATTATCTATTATTATTCTAGTTGGATTTTATCTTTTCAGTTTTGTTTATACAGTTTTGCTTACACTAAAATTTTCTTTTTTTAAAAAAAAAAAACTATTACAATATGATAAAAGCTAATAGGATAAATGTTTAATTATGAAAAAAGTGATAATTTTAATAATATTGTATCAGATATGAAAGGTTATATACCGAGAGAATACTCTTATCTATTTATATTGTATATAAAAATATTGATAATGGTATTATTTTGAACTAGCATAATATTAACTAGTATATTAGAAATATTTAGAAAGAATTACTTTCATATCCTACAAAAGACAAAAAGACTAAATTCTCTGATTACACTTTATTTTGATATTTTCATTCGGATGTATATAGTTTCATATACAATAATATTATTTATATGGTCTAATGGTAAAAATACTCTTACTCAAATGTGCATAAAAATTTTGGTTGATTTTATAGCTTCAATATGAAATTTTTATATTGATTGTAATAAAATGACTATAAAAAAAAATTATGACATTCACAGAAGAAGTATTTTCTAAACTGGGAACATATAAAAATATCAACAATAAAAAAATAAATAGTAAATACATAAAATGATGGAAATCAATGCAATTTGCAAAACTAAATAGGAAATTAGAATAAAATGAAATTATGAAAATCGTCCTGTACAACTATACACTGTTATTCTAGGTCTCTTTCATCATATTACACACACACATCCAATTATACAAATACAAATGCATTCGCACCTGATTGCAATAATATCCAGGTCAACTGAATTAGACAATTAGTTCAAGGATTTCAATATTGACATTTTCCTGCAATTGTAAATTTATACAACTTGAACATTAAATTATATCAAATTGACAATAGAGTACAAAAGGAAATAAAAATGAACAATAATTTTTTATGAAAGCCCAAAAGGAGCTACTTTATTTGCACTGTACTATTATTAGGCCTTTTTTCTTAAATGCTTCTACTTTTTCGATTTTCCTTTGCAAATTTCATTAAGGCTTTCTATTACCAAAAAAAAAAAAAAAATTGCCTATAAATTAAATTACTAAATAAATAAATTTAAGAATAAACGAATAAAAGCCAATGCCGATTTATCTACACAACGAATTAACCAAAATTATATTATTGGTTTTATTTGTGTGTTGAATTTGAAATAAGAAAAAAAAGCAATTTTTAAATAGAGAGCTTTATGATATTGGACAAGCTTTCTATTTGCTAAAATATCACGATTTTAAAAGCTTTTATCTGATTGAATATAATTCAAAATCGTTGCTGTTTATTGATTTAATGAAGAATTGACCTACTAAAGATTTAGTTTGTTTTCCTATTAAAAAATAATACATTTTATTTCAAATAATATCGAATATTTAAAAAAAATATATGCATTTATGTAGGCGTATTTGTATATACAATATTTTCTCGAAATAATAAAACAACTAAAAGTCATTGTCCTGAAAGTAATTTTGGCAATTCGAATTTGTGAAATTTTTATAAACTTTTGTTTATTTTCATACGAATTTTATATATTTTATTTACGTTAAATTTAATTTTTACTACTTAAATGAATGTTTAATATTTTTATATACTTAATTAAGAGGTTTAAAATTGATCTTCTTATGAGATGAGCAGGCAGATCGAAAGAAACTATTACAAACGTTACATTTGGAGTGGAGTTTGCTGAATTTTTAATAGGTAGCAGAAGTAAACAATTGTTATATTTGTTAAAAATAAATATAAAATGTATATTTCCTGGTACTGGTAAAGTCAGGCAGGGAAACAGGGAACGAAAAGGTAGTTTACGTACGTGGGAAGGAAAAGCCGGCATCACTCTTTCACAATTTCTTGAAATAATCGAATCTCCAAACTTTTCTCGCAATAATCCGGTTGTTGCACGTGCTGTGTGGCACGTAGCCCCGTCTTGTTGGAACCAGATGTTGTCAAGATTAACTTCTTCCAATTTCGCCCAAAAAGTTGGTTTTCATCGATCTATACCGCTCTCCATTGACAGTAACGGCGTAACGAAAGAAGTACGAATCATCGACCAGACCAAAAACCACACCAAACTGTCAATTTAGGTGAAGGTAATGGGTGTTCATGAATAATTTGTGGATTTTCTTCGCACCAGAATTGACAGGTTTGTTTATTTACCGCACCACTCAGATGAAAGTGAGCCTCATTGGAAAAGATGATTTTCTTTAATTGGAGAACGATTATTTTGATAATAAAATTAAATAATTTGTAAACGTTGTTCTTGCGTATATCTCTCCATGATAAAATTGTAAACATTATTGAATATAATGAAAAAAATATAACAGATCATGACATATTACAAATGGCCGAAACGTCACTTAGAAATCATATTACTCTTATTGAAAAACCCTATACTAGCATTGCGATATTGATTATGCGGGGGGGTTCGATAGTTGCAGAGAGTGCCGTTACACGCTTATAACAAAAGAAAACAAATCATGCCAATTGATATAAAGTTTTACATGGACACACCATGGTAGGTGTTAAGATCTCCAAGGGAGGGGTTAATCCAAAATTGAGGCGGAGTGGAAAACGAAATAACAGTTTTGTAGGGTATAAAAAATTAAGAAGATGGCAAAATTCTGGTGACAAAAGAGAAAATTGTTTTTAAAATGAAAGAAAAAAATACAAGAACTTAAATAAGGGACCAGTGAGAAAGAAAAAAAATTGGAAAGGCTGAGTTGTTGTATTCAAATATCTCCCTAGTCACTTTTCCAAAGCCTCTCATGGAGTTTTGGAGTATTCTCCTGTTTAGAGTACTCCTACATTGTGGCCCTCCATTTTCTTATTTAATATACAACTAGGGTTGCCCAGAGTGGGAACTCGAATGGAAGATCGCCATACACATATGAACTTTCATTGGCTTGACTTCAGGCTACTAACTTAACTTCAGGCAACGAATAAATTTTCGAATTTAGGGCCAACGCTGCTATAAAACAATCCTTTTATTATCCATTTATTCTAATTGTTACCCTAAAAGATTTCTTTGGTTTTTCTAATAAATGTAAAATTATCCTTGAGATACTGATATTTTTTAGCATATCTTTTAGATATTAAAAATGTTCATAAATAATTACAATATTTAGCTTTAGAATAAAAGGGCACGCTTCGGTGAACTAGTCAATCGTGGAGTCAAGCATATTTTTTATATATTTTTGAAATTTTATTTTATGTCTACATCATCATCATAATGTCTAGGTGCTGTATTAAAGAACTCTAAATCGCGGTCTTTCAGTTCGTTCTACCGGAGGTAGGTCCTACCTCGTCTTCTGGGACCATAAATGGAGCCACTGTAGACTTTCTAGCCAAGATCTTCCTTATGCATACGAATAAAGTGTGCATTTCACCGCAGTTTATTGAGCTTAATTTTATCCACAACCGGACGGTCGCAGTAGCGCGTCAGCATCTTTTAGCTAAATAGGCCCTGGAACAGTTCATCCTTATGTAGGAGGACAAAAGTTCTTCGACAGATTCTCCACTCCAACGTGGACCAGAGTTCGGATTGGTTTTTGCTGAGTACCCTCGTTTCTGAAGAATATATGAGGACTGGTAAGGCCTTATATATATAACCGTTGCTTCGATGTTATGGTCAGAATTTTCAACCGAAATAATTTAGACTGATTGAAGTAGTCTATATTAACTGCCAGTAGCCGCACGTGGATTCCTTCCCTGGCGTTTTTGTCGGCTACGACCCTTTAACATAAATAAGAAAACGATTTAATTCTTTCGAAGCTATAATCTCCTCTATATATGTTATGTGACTAGTTCTAGTTTGATGCCGGCACTGCCATCATGTACTTCCTTTTTACCTTCATTAATGTGCATCTTAAGTTTTTTTGCTGCTTGCTCAATTTTGATATAGGTTTCTCGTAGGTCTTCCTGATCACCACATAATGTCGATATCGTCGGCGTTTGCTTAAAGCTGAGCAGACTTAATGAGGATGTTATCGCTCACGCTTGGCCCTGAGTCATGAATTAATTTTTCTAGCGCCAAATTAAAGTGTTCCTCTTTGCCGGAGAGCATTATGGATGTTAAATGGCTCTGAAACTCTTGGTCAGCCTAGTCAGTTTAACTAATTTTGGTGGAATACCATGGATGTGTTGAGTTGCAATCCAATGAACAGATGGGGATCTATTTACCATATTCCAACAGTTTTTCATCTATTGCCGCAGAGGGACGATCTGATATATGACTGATTCCTCTGGAGTGAAGCCTCTCTGGTATGGGCCAATAATTTTGTGTACAAATGGGGCTATTTTGCCTAGTAAGATAGTGGATAATATCTTATAGAAGATATCTTATTATCTCTATAATTGGTACATTCTGTGATATCTCCTTTTTTGAGTATAGGACAGATAATGGCCAAGATGTCAGTTATCGCCGGGCGACTTGAGGTTCTGACAGTCGCCTTATTGATTTTATAGTTTTCTCTCTGCTTAATATCAGCAGCATGTATTATTCAGATGGCGGAATCTACAACTCGTGTTTTGATTGGTTAGTGCTTAGAAGTTTATTAATTACAAAAAACATTTTCTTACAAGAGGATTACGATTATACCAGGGGCATAAGCTTAAATCTGCTGTTTGGTCATAGATGGCGTGAGTTAGCGTATTACGCTACCATGGGCACGCCATACTTTTTTCATGAGTTTGATATCTGTCAACATTAATCAGTGCACATTGCCAGTAATTTCGTACAACCATATACATTTTCCTTTGGTAATCATGTCTAGTTTTGTACCAGAAAAAGAGCATATGCGGGAAGCTCTGCTTTTCTGCTTCAATCGCATCGAATGCTTATGGAGGCCTATGGTGACAGTGCTTTATCGGAAACAACATGCCGAGATTGGTTTCGTCGGTTCAAAGACTACAATTTTGGTATCCACAAATTGCCTGAGAGATGGGAAAAATGTGTTACTAGCAAGGGCAAGTACTTTGAATAAATTTGTTTTGCTTTCTATAAAAAAACATGTGTTTTTTGACTAAAAAACAGCGGATTTAAGCTTATACACCTGGTAGAATAAACGAAAATAAATTTGTTGATAACGGAAAACATACAGATTGTGAAGGAAGGGAATGTTGACGGACTACATGTTCAATATCGTAAGTTCAAATAGATTTTATAATTGAGTTGTTTAAAATTTATTCTAAATTTTCAAAAGATTATCTAGATTACTGGTCGATAATGTGTGTTCATTTTAAATCGTAGCAAAAAAGTATTCATGTTATGTACTTTTACTATTTGCAAAATATGATCCCCTCGTATAGATACATACATATTTTTAAAAGTAAATGCTCTAATACAGAGAGTCTTATTTTATAAAAGAGTATTTTTATTAATAGAATAAAGATTGTCTTAAATTATTTAGATGAATTATCAGAATATATTTGTATTTAATATTTTATAGGATATTTATAATTTTCAATTTTATATTTTTATAAATTTTCGCATAAATATGATATTTATATGCTTATATCCGAATAATACTAATTCATGTCAATTTATCATTTTCCAATGGCAATGAACAAAAGAATTTTCTATCAAAAACAAAAAGGATTTGCTATTTTAGAAAATAAGTACCATTAATGTATTATTGAAATCATTTTATTTTAACTATTTTAAAACTTACTTTTTTACTACAATTGCCAATAAAGTAATTCTATTCCTTTACAATAGAAGGAGAGGCTTATTTACTACATTGTAAAAGTAGACCTTGACACCTTTTCGTTGTAATTTACGTTCTGTAAATCTTTCTATTTGTAGAATCATCTTGTCTTAAGGTTTAACCTAGTTTTATCATTTCAATTCAGTTTCTTTTGAATTTTTCTTTATATTATTAACTTATATTTTAGGTGTATAGTATTTTTATCGGTTTTACATATGCTGGTTTCAAAGTGAATTTTCAAAAGGTGTATCGATGTCAATTTAAGTAGATAAGAAAGCACTTTATTAGACATAAAACCGATTTTATAAGAAAAATAGACTTATTCAACAACAAAAAAAATAGTGCCTTCAATTGGATGAATTGAAGGAAATAATATGCATATGCACGTTTATATTGTATAAAAGATGACGAAATATAATTTTGAAGAAGATGATATTGTAAATTATTAATATTTATTGAACTGGAATATTCTCCTCTGACGCTTTATTCTTTATATATAATCCAAAGCAATTTTTTTTAATTTTTTCTTCATAAAAAAAATAATAAAATTACAATCCTTTTTACAAATAAATTAAAAGGTGTTATAATTTATTTGGCGTGATGGAGGTAGGATAATGGAAGTTAAAAAAAAAAAGAAACTCGTATAGGAGTACGTCAATTACGACCGTACTCAAATATTACCTGTTCATTACTGTTGGAATTCTTGATAGGCAGCATTCGTAATATAAAAGAGGGAGGAAGGAGGGTAAGAGGGGGTTCGAATTTTGCTCAACAGAAATATTATTTTTTCACAGACGTATTTAAAGGTTAGTTTTAGTTTAACAATTGATATAATAACTGACTTTAAGTAAATTTTGACTATTTGCAAAAAATTGTATATGTTATTTTCTATTTTTTATTGGATACGTTATCCATTGTATTGGATTTTTATAATCAATAAATTTGTTTTTATATGTCAGAGGCATATTTTTTTATTTTAATAGAACACCACTTTTATATGTACTTAAAAACTCTAATTATCAACATTCATAAAATTTCAAGATTTATAAAGCAGGAGGAGAACTAAATACAATTGCTAGTCTTGCACATTAACTCCCGTAGTCAAAAGTCATCCCACCGGTATGATATTTTATTACCAACTATCACCGTGCCTCGTGACTCGATCCAGCATTCGCCTTAAGCTACGATTACACCATTTGAGAAATGCTCGAATTTTATAAAAATCGTCCATATTTCGTCTCGAGCGGTGTAATATATGCTCGAATATGTTGGACGAACAGCATTGCTTCGAATGGTGTAATCGCCATTAATTGTAGACGCTCGATCTTTTTAGACAAAGAAGCTCGATTGTAGCTGCTTGTATGAGCGCGAACATTATTGCAATTTTGACATTTTGTAGTATTAAAAATTGTTTATTTTGTATATTGATTCGGCGATTGTTTAAATTTAAAAAAAAATATATTGTTCAACGGTGGCAGTGACGTTGAATTGTTTAGTCTAGAAATTGGCGTATTTTGTTTTGTAATTAATGACGAGACCAGTTCCGAAAGGTGATCGAAATCATTCTTGTCAAGGCGGGAAAAATTGCTGTACGATTTTTGCTCGAAGTGATCACCACCGATTTAGAAAAATCGTCCATATTTCGTCTCGAGCGGTATAATATATGCTCGAATATGTTGGACGAACAGCTTCGCTTTGAATGGTGTAATTGTCTTAAATTATAGATGTTCGATCTTTTTAGACAAAGAAGCTCTATTCTAGCTGCTTGTATGAGCGCGAACATTATTGCAATTTTGACATTTTGCAGTATTATAAATTGTTTGTTTTGTGTTTTGATTCGTCGGTTGTTTAAATTTAAAAAAAAATATATTGTTTAACGGTGGCAGTGACGTTGAATTGCTCAGTCTAGAAATTGGCGTATTTTGTTTTGTAATTAATGACGAAACCTATTCCGAAAGGTAATCAAAATCATTTTTCTCAAGCCGGTGAAAATTGCTAGAAGTGATCATCATCGCGAAGTACCGACAAAAATTTTCGCATGCACCGTCCTTACTTGTGCACTTCATTTTTGTTGATGAGCTATTTTTTATTTCCTTTTATGTTATTTAATATATTTTTTTTTTACGTTTTCTTAGATTACCAAATATATTTCACTGCAAAACGCAAAAAAACACTGAATTGAAAATAATCAAATCGAAACACATGTCAAATGGATGAACAAAAAAAAAATCGTTGCGCGAACAAATTCTGAACGGTACGAACTTTGATCGACTTCACGTGTAATCATTGCACGAATATCATTCGAGGTTCGAGCTAGTGATCGAGAATTTTATATTTTCTTTCCAAAGACTCAAGCTGAGAAAATAATTTATCATTTGCTCGATTGGTGTAGACGAACTTTTTGCTCGAATCATTCGAGCACTTCTTGAATGGTGTAATATTTAGCTTAATGTCACCAAAATAAAATTTTTGGCGTAACTATTCTAATATTTTTCTCTGTACTTAATAAATTATTTAAAACAAATATTTTTTTTGAAACTCTATTAAAGTCTAAAGAGTAAAAAATATGTATATAAAAATAAAAAAAATATAATCCATAAAATGCTGAACTTATAAAAAATAATAAAAAACTACGTTTTAATACAGAAATCATAATTTTGTTATTGGCATTTTTAGAAAGGCTTCTGTTATTTTCCCTTATATTACCAGCAGTCTAAAAAAAAAACTTTTTACTAATTTAGGTAACATTTTTTTTGAAGGATTAATTTTACCATAGAAGAACGGGAATAGTTTCAGTCAAATTGCTATTAAGGAATAGAATTTTCAACTCGGTTCTGTGGTTCTGTGGTGAATCATTTAAAAAGGTTTACGTTACTTTAGAATAGTTACTTTTGACTAAAATAGAGACAAATTTAATCATTTTTCCTTAGATCATCTAATTTTTAATTATTTTGGGTATAGTACAATACAAATTAATAATTTCACTCAACATTCTAAAATAAGACAATGTTTTTATATAGATTCCAATTTGTTAGTGACTGTAATAATGTTTATATAAAAGCTAAAATAAAGATCTAAATACATATGCATATATGGTATGACATAATTTTGTATGGATTTGTATAAAGCCATTAAGAATAACCGCATGTTATACAGTTAAAAGAGTATTTATTTTAGAGTATTTTATCCCACATAAACAGTATAGTTTTGTTGAATGAAAAGTCACACAATATTCCTTCGAATGGATCATAAAGTTAGACATGATGTCATGCCATTAAGGCAACATTTTCAATGTTTCCATTTTATTGTTTATCTTCTCTTACCAACTTTTATCCAAAAACTTCTGTTTGTATTTATCTCAAAACAATATAATAGAATAAAATTTTCATACAAGTCACAGGTCATGTATTTATTGTTTCTTAAAATGTGTACCATTCATTCATCAATTATAGAAATTTTAATAATAATAATAATAATAAAAACAATTGATAAATAAAAAAAAAGAAGAATGACAAATAATACCGGACAATAAGATATAATAAAGTAAGCAGAAGAGACAGACAATCGTAATCATAAAAATAATCAAAACTGTACGATTTGTGTAAATTGCTTCTATACTTTTCGAAAGGTTTTTGTCTATGGTTATTTGTTTTATGACCAAGTAAATAAAAATATTAAAGCAATGCCTTTTGAAGGTATAAAATATATATATTGTGGTGTTCGGAAAGTAATTTCGTTAAAAAAAAATAAAAGTGAAAGACGTTTTTCTTATAGTGAATTAATATTTTATTCAATTAAATATTGTCCAGTCTGATCCAATACACTTTGCCATATTTCTGGCAGTAGCATGATTCCGCGCTCATAAGACTTTTGTTCTTTGCTGGCAAAAAACTGATCCTAGTGATTTTTGACATCCTTATTTGAATTAAACATTTTACCGTTTAAAAATTTTTATAGAGACCGAAACAAATGATAATCGAAAAGTGTTAGATCTGGAGAGTATGGTGGGTGTGGCAGTATATCCCATCCAAGCTATAAAAGCTTTTACCGAGTGGTGGAACTTGTATGTGGTTTCGCATCATCCTATTGGAACATTATACCTTTCCTATTAACCAATTCTGGTCTTTTTCTTTAAATTCAATTTGTCCAACTGATGATAGTACACTTCAGAATTAATCGTTTTGTTGCTTGGTCGAATTGCTTTAAGCCTGTTCACCTTTTCTATTCCAGGATCTTTTCCGCTTAACATTATTGTAGACAACCCATTTCTCGTCTCCAGTGATGATATGCTTCAAAAATAGATCACTTTCTTGGCGTTTGAGGAGCAAATCGCAAACGTCAATGCGACGGCACAAATTTTTTTTTCGTAAGAAGATGAGGAACCCATATGTCGAGCTTTAAGATTAAACCTAACCATTTCAAATGTTCATTAACGATCAAATTCGATAAATGTAATCTCTCAGCGATCTCGTGAGTTGTTATTCGCTGGTTTGCGTGAATTAATTCCTTTATTGTAATTAATTCCTTTATTGTGTCTTCATCAGGAAACGAAATTACTTTCCGAACAACCCAATATTTGTATGGACTTACATATCCATACAATATGTACTAAACAGGGTCGTTTCAGACTGATCTATAAGTGAATAGAAATTTTAAAATCAATACAAAAGGAAACATTTGCTATTTTAAAAAAGAAAATTTTATTAACAAAATATATATACAAAAATGGGAAATAAAATTTCATATTTTAGTTGTAGTGCATTTTATGATTTGCAAAAATTTTTATCGGTTGATTAAGTATTAAATAAGTTGGAAAGTTTTTCTGAACAAAAATTATAAATTCAGAAAAATATGAATTGTTATTAATCTCAACATTAGAGACAGATCCTTTTACTTTCCCTCTCCATTTTCAAACTTCCCTTCCGCATGCAGATTGCAAGTCGTGGGGATAGTGTTGAGCATATCTACATCTCTTTATAGGGTTTTGAAGGTAAGTGTGGACTTGTCTATCTACAGGGAATTTTTTTCTCGAACTGTTGAATTGGCTCTAACAATATTTATTTCTGTTCAATATACTTTTGTTCGCAGTTATTAAAGTCAATGATAACATTATGGGGTCTTCCTGCACAGCGCAGCTTTGTACTATAGAGAAGCTATGGACTCAATATCATCATCTTTACTGATAGCCAAGCCGATCTCAAAGCTATTCATATACCATTGATTGATCCTGTACTCAACAAGATTTGACAAGACTTAATTAATAACAGGAGCGTCGAGTAGCCAAAGGCGGCAGGACGTATGTAAAGGAAATTCTAGGAAATGAACGTATGCAACAAATTTGAGTGGAGAAACTCTCTGGCGTCCAATGTTTATAGCTATCAATAATCTGCCTTGCCTACTAATAGAAAGGCAAATAACAGCCTCAGTTAAACATAGAAATATATTCTAGACTAATAAAGATACCTTCTTAACGTTTCACTGGTTAACTACCAAACTATGATGTTCTGCTAACTGTTCCACATATATTGAGCGAATTTCAACAAACCTGGAATTTTTTGCAAGTAGAGTTCCTCCCATTGCAAAGCTCTTACATCAAATCAAAAGTTTTAGTTTAATTTCTATTCAATAAATAAACTAAATGCTCCACAAACTTTAACAGACTGCAACTAATCTAGCCTATTAAAGCAGATCAGCTTCACTTAGAAAACTAGAAACACTGACCCATACGAAAAATTAAATGAGGCTATGGTGACTGTGCTTTATCGGAAACAACGTGCCGAGATTGCTTTCGTCTGTTCAAAGACGGTAATTTTGACTTGTGGGATAAGAAGCGTGAAAATTGGCCTAGGAAGGTTGAGGACCATCAATTGCAGGCTGTTTTGGATGAAGACGATACCCAATCGCAAAAAATGCTCGCGGAGCAATTGGTTGGTACTCAACCAGCCATTTCCATGCGTCTGCGTGCCATGGGGAAGATTGAAAAGATCAGAAAATGGGTGCCACATGAATTGAACGATAGGCAGATGGAGCGACGTTAAAACACATGCGAAATCTTGCTCACCAGACAAAAAAGAAAGTCGTTCCTGTATCGGATTGTAACAGGCGATGAAAAGTGGATATATTTCGAGAATTCTAAACGATCAACATCTTCCCCAAGACCAAATCGCTTCGGACAGAAGACGATGCTGTGCGTTTGGTGGGATCAGCAGCATATCGTCTACTATGAGATGTTGAAACCTGGTGAAACTATCAATGCCCACCGCTACCACCAACAACTGATCAAATTGCACCGCGCTCTGCGTGAAAAAAGGACGGATTATCAACAAAAACATGACAAGCTGATTTTCTAATACGACAACACACCATCGCACACGTCAAAAATAGTCCGAAACTTGGGGACACTCAACTGGGAGGTGCTACTCCACCCCGCTTATTCACCAGACCTGGCCCTTTCCGACTACCGCCTGTTTTCGTCGATGAGCCATGTGCTCGCTGAGCAGCACTTCGGTTCTTACGAAGACTTCCGAAAATGGCTTGATGAGTGGTTTGCCTTGAAAGAGAAGGGATTTTTTTGGCATGGTATCCATAAATTGCCCGAGAGGTGGGAAAAATATGTAGCTAGCGAGGGCAAATACTTTGAATATATTTGTTTCTGCTTTCTATGAAAAAAACATGGGTTTTTTTTGACTAAAAAACCGCGGATTTAACCTTATACAACTGGTAATTGATATTTATTATTTATTTTAATGTTATTCAGATTTACAAATTTAAAAAGAAATTATGCAATTCAAAGCTAAAGAAAATAACTAAATAAAAAAAAAACAAATCAAATTCCTTAAATTAAATAATATTTTTTTATTTTAAATTTGAACATGAATAAAATTTATTATTTTATAAGTATTTTGATATATTTAAGATACAGTGTCTGTGTAGATGTTATAAATATCTAAGTAAGTAAATATAATATGAAAATTCTTCGAAATGTCTTTTAGGAATAAAGACTGTTTTATTTATTGATAATATCATTTTGATAAAAGTGTCTCACGTCATTCATTGTTAAAGTTAATTTGTTCACGGAAATTGTTCATTTGTAATGGCAGGTTTTTTTTTGTATATCAAAGGTTATTTCAACAATTTTTCAAAATGGCAAAAATAAGAAGACAGCCAATTCAGTTCAGTATAACAGTTATAAATGAATAACAATTTAAATTATTTAAATGCAAAAAAAAATACCTTATTTTAATAATGTTATAAAAATATCATTGCAATAGAAGGGGAAGGGGAAGGACGGGCTGAATTTTTTAGAGAATAATATTCCCTAAAAATGTTAGCTCGATTTCTATTCAATAAATAAAATGAATGGATTTTTATTGCTCCATTAGACATTTAGCATAAAATCAACATTTTTTGTTCTCGTTTCAAGTAAAAACTTTTATTTTGGTTAAATAATTTTTGAAAAAAAAGTTGGATTTTTTTTTAAAGGAACGCAAGACTTTACTTACGTGCATGCAAACACGTGCGATAATGAAATTTTCGTCACCTTAACAAAACGCGTGAAGAGAATTTTTGATAAGGCAATTCACGAAATATTGTAGTCGCTGATAAAATTGTAAAGTGTGAACTGATGGTACACTTACCTTAGAGTTAAACACATGATTACACATTGTGGCAGTATAATAGGTAAATCCCCGAACGAGAGATAGAGAGAGTATCTGACTGTTTATAATAATCAGATCATGTTTCAATAAATGCGATGGAATTTTTGCGGCACGTGCAACTTTTTTTTTGTTTACGTTCTGTTCGGCATGTAAAAGTCGATTGTCATTTCATATTGTCTCATCAAATTAAGGATTTTCTTATAAGTTTCACTTTTGTTTATTTTTTTGCTTTTCTTTATTTCTATTGCTCACGTGAATCACTTCAACAAAAATTATATAAAAATTTAAATATCTTTCGAAAATAATACAGAAATTCATAGCTTGGACAATATTTACAAAATCATAAAATCTTGAAATTTCTTTTGGAAAGATTTAACTATTTTATATGTAAATATTATTTTTATAAGCATATTTGTATTAGATTTTTAATTATGTTCAATTTTATATAAAAATACGAAAGTCGGAATATTCTTACACAGAGATATCTACATTATTTTTCTGAAATACTTACCTTGATAAAGTTTAAAAATGACGGGAATAAATTTTCATTCCGTCATTCTCTTTTATGACCGTTTCTATTAATAAAATAGTCTATAATGTATGGAAGAAAAGTATTAAGACTTTCACCCACTTCAAAAGTAGATTCCTTGGACGTTGTTTTCACTCTTCCTTCAGCTCCGCAATTACACTTTTTTAAATATGGTCGATAGTACCGAGCGAAAATATCGTCTTTTCTAGTGTTTTTTGATCTTGATGAACAAAAAAAGTCACTTGACTTCCTTATTATGTGCAATTTGATATAAAAAGGCTTTGTTGCTGCACTTTAAAAATTTTTTTTTTATAAAAAAAACTTTATTGGCAGTTTATTCTGGAGGCACAGTCGATGGTCTGATCTCATAACAGCTCTCATTATTTCTACATTTTCATCAGTTTTTGATGCTGAAAGCCTTCTTTTGCCACCGAAATACTTTTTGATAAAGAATATTCTTAATAGGCTCGTTCAAACTTTTCGTAAATCAAATATGTGCATTTATCAAGCTTAGCATAAAGTTTGAAGCGAAAGAGACTTGAAACTTGTACAGTAGAGGAGAAGACATGGATATTTTGACAGTTGATAAGAAAGCCAACAGATGGCCCACCTTATATACGTGTTAGGAGCTTGTCAATAGGGACGCTCAATCTTTGACTGCCTATAACTTTGGCGTTTCAAATAACAGTAGTTCTTTTTTTTTTAAATGTTTATTTAATTCTGCAACAGTTGAAAATGGATCCCAGATTTGGTGAAAAAATTATCTTCAGCGATGAAGTTCATTAATGGTTCTATGGCCACGTATACAAAATTGTCAAAAAGCAACACAAACTGTTCTAGGACGTTTCTTTGCATCCAGAATAACTTACTGTCTAGTGTGGATTTTGGCCAGGCGACATTATTGAGCTGTACCGCTTTCGAAATTTAAAAACAGATTTTTCTTGTCGCTAATTGGATTATGTAGACTTGGATAGGGAGTTATTGGACTATGTAGACTTTTTCAGCAAGACATGCTGATTTAACGCCCCTAGACTTTTTTCTATGGTGCTACGTTAAATCAATGATCAACGCCTGTGGTGGCGAACCTACAGCACGCGTGCCAAAGATGGCATGTTTATCGATTTAGCTGGCACTCGATGAAAGAGAAAAAGATTTTTACAAAATTGTGTCAGTAAATACTGATCATGCTCGAAGTTTGGCTGGAGAAGAAAAATGTTTTGTCAACCATTTGACTTGAGAAGAAAAATTTAAAATTGGTAAATTTTATATCTGCAAGCGACCAAAATAAATTTTGTAGAGCTATTAAAAGAGGTAAACTCGACGTACAATGGACCATGCTATTATTGCAATAAATGATAATACAGTCTTTACGTTATGTTCTTAACTAAAAATCTAATTATAGCATAATTGCTAATTGTAATTATTTAAATAAATATATTTAACAAAAACTGCTCGGCACGCCGGATAGTCGATATATAATATTTGGGGATATTTGTCATCACTGGTCTATTCGTGCGGAAGAGCCATCCATAATTGAACCTCCCGGATCAACTCCTGTAAATGAAGCCATCGAGGCTATTTGAAAAATATTATTTTTTGTTGTTGTTGCGATCTTAGATAACGGTCAAATGTAATTTAATCTGCAAACGATTTTTTTTTAACAAAGCACAAATATAACTATTTTTATTCAAATTTAAAGATTGAGTGTTTTTAAGATGGACGATTATATTGGGTTGTTCGGAAAGTAGTTTCGTTAAATTATCCTGTTGGAATACTATACCTTTCCTATTGACCAATTCTAGGCTTTTTCTTTAAATGAATCATTCAATTTGTCTAACTGATGATAGTACACTTCAGAATTGATCGTTGCGTTATTCGGTAGAAGCTCAAAATAAACGATTCCTTTGAAATCCCACCAAACAGATAGCATAAGCTTTTGTTGATGAATATTGGCTTTCGAAGTCCTTTGAGCCTGTTCATCTTTTCTACTCCAGGATCTTTTGCGCTTCACATTGTTATAGACAACCTATTTCTTGTCCCCAGTGATGATACGCTTCAAAAATGGATCATTTTCTTGGCGTTTGAGAAGCAAATCACAAACGTCAATGCGACTGCACATATTTTTTCCGTAAGAAGATGAGGAACCCATATGTCGAGCTTTGAGATTAAACCTGGCCGATGATCAAATGATCATGAACGGTCGAATTCGATAAATTTAATCTCTCAGCGATCTCACGAGTTGTTATTCGCCGGTTTGCATCAATTAATGCCTTCATTGTATCTTCATCAGCTTCAACTGACCTTCCAGAACGTGGTGCATCTTCGAGATCAAAATTGCCGGATCGAAATTTTACAAACCAGTTTTGGCACTGGCGCTCACTTAACATATCTTCTCTTTATATGTAAACGTCGGATAATTTTTTTCTTGCTTGAACAGCATTTTTATCTTTTCTATAGTAAAAAAGTAAAATATGCCGAAAATGCTGTTTTTCACTTTCCATATTTAAAAGGGTATCAACCAAAAATAACTGCGCCGAATCAATTGGACCAGCTGTCAAAATATATATGATTATGCGGCTTATGTTAAGTATGAAGTTGTTTGTGAAAATATACAATTTAGCCCTCTGTTTGGAAAAATCGAAATTACTTTCCAGAACAACCCAATATTTTGCAGTATTTTATTTAGAAATTCTTATTCACAAACATTTTGTAATAAATGTAATAAAATTAATATTTTTTATAATAAATTAAAACATTTACCAAAAAAAAAAATCACTACAGCTAATGAACAAAATTAAATAATTTTAAAATTATAAATTCTTAAAAAAGGACTTATTAGCAAAATATTTCTTATATTTTAGATGAAATTTGAAATCTCGTAAATATGAAAATTAATCCTTCTAGAAAAATAATTAAATATATGAACATATAAATACCATATCATACTTGTACCATAAGAGAATAAATAGGAAACTGGAAGAAAAATTGGCCATTTCGATTTTATTATTTGTAAATGTTCAATGGCTAATAGAATGAGGGATGCAAAACCATTGAGTAGAGATAAGAAAATAATGAGAACATGAAATGGCATGGAATAAGGAAAAATTAATAACTGAATGACTAGATGTGACAATAAATGTCAGGAAAACAAAACGAAAATAAATGATATGACATGAAAAGGTATTGAAAAACAGGGTGGACTTGGTGGAGGGAGTTTCACATACTCGTAAATGGTAAAAAGTATAAATCGAATAGAATTGAAAGGATGTGTGAAAACTCGAAGAGTAAACGTTTCATTTGATAGGTAACAATCCTATTTAGTAGAATTCCACTCCATTGTTTTTTGTGTTGTGATCTCTCACACAACAATGAACAGAAATTGATCAGTACAACAGGAACAACCTCAATCGCACTAAATTTATACGAATATTATGAGTGTACGTGTATGCACTATAGCTTGAAGTGCTTCACGTTCGCAAATAACGAAAACTAGAGTCCCATCAGGATATGGTGGTATTTATGCGTTGTTTATGCCCTTCATATCCTTGACATTTATTCTGATATTAGTTTCATATAGTCTTCAATATTTTTGCAATATTTTTTTTTACATTGTATACTCGTATTTTCGATAACGCATGTGGATTTGTGTCGATTGGCTTACTTACCAATTAATTAATGACAGATACTTCTTTGTACAATATAGCTCAATGCTAATCTGAACAGAAATGACAACCAATGGAATGGTAAAACCATGCGAACTGTAACAAGCCGAAAGATAATAGAAGTATGAAAGATATGAACTGTCAATAACCGATGAAAGATGAATTAAAATTTGTGAAATTGAATCGAAAACATATTAATTCTCGTTTGGCAATTACCTGAATTATACTGTGCATTCGGAAGAAGCTATAGCTTCTGTTAAACATAGCCGAATTATTTTCCATATCTGACGTACCAGAAGATTTTTTTTCTATTAAATTTTTATGAAAATCTATATGCAAGGTTAGTAGCCGATAGATTATTATTTAGCGAGTTATTGAACTTGAATATTACCATAGAACATAATGGGATTTATAATAAATATATGATTTTGGTTCCTGGGCAACAGATGCAAATCCGAATAATTTCTGATTCCCCTCACATCGTACGAATTAATTTATATAGCAGACAATTACTTTGTTCTTCAAATATTATAGAATTTAATAAACTGATACGAGTAGGTGCATGAACTATGAAGTACGCGATATTTTATCTGAAATCTTTGAAAATTTTACCATATATGCTATTAAGTGTACTATTTTATATCTAGTTTGAACTTTGGTTGCGAGTAGTAATAAATTTAATCAGATCTGAAGTCAGCTAGTTTCGAATGCAATTCGGTGATAAGTTTTTTGCTGAACTAAACTAAATCTTAAGTATTCGAGTCTTTCATTGTTCTTCAATTTATCATAATATTTTTTTTTATTTTGAAATAATTTTATAGTTGTATAAAATGGTATAAATCTCTGTAACAAATCGTAACTGATTTATTGCTACTCGAAGTTTAGCTAACCGAACTTTGTTTATTTCAATTTTGTTTTGTTAAAAGTAAATTGTTTGAAACTTCAAGTAATTATATTGCCACAAAAGTGTACTTTCTTATGTTCACGCACATTCTCTTATATACATTTATATACAAGTATGTTAATTTAATATTAAATGATTTTTCAATAGAGTCAAATGATGTCTGAAAGATTAATTTATTCTTTTAATTTATCGCTACCGCTGTATCAAAAGGTAGATATACGATTTTTATATTGACTTACTTGTGTTTTATTGTAATCCATCGAATCTGTTTTTTATAAAAATCTTTTATTTTAAGAATATTGTAAAGATTTTTATAGTAGCTATTTACCAGGTGTATACGGTTAAATCCGCTGTTTGGTTATAAATGGCGTGAGTGAGCGTATTAAGCTACCATGAGCACGCCATACTTTTTTTATGAGTTTGACATCTGTCAACATTAATCGGTGCACATTGTCAGAAATTTCGTACAACAACGTACATTTTTCCTTTGGCAATCATGTCTAGTTTTGTGCCAGAAAACGAGCATATGCGGGAAGCTCTGCTTTTCTGCTTCAATTTGAAGAAATCGGCTGCCGAATCGCATCGACTGCTTATGGAGGTCTATGGTCACAGTGCTTTATCGGAAACAACGTGCTGAGATTGGTTTCGTCGGTTCAAAGACGGTAATTTTGACTTGTGGAACAAGAAGCGTGAAAATCGGCCTAGGAAGGTTGAGAATCGTCAATTGCGGGCTCTTTTGGACGAAGACGATACCCAATCACAAAAAATGCTCACGGAGCAATTGGATGTTATTCAACCAGCCATTTCCATGCGTCTTCGTGCCATGGGGAAGATTGAAAAGATCGGAAAATGGGTGCCACATGAATTGAACGATAGGCAGATGGAGTGACGCCAAAACACATGCGAAATCTTGCTCGCCATACAAAAAATAAAGTCGTTCCTGCATCCGATTGTAACAGGCGATTAAAAATGAATATATTTCGAGAATCCTAAACGCAAGAAATCGGGGGAAAGACCAAACCGGTTCGGACGGAAGACGATGCTGTGCGTTTGGTGGGATCAGTAGGGTGCGTTGTCGTGGAGGAAAATCAGCTTGTCATGTCTTTGTTGATAATCTCTCCTATGAGATGTTGAAACCTGGTGAAACTGTCAATGCCCACCGGTACCACCAACAACTGATCAACTGCACCGTACTCTGCATGAAAAAAGGACGGATTATCAACAAAGACATGACAAGCTGATTTTCCTCCACGACAACGCACCATCACACACGTCAAAAATGGTCCAAAACTACTTGGAGACACTCAACTGGGAGGTACTACCTCACTCTACTTATTCACATGACCTAGGCTCTTCCAACTACCACCTGTTTTCGTCGATGGGCCACGCACTCGCTGAGCAGCACTTCTATTCTTACGAAGACGTCCGAAAATGGCTTGATGAGTGGTTTGCCTCGAGAGAGAAGGAATTTTTTGGTGTGGTATCCACAAATTGCCCGAGAGTTAGGAAAAATGTATAGCTAGTGAGGGTAAGTACTTTGAATAAATTTGTTTTTGCTTTTTATGAAAAAACATGTGTTTTTTGACTAAAAAACTGCAAATTTAAGCTTATACACCTGGTAAAAGTAAGTGTTCTCTCAATGAAGGCGAGAAAACAAAAAAAAAAACAAAAGAGGAACTTTTTTTTTTTAAATAATAATGAGAGAGAAAGAAAAAAGCGGCATATTTGGGGTAATTTTTTAAGAAAAATTTTCCTGAAAAAGACAAAGATTCGAATAGTTGCGTTAAAGAATGGTGCAAGCGTTGTATGATTAACGCCTGGCCTTGACAAGAAATAAACATTTTTATTTGTAAAATCCCATTTATTTTTTAATATAATGTCTTTTCAGATAGATAGACTTAAAAAAGTGTTTGTCTATATTTTCTATTCCATCTAAATACTACAATCTTCCCTACCCTTCAAAATGGACGTTTGTTTCAAGCCAAATCTTTTTCCACCGAGCCATTTTTTCATATTTGGAAATAGGAAATAATTGCTGAGGGCTAAACGGTGATTGCAGAACTATTTATTATCCTAACTCATAGAAATTTACCACGGCAATAACAAAACTATGCACGCGTACATTATCTAAATGAAGGAGATTTTTTTCTTCTCTAAATACGGTCGTTTTTCTTTCACAGCATTTTTGAAACAATCTCAAAATACTGTGGCTATGGCTTTCTTAGCTGGTAAAAGTTATCGTGTCTTTCTTTGGCATTAGAAAACCCACTGCTTGAACTGTTATTTGGTCTATGGTGTGCTATGATAAATCCATATTTGCTCAAAAGTTATGACTCGAGCCAAAAAACATTCTTTAGAAGTTGACATACATACGTGTTTATAGTCAGTTGGGAGTAATCAAGGCACATATTTTGCTAAAGCCTCAACAATATCGCGCAGTTTCACTCTATGGTTAGTTATCACCATATTATGGATTTTTCAAGCTTTCCTGATATTGTGACTTAATTTTTAATAATCTGGACATTCTTCAACAAAAATGCGTTTTAATAATAGCAGCACCATGTCTTACCGGGGATTAGGTATTAATCATACAAGCCTCGTATCTTTAGTTTCTACGCATTTTCGTCTCGAACACCAACTTCTCTCAAGTATGTAAGATTCCTTGGAGATGAGTTAAGGGTCACTTCATAGCACTACGAGCATGAGGATATTTAACAACTTCTAGTTTCGTGTGGGTGAGGCTACCTAGTTTGCTAAGCGAAGCTGGTTTATTTTTAGTAGATTAAAATCAGTTAGAGTTTTTTAAATATTGTGAAGTCTCTCGAGAAAATTTCTAGTTTGCTGGCCTGGCACAATCAGTAATACTTAAAAAAAATGTATGCATTTCTGGGGGGCTCTCAAATAATTCCAACATCGATTACTCTATTGTTATGTGGAAAGTAACTGAGAACGCTTTATACCAAGCGACTGAATGCTACGACTATATTTAAATAAAATTGTAACTATTTTATTAATAACTATAACAATTTTAATATTTTACAAAAGTCTCTCCAAAAAAATTATATTATTTGTTATATTTTATTTCCATTTTGATGTAAATACTTTTATTTGTTATCAAAAGACTACAGAGTGCATAGTTGACTTTATAGTCCATTTTTGTAAAAATATTAGAAAAAATTAAAATATATAAATTTGAGTTTACTTAATGAATTCCAAGAGGTTTCACCGTACCCAGTTATGAACACAAGTTGTAAAAAATTAAAACTTTAAATTAATTTTAAAGCAAAAATAATTAATAAGAATTATTATTTCTTTATGCTTTTATATCTCTCAATAGGAATTTTTTACTTTTATGCTTAATAGAAATTTTCACTCTTAATTAAAAATCACTTGTTCCCGTTTCTACTTCTTTTTTTTTCTCGAAATTCTATCAATTCTACTATAAACATAATTCTAAAAATGAAATGTTCTTTTTGTTTTTGACAGGAAATTATTAAAAACAAAATTCTTTTTAATTAAATTCCAATTTAATGTAACTAGAAGAGTTCAGGGTGAATGTGTTGACATATATTTTTTTCTTCATTTAATAACCACTAAAACGAATTACATTTCTGTCTACTGGGTGGCATACAATTTGGGTTATAAACAAGACCAATCACTACGTTCCCTTAACACCGCCTCATCAAATATATTTTAATGTTGTCCTTCTTAACTGGTTCATTTTAAACTATAATAACACAGACTTGTTAATATCCTACTGTTCTGATGTTTATATTCGGTCCCAAATTAGCCAAGGACAAAATACTTATATTTGTTTAGACTGTAAATGAGCGAAGTTATAGTTGCTTTTATTATAGACCATTTACTAATTTATTGAATCGTTGTAAAACAAATAAGAATCAATATGTTAGTATGTATCTTAAAAGCTAGCCAATAACCAACAGAATAAAAATTATATTCCAATATCAGTTCGATGGAGAATATTCCTTGTTTGTTGAGTTTAGATTATTGAACTCAATAAGTTAGTATTTTGTCTGTCTGTCCAACTATCTATCTATATATTTATACGTTTCTGTATATGCCTTGTTTGTCCGAGAAAATATTTTTTCCAAATTCATTTTAACTAAACAGGAGATTCTCGAACAGTTGTTACTGTAGCTGATACAATCCCTGGGCAGAGGCGAGTATAGTACGTGAACGACAGGCAATGGAATATTTCGTTTATTTGCCAGCTTCTCTTTATTTATGTGTCCAGAGAATTGTAATTTTTCTTCTTATACTTTTCATTTGAACTATTTAGTTAGAAAGTAAGAAAGGACGAACCAAATCGATGAAGACAGAATGGGATTTTGTTCAATTTCCACAAATTTTCAAAAGTAAAAAAGGACACAAAAATCATTTTCCACTTCACTTCTCAAATATCAATTTATTCTTGTGTTAGTTGGTTGGAAAATTCATTCAATATCGCCGATTTTACTATAATATATATTTTTCTATAATTCTATTTTATAAAAGTTTCATTTCCTCAGTATTCTCTTCTCTTCACTAAAATATCATTTCCACCAGACTATAGTTTTGTAAATATTCTAATAATGAAAATTGTCAGGTAATCCAAATTCAAAAAAAAAAAAACTTTTGTTAAATCACGAAATTCGTAAATTTCTTATTATACCCACTCCTAGTTGCTGTTTAGAAAGTATATTGTACTCAATCTTCAAAATGTACAGATGTTCAAAATTATTAAGTTTTCTCAATAAGTGCAAGACTAACTTAAATCGATATAATACAATTGACATTAATATTCAATTCGTTGAGAACTTGAACAGTTGTTAATTGTCATCATTTAATTACAATTGAGGAAATTTTATATTATTGTAATCATAATATAATTAATTATAGTACAGAATTTGAGTAAAAATATTCATAAAATATGCCGTTTAGAACTTTTGAAATAAAATTTTTATATACGTTTTAAAATAATTTTAATATATTTTTCAGAAAACAATAGGAAATATTAAAAATTACATAAATCAAATTTACATAATTTAATAAATAAATTGCTCCTCAAACAATTGGTTAATTATCGAATTTTGTTTTAGTAAAAATGCTATCCAATTCTTACTTTAAAAAAAAGTAAATTGAAATAAAATATATGTAAAGTTCTGGTTTTTATAACATTTAATTAAACTTTGGCTTGATCCTTTAAAAGTACTTTTTATGGGCTGTAATTTGGCAATTACTTAACGCTTATCTTCATAAATACGCTTTTTTACATACAACGTCAAATTGGACGATCTTAAAGGATAACTGATATCAGAAAAATTTAGAAATTAAGCACTGTGGGCATTTTTTTGCGCAATGAATTGAGAATATATTGTGTTAAATGGCGTGTGCTGCTATTTTGTTTAAAATACCAGGTGTATAAGCCTCAATCCGCTGTTTTTTGTCCAAAATAAACCCATGTTTTTTTTTCATAGAAAGCAAAAACAAATTTATTTAAAGTACTTGCACTTGCTAGCTATACATTTTTCCCATCTCTCGGGCAATTTGTGTATACCAAAATTGTCGTCTTTGAACCGACGAAACCAATCTCGGCACATTGTTTCCGATAAAGCACTGTCACCATAGGCCTCTATAAGCATTCGATGCGATTCGGTAGCCAATTTCTTCAAATTGAAGCAGAAAAGCAGAGCTTCCCGCATATGCTCTCTTCCTAGTACAAAACTAGACATGATTACCAAAGGAAAAATGTATGTTGTTGTACGAAATTGCTGACAATGTGCACTGGTTAATGTTGACAGATGTCAAACTCATAAAAAAAGCATAACGTGCCCATGGTAGCTTAATACGCTCAATCACGCCATCTAAATATGACAAAACAGCAGATTTGAGCTTATACACCTGGTACATATATAGCCTTGGTAAAAATCTTTAAGTTCAGTTAAAAACTGAACTATTTTCATACGATCATAGCGATCAAAATCGACGGTAATGGTGTCTTCTTCTTTATTTTCAAAGAAATACGAGCCAATGATATCTTTAGACCAAACTGCATACCAAACAGATACTTTACGCAGATACAATTGCTTTCTAAAAGTTATGTATTTGTTTTAAGAGCATCATATATAGCAATTTTGCTTATTAACAAATTCACAAAGCGAGAAATGAGTTTCATCTCTGAAGAAAATAAGTTTTTCGTTAGCTGATTATATAAGCGTTCTGGGTGTCTCGATGACCTGCGAATTAAAATGGGTCCATAAATATACTTTTGATGAAGTTCTAATAATCTTCGGATAAGTTGACGTTTTTTGCCAGCAGTAAAAGTAAGATCTAGAACGCCAAAGGTAGATCTCACCGTACTTCAAGGGTAGCTTCCCTACTAGTTGAAACTGGCCAAAGCTCTTTTTTACAACCTCTCTTCTAAGGCAGAAACCAGTTTATCTTTAAAAAATCTTCCTATTCTGAGTCCTTATTTAAAAATATATTGAACACTCCCATTGGTAAAAGAAACGCCTGCTTCCTTTCACTAATTCTGACCAAAATGGAAAATAATCCTCACATCCTGCTATACAACATCCCAAATATCCGTCCAAGCCCGGCTCAACATGTCTCGATTGAAAACGAAATCAATTAACTCAATATGCTTTCGTACAATATTTAAGCACGAGCTGAGTGAATCATATAATACCACAAATTATTATAGTAATTGCTCGAGACGGTCCATTATGGTATTTTAACATACATGGTAGTGGGTTATTATGTAGAACTATGGGCAGAACTATCAGAAATAGAACACTGTGTAAGAAATAAATTTAAAAATGGGGCTAAACATCGCCTAATACATAATTGCATTGGGTTCCGGGCCACGTAGGCATTCTTGGCAACGAATATGCTGATCGGCTTGCAAAAGCCATTCAGTTTGCATAATATTTATGGTATTCATTAATCTACTCATTTCATGGCAGAATTGACTTCCACCAGATGCATGGAATGAGATATTTCTTGCTACATGCCACACATACTAGCGGACTGTCACACAACTACGAGCTTATTCCTCCTATAAGATATTTTAGGAATGAGATATTTCTTGCTACATGCCACACTTACTAGCGGACTGTCACACAACTAGGATTCCTCCTATAACTGAATTACTAGATCCAACGAGACCATTACCTAGTCCCCTCTTCAACCTACTTTTCACAAAATATAGTCAATACTTTTCCTCTATACAAATTAAGAAAATAACTTTTTCTAACTTCATCTATTTTATAATTTTAACCGTCATATCTGAAAAGCCAAATGACCTCACACTGTCGTGGCTTTAAGACATTTCTCATAAATAAACAAATTAAAAACCTTACAAGAGTAAAAAAAAAGATCCCAAAGACATGGCGCTAAATTGTCTATAAGAACGGTCCCAAAGATATGAGGCCAAATGACCTTTGAGATTTCTTTTGAACCCTTTTTATAAATAATTTAGCGCCATGTCTTTGAGACCTTTCGTAAACACAAAACAAAAACCCTACAATGGTAGCCAAATAAAAAGCAAAAGGACAAATTAACACTGAGACAATTGAAGTGTTTTGTTTATTTAACTTCGAACCCATTTACACAAAATGTTTCTTGGACAAAAAACATACATAAATCGATCATCAAAGGAAAAATATCTTTTTCTTTTCTCTTAAAAACCATTTTTAATTAAATATTATGATTTTCTTATTTAAAACAATTAAAATCATTCACGTAAATGTCCTTTCAACTTGTATTATAAAAAAAAAAAAAACTCACAAATTTGTTGAAAACTTTCTTCAAAGTTCATTTTGATTTTTCTTTTCAAATTTTTCTATTTTGAATTTATGAATAAATTTTATGGTATATTATAGCATTTGAAGTATTAAAATTTCATTAAATTTTCTGAATACGACACTTCTTTCTAAATGAAAATTCGTTTTTAAATTTATCTGAAATATATTTTTTTCCATTTCGTTCAAAATTATTCAAGTATTTCAACTTTTATATAATAGTCTGAAATTTGTATTTTATTGAAAATTGATGTGCTTGATTCTGATGGTAAGAGAACACTAAAAGTTTATCTCTACTTTAATATATATATATGTACATATATACATATGTATATTACTAGTAAAGAGAAGGAAAAGTTTTCTAAAACTGAAACTTAAAATTATAAAAGAAATCTTAAAACTTGAAATTTTGTCAAAAACCAAACATTGAAAATGTTCACAAATACAATTTGCTAAAGGATGGATGAATTCTGAAGCTAAAATTGAAGTAGAAAGTTTCTCATTTTTAATTCTTTCGGAATTATTTGCATTTATGTGAAAAAAGAAGGGTAAACATTTTCGATACATTGAGTATTAAAATATTTACCCTTTTTTAACGAGAACATAAAAAGGTTAGAATTCATTTTAAAAATCTAAATATTCACCCTAAAAATTGGTTCGATTTTTTAATGGCTTGCTATAGAAATGACTTAAAAGCTTAAAAGCTTATTAATTAAAGTTACGTAATTTTTTTTTTAATTTTAATTTATTAATGCGAATTTGAAATTTACTCAATATTAAATTGTATTGACATATTTTTTTCTCTGTAATTTGAATAGAAATAAGCAAAAACTAAATTCAACAACAAAAAAAAATTTACATAATATTAGAGACAATATTTCTGATGGTTTTTCGTTTGATAGTAAAACAAGAGTAATTATTTTGTGAAATTAGATTTTTAATTATGTTAAATCCATAAAGTTGAATAATTGAAAATGTTCGTACACTCCCACTTGTCGGTTAGGATTTAGTTAATGAATTTTCATATAATTGATTTATGAAGTAGACTAAAATTATATAAGTTCGATGAAAATTAGTATAAATAATATGCAAATGTGTATGGAAATAGTTTTTGTAATTGTTCAATAGACGATAGAGTTATCCTACCTTCTTCCAGCACACTATCGATACACTATACGCATTTCTGTGGTTTAATATAAATATAATCGAAGTGAATATTTGAGAATGCAATAAAATCATTTGAAATATTACAAAAAACAAAAACAGTCTTGAAAATAATACGAACTGATTCAGAGGAATTTCGTTAAGAGGAGATGGCCCTTATGGAAATTCTGACATATACGACTATTGCAAAAATTGCAAACACTTGAAGGATAATTTTCAAGGTTATCTATTATAGAATCTATTCTTTCCCGACAGAAGAATTTATTATATGCCAACTGACAATAGGAAGGATTTTTTTTATAAAATTAAAAATAGCTGAGAATATATAGTGGACGTCAGAAATGAACTGAGATTTTAATTACAATTCTCTATAAGTATTTTTACAGAATTTCCGAGTATAAACTGCATTTTAAAATTCATCATATTCAGGATTGTTTTACTAAGGATTTATTATAAAATACTTAAACTTCTTATATTTGAATATAACTGCAGCATTCCATCGATATGGACAGACAGAGGATCCTTTTACGTATTATTCGGCGTGATTTTAATCTTAATTATTTCCGTACCACTTTACAATCGCATGGAAAGAACTGAACATACCTAACATAAGTGAATGTTAAAGTGTTTAGACTGAATCTTTAAGATAACAAAGAAAGACTAAAGCTTTAAGTCTATAGACTGAAGGTCATAAATTATATAATAGAAAATGATAGTCTGGAATTCAATAAGTGGGAAATGGAAAATCAGATTGTTCGTAAAAAAAAAAAAAATACCTTCATCTGCACACGTAATAAACACATGCCACCTTACGAGGATATTTCCTTTTCTTATATGGGAATACATGACAGACTAATCAATTCCGAATGAACCAAATACGTTTCGTTTTCTTATTTCTATCAAAACAATCGAACCTTATCAAAAAACCTGCCAATTTCGAAATAATTCGAATACACAATCTTTGAGAATTGATCGATCTCATAACAAGAAAACTGATTGCGAAATAATTCCTACGATTGTGATATAGATCCTTGTAGGTCTATCCTTATGTACAATATATTTTTGACTATGTAGAATTGGCATCAATTTTAGAGAGTATTTTCTAGTTGATTGATTAAATTTTTGGTTGTTTTATTAAAACTGAATTTTTGAGTAGTCTCTTCATTAAAAGATAAATTTCTTTATTGCATTTTTCTTTAAACAAATACTTTTGGTCATATTTTTAATAAACTCATTCTCAATTGACTATAGAAATAATGTCCAATCATGATTGTTGAATTATTTTATACTTAAAAACAGAACAAAAATAAACCAAACTCATATTGATTATTTCCAAAGAAGTAAATTAACTTTAACATGGCCAATTTGATTTGAATAAAATTTCAATTAATTTTTTTATGCTCGTATAAATTGAATTAAAGTGAAAAAAAACTACCATATTGGCTTTTTATATTGTATATCCAACAGTAACATTTTATTAATTTACATTCTCAAATACAGACTTTTTTTTTGATCTAAAAAGTTAACTTTAATTTGTTTTGCGAATTAATTGATTATACCATAGAATTGATTAATTAATTTAATTCAATTGGTATCAAAATCAAATTTCATGGATTATTAAATTTTTCTTTTAAGGACTAAAAAGAGAGAGAACCCTTTTTTAGGTTTTTTTTCTCTCTCTCTCTCTCTCTCGATAATAAATCATAGTTTTTGTTAAAATTAATAAAGGATTAGTTTTACTTCCAATGAAATCTCAATTATATTTTATTTTTTTGCATATGTATTATAGACTGTCGAAGATTAATTATTGTGAATGATTTGAAATATTTTTCTAATCGAATATTAATATAATTTTCTTTATTGCATAACAATATTAAAAACCGTTTAATCGGAACAAAATATTACAGAATGGAAATTTTTAACTCCTTGAAAGTGGGTAGTCTCTTTCTTGTAAGCACTTAAAACGGTGTGCAAAAAAAACCTTTTTGTTTCTTCACTTACCTTATAACAAATCTCCTGACTATGATTTAATTACAGTCAAAAAAAAATCTTAAAATTCATAATATATATTTTGAACAGTATTGCTAGAATATCGAAATTTTCATTATCATGCAAGTTCTCCTTATTTAAAATGGGATATTTTTTTGGCCTTTTAGGATACTTCCAAAATTTAGGAATGTCCATCCTCTTGCCTATTATCTTATAATTAAATCCTGTCTTTTATGATGCAACTTACAAATATATAAAGGCCAAGAATATTCTGACCAAATTTTATGTTTGGTGGAGGAGCGACCCAATAACTACACGTATATTAAACTTGGTGAATCCGCGAATTTCACTTACGAAAATTTGCAACGAGCTTTTGGTAAACATCCCTTATCAAGAGCATATGCTCAGTAGCATAAAACATTTTTCGAGTGCCTAGTAACAGTAGAGGAACAACATTGGCTAAAGAAGGCCTTCAACATTGAAAGCTGATAAAAATTGGAACAATTGTAGGCGTTTGTGCGGTTTCACAGGCGACCAACATTGAATCTGATGAGTGAGTCCTTAAAAGGCTCAGAAAAACATGAAAACATTCCCATATGGAGCATCGAAGTGTCTGCAATGTCAAAACTAATTCGAAGGTTTTTTTTTGTTCAGAAAAAGGGATTCCTGTGATTTTCCAGCTCGCGCCTCACTATCTACCTGTTCTACGACTAACATATGTGATTTTGTTGTTATTTGTAAGGTCTATTGGATATGTGCCGTGGGCTACTTCATAGCGCCACGACCGTGAGGCCATTTGGCGACTTCGAAGTATGTGTGGGAAATCTTTTGAGAGAGACTGGTCTGTGGATCTTTTCCAGGAAAGTTGTTAGCCAAAGAATGGGAGAGATTTTTCTTGGAAACTGGAATGGCTGTTGCAACCTTCCAGCAATTTTGCAAAATAGATTTTTCCAGAATTTTGCCTCTTTAATCATTTTAAAAGAAACTTTGTCCCTACCAGGTGTGGTTCCCTTGAAGGAATTCGACGAAAACTGGCTGGTTCGAAATTAGGGTGGAGGCTGACGGTATAGGCGATTTTCCGTGCAGTATTGTTTCTCTCTACGGCATGAATCGGTAAGGTGGTTGTTGGATGAAAACGAGGTTCAGGACTGTGCCAGTTCCTCAACGACAGCTGTCGAGTCGGATATAACTCCATTCTCAGACTCAATAGATGGGATAATCCCCATTTTTATGGCGACCAAAAATGCAGTTAATACGTCTCCATTCTTCTTTCGGTGAAGATCGGGAGTCAATTGAGGCGATAAAGTTATTCCAAGCTCTTCGCTTGGTCTGTTTCACTGCTCTTTTGACTCGAGCAGTTCTGAGCCTCAATTCGATGAGATTCGCCATACTAGAAAAACGAGAGTAGTCTTTCCAGGCCATATTTCTTTCACGTCGTAATGTTGCGATATCGTAGAAATACCATTCAGATTGTTGTTTTGATATGCCAGTTGAAGAGGGAATTATCCCAGCAGCTGCACGTCTGTAGATTTTTATCACGTTTTCTGTCTCAGGGTAGGAGATTGGGCAACGAGTAGATCAGCAGAAGCTTTGAAAATCGCAGCTCTGTAATTTTCCTAATTTGTGCGCTCTTCTATGAACTGTGACAGTGGTTTTATTTTAACAAGCACAACATTTGCCTCCACAAGTATGGGCAAGTGGTCACTTCCTTCAAGGAAGCCATGAACTTTCTTCAAGGAAGCCTTGAACCCGAAGTTCCGTGAGGAATGAAGGTGAGGTCAAGAACAGAGGTAGTACCTCTGGTTGAGAATAACGTCGGTGAACCATCGTTTAGTAGAGTGAAGTTCGAATCGGTAGAGTTGAGGCTCAGACCTTCTAGGTTATTAAGCAACCCGTAGATGTTCCATTGCAAAATGGAACATTTGACGTTGTTTCTTACACTATTTCTATGGATACTTACCATAGTAGAAAATTAGGCAAGCTAAAAACTAGGAGAGTAATCTGCCCAGAAATAGTGCAGCATGAAGAGAGAAAATTATGGTGGAGAAGAACTAGACTGTAAATCTGTGAACCATTAGAGGTTTTCCGAAAGGCATACCACTTTCTGTTCATCAAATTGTAAGCTCATACGAGGTCTGTTCAACAAGTATTGCGAATTTTGAATTTCCGTGGGTTACGTATATTCGATTTTCTACTTTTTGTGGCGTTATATTGGTACTCATGTCTCTCACTAATGCCGACAAGTTCGGCCATTTTGAATATTCAGTTAATTTTTGACAGCTACTTTGCTTGCACGTGTTTTGGTTCGTCTTCGATTTTTGCTCCATTTCGACGAAATTTGCTCCAGAGGGTCATAACTGGTGACAAATCATAGATTTATGGTTCTGACGTGGAAACCAAAGGTCAATCATCCCAATGAAACCTGCCGCACGAGTCAAGACCGAAAAAAGCACCAAGTTCAGACGAATGTGAAGGTTTTGCTTATAGTTTTCTTCGATTGTAGAGGCGTGGTGCATCATGAATGCATCATCTTGCCACAGGGTAGAACGATTAATAAGGAATATTACCTGCAAGTTATGCGCAAGTTGCGCGAAGCAATCCGCCAGAAACGCCCGGATTTGTGGAAAAACAAAAAATTGGCTTTAGCCATTTTTGGCCAAAAACAACACACTAATAATGCCGCAGCCACCGTACTCCCCAGATCTGCCCCCCTGTGACTTTTTCCGAAACTGAAGAGATGACGCTACGCTACGATTAAGGAGATAAAGACGGTATCGAAGGAGGGCTGAACACGATCACAAAAAATGATTTTTTGAAGTGCTTCGAGGATTGGAAAAAACGTTGGCACAAGTGTATAATATCTTGTGGGTATTACTTTGAAAGGGTACAAAATATATATTCATGAATAAATAAATAATTTTTGGAAAAAAAACACAAAATTTTTGAACAGACCTTGTACTCTTAGAAAAAACATTAGCAATGTTATTTTTTGGAGCTTGTGCCTGGTTTTCCAGACTTCATTTTTTGGCCTATGTTAAGAACGGTATTGCGATCTTCTGGATCGGGAGTGGGTTGAAGCTGTTTGGGAATTTGAGAGTGGGGATTTTGATGGGGTGGTAATTTATTTACCAGAAGAGGCGAGGATTTCTTTATTTATAATGGTTTTTTTTTGACAATTGGCGTTGAAGAATTGGATAGGTTACGCTCAAAAGATATTTTAGAAGGGGATGGTGCAATTTTTTTTTGGATGGGAAAGGGGATAGTGGCAATGGTGAGAATACTGATATATTCACGTGATGAGATGACGCACGGACTGCTTGTTCAAAGGAGATGTTTGACTGTACTGTGGAGGTATCGATTTGATTTTTTTTTGAATATTGCTGTTGCTGTAGCCATGGAACATTTGTTGTCTGTCATTACTCTGAAAATAGTTTTTCTCTCAGTATAAGAAGGGTAGCAACTGTATCCTGAGGTGTATGTTTCTATTTTGCAGTTAACGCAAAAAACACGTGTGTATGGCTTTCCTGGATGAGGCGCAAGTACACAAGTGTTTGACTATGTGATTTTTTAAATTTCTAATATCAGAAATGTCATCTTCGTACTGTCGACAAAGTCCATAGAAGTAAAACCAAGAAGCTAAAGGTTACCACTCTAGTTGTAGTAGCCTTTAGCTTCTTGGTTACACTTCTATGGCATGTGCCGGTGTATAGCTGTCCAAGCAAACTATAATACTTTGAAGGGGGATAATATTGATGTATAAAAATAAAATTAAATTGTTGTAAAAAAATAATCAGTTTTATTACTTTACTGCCACACCCTATAAGTAATGGATATATTTTGAATTTAGGCATTGTGTAGGCGAGTAAAAAATCGTTTTTCTATTCAAAAGTTAAAATGATTTGATGCATGAAAAAAGAGAAACTATTCCTAATGCAGAACGTACGAGTATATATTTACTAAATTCTGAAAGGACTTTACTAATAAATCAAAATCTCTCCGTCAATAAATATTTATTCGAAGTGTGCATTAAAGTAAATTTCTTAACATCAACTCAATAGTAAATGTTACTACTACTCTGACTATTCTGGCTATCACCCCACCTACTACCATTCAGCTATGCTTTTAATCCAAACACTTCCCACTTGATAGGGATAATATTTTATTCGATTTCAAATCTTCTGCATCATATATTTTTACGTTTTTCCTTTTTCATTTGTTTTTTTTTTTAAATTTTTTTTTTTTAAGAAATTATATCTTGATTTCTTCAATTCGATCAGATTAATATAGGAGATTGAAATATAAATTGGCAAAATTGTGAGGACGATCTTTTTCAAGGAAATATTTCCATTCAAATTTAAAACTTTCAAAAGTAATATAAAAAAAACCAAATTTTCCAAGTAATAGATTTTTGTAAATTTCCTATTTTTGTTGTTGTTTTTCGCAACTTAAAACTAGCAATTAAATTTTATTTCATAGTAGATAATAGTTAGCTCTATAGCTAAGGACAGAAGCATATCTTTTTCACTTAATGGATTTTTTAAGTTTTTTTTTTGTTTTCTTAAAAAATAGTAATTTGGAAATAAAAGGAAAAGAAACTCATAATTTATATTAAATGTCTTTTAACTATAAAAACTTGTATTCGATGTTGAATTTTTGACAAACTCTGTACGTAATGTTCGTGGATCAATGGTTGAGAGTGGAGATTTTATTTTTGTGCAATTTTTCCCTTTTAGTATTTGGAATATTATTTAGGTTGGCTGTAAATCGATGGTAAAGTATTAAAACACGATTCTTCTAACTACATACATATTACCCACTTACAATATTCTAAAAAAAAAATGTTGAGGGCGAAATTTTGTTTTCTGATAAAATTACAAGGATAAAATTATTGATGTAGTAGAATATGGCAATTCTAATACGACAATAAGATGTGTAGGTAGAGGAGCTTCTGCTATAGCTAGTAAGTAAGTAGATCGAGTGGTGGTTGTTAAAAAACAACTTAAGTTTACTACCAACAGTTACCTGCTGTATGCGCACAAGCACCTAATGGTACGTGTGCACGAGTATACGAAATAAAGACTTTCGAAATCTTGATGGATTTGCAGGCTTTCCTGTCCTTCGGTACTTGCTCGTACAATATGGCATGGTTTCTTTTCTGAATTTCTGAAGCCAACCAAACAACCCAACAACTAACCTACCCCAGGAACTTATAGAAAGAAGCCCGGCACTCGCAGCCTTTTCAACTTTAATTGTGTGTACAGACACTCAGCATGTTCGTCGTTATACTCGTAGTACTTGTAATACTCATCCTAGTCATATACACTCGTAAAGTATCACTTCCCGTAGAGTCATACCTAAGCCCCTGCCTGGCAAATTTTTTTGGGGCATATTGAGTTGAGTTATTATGCTTGTAAAGTGGGTGGGTGATATTTTATCACCCACTTTACTCGGTCAATGGGTGGGCGGCATCATTTTACCTTAACCTATTTCGGTTGGATGCAACCTGAAAGTCAATGCATAACTGAATTGTTTCTGGGGCAATGGACTTTAGCACAACGTGTTGAATTTTTCCAATATTTATTCTGCATGGTCTATTCCGGTTTGGTAAGCTCATTTTGCAATATTTCCCCTTAATTTCTTCTTTGAATGCCTTACGTTACTTATTACCTATCCACCTGCACACTTTATCTAACTGGGGCGCATTATACGTGCATATATATTGTATAATATAGAGTACAGCTGAGAGTACTACAAAGTTTTACATTTAGTGGGCTAGTCACTCCTTCGCGGCTTGTTTTTCTTGATAGAAATTGCATTCTCGTAAATTTCCATATACCAAAACTAGGCGAAAGAGTTCACAGGAAATTAGTTCAAGGACTTTTGCCCATACAGTGTACTAGTGAACTGGCTGACTGCAATTACTACGTGAATTATTTTTTCAAACGCAATCTTTCCCGATGGTGTTTGCCCGATTGTCAAAGGACGGGCAAATAATTGTACAGCTCTGGGTTAGTTGAATTTTTCATTTCATCCCCCAATCAGCCCATCCATAATGATAATCGATATCGATTCTTTTAATAGTATGAAATTAGTTGGAAAATTGACGATTAAAAAGGGGATCATTACGTATACCATTACATGAAGTCAATTAAAATCCACACAAAATTGATGTGAAAAAGCTAAACTGTTTTTTTTTCCTCTTATATATTATAGTATTTAAGGTAGAATATTAGTAGTTTATTTATTAGCGTTTTAATTTTATGTAAGCATATTTTTATATAAACACAAATAAAAAACCAACCAATATTTACTCGTATTTATCATATAATTTAATATTCGGATAATTTTGAAATTTGTGTCAGCAGTTATTATATTAAATTCTTATAACTGACACATGTCTGTAAATATGATTCCAAGGTTAATCGGTGAAATTTCGATTTGATTTAGGTCTTCTGATAAAATCAGATTTTATTACTAACAATTTTTGTGTGTGTGTGTGTGTGTTATGAATTTTGATAAATTAGATTATGAATTTTGTAGATATATTTGAATTGGTTTTTTTTTTTTAAATATTCCATAATGCCGAGTTAATATTTTGTTTCAAAAATGAATTATCATCAATATATCTTTTCATTTAAAATAGTGTAATGTTATTAGTTTTCGATAAAAACTTTCTTAAAAAATATGTCTTTATATTTAAATTTAAAAATCTACAAACAGAAAATGTAAAAAAAATTTAGTGAAAAAATTATAATAGTCAATTGAGTAAAAATAAAGGGCAAAGATTATAGAAAAGCGGAATTAAAATTTACAGAATTTTGGTTCAGGACGAAAATATCTCCAATTTTATATAAAAATTTGTTAAAAAAGTACCCCAACTTCAAACTTATTTTAATCTGATCTATCTCAAAATAGTTTCAATTTCAAATTGAATTAAAGTTTTCTATTAGAAATTATAAAAGGAAGTTTATTTTAGTTTTTCACAAAAGTATTTAATTCTAATCCTGATTGAAGTTAAATTATAAACAAATCGGAATTCACATTACATACTTTGCCAAAATTTATATAAAGTCCTTAGATTTGTCTATAGTTTAGGAATAGTTCGACGAGTATCTAAAGTTTTGTAAATAGAACTAATTTCTCTTAAAATAATAATAGTGTTTGCAGTATTCTTCTAGGCAAGGTCATGATTATTTTATAAACTTGAAAATCTCCTATTTATTTTATGATTGTATGTAATCATCAAATTCATGGCAAGTTTCTATAAAAAAAAAACCAAAAATCCACACGACTTTTAGGGGAAAATTAAGAAAAGTTGTAAATATTTATTTTGTTAGAAAGTTTGACTCAAAATCAAAATCATTGTCAATAGTTAACTAAGTTATTATCTGTTTTTCTAACAATTTGTCATTTTTATCTTAATTTTTCTATACGAAATTATCTGAAATTAATTATTTAACTGAACTTCAACAAATATGAAAATAATATTTTTATCGGCAAATATATTTATTTTATCTAAAAACATTTTTGACATTAGAAAAATCCATTTATAAAAAAATAAATATTTATACACGTACTATTCAAAGCTTACAAATAGAAAATATAGAAAATGAAATTATACTTAATGTGTAAAATTTTTTATAAAGATAAGATTGAATAATCTTTGAAAAATTTTGTAGTTAACAAAAAAATAATAGTTAAAGAAAATACTTGCCGTATAGTTGAATTTGTCTATGTTATATTACATTGAATACTTCAATCACAATTTATCTTTCATTTATATATCTAAGTACATATTCCTAAAATACGAGTATTAGAGTAAGTATGTGTATCTATACACGATTATATGTTTACACAATTGGTGATATTTCCAACTTCCTTACAATGTATATAAGCATTTACAATATCTTTCGAAGACAAGTTGAAAGTGATTCTTTGGAAATATCATGGAATTAGGTCAGATATCACAGTTGATTGACAATATAAATTACATAAGGTTCTATTGCCCAAAGAAGTAGAAAACTCGTAATTGTCCGAGAGCAAAAGATTTTCAGTGAACCGTACTATTTGTGTGCGTGTCAAAGTATTCTTACTTAGTAATTGTTTGATAAAACAGTAACATATTATATTCTAAGAATCAGTAAAAACATATTGAAGTTAGCAAGTTACGAGTATTTATTTAATTTTTTCCAATATTAAATAAAATATTTTGTCTAGTAGAACAACAAGTGTCATAGCTAAGTAATTATCTATATGACTGAAATAATAAAATATTCTTATTATACCGAATATTAAGGGATCGATAAATTTTACTTAGATTTTCCGGGATTTTGCTTTGATTAAATAACTACAAATAATAAACCATACAAAACAATAGTAAAAAAAAACTTATTTTATCGCATAAAAACGTATTTAATAATCAAAAACAATATTCGTAGGTATTATATAATGGTTTGAGCACTGGATTTTTGAATCCAAATTACGACCACAGACAATAAGTTATCTGTGCTACGACATTCCCCGCTATTCTTAATGGTTATGATGGTTTGAATCTTGGAGTAATCGAATCATTTTGTTTATTGGTAACAAATCATTTTAATAATAATGGTGATCAGTAATTAATCACTAAACTCTTTTAACTTCCAAGGGGGTGGGGGGGGGGGGGAATGGTGTGGATTGTTGTGCAGGGGGTGGAGAAATTGATTATATCATTAAAATTAATATAAAAAAAATTAAAAAATAATTTTAGAATGGATTTTATTTTTATAGTTGAAATGGCATTTAAAAAAAAAATTCACTTGGGTTTTAGTTATTTTTATTATTTTTTTTCATTAAATATTAAAAGAATATAATTATGATACTCAATCGTTATTATGCCTAGCAGAAATGAAGACCAGCAGCTATAGATGATCTCTCAGTAAAAATAATTCTTTTATGATTTCACGAGTATATTTTTGATGAACATAAAAAATTATTCAATTTATACTTTGGAAAATAAAATTAAATAAAATATACTTAAAATTTAGCTTTTAATTATATTTTAAGTTTATTTTATTGCATAAACTTTGCCATTAGTTATAAAATATTCTTATAGAACTAAATTCTTTTGAGTTAATTTTGTAAGACTGTTTCCCATATTTCTGGCTGTAATTCGGTTATTAGTTGACCGCTAATAATTTTTAAATTCACTAAAAATTGAGGTTTATTTTCATAAATACAATATTTTATATAGTTTTATTAGAAAAAGTTTAACGGTTTAAAAATGTACAATTTTTTAGGCCAAATGGCATTACTGAGTGTCGAAATTACACATTCTGGAAAATTTTTTGTGCTGTATATCCATAATTGTTCGCGTTATATGACTTGTTGAATCATTTTATTAAAACTACATAAAGTCTAGATAAAAGTCTTCAAAGTAAAGTCAAATAAAGTAAATTGTCCAAAAAATTCTATCGTAAAATACAAACACTTTCAAAAACACATTTTCATATTTGGAATTTTGATAAGTAACTTTAGACGATTATCTATATAGTTTTAAGAGAAACAATAATCTTAATAATCTAATTTTAATATATAGGAGAATTTATTTTGATAATTATAAATATTTGAAAAAAAAATACAATATCAATCAATAATCTTTCGAATATATGCAATTATCATCGAAATTTCTTTTAAATATTAGTAATACTTTAAATTTATTTTTTATTGCAAATTCCTTTGAAATAGCTTCGATGTATTAAAATATAACCTCTGAAAAATATTTTTAATTTAGATAATCAGATAAGGAGTATGCAAAGAATTTTTTTTGTAGTACCATCAAAGTTGTGTAAAATAACATAAAATATATTGTATTTAACTTTTAGCATTTTGGTGCGATAAAATTCTTCGATCACTAGGAGGGGCGCGGCCATTATGTCCATTTAGGGTTGTTGTCTTTGATCAATACGGGTATATATCCACGATTGGGTTTTCATTCTGAAAGCTGGTATTGATATTGCCATTTTCCTGATGGCTGATGGCTTTTTCAGATGTTGTTCCCGCACTTTTTTCTTAAGGAAATGACAACGGAATAAGGAAATTAAGGTAGAATGGAACGTAACGAGATTTTTTGAGAATTAGCTTAGGACGATGCCTCAGTGGGATTCGAAAGCCCCTGACTGTGCTACTGCATTGTTATTTTTAAGAATGTTTTTAATATATTTTTAAGTTAATAGAAAAATAACGTTCTTATCTGTGAAAATCAATAAATTTTAGTTATGTAATATTTAGGAATCCTAAACACTATGTATAGATACCAGTCATGTAAACATTATCTCGGAAGGCAAAATCATATTAGAGAAATGAATTCCCGTATACATGATGATATGCTGTTCAATTCACATTTCTGAAAATGTACATGAATTAAATCGCAGATCCCACAAATTGCATTCAATTAGGTTGCACTTATGTACAAGGACTTGTAAAATGAATGAAATTATTGTACAACTTTATGCTTCCAAATTGTTTAAATGGAATGTAAATTTTCGCAAATTAGATTTAAGATATTTAATTTAATGACACCAAGAGTATATTTGTTTATTTACGAGTTTAATTAGAATTTATAAGTTCAAATAATTTTAAATAAATTTATAATAGAAAATGATATATTTTTTCTACTCTATTTAATTTGAAATATTTTTTAAATATAATAGTTTTTTTTTAAAAAATATTATTGATTTTATCAACAAAAAAAAAAAATTTATTTAGAAAAAATATAAACAACAAAAAAAAAACGATTTATAAGCCATACTAAGGAAATAGATGGCAATGCTTTAATTACATTTGAAAATAGTAATTAAACAGGCGAATATTATCCATATTACCCATATTATATATAAGCATTATAGATGGGAAACCGTACTACGAGTATTATAGATACATTTCGTCTAAACATTTACGAATTGAAAGTAGGCCAAATTTGGTCGATAAAATTTTGTTTAGAAAACAACAGAAATCTCTTTTTGTGAATCAGGTTCAAGTTTATTTTAATTATAGTATCGCATGTGTTACTGTAATTTTATTACACATACACACGCACACATACGTATATTTTCTTTATAAAAGGAACATGCAAAAAAAATATACTCGGTGTCTTATTAAATATATGCAAATATGTACGCATTAATTACTAAAAAACATGCAATTCAAAAATAATTTTTTTGAATATTTATATTTTTTAGATTAAATTTTGTAAAAAAAAAAACAATTTTTTACGGACTAAAAACAGATAAGATAAGATATAATATTTATCTAAAATTTTTCCTTTTTGTCTTATACCATTGAATAATAATATACTAAGAGTGCCATCGTAGAATGAAATTTTTGTATATGAAAACATCGCCCATGCAAAATATTGACTTCCCAATTTGATTTTATCAAAACATGATTTGGATATATTGTAACGATCATATGGAATTTACATATAAGTATTATGATAGAAAAGTCCACTGTATTACAGATCGCTTCCAATACGAGGGTCATTCAACAAGTACTTAGCCTCACCGCCGGATGGAACTGGTATCACAAAAAAAATTCACCACCGTGCAGTAAATTTTTTTAGTAGCCTAATGTCAAAGTTTCAGTTGATTCCCTTCATTAGTTTTGTTTTGAGAGCCTTTGAAAGCGAGCGTGTTGGTCGGTTGCACAAAAATGGAAAAAGAACAATATTGTTCGGTGATTAGATTCTTGTTTTTAGAAGGGAAAACGCGCAGCGAAATCAAAGATCGCTTGGATGCTGTGTATGGTGACTCTTCTCCTTCGTTGGCGACCGTCAAGAATTGGTTCAACGAGTTTGTTCGTGGCCGCACGTCGGTTTTTGATGAGCCACGCCCAGGTGCCCCGAAAACGGCTGGTACGGAGGAAAATGTTAAAAAAGTCCACGATCTCGTGTTGGCAGACCATCGATTGAAGGTTCACGAGATAGCTGAGACTGTGGGCATCGCAGTAGGAACGGTGCATCATATTCTACACGAAGAACTGGGCATGAGAAAGCTGTCGGCGCGATGGGTGCCGCGTTTGCTCACACTGGAAAACAAACGCAACCGTGAGACCACATCGGCGACGTGTTTGGCGCTGTTTCAGCGCAATCCAGCGGAGTTCTTGCGTCGTTTCGTGACCGTCGACGAAACATGGATTCACTGGTACACACCAGAGACCAAGGAACAGTCGAAACAGTGGACTTCACCCGGCGAACGTGCTCCGAAGAAGGCGAAGACTGTTCGATCGGCCGGAAAGGTGATGGCCACCGTTTTCTAGGATTGACAAGGTGTGATCCACATCGATTACCTCGAGAAGGGTAAAACAATCACGGGGCGCTACTATGCTGACTTATTGGGCCGATTTGACGTCAAATTGAAGAAAAAGCGGCCCCGCTTTGCGAAGAAAAAAGTGCTGTTCCAGCACGACAACGCGCCGCCTCACACCTCCGCTGTCGCCATGGCTAAATTGGTCGAATTGCGCTACGAATTGCTGCCCCATCCACCGTTCTCTCCAGATTTGGCCCCCTGCGACTACTTTTTGTTTCCAAAACTGAAAAAATCACTCGCCGGGAATAGATTTGGGTCGAATGAGGAGGTCATCGTCGCCACGGAGGCCTATTTTGCTTCCCTCGAGAAAATGTATTTTTTGGACGAGTTAAAAAAGTTAGAGCATTGCTGGGCTAAGTGTATCGAGCTTGAAGGAGATTATGTGGAAAAATAAATTGCCACCTTTCCAAAATTTTCGTTTTTCTTTTGTAGGCTAAGTACTTGTTGAATGACTCTCGTAATTCTGATTACTTTTCTGCCATAAGTTGTATTTCTTTATTAAAAATTATATTCTTCAACAATTTTTAATTAAACATAAAAAATAATTTCTTCTTTTATAAAAATATAAAGAGAAAAATAATCAAGCCTGAAAAGACCCTTTTTTCTTGATATATTCGGAATTTTTTTTTAAATGGAATTTTCTATCTAATGTCTCATCCTTCCAGATATCATCTTATAGAATCTATTTGGCTATGCCATTATTATTTTCTACTGTTGCACAATTATTTGAATCTGATTTACCCGAAGCACCACCAATTTCCACAATTTTCGATAATGTCTTCTGCTTATCCAAGACGAATCCGTTACCCACTGTTTTGGTTGTTATAGAGTAATTCATCGACAATCTTGTCAGTAAAAAATGTATTTTGCTCTCACTTCTTTAGCCTTTATAGATTACACACTTTGAATTCTTATCGCATTTCATAAATTTTCCACTGAATTGAATATATTGAATGGATAATAAATAAATTTTGTTTTCTATTTAATCTTACAAAGTGAAAAGTTATAGGCCATACTTATACTGGGAAACTATAATTTCCTTAAAATACCTTAATACATAAAAAAAAAAATGAGAATAACAAAAATGAATAAATAAAGAAGAAAATTTCCAAAAAAATACGCATATACACATACATATATTGTAGAAGATCCTAACCACATTGTCAGTATAAAAGAAATTTCTTATCTTGAATTGTTGGTCGATATTTTCTATACCACCCACTCTCTATACGAGTGTACACCATCGGCATGTGTACGAGTATATCTATCCAACCTGTAATAATAATCATTTTTCTTGTTTTTGTAATGCGATAAATAAAATTGATATCAATTTCCTAACAAAACTAAATTTATGGAACCTGTGCAAGATATCCAGAATTTTCATATTACGATGATAAGGAAAAAGGAAAACTATCCTTTTTTGATACCTGCGCTCGCACATGTCCATATACGAGTAGTATAACAATCAACTGGCAATGAGATGTTTTTAGTCAATATTTTATCAAAACTTTTGCACAACAAAAACGTAATTTTTCTTTAGAAATTTATCCAACTTATTTTACCATTAGTAATGGTGTTATTCTGTTATATTTCTCTAAATTATATATGTACTCGTATATCAAATTTCAAAATAATTTATTTTCTAACCAAATAGAAAATATTCCAAAGAGTAGAGAAAAACACACTTACGCATATCTATATTTATATATATATATATACGAATACATACGAGTATTAATGACAGACAGTATAGGTGAATCCTTGACTTAGAGTAGAGGATCTTTACTAATTCGAAAAGTTTTAATACAAATCTAGTATTTAATTATACGTGATCAAGGAAATTAAGTTTTGAGTAATCCTGCAATTTATTTAAATAGATATTCTGTGGTAAAATCAACTGAATTTCTACCAAAAGAACTAAGAAAAATTGAACAACAATCAAGTTGCATTTATTTGATTAAATGGAAACCGATATTGAACAGATTAGTATAAGTTAAGAGTAATTAAGTTTGAATAGAACAAAATATCTTACTGGGTAATCAATTCCTGACCTTCAGTATTTTGGTAATATTGTACTTAAATATTTATGGAATATGTCTTGTAGATGAATTAAATGTTGAAACATTTAATATTCTACTAATTATTTATATCAAAATTAATTTTCTTAAAACAAATTTTAATTGAAAATTAAATTTCTCTAAAAATTGAATAGTATCTTAGATAAATTTCGATTTCTATCTTTTTAATAGTATAGACAAAATTATGTTCAAAAAAAAAATAATATGTATTGTATATGAAAAATTCTATCACGTTTGATAGAAAATATCCATTTTGAAATTAATGAGGTGAAAAATTAAGTATGAAGCATTGTTTATTGACAATATTTGACTATAAATATTTTTATGATCATTCAATTACCCGGAAATAACTGTCTATAATAGGTACAGTTAGGAAAAAAGTATTGATCCTTTTCTTTATACATTGAAATGTTGTAGCAATCTTATTTGAATAGTTAAGCCCTCAGTTTCTGATAGTCATCATAATCTTTTATGATATAGATTGAACATATTATTTTTATGAAATTTCCTAAAGTTTGTAGTCGTTAAATTTTTTTTTTCCTAAAATATCTAGCGATTTATAGAACGTCGATTTAGAATGGAAATAAAAACAGTATTTAACTTGCGAATAAATCGATGACTATGGAAGATTTTAATTAATTTTAATTATTTTTTAAATTTTATTGATATCTGTTTGTGCGTTTATTTGGAGTATCTAGTGATATTTTAAACATTGTAGGGTGTTTATATAGGAGACTTTAATACTATAATGAACAAAAAAGAGAACAGATTCAACGGGAATCGAAAGGCTTTGTAGAGTTCTTTAGAATTCTAGTATGTAAATCCATATTGGCTTAAGTAAGTCGTGTGTCTAGAAGTCCTAGGACAGTTTGTCAATATGGTATGTTAAGTTCTTGTCTTTCAAGTCTTGCGTATGGGTCCCATTTGAAACGTTCGTCTAAATTCAGTCCTAGGTACTGAGCTTCACTATATTTCAGTATGCCATTGTCAATAAGATATACGAGGTCTGTCCAAAGAGTATCACGAATTTTATGTTTTTTCAAAAATTATTTATTTATTCATGAATATCTATTTTGTCCCCTTCAAGGTGGTAATCGCCACTTGTGCCAAAAAATTTTCCAATCCTCGAAGCACTTCAAAAAATAATTTTTTATCTCCTCAATCGTAGCGTAGCGTCGTCCTTTAATGGGGCTCTTCAGTTTCGGGAACAAGAAAAAGTCACAGGGGGCCAGATTTGGGGAATACGGTAGCTGCGGCATTATAAGTGTGTTGTTTTTGGCCAAAAATGGCAAAAGCCAACTTTTGTTCTTCCACAAATCCGGGCGTTTCTGGTGGATTGCTTCATGCAACTTGCGCATAACTTGCAGGTAATATTCCTTATTGACAGTTCTACCCTGTGGTAAGAACTCATGATACACCACGCTTTTGTAATGGAAGAAAACTATAAGCGAAACATTCACATTCGAGCGGACTTGGCGCTTTTTTCGGTATTGGCTCGTGCGGTAGCTTCCATTGGAATGATTGAGCTTTGTCGGCATAAGTGAGAGATTATGAATGATTGAGATTTGCCGGCATAAGTGAGAGATTATGAATGATTGAGCTTTGTCGGCATAAGTGAGAGAGATATGAGTACCAACATAATGCCACAAAAAATCGATAATCGAATATACGTAACCTGCGGAAATTGAAAATTCGCGATAAATTTTTAATAGACCTCGTATTTTTATATCTTATACGTGGACTGATTTTTTTTCATTCATTTTTCTTCTATTTTTGGTAAGCCAGTTCGAGAAGGAGAATTTTGTAAGCATATTGGGAATTATTATAGGTACAGGGTGGGTCGTATCTTCAGTATATTTAGCAAAGAAGAAGTTAGGATGGACTGGAATATCAGATGTGTAATTGTTATAGAGAATAGGATCAAGTTTATTTCCCTGTGGAAGACCACTGTGTAAGTTCGTTGAATTAGTTTATTTGGAAATACTAATTTGTAAGCAAACTGTTATGTATTACATTATATTGTAAGAAAGTATTCTCAAAAGTAGTAATATTCAACTTTAATCAGTCTGTGAGTTAATTTTGAAGTTGAAATTGTCAGTTGATCTACTAGTACAAAAATAAGAAAAAAATGAGCAAATAATTTATAGGTCACGTGCTGTCAAAAGGAAAATAATATCATTTGTTCCTTAAAAAATCTGGACATGCACTTTCCTCTGTAATTTTTTTTTTTAAATTTCGGGTAAATAATTTGTTACTCCTAAAATAATTTTTTTGTCGTTTGTTCTATTTAATTATCTTAAATATTTACCCAAAATATTTAATTTGGTCTAAAGTTTCCAGAGTAAGCCTGAGTGCTAGACTTGATCAAATGATTGACTTATGGTATGTCCAAAAGAATCACTGGAACAATACCCATTTCTCTCACATGAGGGTGCAATTAAATCAACTGCTTGATGGCACTGTAGGATAGTGAAGTCTTTGGTGTAGAAACCCAATTGTTGTCTGCAAATTAAATTTGAGAATTCGAGCAGTAAAATTTGAGTATTCTAGGATTGGACGAAAACTTATTGGTCTGAAGGATATGAAGCAGTTTATTACAATTATGTATAAAAATAAAACTACTTTTTGATTAATTTTCCCAATAAATGGCATCAATTTATTATCGTATATTTTTCTTTAGAATAATTGGCATATAATATTTAAAAATAAAATATTAAATTATTTTTGAATAATTTGCATAGATTTTTTTAAATAAATGGCCTTAAAGAAAAAAAAAGTCGAACAGTGTCAAATCGAAAGATTTTTGCGGCTAATTCACATTTGCATTTCGTGAGAATATTCGATCACCAAATTTAGTCCACAATAAACCTTTTTTTAAGTAAAATTTTAACGTGTTTTGCCTTTAGTGGCGTAGTAAAATCAAAAATAATTTTTTGCTAAATTCAGTTTTTTCAATTTCGGCCACAAAAAGTTCGTCAACATGTCACAATATTGGTCAGAATCAACTGCCCAATGATTATATCAGCTTATAAACCGCACCCCAATAATTATACGAGGTCTGTTCAAAAAGTATCGCAAATTTTGAATTTCCACGGGTTACGTATGTTCGATTTTTAATTTTTTGTGGCGTTATGTTGGCACTCATGTCTCTCACTTATGCCGACAAGTTCGGCCATTTTGAATGTTCAGTTAATTTTTTACAGCTGCTTTGCTTGCACGTGTTTTGGCTCGTCTTCGATTTTTCTCCATTCCAAAAAATGGATAAAAGAATCTGTTTCGAGAACAAGAAAAAGACACAGGGGGCCAGATTTGGGGTATACAGTGACTGCGGCATTATAAGTATATTGTTTTTGGCCAAAAATTCGTGCACGATGCGTGAACAGGGGCGTTATCATGGTGCAAAAGCCAATCTTTGTTCTTCCACAAATCCAGGCGTTTTTGGTGCTGGATTTGTGGAAGAACAAAGATTAACTTGCAGGTAATATTCCTTATTGACCGTTCTACCCTGTGGCAAAAACGAAGCAAACTGTAAGCAAAACCTTTACATTCGACCAAACTTGGCGCGCTTTTTTCGGTCTTGGCTCGTGCGGCAGCTTCCATTGGGATGATTGAGCTTTGGTTTCTACGTCATAACTATAAACCCATGACTCGTCACCAGTTGTGACCCTTTGGAGCAAATTTGGATCGTCACGGACAGAGTCCAACAGCTCCTTAGCTGGATCGTCGCAAACAGAGTCCTAAAATTGGCAAAAATCGAAGACGAGCCAAAACACGTGTAAGTAAAGCAGCTGTCAACAATTAACTGCACATTCAAAATGGCCGAACTTGTCGGTATAAGTGAGAGACATGAGTACTAACATAACGCCACAAAAAATCGAAAATCGAATATACGTAACCCGCGGAAATTCAAAATTCGCGATACTTTTTGGCCAGACCTTGTACCAGCTTCTAAACCGCACCAAACAATAAAGTTCTGTTGTCTTACGTGGCATATCTATCGTTAGACATAATCCCATGGGGCCGCCTATGACCATAGGGATTAAGATACGCTCAATCAAAGTACCGCTAAACCTTATTAGTGATTAATAGAAAGCAACCATTTACAATCGGATTACACCAACTCTTTATGGCGAGGCCTGGTACCAAGATTATTACCGGTATCTCCCACCATGGGTCAGACGGCCGTCCTTGCGATGTGGTATTAACCACAGCAACCACTCTACAGTCTAAGGCGAAAAAAACGTTTTGTTTTTTGGAAGATTTTTTAAAAATTAAATCTCTAATTTGTATTATAAAATAAAATTAATTAGATTTGAAAATATTACAAGTTAAAAATTAGTTAAATTTTTTATTGAATTAAACATTATTGAGCATAGTTTTGTTAAAAGTAAAATTTATCTGTTTCCTTTGATAATCAATTTATTTGGATTATATTGAAACTATTGTTTCCTTACATGAAATGTAATTTTTCATTTGGATTATACGTGTATTGAAACTATAAGAAATTAACCTTACATGAAAATGTAATTTTTCTTATTGACTTACTCTGGGAAATTTTCGCTATTACTGCTAAATATATTCATAAATGACTATTAGATATTCTATGTTGAATTTCAATAACAATGAATGTATCAAAATCCTAGAATAACTTATTTAATCTATTTTAGGAATTTTTTTTTTACTATTCTAAGCTTATTTTGTTATCATAAGAAAAACTCTCAATACTTGGAAAATTAATTCCAATGAAATACTAGTCGCCAAAGAATAAACAGATTTTTTCTTTATCAAATCAATATATTTGTCACACAAATTTAATTCCAATAAAAATAATCAACAATAGTGATTAGAAAAAAATTTATATTGTATATAACAAGTCAAATCTATTTGATCGTATAAACTCATATATAATATATTAGTTTTGTCTTAAACTTTTTATATTAAGAGAAATAAGTCAAATTTTTTCGATTTTATTCATTAATATTTACATAGAAATGTCCCTGAAAAATTGCTTTTATTCCGAAATGATAGAAGAAATTTTCACATTTCAACTTTGTTGCCTTAAAACAATTTGTACGAGCGAGTTTTACTTATACCAATAAAATCTATACTTACAATATATATTGTAGAAACTACATACAACAAGGAGTGATTGGTTTGCTTTGATTTGTTTTTATTTTACTTATTATGAAACTTAAAGCATAAAGTCATTTGGCAAAACTTTAATATGTATAGGCCATGTCTAGTCTGTATAAAGAGCTAGATAATAATAAATTATATTGAAGGTCATAAAAGTTGTACTAAGAAAATCAACAAAATATTTGTTAGTAAAGAATCAAAAAAAGAAAAATCTAAAAACATAAAAACCCCCCGAAAAAAATCCAAAAGCAGTTATAACAGTTACAATATAATAAATATAACTGAGAAGTTAGCAGGATGAAAAACCAAAATACAATAAAAAAAAAACGACAAAAAATCAAGAAAAATTAAAATGATACTAAGGATTGATGGTCATAAAAGATGAAGATTTCGGAGAGGAAATGGGAAGTATTTGCTTTTCAAGGGAGTCTCCTCTGAGTCTGTTGTGTAGTCACAGTTTCCGATATTTATCACTTAGTACATTGAATTGAGACTAAGAATTTGTGGTGTTTCTGAGAACGTGATTGGAATAATCCTTAGAAAAAAGATGAATAAAATTTTTCTTATGCCTTTAGTTAGGCTACTATACACAGAGACATGCTAGTAACTATCCCCATAAAGTTTTCACCCTAAAAGAATGCCATACAGCAACGAAAACTACTATTCACATCCTTTTGCAAACACTCAACATTATAGATGACATATAGTAATAGTTACTCGTTGCATACCAATCCGTAGTCCTAGTCCGCCCAGCCACAGACCTCAAATATTTAATATTTTCTTTGAAACCCATGTTCAATAATAATGTGGTGGAAAATCGCGCGCGTCCATATCCATGATAGATTATCTAGTAACAATCTAGTTCCTCTATTAGAAGTCCTTTTTTAAAACAACACAAGATTAACAGTGGATTTGGTTCTCTCTTGTTTCCAGTCATTTTTAACATTCTTTTATATGCTAACATAAATGATTTTATCGTTTAAAAATATCTCCAACACCATGTTGAAAAGATTAGTTTGCATTTGTAAACATAAAACTCTCAACGGATCGTCGTGCACCAATTTGTGGATTTTCCTTATTCCTCTTCGATGGGAGGACAGATGGAATTTTGTAATTTTATAGCAGCAGATTCAAATATATGAAGATATATAATTTTTAAGGAAATAGACACTATTTTATGTGTAATATTTTCAGATTTTTATTTTTATTGTTTAAAAGCTGATATGATTTTTATACGAGTACTAAGAACCTAGATAAATGATGGTACGAATGTGTTTGGTTTTTATTTTTTATTCATTATTATTTTTATTTTATTTCAGAACTTCTGTAAATAATAGTATAACGTTTTTTGATAGTTGTTAAATAATAAATTAGTTTGTGTAGGTTTATGAGTTTATGCTACTTAATATAAAAAATTATATAATACTATGGGCATATCTGAATGTTAAAAATATTAATTTTTTTTTATAACTTATTTTGTAATTTTTTTAATTATATTATAAAAAAAATAAACTTTAAATTGTGATTATGGGACTATTTTAGAGGTATATAACTTTAAAATTAAATGATACATATCAAAATCGTAGTAATATCCTTGATAATATAATTTTAAGCCATTAGCGTTTAAATATTTTTTCAAGCATATGGGCTGGCTCGAATAAAGCGAAGCCTGAACGTTCTATTTTCGACCAGTTTTTCGAGCAGAATAAAATAAATTAAATCACTATTTAAAAAAAAAAGAAAATTATTCTGGCTTTTTTTCTTAAAGTGATACATTCGATTTGTTCAACTGATGACAGTACACTTCAGAATTGATCGTTGTGTTGCTCGGTAGAAGCTCAAAAAAAAACGATTCATTTGAAATCCCATCAAACAGATTTCATGAACTTTTTTGATGAATATTGGCTTTCGAAGTGCTTTGAGCCGGTTCATCTTTTCTACTCCAGGATCTTTTGCGCTTAACATTGTTGTAGACAACCCACTTCTCGTCCCCAGTGATGATATGCCTCAAAATTGGATCATTTTCTTGGCGTTTGAAAAGTAAATTACAAACGTCAATGCGACGGCATAAACTTTTTTTTCCGTAAGAAGATGAGGAACCTATATGTCGAGCTTTGAGTTTAAACCTAGTCGTTTCAAATGATCATGAATAAATTTAATCTCTCAGCGATCTCACGAGTTGTTATTCGCCGGTTTGCATCAATTAATGCCTTTATTGTGTCTTCATCAGCTTCAACTGGCCTTTCAGAACGTGGTGCATCTTCGAGATCAAAATTGCCGGATCGAAATTTTACAAACCAGTTTTGTCGTTGGCGCTCACTTAACACATCTTCTCCATATATATCGGATAATTTTTTTCTTGCTTGAACAGCATTTTTATCTTTTCTATAGTCAAAAAGTAAAATATGCCAAAAATGCTGTTTTTCTAGGGTATCAACCAAAAACTACAGTACAGAATTAATTGAAAGAAAGCCTTGCCTTGTCAGCTGTCAAAAAATATATGGTTATGCGGCTTAAGTGTGATGTTGGTTGTGAACGAATACAATTAAGTCATCTGTCGGGAAAAAACACCAACACTTTTACGCATGAAATTACTTTCCGAACAACCCAATACATTAGTTTCTACCTCACTTTCTGAAGTCCCGATCAGTCAATTTTGCTGCATGCGTAAGATTTTTGCGTTGAATTTGCTGCATTGGTGTGAGTCTTTTACAGCACCAGTAAAGCAGAAGAACAGATCTGTTCACTGGTGGTGTAAAAAGCAGTTAAAGGCTTACAGCACCAGTAAACAGACCATTAAACCTTTTATTGCCTTTTCACAGCACCAGTGAACTCCAAAGCTTACACCAACACATTCCACATAAGTATCTAACTCAATGCTCACACCAATGCGTAACCCAATGTTCACACCAATGGCTAAACCACCATCGCATGCCACTTACCCAAGGCTAACACCAATGCAGAACATTTGACGCAACACTATGACGCAGGAAGCTAATTAGACGGCTGCGGACACACTAATTTTTCAGTGTCCCATACTACTGCCGGGAGCGTAGGTTGGCTTCCAAGTCGTCCGTTGTCTCTGGTTTATTCACGTAGACTAGCGACTTTATATATACCTACACAAAATATACCGAATTTCTTAAATCACATGATCTTGGAGGCAAGTTTACAGGTACATTACGCAAAACTATGCGCTGATCGAATGTTTCCACAGCGTTGCCATCTTGTTGAAACCACAGCTCTTTCCATATTAATGCCATTCGAATGGGGAACTAAAAATTAATCACCATAGGTCTATAGCGCTCTCAATTGACTGTAACATTCTGGCCGGCATCATTTTTAAAGAACTATGAACCCAATGATTACATCAGCCCATAAAGCACACTAAATAGTGACTTGTGTACTTTTTTCACTCTAAATCCGACAATTTTGTTTGTTACTGTAGTATTTCAACAAAAAAATGACCATCATCGCTGAATAAAATTTTATAATGAAAATGAGGATCCAAAGCAATGTTGTTTGCGGCCCACTTACAGAATGTACGAGGCACACGATGGTCAAAGTGCTTAAATTGTTGCATAAACTGGATCTTTTATGCTCGCAAACCAAGATCTTGGTCATAGTCAAGCCCAACACCATCAACACTTCATTACGCAGAAAGAGAGTTATCGGTTGTTATCTATAATAGCTTCTGGTGTTCATCTCGAATAATGGTCAGAGTCGTCTTTTTTGCAGTTTGTTTCATGGCAACTGATTTTTCTAATAATTCATTTTTATTATCAAGTAAAGTTTATTTCAATTCCATTCGAAAATGTATACCACCATTTCGTTTTATATACTACACCCTTAGGATGATTATTTTTTTTTTATCAAAGTGGTAATAATTCATAAAACTTATGGTGTCAAAACATAACTTAAACAAAATTGGGGGAAAATTGAAAAAGAGTTAATAGTTGTCAACTGCAAATCCTTACCAAACTCGACATAAATTTATAATTATCTCCTTTATATAGCACATAAGCAGTAGCTATTTAGAAGATATCCTGTATATTCAAAATTCAACATTTACATATTTTCTTTTTCAATTTTCAACCCTTCTCACACCTTTAAATTCAAAATAATCTTTATAATGCTGCTCGAATTTAATAAAAATCAATAGAAAATTTTCAAGCATACTCGTAAATCTTTTTATCGTATAAATTTTCACAAATCTACACGCATAGAACAGCATAGTTTATATTATACTTTTTAATGGATTTTTCCCAAATTAAGTTTATTTGTTTTGTTTTCATTTTTCATAATTTTTTCCGTTTATTTTTATTGTTATTTTGTATTATTTAATTTGAAAGAAATTTTAACTGAACACCTTTAGAATGTAGAAGTTCAAATACCAAAAATTTGAAAGTATTAACTATGAATTGTATTCTATTAACAGAAATTTCCATTTCTAGTCCTTACGCTGATATTCGCATTTATAATAATTTTCGAGCAAATTTACATATTTATCCTTTTGGAGTCTTTTGTATTTTGGTTGCTATTCGATTGTTTGTTTTTTCATTGTCAGTATTTTATTTAAATAATATTTAACAAAATTTATTAGAAAATAAAGATTTGCACAGATAAGCATGGATTTGTTAGAGTAAAATCTAAAAACGGAGTAAAACATGTTATGTATTGTATAACAGTTTTTCTTATAGCCATCGTTTGTATGCATGTATTTCGATAACAGAAAAAGCGATATACCCAACCGTTTTAGAAAACTTTTCCTCTTTCATTAATATTATAATTTTTGAATATTTTCTCACAAAGTATATACATACCTCTACATTAACATTAAATATAGCCCTTTACCATCGATATACTTACATATGAAAATATACACGCATTTGTGGTCAACTCTCATGTAGAATCTGGCTATTAACCACACCCTTCAATTTATATGGAATAATTTTCTAGCATTTAATCCTTAATTATTGTAAACATTTCATTTGAATTTATCTAAAGCTTTTTAAAAGCAACCTAAAAAACAAACGGATATAGAAGCAAACAAAACAAAATAACAACATCAACAAAAATTTCATAATTTTCACTTTTAATTTTCAGACTTTATCGTGAATATTTTTGTTAAATTTTAGAAAGGATTTCGTGCCAAAAAGAGTTCAATCACATTTTCTACATGAAAAAGTTTTTTTTTTTTATGAATTAAATTATTATTAACATGTAGTGTTTTATTCAAATTTTTTTGGAATTTTTTTATTTTTAACAAATCATAAGCTTAACTTTATGAACGTACGAGTATGAAAAAGTTATTATTAAAAATATTTGGTTTCTCGTATTTTTGTTTTTGACAATTGTTTTTTATTTTAGTTATCATAAAAAGGATATTTATTCTATGAGAAAGAGGGGAAGATTATTATCAGTTTATAATAAAAAAAAATTAACAGACTATAGAGGCTTATCACTTTATGAAAAATAAACTTAGTTGGTTTTATCAGAACAGAATAGTATGACTTATTACTTTTGATTATATATGCAAATTAGTTGTAAAATAATTGCTGAAATAAGACATTAAAGTGAAAAATCAAATTAAATTTAATAAATAAGAGTTGAATTTGCTCGGTAAAATAGTTTAATTTTCGGGTTTTTATTAATTTTATAGGGAATTTGAAGAAATTCATCTTCAAATTTGAACAGAAAATATTTGGAAAAAATTAAACTTTCTTTTATCAAAACAAGCAATTTAAATATGCTATTCAAAAAATTATTTATATAGTTTAAATTGTAATTTTATATTAACTACTAGTAGATGGGTTCAAATTGTGAAATGCGTTAAAATTTTTACAAAGTTGGTGATTCTGTAAATAAAATTTTCTTCAGCGATGAGGCTCATTTCTCGCTCAAGATATAAGTCAATAAGCAAAAAAGCCACTTATGAGGCTATGAAAATCTATAAATAACTGTGAAGGATCAATTGTAACTTGTAAAGTGACTATCTGGAGCTGCCTGTGGTTTAAACATGTCATTGTTCATTAAAAATGAAGATTGAGAGACAATTACCGTCAATTCTAAGCACAATAACCGAATATACTAGGCGTATAAGCTTAAATCCGCTGTTTGGCCTTAGATAGCGTGAGTGAGCGTATTAAGCAATCATGGCCACGCCATACTTTTCTTATGAGTTTGACATCTGTCAACATTAATCAGTGCGCATTGTCAGCATTTTCGTACAACAACATACATTTTTCCTTTGGTAATGGTGTCTAGTTTTGTGCAAGGAAAAGAGCATATGCGAGAAGCTTTGCTTTTTTGCTTCAATTTGAAGAAATCGGCTGCCGAATCGCATCGAATATTTATGGAGACCTATGGTGACAGTGCTTTATCGGAAACAACGTGCCGAGATTGGTTTCGTCGGTTGAAAGACGGCAATTTTGACTTGTGGGAAGGTTGAGGACCATCAATAGACCTAGAGGAATCCAAAAGAGCCTAGGAAGGTTGAGGACCATCAATTGCAGGCTCTTTTGGACGAAGACGATACCCAATCAAAAAAAAATGCTCGCGGAGCAATTGTGTGTTAGTCAACCAGCCATTTCCATGCGTATGCGTGCCATGGGGAAGATTTGAAAGATCGGAAAATGGGTGTCGCATGAATTGAACGATAGGCAGATGGAGTGACGTTAAAACCTGGTGAAACTGTTAATGCCCACCGCTACCACCAACAACTGATTAAATTGCACTGTGATCTGCGTGAACAAAGGACGGATTATCAACAAAAACATGACAAGCTGATTTTCATCCACGACAACGCACCATGCCACACGACAAAAATGTTCCGAAAACTACTTGGAGACACTCAACTGGGAGGTTCTACCCCATTCCGCTTATCCACCAGATCTGGCCCCTTCCGACTACCACCTGTTTTCGTCGATGGGCCACACGCTCGCTAAGCAGCACTTCGATTCTTACGAAGACGTCCGAAAATGGCTTGATGAGTGGTTTACCTCGAAAGAGAAGGAATTTTTTGGCGTGATATCCACAAATTGTCCGAGAAATGGGAAAAATGTGTAACTAGCGAGGGCAAGTACTTTAAATAAATTTGTCTATGAAAAAAGCATTTATTTTTTTGACTAAACAACAGCGGATTTAAGCTTATACACCTGGTAATATATTTTCTTTTTACGAGAACTAGAAGATTTTAATCTAAACTATATATTATTTTAATAAAATGATATTACAAGATACTCAAAACAATAAATTTTGGCTTTATTGGGCAAAACGTTCACAGGACGTATAATATAGAGATTTGGTATTTTCAATTTGTTTTCAAGATCATGCGATTTAACGTCATTGGATTTTTTCTTATAAAACTTTACAGAACATCATATTTTTTCAGATAATATCTAAAACTTAATGCATTTAAAAACTACCATTCTTCGAGTAATGGCTGAATTACAGATCCGTATTTTATTTAACTTTACTTTGAAAAGCACAACTTGGAAGTAAAGAACCAAAAATTAGATAAAAATCAAAATAACGTACAGAATTTAAAAAAAAAATATTTTTTTTTTCATTACAAATTGAATGTGTCTTTTTACTAATGTAAGTCAATGTAGATAAAATTATTCTGAAAGCTACTTTCCGGTTTAAAAAAAAAAAAAAAAACTTAAACCTATTCATTTTGATTAAGTTTGTAAATTATAACAGTTAAATTGTGACATAAAATTTTAATTTTCGGAAGTTCTTGGCATTTTTGTCACAAATAATTTTATGTGCCAGTAAAATTTAAAGATTTTTTTTCGAACTATTCAAACTACTAACCTTCAAAATTTCAATTTTGTGTTAATTTATAATTTTTTTTTTACTTTAGGCTTTGTAAATTTTTCCTTTTCCAATATTATATTTTTTTGTTATAGTGCAATTGGTTTTAAATGAAATAAAAAATAAAATAGAAAAGAATAAAAACTGTATCTACAATTAGAAAAAGAAGCTTTTTCTGCTCTGTACTCTCTGTGCTGTTTGTCAACAGAAACTTTTGTCGAAAAATGTTTCAAATGATACAAGGCTTGGAGCTCATTGTTTCTTATTTTAGCGTAAAGTTGCACTTATTCTTTGTTACCTTGTTTCTATAGAAAAATCAGTGCTTTTTTCAGTGCTCCACCACCGTCACAACAATTATAATTGCTGTGAAAATAAATGCATACTTTTGCCTTCCGACAGTGCTCGTTTATATCTATTTGGATGTCTGTTTGTCTACCTATTTATCTTTCTTATTTATCTGACTGTCTGTCTATTTATTTGTATGTCTAGAGCTATCTATCTTCTTTATATGGAATTCAATTGCATTGGCATGATGCCAAATGCTTTAATAATTAGAGTTGAAATTGTTGAAATTTCCTTTTTTGTTTTGTGTTTCATTTTTGATTGCGATATTGAAAAAATATAAATTAAAAAGTATGGAAGAGATTTAAAAGTAGTTAAAAACCACAAAGGACGTGTTGGGGTGGTTGCTAGAAATATTATGAAAGGAAGCTTTATTCTTCTTAGAACGGATGTTTGGTATTTTTTTTTTTTAAATATTATAATTTGTTGGAAAATTATGAAAAATTTTATTGATTAGCTTGAATGAATGAATGAATACCTTTGACTGTGACGCTGTGACCTTTAGATGCATTGGTGTATTCGTGCTTGGAAAGAAGTTTAACTCTGTGATAATCGCTTTTTTAGACATAATATATTTGTTCCCATTTTGTTTGTAATAAGTTTTAAAAAAAATTTATTGTATGTCCATAATTGATGTGTAAAAATCAGATCCTCAGTTGTATTTCTTCGAGGCACTTTGATCAGTCAAATAGGGGCACTAGAAAATAACAGGCTTATTTTTTTTTCAACAAGAACTCGTTGATGGAGATTGTTATGTGATAAGAGCCGTTGTACAAGTATCGGCAATGTCTAATCTGATGCGAAAAATCACTTCTCGTTAGCTTTAGTTATAATTCACACTTTTGGACCTGTTAAAAAATTATTTATGCAACCATAAAGGAATGTTGGTAAGAAATATTGTGCACCGTTGGCGTCTCATTGCAGATTTTCTTATATTCAACTCGCAGATATCCCATGCTTAACACAAAATTTGTGTGCTCCGTCGTAATGCACTATAAAAATTCAAATTTACTTATCATAGTCTATAGGGTTGCTTAGTTTCCAAACAAGGTTGAAATTTATACTTCACACTAAGATGGGACTAACTAATGAGATCGTTCACAGTCTCACTATTTTTCGGCCACAGCATATATTCCAATCCCAACATTTCTGAATAATAAAATATTTAATTTAAAAACAACAATAACAACAAAAAACGAACGAAAAATGTCGAAATTAAACCTATTTAGGAGTATATGGGTATAAAATGAAATTCCCATAATGAACCGAATATAAAAACAATATTAGCTAGAAAATATATTCTCCAGATTATGGGAAATATCAATCAAGACCAATAAATGAAAATGCTGGCAGCTTTTTTTTAATAATATGAATTCTTATACAAGAGAATGAGTAGGATGCTGAATTTGAAAAGTGCAAGTAATGATTCCAGAAATTGTAGAAAAAAAAATCAAAATCGAATGACATTGAACGATTCGAATCGATTTGAGTTAAGTAGTCGAGTTTTATGGGCCGTAGTCACCTTGATTTACTTGATTGATGTACCACTAAATGACATCACTAACAAAGTGGAACATTCAAAATCAATTATGCTCCAAAAAGAGGAAGACAGAGTATATGACGTAAAATTTCAGTTAAAAGCTGCACAAAATTATAGAAAATGACTGGTAAGCCTCTCATCAGCCTTCAAAATAATCGCCTCCTTCAAATGGCAATTTATCACCTTCTTGTCGAAGGACTTTTACAATACAAGTAATTTTCGTTATTGAATTGATAGTACGTATATTTTGGTGTCTTTTATATCCTAGCCTATTCGATTCTTTTCACTCACTTATTCAATTGGCCTTTTTACGACTGCTTACAAGATTATGGCCAATATATTGACTGTTATTCCATGGAAGGAAAAAAAAAACTTACATACAAGACGACACTATTTCGACACATCAGAATAGGGGAAAAAATTTTATGCCAAATTATATACGAAAAAGACAACTAATGTCAATTAATACTTAACATTTGACTCCCATAAATATACGTCTGTATACTATTTATCAATCAACAATTGACCTTCTCTATATGTGAAAAACGATTTAATATTATTAAGATTTTTTCCCTTGACTCTTTCTTACAGGATCACTTATAAAATGAGTGTACACGTTCCTATTCTCCTATTCTGTTTGCTTATCGAAAATCCAAATAAATCTAAAACCTTTTTTGTAGGAATTATCCTAAAAGTTTCATCGAATAAAAAGTGAACTAATTTTTTTCATTCACAATTCAATTTCTTAGTGAATAAAATCTACGTCTTACCATATACTCAGTTAACGCCTAATTCGAGAGAAGAAAAAATTGCAATAGCACCAACAACAATAATAATTTCAAGAACATTTTATAAGAAAAGAAGAAAATACCATCTAATCGAAGGTTACCAAAGCTTATTTAGTATTTGGTTTATGGAGTGTGTTCAATGTCGACAATTGAAAGTCATGCCGTCATTTAGTCAACAGTAGAAAGATTTATCTTCGGAAAGTAATTTTAGCTTCATTTGATTCTATTCACTGATCATAGGGATATATTTTATCGAATAGTCAGAAAAAGTCTATTGCCAAGTCCATAAACAAATCAAAAAATTCCTCTTGAATATACCACATTTATATAATAATAATAGGGAAAAAAAAATTATATCATATAGGAGGAAAAGAAATTGTGGTGACAGTAGTAAATAGATGATAGGAAAACTATGTCAAGGCGAAACAGTGGAATGTAAAAGTTTTCAAAGTCAAAAATGGCATAAATTGTTTCGATAATGAAAGGTTCGTTTTTCTCAGATTAACGGATGAACTTGAACTTGTACGGCAGAATCTAGAATTTCATTCAAAAACAATATTCCACTGTACGCATTCTTATCCATATACAAAACTCTTATTCATCTAAAATACGATTATACACATTCGAGAATATTTGCAATTTATCTATGTACATACACATGTACCCTAGAGACATTCGTATACACGATAGTAAATTTTGTTTTTCTCAAAGAATTCAAATGGAATGGAGCAAAAAAAAAAAAAAAATTAACAGATGGTTTTGTGAAACTGCTATGAAAATAAGAAATGTTTTGTCATTCCTAAATATGTATACGAGGCCATTAAGATTATGGAAAATTAAAATTGACTTAATTTATGAATTATTCAAATCACGTAGTATATTATGTGAGAATTTTCATTTTCTACTCTTTTTTGTCATTAACTAAACATAGATTCTCCGAATTACTTATTTGGATACATTTACAAAAGGATATCATTACAATTACAGTTTATTATATCTATATGTGCTTATATTTGTATTGTTGAATGGATTCTAATTAGTTCTGTAAACATGATTAGAATAAATATTAACCATTTTTAAACCGAGAATAATTTTTCTCGAAATGAATCCTCCCCCATATGACGACATTGGCTATCAGAATTATTTTCCTTATATTATTCTTGCAAATTACGAAGATCATTCAAAGTTTATCGTTTGTTTATAAAATAATTTATAAATTAATAAAAATTACAAAAATACTAGTTTAAAAAAAACTCAATTTAGCCATTTTCAAAAAAAAATCTAACGACAAAAAATTCAATTTATGAGTATGATTGGGTGCTCGACTAAAGTTGGGTTGTTGTATTTGATTTTTACTCACGCCAGATAGAATTTTCTTGAGATTTTTCTATTCTACACATACTAAAACAACTTAATACTCTCTGATTATTATTACCATAATATTTATTTTTAATATTAGTTCATTTAAAAAAATAATAATAAAAATACCTTCTTTAAATAATATTAATATTTAGTTAAGGAAAAGTATTCACTAATTTCGATGGCGGTCATCACAGAAACTTACCAAAATTTACATGATCTTTTAAGGTTTATGTATAGGCACAGATAAGTTCACAGATTTCCATTCTCTGTTAAAGAGTTCTTGATTTATGCTCTGAAATCGCAAAAGCACGGAGAGTAAGGTAAAAGCAATTCACGTGAAAACTTGTAAAATTTTTTTTAAATAAATTGTTCTTTATTTGTGAAATATTTGAAAAAATATTGGATGATTGAATTATTGAAACATATTAGTTTTGCTAAAATTATAATTATATAAGTATCCATACATGTGAGTAGGAGCTTTTTGGAAAATACTCATATGTTATACGTCGATGATACCCTAGTTTACAGTGCATCAATGCGACCTAAAGTAACATTGGAAGCTATGAAGGTATCAGTCAATAAGCTGATAGAATACTATAAGGAATGGGATCTTCAAGGAAACATTCCAAAGTCAGAGTGCTTGTGCCTCACGCCCTCAGGGAAGAAGAAATTCGTAGACTGCGGGTTTGGTGATAAGGGTGACTCGATAATTAGGCGCGTGAAGAATTTTAAGTATCTAGGCTTGAATATTAACAAGAACCTCAAATTCAAATCCTTTCTCAGGGATAAAATTAAAAAAGCCAACAGTATATATTGTAGGGTTCTAAGAATGAATCGCTCAGAAATCTTACGTAAGAACGTCAAACTCATTATTTATAAGCAATTTATAAGAGCGTATCTATGCTACGGCTTTCCCATCTGGTCATCTATTTCCCCAACAGTGGCACCGGAACTGCCCAGATTGAAAATGAAGATCTTATGAAATACCACAGGGCTCTGCAGATCTAGACAGATGAAAAAGTTTATATCAAACGACAGGTTGTACAGGGAGGCAGACATTTCACCATTTGTAGTATGTCAAATGGGAATAATGCACAAATGGGTGAAATCATTAGCCCATCATCAAAACAAAGCAGTAAGGCAGCTAACGGAAAACAACTAACTGGAGATCTTGAGAAACTCCAAGCATCTGTTACCGTTACTTCTATTGGAGGACACAGAAGAAGCCTGAACAAGAAGAAGCCAAAGGGACAACATCGAACCACATAAGACGAGATCGGAAGCACCGAGGGGAATTAGGAGGATACAACAAACGCAGCAGTTGCCGGATTCAAGTATAGAATATAGAATATAGAATTTAATTTTTAGTTTTTAGTTTTTAAGATTAGTTTTAAGAATAATTATATAAAAATGCATGTTTAGTTTATAAGAGTAGATTTAAAGGTTAAGGTTAGGTTTAGGATGTAAGCATGTTTTTCTTAAAATATCATAATAAAGATAAATAAAATATTATAATAGATTAAATTTAAGTATAGCACTTTCCAATATTTTCGACACTATATGTTAGGCTTTTTGGAATATACTGTACCAGGACTATTCAAAAAGTATCGCGAATTTTGAATTTCCGCGGGTTACGTATATTCGATTTTCGATCGAAGTCGAGCCAAAACACGTGCACGCAAAGCAGCTGTCAAAAATTAACTAAACATTCAAAATGGCCGAACTTTATCGGCATAAGTGAGAGACATGAGTACTAACATAATGCCACAAAAAATCGAAAATCGAATATACGTAACCCGCGGAAATTCAGAATCCGCGATACTTTTTCAACAGACCTCGTATGTGTATGTAAATAATAATACTCGTCGTTCGAAAAATCAATCAGTGAGGAAAAATTGCATATATATATGTGTGCGTGAAATATTACATATGCATATCACACGTTTGTAAAATGCATTTATGCATGGATACGATCTTTTTTTTATTTTTCTTTCCGAATTCAAAAAATGAAAATTTGTAGTGGTTTTTTATTTTAATAGAAAACTATGCATATATGTGTATATATTTTTATGTTACTTGCTATTGAATAAAGTAAATAGAATATAAATCTCTTATTTCTATTTATGGTGCTGTAATTTTCCTTTAATGTCATTACTAATACGAGTAGCAACTATTTTAATACTAATATGTTTTGTAGCTAAGTAAAATTTTAAGAGCAGAAGAAAGTTTAAAAAAAGCTTATTAAGCTTACATTTGATGCACATATTATACTTTTCTTTATATAATATTCGGACTACTTTTATTACCTTCTTGCTCTAGGAGATCAGTGCCTCTTTTGATATTATAAGTGATCTTCATTTTTCCAAATTAAGAAAATCAGTAAAATGGTTATTATAAAAGGGTGTGCAGAAAATTTAGTTACTGATATGGATTTATAATAGAATGTACATATAATTATCGAAAATTTCTACTTCGGTATCACCTGTACCTGTTTTCAATGAATGAAATGTACTCATCGCAGTTCGAGCTTTAATTCAAAAATAAAATTTGAAACTTCTTAAATAATTTTGGTCTAATGTAAAATTATTTTGTATATCGTTTAGAATTGGTTATTTAGTAAAAGTAATTTCGATTCCGGGTTGAAAATTTTTCAAATTTCCTAGAAAGGGCAGTACAAAATTTTTTGAATAGGTTAAACGTATTGGATTTTTTAGAAAGCTAAACGTTATATTTGTGAAATTCAATTTGAGGAGCATTATTTAAGAAAAATATTGGAATTTCAAAATAATTTCAAAAAAACTTTCTGATAAAATTTAAACAATTTAATTGAGGATAAGTAATACCCAATAATTCTTTAATTCTCAATGATTAGTAATACCCTCTAATATTTTTTAATGAAATTTGTAAAGATCATGTTGAGATATACAACAACAAAAAATTTCAACAAATCTCCTCACATTCCAAAAATTGGCTAACAAATAATTTAAATTTGTATACGTAATTTGGATCACCTTCGTCCAGAAATAACCCGTGTTATAATGATCATATTCAAGCCCTTAAATTTATGATAATTGTACTACTATGAAAAAATTTCAAATAGATCACTGATCTTCAATAGAATAAAAAGAAATACACACAAAATTTCATACATTCTCTATTATTCATTTGCAAGAAAAGACAAAATTCCTACCAGGGGTATAAGCTTAAATATGTTTGGTCATAGATGGCGTGAGTGAGCGATTAAGCTATCATGGGAACGCTATACTTTTTTTTATGAGTTTAATATCTGTCAACATTAATCAGTGCAAATTTTCAGCAATTTCGTACAACAGCATAAATTTTTCTTTTGGTAATCATGTCTAGTTTTGTGCCAGAATAAGAGCATATGCGGGAAGCTCTGCTTTTCTGCTTCAATTTGAAGAAATCGGCTGCCGAATCGCATCGAATGTTTATGGACGCCTATGGTGATAGTGCTTTATCGGAAACAACGTGCCGAGATTGGTTTCGTCGGTTGAAAGACTGCAATTTTGACTTGTGGGACAAGAAGCGTGAAAATCGGCCTAGGAAGGTTGAGGACCATCAATTGCAGGCTCTTTTGGACGAAAACGATATTCAATCGCAAAAAATGCTCGCGGAGCAATTGGGTGTTACTCAACTAGCCATTTCCATGCATCTGCATGCCATGGGCAAGATTGAAAAGATCGGAAAATGCGTGCCGCATGAATTGAACGAAAGGCAGATGGAGCGACGCCCAAACACATGCGAAGTCTTACCCGCGAGACAAAAAAGAAAGTCGTTCCTGCATCAGATTGTGACAGGCGATGAAAAGTGATCCCAGCCAACATCTTCCCCCATACCAAATCGCTTCGGAGGGAAGACGATGCTGTGCGTTTGGTGGGATCAACAGGGTATCGTCTACTATGAGATGTTGAAACCTGGTGAAACTGTCAAAGCCCACCGCTACCATCAACAACTGATCAAATTGCATTGTGCTCTGCGTGCAAAAAGGACGGATCATCAACAAAGACATGACAAGCTGATTTTCCTCCACGACAACGCACCATCGCACACGTCAAAAATGGTCCGAAACTACTTGGAGACAGTCAACAGGGAGGTGTTACCCCACCCCGCTTATTCACCAGACCTGACCCCTACCGACTACCACCTGTTTTAGTCGATGGGCCAATCGCTCGCTAAGCAGCACTTCGATTCTTACGAAGACGGCCGAAAATGGCTTGATGCGTGGTTTGCCTCGAAAGAGAAAGAATTTTTTTGGCATGGTATCCACAAATTGCCCGAGAGATGGGAAAAATGTGTAGCTAGTGAGGGCAAGTACTTTGAATAAATTTGTTTTTGCTTTCTATGAAAAAAGCCTGTGATTTTTAACAGTGGATTTAAGCTTATACACCTGGTAGTTATTCATATTTTGATATACTCAAATAAATAAATAACCGTCAAATAGGACATCCTCACGAACAATGCACGATCGCTGTGTATTCTAACCTATAAATTTTACCGATCTTGATTATAAAAGGGCTAAGAAGAAAACTGAAATGTGATATGGATTTCTATAATAACAATTTTTGGTCTGTATGATAAAAGAAGAAATTAGCGAACATTTGATGTAATGGGAGAGAAAAAGATAAAATATTTGCTTCCTTTGCTTCTCCGATTCTCCGGCTCTCTCCATAGTATTCTAAGTTCGTTCCATACTGCATACACATATGTGTGGTGAGCGGAATTTTGACATATATTCTCATTTCTTCTTTTAAAGTTATTTAATTTTGGAAAAGTTCCGAGTGTGGCGTATTCGTCGGATAAGCGATCTATAGTGTCAAAACTCCATAAATTGTATTTACATAATTATTTCTTAGTAGTTTTTTTTTTATTAAATATCTCTTAATTTAACAAACAAATTCTTAAATTAATATAATTAGTGGCAAAAAATTATAAATCACTTTTTTTTGTTGAATTTTTGTATTACAATTTTTGTATTTTGTTAAAATCAACATAAATTATTAGTTTCGATCAAATAAATATCAAAATACCAAATAATATTCAAGCAAATCAACTGAGAAATATATGAACTTTTCACCATTAATAAAAAGGACAAAATCGATTTTGATTGATATTACGAGTTATGATATAATAAATCGAATTTGTAGTTTTGGTCAAATCCGTTCAATCAGTGTACATTTTTGTATACAAAATTTATCAATACTTGTAGTTCAGTAAGTGCTGAAATTTCTGTTCGATTTTATTTTTTATAAAGTGTTATGTTACAGCAAAATTAATAATTCGACTATATGCAACGAATTGCATTTTTCAAAAATATTTCATACATATAGACAGTTATATATTATTCGTCTTTATATATGTACATAAATTGTTATGTAAAATAATGTATAAAAATGATTATGATCAAAAATACTAAGAAAAAAAATCGTCAAAAGAGGAAGAACAAAAATGCAAAAATTTATATTGAAAAATTGACATTTAAGAGAAAATTTTTGGATTGTAGTATCACTATTAACAAAGTTGAGTGGGTTTTTTTTCCCTTGCAGTTGATATATATGTATGCATATGTCTGTCTGTCTATTAAACTACAAGCAGAACTGACTGCATAATAAATAGAATAAATTGATAAATTGAGTTTTGTAAGTGCATTACACGATGGAATGTGTGTGTTAGTGATATTTGCGACTATATAAAAATATCTAAGAGTGTACGGAACCAAAGCAATTATTCTAGATCAAGAATGTCGATGAATAGGGATATCAATTTGAATTTTCCATAGACGAATTTTGTACTATACCAAGAATCTGAGTATAGACTACTCGTATTATGTTATATCAAACAATAGATTGCACAACAGTAGAAGCACAAAATCTTCATCGAAAACATGATTAATTATTATAGAATTTTAAAACACTAAATCGAAAATGACACATGGACAGGTGGCGGTGACCTACAGTCAATTTCTTTACCTACCTCAAAAATAAAACGTTTTGGAAAAATGTGCAGGATTTGCATTATTTTCGCAATTTTATCTATTATAGCTAGGCAGTGATGTAAAAATATTGTATATATACGACTTAGTACGAGAATGTGCAATGGAAGGTTCTACCATCAAAATCGGAAATATTTATATTCATACAAGTATGGGTTGTCTATAATACAATATATTGCAGTAGTAGATGAATTTCCTGCTGAAGTATAAATTTTCATTTTAATATTTTCTGCAACGAAAGGATAAGTGAATGATTTCAAACTTTCTCAATTGGATTTTCAAGTTTGGTCTATTTTAGAAAAATTCAACATTTATCTTCTGGATCATTTGAACAAAACAGAAAAATCAATAGACAAGTTACGTGAGTCTGGAAAAAAAACAAGCAAAAAAAAAAGAAAGAAATTTTAAGATAAAATTATGCAATGTAGACGATGATAAGTTAGAAAATCACAAAAATTTTTTGTTATATATCATAGGTCTTGGTTACATAAAAGAAAAAGGACGAAATAAATATCGTTACTATATATTTGGTGACTTTTTTATTGCATATAAAAAGTTTCTATTTCCATTCTGATTAAATTGTAAAAAAAATTGAACAATATTTGCAGAGTTTTTGAAGAAACTATCAAAAATAGAAAAGAGAAACTACCACAAAATATCTTGTGTTAAAGTTAACTCAAACTAACTGACAAAAATACTTCAATAATAAATAATATCTCACAAAAAATACTTTTTAAAAAATTCATTATTAACATGGCAAATAATGTGACTTTTAACTTGAAAATTTTTTTAATAAAAAATTATATCAGAATATCGATAATTCTTTATAAAAAAAATAAAATTCTATTAACAACTTTAATAAAAAAATTTGGCTATATTATTCCATTTAGAAGGAGAGAATTATTCAAAATTTTAGAATAAGCAAAGATAAAAATAAAATTACTCATAATATTTTAAATATAATTCAAATACAAAAAGAAAACTTTTTAATTAACTTATTTTAATAAAATATAAATAAGTTTTTTTAATTTGACTAAAAGAAAAATTCATATTTTTCTTAAATAATAAAACGCTGTAGCTAATTTTATTGTAAACAAATAAAATTGACTTTTTTCATTTTAACAAATTTCTGAATATTATAAAAAATTGTTAAATAATAAATATAATTTTTAGTTTTATTTCATAATGGAAAATATACAAAAATTTACTTATACCATAAATCGATCAATAATATTGTCATTAATACTGTGCCCATTTTTCGGCTCATATTCCGTAATGCTGATCAAATATTGACAATATTTTCGAAAAAAAAAGTTCATACCATTTTACTCCTCAGCTTTTTATGGTATAAACCAATTAAATATAAATACCTGTGGTCGGTAAAATATACATTTATATAAAGTACATATTTTAGATACACCTTTTATAACCCAAAATATCCAAAAGAGCTTAAACGTCTTAAAAAGAAATGTTTACGATTACGTTCGAAAATTTCCTAATGAAGAAAGTATCCAAAATTAACTGAAGAAAATTTCCTTTTTGTGGTATATTAACATTTTGGCTAAAATTAATAAAATTTCATATTTTTATTGGAATTATTCTCTTTATTAATGTTAATTTATTTACAAACTTATTTGAATAATATTGAATATTTTTGTTTAAAAAAGTACTTTAAAATCAAAAAAAAAAATTAAATAAATAAAAAAAACCGAATACTCCTTCCGTAATTACTTTATTGCGTTTTGTTGTCAGGTTTCAGAAGACTTTTATTAAAGTCATATATTCGTTAAAAAAAAAACATAAATACTACGTGTAAACATTGTTTGTTAATAGTAAGAATTTATTTCTTGTAAATAAGAATTCGAAAAGCCTTAGAAATTCTACAAAAAAAAAAAACATAATCCAAAAAATATAGTTTTTGGCCTTTTTTCTACTACTACAAATAAATAAGAATCAGATTTTGGGAAGCAAAGATTTTAAAAAATAACTTGAAAAATTAGAAAGAACCTTAAAACTCCTTTGGTGCATTTACTGCTAACGTAATATATTGTTACTTGCTTCTAAAAAAATCGAATGGTCTTTTAAAGCATCCAAAAGTATTTGTTGATAGGTTATTGGAGGAAATTTATCTTATTAGAGGATTATCATGGCAGGACTGTCGAGAGGGAACTTTTTAATAAAAAGTAACATACGAGGTCTGTTCAAAAAGTATCGCAAATTTTGTTTTTTTTCAAAAATTATTTATTTATTCATGAATATATATTTTGTCCCCTTCAAATTCATCCCCACCAGATATTAAACACTTGTGCCAACGTTTTTTCCAATCCTCGAAGCACCTCAAAAATTAATTTTTTTGTGATCTTGTTCAGCTCCTCCTTCGATGCCGTCTTTATCTCCTCAATCGTAGCGTAGCGTCGTCTTTTCATGGGGCTCTTCAGTTTCGGGAACAAGAAAAAGTCACTGGGGGCCAGATCTCGGGAATACGGTGGCTGCGGATTTATAAGTGTATTGTTTTTGGCCAAAAATTCGCGCGTAAGCAACGATGCGTGAGCAGGGGCGTTATCATGGTGCAAAAGCCAAGTTTTGTTCTTTCACAAATCCGGGCGTTCCTGGAGGATTGCTTCGCGCAACTTGCACATAACTTACAGGTAATATTCCTTATTGACCGTTTTACCCTGTGGCAAGAACTCATGATGCACCACAACCCTGCAATCGAAGAAAACTGTAAGCAAAACCTTCACATTCGACCGAACTTGGTGCGCTTTTTTCAGTCTTGGCTCGTGCGGCAGCTTCCATTGGGATAATTGAGCTTTGGTTTCTACGTCATAACCATAAACCCATGATTCGTCACCAGTTATGACCCTCTGGAGCAAATTTGGGTCTTCGCGGATAAACACGTGCAAGCAAAGCAGCTGTTAAAAATTAACTGAATATTCAAAATGGCCGAACTTATCGGCATAAGTGAGAGACATGAGTACCAACATAACGTCATAAAAATATTAAAAATCGAATATACGTAACCCGCGGAAATTCAAAATTCGCGATACTTTTTGAACAGGCGTCGTATAATTCCGTACAACAAGGATATTTAAGTTGCGGTGGATTTTTTGTATTGTAGAAATTACATTGGTGGGAAATTGGACGTTTACGTAGAGTATCATAACATAGTTGTGGTCCGTTCGTCCATATTGGTTTAAATTTGCGTCATGCTCCTACGCTAATTATCTCATCGCTTAACTTTCTCTGCGACTTTTATTCCCTTATCGCTTATCCTACCCTTTCAGGCCTATAGACCGCCTGAGCAGATGGATGTAATAGCGTCTGACGAGGTCTGATGATCTGTTAGCAAAAACAAATAAAAAACGCAGTGGTGTTGAGTTCGAATCTAGTATTCAGTGCTCTTGAGTGACATAGCCGAGGAACCCTTTAGTTTTGTCGCAAAATGCCTAAGTTATCGTGGCATTAGGCATTTATATTTCAGTAAAAATTTTACTAGAAATTACTTTAAAAAATAATAAGTTTTATCTACAATCATTTTTTTTAAGTTTTATCTACAATCATTCTAAATCTACAAATAAGTAAAATATGCCGATTTTAAATAACAAAGCTTTTCAACATCTTAATAAATAGAAAGAAAGAGTGTTAAGCTTCAATGCAACAAAAAATAATACCTCCAAAATTTAGTTTAAAAATTTTAAATTGCCTTATTACTTATTTGTTGTTGTTGATGGGAAAAAACTGATTTATAGTTGCAAAAAAAAAATGGTGATCTCATAATCATTATCTGTTAAACCGCCTAACAATATTTATTGAGAGGTTAGAGGAGGAAATTTCCCTTATTACAGACAGAAGATAATTTTTTTATAACGACTAACCCATAATTCTCATATCAAAGGGGTTTTATGTACCCTGAATAAGTGACATTTGGACGTCTGGATGTAGCACGTATTGTATTTGAGTTTGAATTCGGTACGTAGTAGTCTTTAGTGGCATAGTGCTTTTCAGTTATCGCAAAATTACCTGAGTTATAGTGGCATTTATAATTTATATTTCAGTAAAAATGTTACTAGAACGAAATCAACAAAAAAATCAATATTGTGTTACGTACATAAAAAAGAATATCCTTTACAGCGATAATTCGAAGGCTTAGTTGAGCTCCAAAATTATAGTTTATGTGTCTCTAGATTGGTTTTCAAATTTGATAATATATTAACTATTTTTTGGTTAGTGAAAATTTGAAATATTTGTCAAGTAGGTGCGTTAGGAAGGATTTGTTTAGTTGTAGTCCTTTTATGATTATCAATTAAAAAAAAATCCAAATAATAATCCTTAAAATTTTTATTTATTATAGTTTGTTTTAATAAATTAAATTTTGAAAATATTCATAGTATGCCAAAAATCTACTCAATATAAATTGGGTCAGCTAAACTCACTTTAAGATCTGACAAATTTATTTAAAAATATTTTGAATCACTTTTAAACATTGACAGATTTTTTGTTTTATTTACTAATTTAGATATCTACTTTTTTTTCTTCTTTAATAAGTTAGATAAACCAAGTGTATAAGCTTAAATCCGCTGTTTTTGAGTTAATAGAAAGCAAAAAACAAATTTATTCAAAGTACTTGCCCTCGCTAGCTATACATTTTTCTCATCTCTCGGGCAATTTCTGGATATGCTGCTTAGCGAGCGCGTGGCCCATCGACGAAAACAGGTGGTAGTCGGAAGTGGCCAGGTCTGATGAATAAGCGGGGTGGGGTAGCACCTCCCAGTTGAGTGTCTCCAAGAAGGTTCGGACAATTTTTGACGTGTGCGATGGTGCGTTGTCGTGGAGGAAAATCAGCTTCTCATGTCTTTGTTGATAATCCGTCCTTTTTGTACGGTGCAATTTGATCAGTTGTTGGTGGTAGCGATAGGTATTGACAGTTTTCATCACCTGTCATAATCCTATACAGGAACGACTTTCTTTTTTGTCTGGCGAGCAAGATTTCGCATATGTTTTGGCGTCGCTCCATCTGCCTATCGTTCAATTCATTCGGCACCCATTTTCCGATCCTTTCAATCTTCCCCATGGCACTCACACGCATGGAAATGGCTCGTGAACTAACACCCAAATGCTCCGCGAGCATTTTTTGCAATTGGGTATCGTCTTCGTCCAAAACAGCCTGCAATTGATGGTCCTCAACCTTTCTAGGCCGATTTTCACGCTTCTTGTCCCACAAGTCAATATTGCCATCTTCGAACCGACGAAGCCAATCTCGGCACGTTGTTTCCGATAAAACCCTGTCACCATAGGCCTCCAGAAGCATCCAAAGCGATTCGGCAGCCGATTTCTTCAAATTGAAGCAGAAAAGCAGAGTTTCCCGCATATGCTCTTTTTGTGTCACAAAACTAGACATGGTTATCAAAGGAAAAATGTATGTTGTTGCACAAAATTGCTGACAATGTGCACTGATTAATGTTTCCATATGTCAAACTCATAAAAAAAATTATGGCGTGCCCATGGTAGCTCAAGAAACTCACTCACGCCATCTATGACCAAACATCGGATTTAAGCTTATACACCTGGTAGTTCGGCTAACCTTGAATTTGCTTAATAAGTCTCAAGTGATGAGGAGTATTATTTGGAATTATTTTACTACAGAATTTGGGTGCTACGGCAAATGAGTATGCAACTTTTTATAACGAGAAAAAGTTTATTTACGTACAAAAAAAGGTTAGGATCATAATATATGACAGTGACATTTTTAACTGCTGGGATTGAATACGACCAGAATTAGAAGATTTCATCAGGGTTTTAGTCCATAAGTCCAAAAAGGTTTTAGTACAGTATTATAAATAAGTACTTACTGTCAGGTTGTAAGCTTTGAACGTGACTCCAACAGTCTAAATATTTGTTTATATTGCCTTATCATTTCGTCCTTCGACTCTCGTATATGAGTTCCAGGTTAGTCGATTATGAAGGAATAGTTCGAAATAACGCATTTGCTCTTTTTGAGGAGTTATACTGTCATTAAAGTTTATGATTCACTACAAAGAGTTAAATTTATGTGAATGTATTTTGTTCGTTTACTTTTACTCTCCACTTCGTGAACCAGTATTAGGGCTCGAGGGTATATGTTTGTGGAATATTGTAAGCAGTAAGAGGATTTTTGTAGTTTGTCGTATAATGAGTACGAGATTAAGTTGCAGCGAGATTTTTAGAATATGTAGGCATAATATTATTGCAGATATAATACAGGATTAGGACCAAGGAAACTACCTTGAGGGACACCGGCGAATATAGGGCATTGTGCAATATTTATAAATACTTAAAAAATGCTGTTGGGAAAAGTATGATTGTATTATCAGGTATTAAGTAGTGGGAAGGAATTTATTTTTACGATTGAAAATTTTCCGAGTGGTGCAAAGGTTGCTTTTGTTATTGTAAATTGTTGGAAGTTATAAGATTAGGAAGATATTTAATTAATTTTTTTTATTTGATAAACTCATTGAGAGTAGAAAAATAAGTTCATTTTCAATTTTTTTTTAAGAAACACTGAAAGTAAATAGGACACATTTAAATATTTTCAAATCAATCTTAACTATTTTGACAATCATAAATAAATATTAAATAAGAAAAAAAAATTTGCAAAGTTGAATAAGAATATGATATAAATTTAAGAAAAAATTATTTTGAGAGAATTTTATGCAAATTATTTAGAAGATCATAAATATTTTTTACAAAATTCTTTCCAAATAATTTTTCCTTAAATTCTTATTCAACTTTTAAGAATTAATTTTTCTTTCTAATTTCCGTTTAGAAAATTTCTTTTTACAGCAAATAAAATTTAAAAATTTATATTTATTAGTTTAAACAATTAAGATTAATTTGAAAACATTAAAATATGTCATTTAGTTAAGCTTTTAATTTCTTTATTGTTAATTCAAGTAAGATCAACTTTCATTTTATAATTATCAATAAAAACAATTTCAAATTGCAACTTTATTAATAGAAAGTATCAAAAATAATCAACATATTTATATAAACTATAAATATAAAATTTCATAAATTTATTATTATATTAAACGGAAAAATAATTGTTATTGGAGAAAATATGAACTTTATAAGTTCTCATTTTATTTCATCTAATATTCATTAATATTGATTCATTTTCGACTTCAATCTATCCAATTATAATAAGTCGACCAAATGCAGTTGTGTTGGTATTTGTAATTGTAGGAAAAAATATATTTTTTAATAATAAAATTTAGTCTGTAATAATATTTTAGGTCAAGTCTATTAGGGGATGTAAGCTGTGGTCGGACTGAAAATAGCTTTAAACTAATAATTAATTATTATTAGTACGGATGGAGAAGGTGTAAAGTAGAAATGATGAAGAAAAGAAAATGAATTTTTGAAAAGATATTATAAAGAACTATTAAGAAGCAGACCAAGGATGTGAGAAAGAAATGTTGAAAAATAGTATCATAAGCGGTTTTTTCTACATAATTTCATGTCCTACCGATTTTTCTTCTTCTTCATATTTATGATACTTTAATACTGATAAGAAAAAAATCTTTAATGACAAAAATTATGAAATAGAAAATTTCAAAAAGAAAATAAATTAAATTATTTAAAACGAATCTATTTTTGCTAGTATTATAAGATACTATGTAGTCAGGATATGCGCCTGAGTCTAATGCCCTTTAATAGTTGAGCAATTTATCAAGCCGAACACATAAAACGAATGGTGGATGGGGTTATACTCATACGATGATGAGTGCACTGGAAAATAACGATAAAATTTTCAATGTTTTACAATTTTATAAAGGTACAAAAGAGCAGAATGACCAGCACAAGGTGGTCTGTCAGTTGTTAGGGGGAAGAGAGAGTGCTCGAGTTAATAATAGGAAAAGTGCAAAAGTAGGGCAAAGAAAAGTGAAAGTAAACTGCAAGGTGTGGAAATGTACATGAACTGTCCTAGTTTCAATGCATCTGATATAAGTGGTATCTATGTACTTGCATGTATACAAGTGTATTGAGGACTCTATTGTATAGATAACTATAGCCACGTCAATACAACTAAAGACGCTGACCTAGTTTTGAATGCATTCATATTTAAAGAGGGAGACGTTTTCGTTCGCTGGCCCACATGATCAATACGACTATTCATGTTCGTACTCCTCGTACAGCAGGAATACAAAATAATATTATTAAGTCCTAGAAATATTCAGTCCCAATGGTGGTTTTACTGTTTCCTATACCCTATATACTCGTTAGTATTTTTTTTCATATGTTCTCTATAATTTTGCTTGCTCCTTTCAGTTTTTTCATCATCAGTCCTTTCAGTATTACTTTTTTTTTTTAGAAGATTCGTTTATGTATCTACAAAGTGCAAGCCAGCATATACTTGGGTTTGTACGTGTGGAGGTGGCTACTTGTAATAGTTTCTCTTTAAAATTCAGTTCGGAGCTCTTCTCAAAAAAGCATCTGTTATCACACATTTGTAACCTTTAACATACTTAATTCAGCTAATACATAAGTGTTGATCCTATGAGTATATACGCGAGTACACATATAAAAGAAAAATGCACTTAATTCTAAGACTGTTCTATATTTTATGTTATAAATTTTCGATTTAATACACCAGTCGATGAATAAATTCACTACCATCGATACAACCAACTACGAACACAATTTTAGCCTAAGAAAATTATATGCAAAAAGGAGTGTAATTTTGTTAACTCATTTTTGGAGGACATTCAAAACTGGGCAATTAATAATTTCATTAGCGAGAATATAATATCCTCGTTTGGATATTTCATTCTAAGGAGAACGTGAGTTGGTGGATACTTTTTTAATGGCCGAGCTTTTTAGGGGACTTGTGTACGACTATCTAAGAGTATTAAGCTTAGAGCTATGTGCACACATGAATGTTGCTGCTGATTTTATCGTGTATAATTTGTATAAATTATCAACAAATTAGTCGAGGGGATTTTTTTTCTTCATCTTTTACTCATTAACTATTAATGAAGATCTTTTATCCTGTTGTCAGTTAAATAAAAAAAAAATGAACTGAGATATTATGAATAGTAATGTGGATAATTTTTTTTTTTTTTACCCTCTAAAGCTATTTTATGAGAATATATTATTCATTGTGATAAAATAATCCCTTTCTAAATTGATAATTCAGTCAAATTATAATTTAAGTTTTTTAATTGTAAATATTAGACAGTTAATTTATTTTTTTTTCAGTTAGAAAAAAATTTCATCTACTTTTATTTACAATAAATTTATACTCAACAATTTTATATCTATGAAATTATAATATTCAAATAGGCTAAATAGAGAAGATTTATAATTTCTATTTTATCCTTAAATTTATTATTTAATTATAATTTCGAAACCATATAACTAATGTACTTTTACATATTTTTTTTACATAAAAAAAATTCTATAGAAATAAAACTTTTTCTTATAAAAATTTTTTTAATTATATATTTGCCAAAAAAAAACATTTAACGAAATTAATTTCAGTTGTTACAAAATATTCAATTGCAAAAAATTCATCATTTTTTGATGGAATTATATTAAAGTTATATATTTCTTTCAAATTAACTTAAAGATACTATGTATTTGAATTGTTTATAACTAAAGCCCAACAAAATCAATATTGTGTTAGACAGCATCTACGAGTATCATTAATCAATTTGCTTGTATGATTTGCGTTTTATGAGGATTTTCATAAGAAAACAAGCGAATAGCTGTCATTTGGAAATATTTTTTCATAGACTGTTGTAATTCTTCTTCTCCAGACTAATTTGTTTATACCAGAATATATGAACTAAGACTATAATAAAAATAAGATAATTTGATAAAAATATATGAAAGTAGATTTTTCAGAAATGTGTTTTTTTGATGAATTATGTGAAAATAATTATTCACCGAAAAATTATTATAAATATTTGAAAATGTTTAATTATTCTGAATATTCAGAACAACTTAAAAGAATTTAATACTATCATTATGAATACTGAAATTGCATTCATTTAATTCTTTTTCATCATATCCTTAGGAATAAATAAACTCATATATCTTCCATTTTATTTATTTCTCTGCCATTTTGAAACAATAAGCAATGAAGCTTTAGTGGGTGTTAGAGAATATAAGAGAAAAAAAAATGCTGTGAATTTTTTTTTTCTAATTTTTATATCCTTAGCATATAACTAACAATTTTCAGTCTTATAAAGAGAAGAAAAAAGTAAAAAAAAAAATTATGAAACAGCACTTGAACTATAGAAGCACTTTTCTTTCATATAAATTCTAATTCGTTTCATGGTTTTATTTTTTTGATTCGTTTTTATAGTAAAAACGCCCCCCAAAAAAGATTTATTGTTTTATATCATGTTGACAAGGTCAATACTATAATAAAGATCTTCTGAATTTAAGGTTGTCAAAGAAGATTTTCGCATCGAAAATAATGATGCTTTCGTCATTTTTATCTAAACCGAAATTGAAAAAATATGTTCTTTTTCTATTTTTATCCTTGAAAGAATTATATTATAATCATATCATTTAAATTTATATATTTGAAATTTAATGCAAAAATTGTATTATATGGAAAATTTTCATATATTAAAATTTCTGTTTAAAATTAATTTTTTAATTGAGAATACTTAAAAATTATTGTCATATATAAATATTTATTTGAATTATTTTATATACCATATTTGAAATAGTTTTACTGATTTTCTTACCTCTTTAAGCATTATTTAAAATTATGAAAAAAAATGTGTAAATATGTTTATTTTGAAAAATTTTATTTAAAAAAATAACAAGAATACTAAATATTATTTCCAATAAATATTATTGATGGTCTCCAATTTGCTAGTACATTAATGTCACGTCGAACAGTTTGTGTAGAAATCAAGAGATCGGTAGTTGTCCAAGAACATTTTTGGTGGTTGCCCACGATTATCGAACAGTAGTTAGTTGTTGAATAGTTAATGTGCTTTATAGTAAATTGAGAATTATAACAAAATAGCCAGAATAGTTAACAAATTAAATTAAATAAATTTAAAAAATCTACAATAAGAGTAGAAAACATTTTTTAAATTGAATTATTTAATTTTTTAACTTAATTATTTATTGTAAAATTAATAAATTTTGCATTATTTTGATGAAACATTTTTGATTTATTTACATTTTAATAGAAATTAAAGAAAAGAACGTTGACAAAATTTTTTAACTTTTATAGTTTTAATAATTTTTATATATTCATAATAAATTCTAATTGTTACTATTTTGTAAAAATGATTTTATTTTAACTTTTTTTGTTGTACATAAATTACAATGATTTTATGTTCCGACAAAAAAATATTATATTAAGAAAATTAAATAAATTTTTATGAATAGATGTAATGTCTCTTTGGTGTATCATAAAAGTATAATTCTGAAAAAACTTATATTACGAAAAATAGAAAATAAAATTCTAAAATTTATTATTTATATTTTTATTATGTTAATAATTTTTTTTTTGTTTAATAAAAATTTCCACATTTTCTTTAAATTTGTCTCCTAAAATATTTTTTATATAATATGTGAACTTGAAAAATATTTAAAGGAAATTCTTTTTACTATTTTTTTTATCTAGATAGTTTTTTTTTAGAACTATCATAGTAAAATTTTGAGTTTTTTCTTATGACTTAATTAAATTTATTTCATAATAAAATATTTAATAGTGTAGGGTATATATTTTATTATATAATATTTGGATAATTTATGATGAACTCTTTTACAAAAAATTTATATACATTTGAAATTTATATTACTTAGTAATAGTATTTATTACTCTTACTTAATACAATAGTAAAAATATTATATAATATATTTAATATAAAATTTTAGAAAATAAAATTTTATTTACAAATCTATCCCTTTAAAAGTTAAAAAAAAAATTTCTCACATTCTTTTACAATACAATTATTTAATAGACTCGTAAGTAAAAAGTTTTTTATTAGTACAAATAAATAAAAATAAAAATAATGGTAATATATAAATATGGAAATTTATAATTGCTATTTGTAATAAATAACTTTTAATGTTTGTTTATAATTAATTAAATTTAGTTAAAATTCTTAAAAGTATCAATTATAATTTTGAACATTATTTGAAAAGTCATAAGTATTTAGCTTTATAGATTTATAAATAATAATAAACTTTATTCCATTATTATAGCTTAAAAATATATACAATCTCATTAAGTCTAATTAGTATAATATAAATTTTATTGCAGAATAAATTATTTTCATTTTAATGATTATTCTTTTTTTTTTGTTTAATTGTTTCTGCTTTCAAATATTAATTAAAAGTCATTTAATTTTTAGCATAAAAGGAATATAAGAAATTTATGGTTAATTTTAGATAAAAATGAATAAATTATAATTTCTTATGTTTGAATAATATAAAATTCATATTAAAATTATTGTTTATTTGAATGTGCCTTCTACTTATGTTTCAAGCAAATATATTTTAGTACTTGAATTGTTTAGCAACGCTTCAAAATTGCAAAGAATAAAGAAAAACCAAGCTACCAAAGTCAAGGATAATGTTCCCGAAATTGATGAATAAATTATTTTGAAAAATTTTCCCTTATAAAAATTTTCCTTAAATCACTTGAATACGCTAATACGGCTTAATAAGGACACAAAAACGACATAAGACGAATTAGGGTGGTTTATATTAGAAGCCAAAAATGGAAAACAAAGTTAATTAGAGAAAATTCCTTAAATACGTATACGAAGGCTTTGAACCTTTTTTCCCTTTTATTTGCTTTTATTTTTACTAAATATTATCATTTTTTCTCATAGTATTTTATTTTTTATTTTTGCAAAAATTACAAACAGCTTAACTCGTATCGAAAGTGAAAATTTTCATTATTATCATTGTCCTTAAAGCAATCATCAGCAAGTACAGAATTTAGGGAATCCTCTGTATCCCCATTTGCCTTAATAAAATTTGCAATAATAAAAAGAAAAATTATAAAAAAAACTTTTTAAACAAAATTTACAAAAGCTTTACACATAGTCGGTTGGGATTATATATATATGTATAGTTTGCATTGCGCCAAAAATTAGTTCAAAGCTCCTTAAAATAAAAATAAAAAACCAATTATGCTTATTCTTATATATTTGTACTTGGATCTATAAAAGAGAAATACAAAAAAAAAGCCTATTTATATTCATAGTTTGAGAATATATTAAATGGAATCGATTTATTTGGTAAAGAAAGATTTCAAGACAGAAAACAAAATAAGAAAACCAACAAGGATACAAGAAAAAAAATGCTATTCCCAGATTTTTGGAAAAATTCAAATAAAAAATATATTCAAGTGATGATAATAATAATAATAATAATAATATTATTAAGATAGATTCAAGTAAGTGAAAATGAAGAAGAAACGTGCACTTGTGTGGAGATATGCTCATATTAAATGTTATCAAAACTAGCTTAGATAAAAAATTTAAGTATCTTTTGCTAATTTCAATAAGAATTAATTTGGTTGGTTTTGATTGTGCAAATTTATATTAGATTTGTCTATGAATATTTTTTGTATTCGAAAAAAGTCCTTTTTTGAATTTATTTACATTGAAGACATTCTTTTTTTTTTCGTTAAATTTCCGGGATATCCAGAGCTTTTGCTAATGTCTTCCTTTATTTTTGATTATTTTTCTCATTTCATTTATTTTTATTTCCCTTTATTATTATTATTATTATTATTATTATAGGTTTTTGTTTTAGTATCGTGAACTTTTCTATTATAACTGAGAAAAAAGTAAAATTGGAAAAAATGGAAAATTGAATAAAAAGAAAATTTATCCAGGCGTTATTGTATTATTAATAAAATTTTCCTTTTTTCTATGCAATTTGCATTATCTGATAGTATCGAACGACTGTCTAAGGAGTCGATGACCATGCAAATATACAATGGGATATTTTTTCCATAAAACCAGGAAATGACAGGACAACAACATTACATAGAAGTGATAGGACAACGAAGTTTTTATGTAACGTACGAAAGATTAATGCACAAAAATTAGAAAAAGGCTCATCATTGAGTCAATGAACTGGGGGGATTTTATCAAAATCAATAGTAAAAAGAAAAAGTTTAAATCCCATTGCTGATGGTATTTTGGCCTTCAATTGCTTGAGCAAAGCGAATAAGCATTTTGACATAGACAATAAAATAGAATCCTACGTTTTGACTATTATACGAGTATATGATGGACGCTAGTTTGGGAGTTTGGGGCAAATGGGAAACAACAATACACAAATGGACTATAATATTCGGTGCTAGTGAAAGAAAAGGCATAAAAAATGTATAAATTTTAGTTTTGTCCGATAAGCAAAAGCTTTCGAATATATTAAATATATTTAATTTTTATGTTCCTAAACCAGATACTCGAAATAGTTCTAGTACTATTTTTGTGTGTATGCATTTTTTTTTGCGTGATTGTACGCTAATTAAATTTACTTTCAATCTATTTACAATAAAATTAAATATTTTAAGTTTGTATGATATGGATAAGTATTAGGTTCAGATTTTAGGTTGTTTCACTATTAAGAGTCCTTATAGAAAAAGTGAAAAAACTCAATAGAACTGTTTAAAAATGATAAAAATGATTTTCGGCTTCCAATTAATTTTAAATGATATTAACTATTAGTTTAGTTACTACACATACACATATAATATTCTTTTACGATGAATTCAAGTAGTAAAATAGAATCAGAAAAAATTTAGTCGATTAAATACTAACACTAGTTAATCGATCATGATATCAATGTTAACGTAGTATCTTTGTGTCCCATAAATAAAATGAAACTTTTTAATTAAAAACTATTAAAATAAAATAAATTATTTAAAACCTTAACAATAACGATATATTTTTGTTTTTTTCTTTTCTTTTCCAGCTTGGATGTTAGGATGGTTAATGTGTAAAACAGTTCCATATATACAAGGTGTGTCGGTAGCAGCATCTGTTTACAGTTTGATTGCTGTCTCATTGGACAGGTAAGTTATTTATTTCTAACATTATTAAAATACCAGTGATTTTTATATTCTCTTACATCCATAAACAATCATTAAAAATACGTGGAAGTATAAGAATTTTGTTGTATAATTCAATAAGCTTTACATATTTTTGAATTAAAATTTGAATAGATTAAAATATATCAAAAATGCAAAATTATCATTTAGAAACTAATAATTACTATAAAGTTTTAAAAAGATTAATAATTTTTCCTAGTATCATTAAATAATTAAAAAGAAACATTTATACTTTTGAAGATTTAGTTTAATTTATTTTTTAAAAAAATACAATAAAATAGTTTTTTTTTGTAATTTAAAAGATAATTTTATATTATTAAAAATTATTTTGGCAGTGTGGCCACCTCGGCTCTGTTTGATGAAACTTATCCAATCGGCCAATTTTTTAACCAGTTTTTTCGAGTCACTGAGGTGGCCACATATCTTTTATCACATATCCCCACAAAAAAATTATCGAACGGTGTCAAATCTCACGATCTTGCAGGCCAATTGACAGGTCCATTGCGTGAAAGAACGTTTTAGCTAAATCTTGTTGCTGAAACTACTGTAGTTTGGTCTTTGCCTTTGATGTTTTCAAGGAAATAATCATTAATCATAGTCGGATAACGCTGTCCGATGACCGTCACGCGAGTACTGGAATAATTTCGGAAGAAATAGGATCCATGATACCACCGTACACAAACAGTATACTTTTTTGACGCAATGCTGTCTCCAATATCTCTTGTGAATTTTTCACACTCTAAAGACGGCATTTTTACTTAAAACCAAAATATTTCGTTACAAATAACGCTCTATACCACATATAACTTTGTGATAAACTATCGAATCCTCTATTCACTGTGTTTCGGAAATTGACGGCTTATTTTCATAGCACTATCGGAAGGCTTCAAGTGGAATCATCTTCAGCTCTTTGATTATACTTCATTGGCCCATATACATGTCTTTTGATCATCGGTAACAAAAATAATTGGCCCATATACTTAGGCTTGTTGTTTTCATATATTTAACTTGGAGATTTACTGAGTTTAATAAAAAATTTGATAGCACATCCTTATCAAGAATCAATTTTTCTAACAAAACTTTCGCGTGGAGATGAAACCGTTTTTTGTGAGCCTTTGAAGTTCTGATCTCTGAGCAAGGTTTGTCTTCGCATTATGCCACCAATAACCTTGTGCTATTAATATGGAATATTCCCTATCGACCAGTTGCAACTGTTTAAATGTCAAACTTGGGGATTTATCAAGCTCAACGCAAAATTTAATGGAACATGTTGCTCCAAATCTCGTGGTTCCATTTTTCATAGCACATTACAAAAACGCAACTTCACTTATCACACTCCATATAGTCACGTGTTTGCCAGTCAGGAATCTTCAGTATTGCCAGATCGCCATCAAGTATAGCATCGAGTAGTTGAATATACTGCACATATAATTGCAGGAATTTCGGAAAAAAATCACCTAAATATAATCGCAATAAAATTTAATAATTATAAATGATGTTTAATTCAATTTTTTAATATAACTACAAATAATGTATAAACCCTTACCATAATAATTCTATTTCAGTTTTCTTAGTTCTGTCAAACAGCAATTCTGACACATAACCAAATACTTAAATATATGGCAGTACTTAATCTATAAATGCAAAATTAAAATATTGGGTAATAAAAGAGTTAACGGTCCTCTCCGCCACCGCAATTTTATTCACTCACACAATATTGTAAAGGTTTTACGATTTTGACAGCGTCAATTTGCCTTTGACACCTAAAACCAAACAAACCTAAAACAGTTGAGATATGGCAAAGTATCCTGAGTGTTTCTAGCATGTGCATTTTTCGAAAATAATAATGCTGTTTTCGAATATATTATTTTTCTTAAATAATAAATAAATTCAATGGAAACTCTTATTCAAAAAATTTTCTTGTATACCAATTGTATAAGCTTAAATCCGCTGTTTTTTAGTCAAAAAAACACATGTTTTTTTTTCATAGAAAGTAGAAACAAATTTATTTAAAGTAGTTGCCCCTCAGTAGCTACACATTTTTCCCATCTCTCGGGCAATTTGTGGATACTCATTAAGACATTTTCGGACGTCTTTGTAAGAATCGAGGTGCTGCTCAGCAAGCGCGTGGTCCATCGACAAAAACAGGTGGTAGTCGGAAGAGGCCAGGTCTGATGAATAAGCGGGGTGAGGTAGTGCCTCCCAGTTGAGTGTCTCCAAGTAGTTTTGGACCATTTTTGACGTATGCGATGGTGCGTTGTCGTGGAGGAAAATCAGCTTGTCATGTCTTTGTTGATAATCCGTCCTTTTTTCACGCAGAGCACAGTGCAATTTGATCAGTTGTTGGTGGTAGCGGTGGGCTTTGACAGTTTCACCAGGTTTCAATATCTCATAGTAGACGATATCCTCTGACCCCACCAAACGCACAGCATCATCTACCGTCCGAAGCGATTTGGTCTTGGGGAAGATGTTGATGGTTGGCCGGGATCAACCCACGATTTCTTGCGTTTAGGATTCTCGAAATATATCCACTTTTCATCGCCTGTCACAATCCGATACAGGAACGACTTTCTTTTATATCTGGCATGTGTTTTGGGGTCGCTCCATCTGCCTATCGTTCAATTCATGCGGCACCCATTTTCCGATATTTTCAATCTTCACCATGGCACGAAGACGCATGGAAATGGCTGGTTGAGTAACACCCAATTGCTCCGCAAGCATTTTTTGCGATTGGGTATCGTCTTCGTCCGAAAAAGAGCCTGCAATTGATGGTCCTCAACCTTCCTAGCCCGATTTTCACGCTTTTTGTCCCACAAGTCAAAATTGCCGTCTTTGAACCGACGAAACCAATCTCGGCACGTTCTTTCCGAAAAAACACTGTCACCATAGGCCTCCATGAACATTCAATTTGATTCGGCAGCCGATTTCTTCAAATTGAAGCAGAAAAGCAGAGATTCCCGCATATACTCTTTTTCTGGCACAAAACTAGACATGATTACCAAAGGAAAAATATATGTTTTTATACGAAATTACTGACAATGTGCACTGATTAATGTTGACAGATGTCAAACTCATAAAAAAAGAGTATGGCGTGCCCATGGTAGCTAATACGTTCACTCACGCCATCTATGACAAAACAGCGGATTTAAGCTTATACACGTGGTATAATTAAAAAGTATTTAAAATAATGTATCTAATTAAAATTAAAAGCAACATTATTCATTCGTAATTCAATAATATTGTATGTATTATTCGCAATTTATTTCAAACACGTTTTAAACTTGAAAGATATTTTACTCAGACCGCTTTCGATCACTTTACAGCAATTTAATAATTTCATATATATTTTGGTTTCCTATTTCGAAAATGGATTATGACAGTGTCAGCGGTGTTATATGTGTTTTAGAGAGTAAATTAAACATACAAATTGGAAATTAATATTCTATGACTGATAATCACAAAGACTCCAACAAGATAATACTGACACTGCACCATTGTTCTTCGTTTAATACTTTTACTGCAGTTTTTGGAAATATGACTTAACCACTCTTCTTATCCAGTTCATTCCATAATTTATTGCTGATCCTATTAAAAAGTCCTACCATATCAGAAAAAGGAACATTCGATATTATAAAATCGTTAGGTATAAAAAAAAATGCACATTTTATATATTAATACAATAATAAATACTCTGTACAGGGTCTACACATTAAATTTTTTTTTTTTTAAATTGTAAATAAACTACACACTTTGTATGAAAATTCGGTTATTTTCTATTGAAATATGTTGTAAGAATTTTACCATTTATGAATGAAAAACAATATCGGACAAATGCTTATCATGACTGCATTTATAGACTTCGATCCTTTTGAACAAGTTTTGCTATAATTATGGCTCTATTTTATAGCCGATGTAGTTGATATTTTTTTTTTTTTTTTTTTTTTCTGTTTAGATTAATGAGGTACAGGGGGAAACCTTCAAAAGGTACTCGCCTGGAAGTTTTTCCTGCCAGGCGAGTTATGCGGGATTTTTACCTCGCTAAAACCTAACCTGCACCTCTGATCTTGTTCCCGGAACGATGGTTCCCCGGCGGCACTCTTTGTAAATACTTCTTCGCCGGGGCGTTCTTGTTTGATGCTACTGCTGTCCCGATGTTATGACGCCTCGCGGCCTATTCTTCGTACGTTGAGTGGAGATCCTTGATAATGGATTCCGCGTACTCTGCAATTCTGTTCCAAGCCGATTGGCTCTTCAGCATGCACTCCACTATATTTTCTGGACTGATGGAACGGTCCAGATTTCTCTCCAGCTTCACCCGCGTCTCCTCGTAGAGGGGGCACTGGAAGAACACGTGTTCTGCGTCTTCGATCACATCGCGGCAATGATGACAGTTTGGGGAGTCAGTTCTCTTGAATCTGTGCAAGTATGCCCGAAAGCATCCATGACCAGTCAAGAGTTGGGTGATGTAATACCCGACTTCCCCGTGCAGGCGAGTGACCCATTTGGTAACATGTGGGATCAGCCGATGAGTCCACCGACCCTTCGTCGAGTTGTCCCATCTCTCTTGCCAGAGGCGAAGACTCTCGGGTCTCTCCTCTTCACAGAGGACCTTTCGCCACTCTTCCTTCTTCCTACGATGTTGGCGTTCCCGCTCTCCTGCTAGGATGTCGATGGGTGGGCATGATGCCACGATGTTGACCGCATCGTGTGATACCGTTCGGTATGCTGACGCCACTCTGATCGCTGAGAGCCGCTGGACTGATGTCATTGTCTTGCGGTATGTTGTTAGCTCTAGCGATTTCGCCCACACTGGTGCTCCGTATAGCAGGACGGAGGTAACCACAGTTGCCAGTAGTCGCCTTCGGATTTGCCTGGGGCCCCGATATTGGGCATTATCCGCGAAAGTGCGCCCCCTGTACTGCTCATGCCTTCCTGCTGACGCTGGAGATGTGCTCCTTGTAGTTGAGTCTGGCATCCAAGACCACTCCTAGATACCGGATGTACGGTAGCGACCGGATGTCGTGATCGCCTACTCTTATGGTGATGGTCTCCATTTTCTTCCGGCTACTCACAAGGAGTGCCTTGGTCTTATGTTCCGCCAAAGACAGGTCTGCCGATGTCATCCACTGTCTTATGCTCCGGATGGTGGTGGAGAATGCGGCTTCCAGTTCCTCTAGGTGTTTGGCTACCAGGACAACCAATGATGTAGTTGATATTGGTTTTGAGCCCTTGAACTACTCTCATAAACCTTATTTTTGTATGTGGACTATTCTCATAAATCTTATTTTTTACTTCATTGACTGTAACTGTAACAATAGTCTCATTTTCAAAAAAATATGTACCAATAATTGGGCATCTGCCCGACCCATAAAGCGCACCATAAAATGATATGTGATGAATGTAATGATTGCTCAATAACTGCTCTTGGACTTTCAGATGCCCAAATATGACAATTTAGTTATTACCATAGCTGCATAAGTAAAAATAAGCTTTTTCCGAGAAGATGAGTTTTTCTAAAGAACCAGCTTTCACAGATCGGCCATTTTCATAATAGATTTGAATTAATTCAGTATAATTTTTGAGCAAAATAAAAAAAATTTGCTGTGAAAATGTCAATTTAAACTCTATTAAAAAAAAAATTGGTAAACTTGTTAGTTATACTTTATTTAGAAAAGTATTTTCAACATTAAATTATTCTTATATTTTCTTTTTTTTTAAAAATAAATTTAAAAAAGGATACAAAAATTCAATAATATAGAATTTTTTATTGTTCGTTATTGAATCCGAGGACATTTTTGGATTATAGTTAAGTATTTAGTTGGCTGAGAAACAGTTGTACCTTTTTATAAAATTTTGTAGAATACTTCCACTATTTTGATAAAATTTACAGGCTTTTTATAAAAGGATCGAAATAAAATATTTGTCGTTGAAAGAAGCTTTTTATCGGCTCATTGTTAATTAAATCTTAGAGAATTCTGTTCTTACCGATAAGTTTTCATATTTTCAATTCCTCTTATTTATCTCTCTTCACCAATATTTGTGTCTGTTGGTCCGATTATTGCTTATCTCTTTATCTTTTCAAAGTATCTAAAGAAATAACCTCATATGGTTTTGTTAATAGAATTTCATCTATAAAATGTGAGAATTTCTATTCCGTCATAAAATAGGCTCGGCCGTATTTCAGGTCTAGACGAAAACAACTTCATTCGGATTGGTTATCTTTTCTACAATTCTTGTCGAAGAAGTTTGTACAGTATGTGTATGTGTGCTCTAAATAAGAATACTTTATCCCAAAACTGAACATATATACTCGTTTGTATACATGAATATATTTCTCTGGGCTTAAGACCTTCTTTGATTGAGCACTTTGAGTACAAGAAGAAAATTGAATTCGGTTGACAATTCTACTCCTTCCACCAATACAAGTTAATAAATATAAGAAGATATTTGCTTCAAAATGAGATGTTATTAATTTTGTTACTCATTACTATCTATTATCATTAAATTGTCGAAAATTTGAAATGTGATCGGTCCTGAACCTACATTAATAATAAATGTCAATAGAAATTTTTGAGGGCAATGCCACTAAGGACACTGACTTCTTTTCGGGTATACTATGAACACATCAATTTTGATAAGTAATTTTTATTTTTAGTGATTTATGAGATGAAATTTATTAAAAAAAATATTTTCCTTTTTTTCTTCTTCTTATTATTATTATCGTTTTTATTAAATTATTATTATTACTAACTCTTTTACAGACTAGTCCTTTATTTTCTGAAAGCTGTGAATTATTATCAATCTATTTTTAGGATATTGAAAACAATATATATTCATTGCTTTTTCTATTTTAATATGATTATTCATTTTGAAGTCTTTTGTCTATTGGAATTTTCACCAAAAAAATGGCATCTACTTAAAAGAAAATTACTGTCATCAATTCCGAAAGCTTCTGAAGAATATTATTACACTTTTTTGTGAAAATTGAAAAGAGTTAAGCTTTACAAATCATTAAATGAATTTTTAAATTTTTTTTATGGTAATTTTATTTTAAAATAAAAAATTTGATTAGGCAATTTAAATATTTAATAATTTTTAAAAAATTTAATAAATTCCTTCCGGAATAAGCAATCTGGGCGCTTTTTAAACTATTGTAAATTTTAGATAAAAGAGAATTTTATGAGGGAATCTATACAACAACAAAAAATTTAAAGAAAATTTATTTGAAATTTTTACAAAGGAATAATTAAGAATAATTAATAAATAAGGTTTCAGAAAAATCAATAGAAATTTTTATATATTCTCACATTTAAATCTATTTTCTAAGAAGGCAATAAAATTAAATAATTTTCTTTTAAGAGTAAAATATTTTTATTTATTTAAAATTTAATAAAAAATTCTTGTATTTCAGAATTTTAAATGAAATAATGTGCAAAATATATAAAAATTGATGAAGAACCTTTTTGTAATTAAGAAATTTATTGAATAAAAACATTAGTGATGCCCTTTTTTAACTATTAAATTTAATTTATTAGAATTATAAATTTTCAATTATTATGTTTATTTACTCATTAGCCATTAAAAAAATTGAACAAAAATAAGAGAACTCGAAGCGAAAACATAATAATTCTTCCATTGTGGATTACTGCTCAGGCATATTTCTAGATATATCGAACGCTTTTGACCGCGTATTGCTTTGGAAGCTATACCGAATCTTTGTATTAGGTTAGTCCACATCCTAAAATCCTATTTCTCATACCAATATTTTTAGGTAGCTAAAAACATAGAGTATTCTGACAGTTATCCCATCTCCGCTGGTATCGCTCAAGGAAGCATGCTAGTTCCCATTTTTTATACCATTCATACCTATTGGCATTTCTTGCCACCCAGTATAGATACGATGATACCGGAATAAAAATCTTACTGAGTATAAAAGTCTTTTGCAGCCACCAATATTTTAGAAACTACGTCAACTCCTTAGGATCATGCTTCAAACAGTGGAGAGTAAGGGATATAAACCTGAATAGGTGTTATATGCCACAAAAAAGGAGTATGCATTACCTGCCATGAGAAATCGATAAAAAGTTAACCTGGAATCCTCATACGAAAATAAAGAGAAGTTAACTCAAAGCACAACCCAAATAATTACAGAATTACAAGGGTCGTTCAATAAGTCCTTAGAAAATCCGAGAAATTGCGGTCGTAGTTTTTTTTGTAAGTGGAATTATCAACAGGAAAGCTGTCAAAATTTCAGCTCGAGTCATAGCGTAGGTCAATTTCTATCGTCGATTAAAGTTAACGACATTTATTTGTGCATAACAATGGAAAAAAGCGAGTTTAGGGCTGTCATCAAACATCTCCATTTGAAAGGCTTAAGCCCGAAAGAAATCAAAGCCGAGTTGGATGCAGTTCATGGCACATCTGCACCTGTGTTTGCGATGGTTTATAATTGGGTGAATGTATTTAAACGTGGCCGTTCATCCACAAAAGATGAACATCGTTCAGGACGCCCAGTTGAGGTGTCTACTCTTGAAATCATCGACAAAATCCACGATCTGATTTTGAACGATTGGCGAATTAAAGTGCGCGAATTAGTTGAGGCCACGGGCATATCACAAGGTACAGTCGCTTCAATTTTGCATGAAAAATTGTCTGTGAAAAAAATTTCGGCAAGATGGGTGCCGCGTTTGCTCTCAGAGGAGAATAAGCTCAATCGTGCAGTGGACTCTGAGGCTATGTTGGCACTCTTTCATCGCAATCCTGCCGAATTCCTTCGTCGATATGTCACTGTGGACGAAACCTGGATACACTACTACACTCCAGAAACGAAGAGACAGCCATCACAGTGGATTTTCAAGGGTGAACGGGCTCCGAAGAAGGCAAAAACTGTGTCATCGGCCGGAAAGGTGATGGCCACGGTCTTTTGGGATTCGCAGGGCATCATTTTTATCGACTACTTGGAAAAAGGAAAAACAATAACAGGAGCGTAGTACGCGTCGTTATTACAACGGTTGAGCGAGGAAATCAAAGAGAAACGCCCCCATCTGAAGAAGAAAAAAATCCTCTTGCATCAGGACAATCCGCGTGTGCACACCTGCGCTGTTTCCATGGCCAAAATTGTGGAATTGAGAATGGAATTGTTGCAGCATCCCGCTTATTCACCAGATTTGGCCCCGAGTGACTATTTTTATAGTTTGAAAAATAGAACTCTGCTCCTTATAATTTATTTAATAAATATTTTATTTAAAAATATTTATTTATCATAATTTTAAATTTACCATTTTAAATATTGAATCAATAAATTGTAAGAATTTTTTACAAAAGTGATGATTCTGCCTTAGCTACTTTCCACGCTTTTTTGAATAAAATTTTCTTTAGCAATGAGGTTTATTTCTTGCTAAAAAGATTTGTAAATAAAGAAAATTGTTCCATATATATACGAGACTCTGAAAATTAAGAAATTATTATGCGGGAAGCCATTTGAAGATTTGAATCTAGATTATATGTATTTTTTACAATATGTTGCCAAAAGCTACACAATGCGACATTGCGCGAAAAGTTCACAGGCAGCATAACTTAGATATTTGGTGATATCAATTGATCGCTATTAATCCTACGATCTGAGACCATTGGATATTTTTCTATTAAATATTATGAAAAAAGCATATTCCTATAGACAATCCATAAACTTGATAGCATTTATAAATTAACATCCGTCAAATAATAGTTGAATAATAGACCAAAATGTTTGAAAAATATATTAAAAAATTACTAAAACGGATCGAGTCCTGCAAGAAATCTCGTAACGGCCATTTAAATAATTTTCTAACATATTCTATTACATATGGAATATGTAAAAAATTATTTAAATATAATAAAATAAACATTTTATTGAAATCTAAATTTTAAATGTATTTTATTTCCAAAGCGCAATTAGATAATCCTTTACTACCAACTCTTACAAAAATGTCAAAACTGAGTAAACCAGTAGTATAAAAAACAGTACTGAAACCGATATGAACATTCTCCTAAGGACTTGGGCTTTGGGGTTCGACTAACTCCATTAAATTTGAACCTTCACTTTAAAAAAATTCTCAATATTTCCTTTTATATTCGAAATAATGTTATCCATTGTAATCTAAATGTTCCATTCGTTCGTATTAAAAAAAAACTTCCATTTCCAATCTATCCTACCATTCTAATCCTTCAGCAACAAGCCAGGTCCCCTCCACTTTTACATTATATACGCATTATTATTTAATATGGTATATAGTAAATATCAAAATTTAAAAAAAAAAATATATTAATAAAAAAATAAAAATTCATCCGAATAATAATTAACCATTTTTCATTACTAAATTCGAATAAAATTTTCCAAATAATTTTGTATTTATATTGAAAATTATTGTGAAAATTTAAGCAAAAGGATTAATACTATTTGAAAAGGACGAACGCTTAAGTAATAAATCGTTTTAAATTTAATAGCACTGAATGGTGAAAAAAAGTAATTTGGATCGTTTCATTCCGCCTTCTTGCACAATTAATGTACTCAAAAAAGGAAATTCGATGAATGGAGTTTCAGTGGATAATAAATAATACCTTTCGATTTTCTCAATTTTATATTAACAACAAATGTCCTTAGGCATTCAGTATTGCGTAAATATCAAAATTGCTTCGATATTGAACATTATTCAAGATTTAAGATAAGTTTCTGGAAGCCATTCTATACCGGGTTCACCATTGTATGAACATTAATGTTAGATGGTAGAAATGTGGAAATGGATATCGGGCAGAACAAAAGAAAAGGCGGTATTTGCTATAAAATTTAGTATATATTTTTCAGAATGCGGAAAAAACTCATTAATGGTTAAGATTTATTATTTCAAGTTCAAGTTTAGAAAACTTGAACTTTGTTTATTGCTAAGAGTTTCTTTTATTCCGGCTAAGGGTAATGCTAAGACGAGCGCCTAACGCTATGGCTGAGTTGCCATTGACCTTGATGGCGGCCAATAGCAGATAATAGCGGCCAATAGCTGTACGTCATGAGCTAATGATTTTTGATCGCCTTCAGTTTATCATTACGACAATCAATTATGCTTCCAAGCGAAAGTACTTTTATTAGACAAGTGCCACAGTACGAGTACCTCCCTTCATCTTCGAGCGGCTCAGCCCGAACGTCTTGATTGGCTTGTCAAGTGATTTATGAACATGTTCTGGCTATAAAAATTGTTGCGGCCTCTGTTAAAAATTTAATTATCTCTACCGAAAAAAAGCGAAATTAACTGCCTCCAATAAGACATCCTTCGATATGCTGGGCATTCTGTTAACAATGTCGTCACGATTATTTGCACATCATTTTTTTTAAGGCTTGTCTCTGCAGTTGTTTGCGGTAGTTACTGATTATGGGGCCCACTTTGATTGCTGCTACTAATACTGTTGGCGTTGCTGATGTTTGATGACCTCCAAAATAAACCTCCCCCCCCCCCCATAAATAAATAAATATCTCCGAATGGTCGCATCAAAATGTTTATAAATGATCCAAAATATTCGGGGGATTTTTTTTTTTACGCAACCTCGTTTAATGATTTTCGATTTTTATCATAATAATTTGTAATTTTTACATAATTTATTCGATTTTATCTTATATAATTTCTTTGCGGCTATAATAAATTTCATTTTCATTTATTTTATAACTATGATATTCAGAAAAGTACAAGTATAAAAATTATTTATTCAATCAACTCGACTAAATGTAAGTCAATAAATTATTATATTTACAAGTATATCAACCAGGAAGAAAAAAACTCCAATCTTTTCTCTTCAATTCTGTTCGCTTCTATTTTGATATCGGAGAAAAAGTGTGAGTTTTTTCCTATTTCGAATTAGAACATGATATAATGTCGTGTTTATTTTGTTGAAGAAACTTTTATACCATAACTGAGATATACTTGTCGTAATAATTCATCATTAGAAGTTTGATTTTTGGCACTGACTTACAATATTTCAATATCATCATCAAGAATTTTGTATTGATTTTTACATATTCGTTTTTCTAGAGGAGCTTATTTTGTCATTATCTTGTCATATTTTGCCCTTGAAACGATCATTTTATTTATTACGATAAGTTACTTTTTCTAATATTTTTTATTTTTTTTTATTTAAGCTAACTTTTTGATTTTAGAAAATTTTCATTTTTATAAGAGCACTTCAAGTCATATCTAATAAATATTCTTTAAATGTATTATTTTATCTAGAAAATTATTAATATCAATAAAAAAAAATAGTAACTTTGAGTCATCTAGTATATGGCAGGGAATTTAAAATAGCTTTTATCTGGCTTTAGTAAAAATAGAATAAATGCAAAAACAGAACCATCATAAGCACTTGAGTAGCGTTTGTCAAGATCAAATGGCCTTTCAACAAGGGTAATTTTCAATCCTGGCGCAATTGAGTAGGTTTAATCGATGATTTTCAATTGTAATCGAGTTGTATGCTAGCAACATACTTTCTTTAATATAAAATTACCTTTTTAAAAGAAAATAATAATAAATATGGAAGTGGTGAAAAATATTGAATTGTAAAAGTTAAAAAATATGGTACAGATCTTTCTACTTTATGGTTTGAAAAGTACGACACAGTCTAAAAACATGTTTGTTTCGCTTAAGATTTGCCACTTTTTACTAGGCATCATTTTAACCATTGAACAACTCTTTAAAATTGCAAACATTTCTACAAAAGTTATGAGCCAGATTTTTTTTAATTTTAGAAAAGATTATAATCGTCAAAATGGAGTTCATTTCTCGCTCGGTGGATAAGTTTATAGTAAAATTATCATGATTGGGACTCGAAAAATCTACAAGTGACTATAAAGAAGCTAGTATATCTGCGAAAAGTGATTTTATGGTGTGGATTATGGTCTGAAAATGTCATTGCCCTATATTTCTTTGCAAATGAGAAAGGAGAGACATTTACCTTCGATTATGAGTACCCGTAAAATTTCTCCTTTGAAATCTTTACCTGAAGCTTTTAATCTGGATTATACCAGGTGTAGAAGCTTAAATCCGCTGTTTGGTCATAAATGGCGTGAGTGAGTGTATTAAGCTGCTTCCGAATCGCATCGAATGCTTATGGAGGCTTATGGTGACAGTACTTTATCGGAAACAACGTGCCGAGATTGGTTTCGTCAGTTCAAAGACGGCAATTTTGACTTGTGGGGCAACAAGCGTTAAAATCGGCCTAAGAAGGTTGAGGACCATCAATTGCAGGCTCTTTTAAACGAAGACGATACCCAATCGCAAAAAAATGCTCGCGGAGCAATTTAGTGTTACTCAACCAGTCATTTCATGCGTCTGCGTGCCTTGAGGAAGATTGAAAATATCGGAAAGTGGGTGCCGCATGAATTGAACGATAGGCAGATGGAGCGACGTCAAAATACATGCGAAATCTTGCCCGCCAGACAAAAAAGCAAGTCGTTCCTGTATCGGATTGTGACAGGCGATGAAAAGTGGATATATTTCGAGAAATCGTGGGTTGATCCTGGCAAACCATCAACATCTTCCCCAAGACCAAATCGCTTCGGACGGAAGACGATGCTGTGCGTTTGGTGTGATCAGCAGAGTATTGTCTACTATGAGATGTTGAAACCTGGTGAAAATCTCAATGCCCACAGCTACCACCAACAACTGATCAAATAGCACCTTGCTCTGCGTGAAAAAAGTATGGATTATCAACAAAGACATGACAAGCTGATTTTCCTCCACGATAACGCACCATCGCACACATCAAAAATGGTCCGAAACTACTTGGAGGTGCTACCCCACCCCGCTAATTCACCAGACCTGGCCTCTTCCGACTACCACCTATTTTCGTCGATGGGCCACGCGCTTGCTAAGCAGCACTTCGATTCTTACGAAAACGTCCGAAAATGGCTTGATGAGTGGTTTGCCACGAAAGAGAAGGAATTTTTTTGGCATGGTATCCACAAATTGCCTGAGCGATGGGAAAAATATTTAGCTAGCGAGGGCAAGTACTTTGAATAAATTTGTTTTTGCTTTCTATGAAAAAAACATGTGTGTTTTTGACTAAAAACAGCGGATTTAAGCTTATACACCTGGTATATGATTTTGTATAAAAAAATCACAGATTTGGTGATAGCATCCAAGGTTGTATGATTTGATGCCATTACACTCTTTCTAGCTAAACTACTTAAAAAATAATTATTTAACTATTTTCATTACTAAATTAGAATAAAATTGTCCAAATAATTTTGTATTTATATTGAAAATGGTTGTGAAAATTAAAGCAAAAGGATTAATACTGTTTGAAAAGAATGAGCGCTTAAGTAATAAATCGTTTTAAATTAAATAGCACTGAATGATGAAAAAAGTAATTCGGATTTGGTAATAGCATCCAAGATCGTGTGATTTGACTCCGTTACACTCTTTCTAGCAAAGCTACTTAAAACAAATAAATTAAATTAAGAATATTTAAGCAGATCATTTTAAAACTACAAAGCATATGAAAATTAAAATTTGTTTAGTTATGGCTGAATTACACCCGAAAATGTTCAAAAAATTCATAAAAAATTACGATTCCGAATCTGGTGGTAATTTTTTTAAAAAAAGGCAAACTTAAAGTAATATAAAAATAATAACATTTAATAAAAATATTTTTTCTAATATTATTTTTTTTTTACTTTTTAAGCAATAAATTGGATAACTTTTCACTTTAAAAGCTAACAAAACAAAAATCGGACATAAATCTCATTTTAACTATAAAAAATACTAAAATTTTCCAGTTTATATTGTATTTTTAACGTTACTTAAATTTATTAATTTATATAATTTTCAGCTAATCTAATAAAAATTTCAAGAACTCAATGGATTTTCAATTAAACAATAAATCAATCAATTATTAATAAATATACTCCGAATTTATAGAAAAATAACCTATCTCTATCTCTACTTTATAATATTACTTATCGATGAAAATGTTTATAAAAAAATATGCATTTTGCAAATATTTTTATTGATAAATAAAAATATAACTATAAATGGTCAATGGTAGTTGAAAAATTCTAGAAAATAAATTGATTTTTAAATGGGGCTATAGACCTATTAATTCGGTTAATATTATCAAAATAAACTTTTAATAAAATACGAGTAGTAAAATTATGGTAAATAAAATAAAAATTTCATAATTAACCATTCTTGCTGGCTTTGTTTATGTAATTTTTTACCCTCATTATAAAGAAGCTTCCTCAACCTTTTATACATTGCTTTTAATAACTTCCGTTCTGAGTTTCTAAACAATTCCTATGCTACCATTTAATTTTTTGCCATTTAATAAAAGTGAAAGAAAAATAGTAAATAACTGAAGAAGAAAAAAAATGAAACAAAAGAAGGTTAATTTTTATTAAAAAGGATCAGCTCTTTAAGTATCTATTTAATACCATTATAGCCGCAACGAGAAGAAGATCATAAAATTGAGTACTAAAAATAACAAAATAAATGAGAAAATATACGGAATGAAATAACATACCGAGACGTAGTAGTTTTTATTTATTTTTTTTATTTTTTTATTATGCTGTTCCTCTTTTCAAAACATGAAATGACACTAATCCGAACAAAATCCTTTGCTGGAGAGTACTTTACAGCGTAATTAAAGGAAGCTTTCAGACACTTGTGCATTTATAGTTGAACATCTATTTAGTCTAACAAAAGACTAAGCTAAGGACATATTTATTTTTTGAGTGTTCAAAGTATGAAAATAGAATGCTTATCTATTAGTAAAAGGATATTTAGATTCAGTTTCTTTTTATCAGGATTATTAACTGAAGATAAATATTTCTGAAGTTAAAAATATCTTACAAGCTCACTGAAAAATATTGATCAGGTTTTTTATATTTACAGCAGGAATATTTTTTTAATATTGTTTTAACTTAAAAAGTACAAAAGTTCTTTTATTAAATAAATATTATAATTTATGAATAATTTCACTGTTCAAATTATTATCATCATCAGCGGCACGATAATTAAAAGGCGGGTCCCATCCGGCTCAGGAGAACTCCTCAGTTTGACAATTCCAGCATGTCTTCAGCGTTCTGGTTAATACCATTGTGTTTTCGAAGAGAGGAACCACTTTATCTTCTGGGGCCGCAAATGACGCTACTGTAGACTTTCTGGATTAGATCTTACTTATCCATATGAATTAATTTAAATGAGCTTAATTTTAGCTACAACCTCCATAATTTCATCGGAAAATAGATTCTTCGAAAAGTCGTTCTCTTAAACGCGACTAAGAATTTTTGTTCTTCCACAAATCCGGCCGTTTCTGGAGGATTGTGTCGCGCAACTTCCGTATAACTTGCAGGTATTATTCCTTATTGACCGTTCTACCCTGTGGTGGCAAGAACTCATGATGCACCACGCCCCTGCAATCGAAGAAAACTGTAAGCAAAACCTTCACATTCGACCGAACTTGGCGCTCTTTTTTCGGTCTTGGCTCGTGCGGCAGCTTCCATTGGGATAATTGAGCTTTGGTTTCCACGTCATAACTATAAACCCATAATTCGTCACCAGTTATAACCCTTTGGAGCAAATCTGGGTGATCGCGGACAGAGTCCAACAACTCCTTAGCAATGTTAATGCGATGCTGTTTTTGGTCGAAAATGGGCAAAAATCGAAGGCGAGCAAAGCAGCTGTCAAAAATTAACTGAACATTCAAAATGGCCGAACTGGTTGGCATAATTGAGAGACATGAGTACCAACATAACGCCACAAAAAATCGAAAATCGAATATACGTAACCCGTCGAAATTCAAAACTCGCGATACTTTTTGAACAGACCTCGTTCATAATTTTTTTTATTTTTTTTTTTTTTATTTTAAATTATATCTACAACTACTTATGCTAGTAACAAGCAGATTTTTACGGGAATATACAAGGACATGAAGACATGTGGAGGAAAACGCCCATCGATGTTACCTCTAGAACAGGGTAATTTTATTTTATAATTTTAGAGAATCTCTCGGCCATCGCCGTTTTAAACGTCGATGGGTGTATACTGGAAGGGTGGGAGTGAAAAGTTCCATTCCTAAAGGATTAGGGTGGAAGGATAGATGCGAATGGAATTTTTTATATCGGGAAATGCATAGTTCACGAACAAATGGAACATTTATGTCACGGTGGATAACAGTGTTTCGCACATGAAAGGGGGCATTGATAATTTTACGAAGGATTCGGGGTTGTATGGATTGGATTGGTAGGGAGTTGGAATGCTTAGTCGAACCCCAAAGTTCTAGACCATATGTCCATATTGGTTTCAGAACCGTATTGTATAGTAATAGTTTAGTTGTTGTTGTAAGTTTTGATTTACTGTCTAGGAGACGTAATAATTGTTTGTATCGTCCGTTAAGTTCACGTCTTTTAGTTTTCGTATGAAGGTTCCAGGTTAACCGTTTGTCGAATATAAGTCCAAGGTAACGTACGCTATTTTTTTGTGGAATAATACTGCCGTTTAGGGTTATGTCGGGAATTTGTTCTCGGCAGAGTGTGAAAGTTACATGAGCAGATTTTTGCTCATTAACCTTCACTCTCCACCTTTTGAGCCAAGTTTCTAAGGAGTGGATATGGTTTTGTAGGATACTATTGGCTGTGGAAGGATCTTTGTGATGTGTCAGGATGGCTGTATCGCCAGCATATGTTGCTGTTAGGATGTTGTTGTGGCAAAGAATGTCATGGGTATAAATGTTATATAGGATAGGACCTAGGATACTTCCTTGAGGGACACCGGCGGAAATTGGATAAATGTCAGAGTACTCCATATTTTCAGCTAGCTGAAAATATCGGTCTGAGAGATAAGATTTAAGGATGTGGAAATAACTCGAGGGTAGGACTCGCTGCAACTTCCAAAGCAATCCAGGGTGCCATACACGGTCGAAAGCATGCGAAATGTCAAGAAACACTCCTGGGCAGTTCGTTCATAATTAAATTTTATTTTATATGTGAATTTGTTAGCAGCACCAAATCCAATTTGAATATTTCAAAGTTCATTTTCGATCAATATTTAAAATAGGCTAAATTACAAATAACTCTACTAATAAACGTTATTATTTTTGTATTGAAATATTTTGACGAAAATAATTAACTCTGTGATGAGTGGAAAAATCAATCTAAACCTACGCAGAAATATTAAAACGATGACGTACGATAGGAAATTATATGAGAATATCAGCAATTAATGTATTCTGCCATTTATGTTATACTCCAAAAAATCTATATGCATACTTGTATAGTATTTGAATTGATGCTGTACCATTGAAAATTTTGCAAATTCATGTACACCTGTACCAAGAGCATATACCTGTCAGACTCTACCAAATTCCCGCGTACTATAAACTCTTCTCGAACGAGTGTAGGCAGATTTAGTTGGCAGGGTACTGCCTTTTCACACTAGTTATTATAAAAAAATTATAACAATAATAATAATTATAATAATGAGTGCTGCTGTTTTGTGGGTGATAAATAACCAGTTGCGGAATGTAAATTGAAATTGTCTGAAATAATTGCCCATGAGATTTATTAATGGCCATTTTGAGTATTATAATCGAACTGTTAACTGATTTAGCCCATGGCAGACAATGTCTGACAATGAACTAGCTAGTCTTATAGATAGTTAATATCTGGGTTGGGGCTTGGGGCTTACGGATGGGCAGACTTGCAAATAGTGGATGGCGAATTGGTAGATCGCTAATGGCTGATGTTTTTATACTCGATTGCCATGGGATTCGGGTTAGAGTTTCACGCGTTCGATTTACGAAATTCTCTGACTCTACAATACGAAAATTTAAGGTCTTACTATATCTATCGATTAGTCTTACTATCTACGATTTCTGCTATTTATGGCTTATTGTACACTCAACATTGCATAATTTATAGACTACAGAAAACTCCAGACTCAAAAGATAAATATCAAAAATGTTTAGTTTCTTATATATGCTTTATAGAAAATATATCTAAACTAATAGAAAACTTATATATATATAGAAATTAAATAAACTCATATACCCAATATATTGTACAAAGAATTATTCCGTCAATCATGATCTGTTGATTAACATTCAAATTGCGGCAAAATTTCGCAAAAATATTTTGAAACCCGATGTCATCATCATCACATTATTATTGACTACTATATGACTATCTTAATCAGAAGCTACTTAGGCAGTTTACTAACTTTTTCTTACTGTCCTTGTTGTGATTTTTATTCTCTTCATTTTCCATTATTGAATATGTTTATTCATTGCGTTATTCATTCCAGTTGTCTGCCAATAGAAAGAAAAACCTCTTAAGTATTGTAAAAATGTCAAATCCTCAACATATTTAATAGCACATAAAACCTTGGCAGAATATCTTCCTTATTAATATTGTAAAATTTCCGAATATTCATCTTTGAGATTGGATAATTTTTTTAAAACTATTTTTCTCAACGACTATGCCTTTTTTCTTCCGATTTTTTTTCAATAAAAGTTACTCAACTTTACGCACACGGAAGCTGTTCATGCGATTGGCAAGGTTACAAAAAATTTGATAAATTTTGAATATTTAATGTAATGTTTTCATTCCTATTATTATTAATAATTATAATTTATTACATAGTTTTTTTTATACTGAATTTATTTAATTTTTAATTTTAGATATTTATTATTTTGGTTATCTTTATTTCGTGGAAAGTCTATTATTACTCAATTAAGTGAGATAATTTTTTTTTTTAATAATTTGAACTCAACAATTTATACGTGAGTGTTTTATATATAATTTTATTAGTGAATTTAATATTCTAATAAAATAAATTTGCGGGTGTTTGATAGTTAAATTAATAAGAAAAAAATTCTTACCACTTTGTGCAATAAATAATTAACGATAGTAACCATGCTCGTAAAAGATTTTTTTATAAGCTGTTGAAAAGTAACGAGACTGGTTTTCTTTGCAATAATTTTATTTTATTCAAATACATATCAATATTTTCCTTGTATAGTTATACATTGGCAAAGGCGTTGTTTTCATTCTTTGCTGGAATCGCATTCTGATCCTCCATTACACTGTATTGGATGCTATCTATGAAAAGAACACGACATCCTTTGAAGTATTTTTTGATTTTGGGGGAACAAAAATAATCACAAGAACTTTATTCAGGTGCATAGAGGAGATGGGAAGCCACAGGAATTTTTTTTTGCGATACGAACTATGTGGAATGGCGCACTGTTATAGTCGAGCTACCAAATATCTAGAATGTGCGTAAATATAAAAAAATTTGATAGAAATCGTTCCATAATTTCGTCAGTTTTCCATGTTGAAAGCCTTTCCAAGTAAGGTTCGTCTGCCACTATTCTCGGCCCTCCAAAAATGCCTAATGCCACCATTACCCATGGGGACCATTTCCCAAGGATCGATGCAAGTATTCGTATATCAAACTCCCTGATTTATCAAACCTAACATACAATTTTTTATTGCTCCAAATTCCACTATTCCATTTTTTGTAACGCACTACAAAAACACAGCTCCACTTAATCTCAGTACTTTTCTGCCATATCTCATAAAACTATGTATTTTTATATTTTATTTTATTTATTTAGAGTAGTTTTTTTCTTTTGTAAAATTTATTTCTCTTGTATTTATATAACTAGAAAATATAAACAAATATAAAAAACATTAAAAATTAGAGGATATTATAAAATTTATTTGTGTTTAGAAACATAAGGAAAAATTACAAAACTTTAATAATGTTATGTGAAAAATATTAGAAAACTTTAAAAAAAAAATACAGAAAGATTTATTAACAATGTACCATATGCGAAATTAACACATTTCTCTCTTAAGGCTACCTTATCACACCAATATATACATGTACATATAAAAAGAATTATTGGTAAAAAAAAAGAATTTATCATTTTTTATTAAATAGTCAGAAAAGAATAGAAAAAAGACATCAACAAAAAATTGTTTTTTGACATGAGGTAGCCTTAATTGTCTCGTGAAACGGAAGAAGTCATTGAAAAGTGGACTGCTATGTGACGGGATATGGGTACTTCAGGATATACATAAACTGGACATTGACGCAACATACCCTACTTGTCGTCTCTTAATTGAGAATTTCGATTAATCTTTTTCTACTGTCTGCGATTTACCGAACAAAATAGGAACTACATAAAAACGTCGATCAACTTTCCTCTCTCTTTTGATCAAAAAACTCCGTCAGGAGGAAAAGTAATAAAAGGGCCAGCTTCCAGCTTAAAAAGGATAATAGGTTTAAAGACAGTTTGCTTTACGTAAAGTAATGCCAAACAGTGGTTCAGGTCATCTATAATATCATTAAAATATTTCCTTTACCCACGTTGAAAAAAACGGATCCTGATGGTCGATATAAGTACATACAAATGATTATGTTCAGTTTTTGCCATAGTTTATAATATCATATTCCTTTACAGGTCTTAGAAAGAAAGTAGTCAATCTATGTTCAGTTGTATCGAGTATGAAAACAAAGAATTCGTGGAAAGGGAGGAATTGCGATCTATTAAAAAGTTTCTTAATAATTTATAAATTTAATCAAAATTAATTATGCATAAACATGTAATCATATAAAAAATTACAAATTGTCACTAATAAAATTGAACTACAAATAATTGCTTATACAATAAACACAATTCCTTATAAAGTTAATTACAAATACTTTTTAGATAAGTAAAAAACGATCATTTTAACAATTAAATATGACAATTTTGAAAATACTATTTACGAATTTAGGAATTTTACAAAATCAAGCCCAGTTACTATTAAAACCAAATATGATCTTATAAATTAAAGTACAATCATCTACAAAATTATTTGAATAATTTAAATACGATTCATCTGAGTGATTATTGACTTCTAATATAAATATTATTACTTTTGAATTTCGGTACAATTTTTTTTACAAAAGTTAACTATGATCACTTATAAACTTAAAAATTATCTTTTATTAATTTAAATTTATCTACGATCATTTACGAATTTCAAAATGATCACTTTAATAGGCAAATCTCTTGGAAAACTGAATAAGATTTTATGAATTTAATTACGATTACCAACAAAATTAATTAAATATAATTTAAGTACGATCACTTACGATTTTGAAAATGATCACTAATATTTTAAAATATGATACTTACAATAATTAAAATTTGGTTTTTATAAATTACAGGCACAATGGTCAATAAGGTCATTTATAAAGTCATAAGTAAGTTTATGAAAAAGTAATAAAATTATTACTAAAACAATGTTGGAGGGCTTTGCTAGTAAAATAAAGCTCTTGGCAATTAAATAAAGAACGAATTTAGAATGCGCTCCAGTTATCGTTTTTGTGATATAAATTTTGATTTTTAACTAAATTATTTTTTTTTATGATTACGATATTATTACATTAAATGAACATAAAATATTCCACAAATTGTGATCTATTATATTCGAAACAGTATTGTAATTTTCTGTAGAGTCGACAAGTGCCAAAAATTCATTACATTCCTCCGGAAGTGGTGGACCAATTCTTGAACTGTTTTTGCTTGAAATTCGAATTAATACAATAAATCAGTGAGGATAGCGTATGTTGTTCAGGCTCTTGGCTACCATTTTGGTCTTTTCTTAAAGATTTTATACGCTTCATCGACAACCAATTATGGCGTCCATTCTAAAAAATGCTATTTAAATTAGATTTAAACCCATTCTGAAAATTACAATTGTTCATATCTTAGATTAAAGAAGTCTACACAAAAATTCTGTCCAAATTTTGTTGGCAATACATTCATAGAACGCACACACATACAATACAACAGAAACGGCGTAAATCATTGGGGGCCAATTTAAAAGTTCAGTATGCGATTGAAGCGGTTCGTTTAAAACCATTTTTATGTGTGATATCATTTACACATACACGTATGCGTAAAGAAGCAGATCTTCATTTTATTGAAGATCTGCTTCTTTACGCATACGTGTATGTGTATTCTATTTTTAAATATTTATTTATTTATTATGTATCTTCATTTTATTTATTTCACTGTATATTATTTATTAAATTTATTAAAACAGAATTTTTAAAGTGGGGAATAGTATATAAAAATATGAATTGTAATTTATTTGATGATATGAAAACAATTATGTGTACAAATTTAAATTAATTTCAAAAATGCAAAATGAATTAAATGAGAAAATGTGATATTTTGTTTATGTTGAAATCAAACCACACTGCAACTTATTAAATATAAATTTTAATCTTAAACAAGCATAAGTACCATAGATGGAAAAACCTTAATTATAATATAAATGTGTGTTTATGAATGGAAATGGTTATTTAAATAGGCATTGTGCATTTAAATTAAATTAAAAAATAAAGCATTAATTACATAGAACATTACAATACATGAAGTTCTTGATAATATATAAGTTAATCGTATACAACATTAAAAGAAATGCTTTAAAACAAAAATAGAAAATGAAAAATTTAATGTTATGAAAATAATTAATAACTTATATTCTTAAAAAAAAATGAAAACAATATTATTTAGTAAATGCATTATAATATGGTCTAATAGAGCAAGCAAAACAAATTTATTTAAATAATAAGCTTACCGAAGAATAAACTTTATTTATTATAACACAATGAAAACAGCAATGGAAAATAGACAGAAAAATTCGGTCCCTTAAACTTTCTTACACACACTTTATATACACCGGCACTGTACTATTTTATGGTAAACATTGAACTGTCAACATCGGATTCACAAATGACAAAGCTAACCCCCCAAGTCTCCACTTTCATGGAGAATTAAAGTTTTCAAACTCTCCGAAAGTCTACAAAATTGAGGCGGTTTATATTTGATTGATATTTACGAAATGTATAATAAACCTAAAATAGAATTCCATTTCGTATCAAAAAATAAAAATGACTTATCGTTGTATTTAAATGGTATTTTTGTTTCCAGTACGTGAATTAAAATAAATATAAATTATGCTTTTGCAATTAAATAAATTTCCATTACGACACATAGATGGCAGTGGGTGTCATGTCTACATAAAACATTTTTGACAGTCATATCGACCTAGTAAATATTTGTACACAAAATTGCGTATACATATACGGTAAGGGCCTATCCAGGTATTCTTTAATCTAAGGTTCATATCCATTACGGCAATCTAGAAGGCGTTTTTCCAGTTCCTCGATTGATTTAGTCAAACTGTCAATTTCCTTATTTTTCCCCGTAGCTTCAATTCTAAGCATTTAGCAAGAAAAAAAGTATTTTTTTCAATAAATAAATTTATTAGAAATAAAGAAAAAACATGTATTTATTTTTGAAAAAGAAATAAAATAAATTAGAGTTATCGAAAGACTGGAAAAAATTATATTAAAATTTGATATTTGAAAAAGTTACTTGATTTACAAGCAGAGTTCTTAAAAAATGGTTGTGTTTTTGTGACGGATAAAAAATATGATAAAAACAATGCGACTATAAATTAGAAATAAAAACAAATTTTATTTCTAATTTATAATCGGATTATTGCTGCTATTTGTCCAATATTTTTATTTTACTTTAAGCAAATCTCTAATATTATTGGATTTTTTACAAATATTTTGATCAAAAATATACTTTATCAGGATATATAACAGAATTAAAAAAAAAATGTGCAAGTTATCTACAAGTGCATAAAGATTGTTATAAGCAATGAGAAGCAAGGAGCAAATGGAGGGAAACACTTTATGAAATATTAAGCATTTTAAAAGATCTCGTGGTCAATTTTCTTTTATGTAACTAAACAAGCCATAAATAGTTCTATATCAATTGAATAAATTTAGAAAGTAATAAAATCGATTTTGTTGTTATTTTAATTAAATTTTAATTAAAAAATAATGTGTTTCTTGGTTGAAATTATAAAAATAAATTGCCTTAAAATGCTTTTAAAATATTATACTGCATTATCAACATTTAATAGAACTGCTTTATCAATCAAACACTCGTATAATCCTAAGAAGCAAAAACAAATTTTTAATAATAGTTAACATTAAAATATTTGCGTTTTAAAGAAGAAAAAAAAACATTTAAATATCATAAAAATTTGTATGAAAATAACCAAGATTGATAATATTAAATTTATTTAGGAAAATTTCCATTTCGATGGTAATTGAAAAATTGTTCTTTCAAAAAAATTAATATTATTTTTCGCTGCAATAAAACAAAAAAACAAATGAATAATTACAATAAATAAAAACAAAAACTGCATTATCCATCACAGCAAGGATCAAATTTCAATCGTGATAAGATCAAACATATTGAACATTTTAAAGTCACAATTAATTGATTAATATTAGCGTAAAAATAATTTAATTCGTAAACATTAATTTATAATTTCTTTTTTTGATCATATCGATAGCCTATAGACAGATAAATAAATTTAGAACAGTGGTCAGTTCACGTGTGGTCAAATGGCGAAGTTGAATTCGCTTTCGATGAAACTCCAACGATGGCGATTAAAGTCTATTCGTAACTGATACGTTTGTTCGTTAGCTTTTGGCTAGTTCAGCTTGAGGTCTAATGTAGACTGGCATGACCTGGTGTGGTCTATCTTAAAAATTATTGCACATTTATCGTAAAGCCAGGTATACACTATCTGCAAGTACAGCCTTACTGAATTTTTGATAATTTTTTTTTTACTAACCGATTATGAAATGTGAACAGCAGCACCGGCAGCACCTTTTTCACTAGTCATGATTTAAGTTTTTTTATTTGTATTGTTTTTATTTAGTGAAAATATTTGATATTTCTTTTTAATTATTCTGCCTCCCTTTAACAGCTGATTTTATCTTAAATATTTTTTTTTTTAGTTTTACTAGAAACTTTATAATTTTCCCTTAGGCTAATTACAAGTGATTCTCAAATGCGATCAATGCCAAATAATAGCAATTATGTGGTATTTAATATATAATATTTTAAAAAAAATACTAGCGTTATTGTAAAAATTAAATTGCATGTTCATTTTGACATTTACGATATGTTTGTCTTCTAGAGAAAGACACACCTTACATCATAGATAAGTAATTGGTTACAGACACAATGTACCATATGCTCATCTCACAAACAGGTTATAGGCAAAGCTTTTTTTTGGATGGAATTGAAAACAAAAGTATTGAAGGCAGAGAGAGGCATTCGATAAAGATGTGAAAATCAGAATAGATACTTATAAGCAAAGGGGCTTCTATTGGGAGTTTTGACGAAACTTGTGAGCATATGGGCAATGAAGATTATTTATTTTTATTTTAATATTTTGTAATAAGCTTTTAATTGCTATTCATGCATAAATATATGGTGTCGTTGGCGTTTATTCCTAAATGTTGAGGGCAACCAATAATATCACCTTTGCATATTGACATAACAATAATTTTCAATAAATACAATTTAAAAATGAAAATTCTATGCATAAAATTATGAAAAAAAATTAGCAACTCACGATTATTTAAGTTAATAAAATATTTCACATTATCTTTATTGTATTTTTAGTTAGATTATTAAAAAAGATTTTATTCATAAGAATTATGCTAAGAGTTATACGATTTGTCATAGCTGTGGGAAAGCCTTTGTATCCTCAAAAAGTGACAGTTTAGTGTGATTTTTAGTTTGTAGGTCTCGTATTTCTTTGAAAATGAACAAATTAGTGATCTTTATCCTCAATTCTTAGCGCTATGACCATATTGATTTGAATTTGCACAAGTCACACAAGATGACGAAAATATTGAAAGAAAATTTCCTACAGGACGCATAATTTTAAGATTTGGTGATATCAATATTGAAATTTGACGCGATTGAGAGCAATGAAACAGTCGAAAAGGATCGAAAATGTCATCGAAAAGAATCGAAAAAGTCATCAAAAATTGTTTCAAAAGAATGGAGTCCCGCAAAAAGTCTTGTAGCCAAATTGAATAATGTTATATTATATGCATATTGAAAAATTCCAAGCAATTTGATGAAATCGTCGAAATCTGAATTTTATTTGTATTTTATTTAACTATACTTTTCTAGGCACAAAAATGTATCACACTTTATATCTTTTATAATTTGAATATTTCTTTTAATATGTTAATAAACATTTTTATTTTAATATTGTACATGGAAAATTCATATAAAAGCTGCGTGATCATTTAAAATTTGTTAACTTTTGATATTTTGATTTAATTACTTACGAGTTAGTAAGTCAAATTGACTTAACTTAATTCTAAATGCCATGTTGTAATAAATAGAACGTTTTTTTTAGAAATTTACATTTCTATAATTAGTGTATTTCCAGTCCTCATAATCTTAACATAAAAAATTAATAAAAATTTTGTGTATATATGAAATAAAAAAATATATAGTAAATTGGTCAAATCAAATATTCAATAACACCAAATTCTTTAATATCCACACTGTCATACAATAAATGCATTCGCTAAATATGGGTTTGTGTATTTGTTATACTGCAGAGTAGGTATTTGCAGATGAGCAATAATTTTAAAGTGCGTGCACAAACCAAATAATATCAAAAGGGAAATGAACAGTTGTTATGTTCTCAATTTAATTTCTTATTTTATAATAGTTTGGGGAAAAATAAATCCATGATTTTTTTTAAGACTTTATTTAAAATTACAACTATGCATTCACTTTTGATATTATAATACTTTTGAAAGTTTATTTTAGGACTTTCTTTAACATGGTTCAGATTGTCCGATTTGGGTAAAATATGCACCGTTTTGTTTTGTTGTTTATTGCCATTTTACAGGTAACTTCATAATGCCCCTCATAGAAGTTCTGGTCCGTACTGGCAAAAAACTTGACTAAGCGATGTTCACAATCTTCTCTTGATGCCAATTTTTTATCACTAAGGAAGATTTGCAATAATAATAAAAAAAGATGGTAATCGCTTGGTGGCAGGTCCTGACTATAAGGCGCATGCATCAAAACTTCCCAACCAAGCTACTGGAGTTCCTGGCGAGTCACTATAGACGTCTATTATTATCCTGATGGAACATAATACCTCTTCTGTTGGCCAATTTTGGCCGCTTCTAGTTAATTGCTAGCTTCAAACAGTCGAATTGTTGGCGGTTAGAAGCAGCTCATATATACTGCCATATAGAAGCAGCTCATAGTAGATGATTCCTTTCCAATCCCACCAAATGCACGTTAGTCCTGGTTTGACCACTGTTCGAGCAGCTTGAACGCACTTTGACCACGATTGTTTTCGCATAATATTGTTGTGTTTGACCCATTTCTCATGCCCAGTCAACATCCGTTTAAGAAATGGGTCGATTTCGTTCCGTTTGGCCAAAGCTTCGCAGATGAATATTCCATCCATCATGTTTTTTTACGTCAATTCGTGTGCCAACCAAACATCCAAATTCTTTTTTAATTCAGTTTTATGCAGATGGCTTTCAACTATTTTGTGGTCGATCCTCAGATTCTGGACGATGCTACGGTCTAGTTCGATCATTTGCATGATTTTATCAACATTTTCGATAATAAACACCATTCAAAGGAAATTGTGAATTTAGACCGAATTTTCTCTTTGTTAACTTTTTTTTTTATACCAAATAACTTACAACTGAATCAGCAATTAAAAAACGGTGAGAGAATTTTTTTACTATTCAATGTCACTTTTCTCAATACAGCTATCCAGCAAAAAAATAATAGATTTCTTTTTCCCCAAACTAGCATTTCAAATGTTACGTAGTATATCAATAATCGGTTTTTCTAAAATAGCTCAGTTGATAAAGTAATTTTTAGTATTCATTTTTATATATTTCAAAAATAACCTATTAAAAAGAGTAATTTCCATAATTACAAAGCAAATAAATAAGATTAATGACAAAACTAATACTTGCAATTGCATCAGAATTATAATGTGAGCATGTGTAATATGATCAATAAGATCAATCAATTAAAGGAGGCTTAGTCTCTGTAAGATAAAAATATTATACAATATTATAAAAGAAAATAACAAACAAAAGGCTATTTACTAGAAACTTTATAATATGAGCGTAAAATCCCTCAAAATAATACCATTTATATTTGCCAATAGTAAACACCAACGCACATTGTCATTTGATTTTTGATTTAATACCGCAAAATAAATATATAAGGTCGACACTCTATCGACAGATTTAATAATATTCACATACTATATAACATGTTTTGTTTGAAAACAAATGCAAATTATAATTCGCATAAAAACTTTGGCTATAGACAATAAAAACATTTTTATGAAAATGTCGATTTTAGTAACAAACAAGATAACTTGTCATGGATTGTAGAATACTCATGTACGTACTTGTTAATAAGAATCGTGTAACACCTGAGAGAACAAATAACAACAATGGCTTTTCTACCTTTTTTACTATTAGTTGTAATGGCTAATAATGGATCTGGTATTTATACTGATTATGCAAATATTAATTGAACTAATATTGTCAACTTTGAATTATTTTAATAAGTACTTTGGCTCTGGAATATGTAAATTTTATATTAAGTTCAACCTTGAACAATAATAATGGTTGACAACTTCCGATATCACCAAAAAATTTTGCTAATATTTTTTCCTTTTATTTGAGATAAATAATTCTCTAAAATTTAATCTCAACTATCGTTTTTAATTATTTTAATTTGATTAAATGGCATAATATATAAAAATATTAATAAAAACTTAATTAAAAATCAACTTGATCATATTTGGAATAAGTTTTAAAAAATTTGCTTTTAAATGCGGGACTTTTGGCAAACTTTGAGTGTTTATTTTGAAAACTTGTTACAATATATTTTATTCAAAGTATTGTCCATCGGAAGCCACTACTTTTTCCCATCTTTCTGGCAACATATGGATTCCGCGCCAAAAAAACTGCTCCGGTCTTGAGGCCAAGAATGAATCGAGCCAATTTTTGATGCCCTGTTCTGAAGTGAAGCGTATTCCGGTAGTCGGACGGGGCAAGGTCTGGGCTATAAGGCGGGTGAGGCAAAACTTCCCAGCCACTGTTTTCTAAATAATTTTTAACCGGTCTTCCAACATGAGGCCGAGCGTTGTCATGATGGAAAATTATGGCTTCGTGTCTGGTCGCATATTCCGGGCATTTTTCGGCCAATGCTCGCTTCAAACGGATTAATTGTGTTCGGTAGAGGACGCTTGTGATCGTCTGGCCCGATTTCAATAGCTCATAATAGATCACACCCTTCTGATCCCACCAAATACAGAGCATTACCTTGGCGCCATGGACATTTGGCTTTGGCGTTGATTTGGCTGGTCGGCCGGGCTTCACATACGATTTTTTGCGCTTTGGGTTGTCGTAATGAATCCATTTTTCGTCGCCAGTAATGGTTCGATTCAAAAACGACTTTTTTTTCTGCCGTTCAAGCAGTATTTCGGACATGCAAAATCGCCTTTCAACGTCTCTCGGCTTCAATTCATATGGGACCCAATTTCCTTGCTTTTGGATGAATCCTTCTGCTTTCAAACGTTTTGAAATGGCTGCTTGAGTGACTCCCAATGATTTTGCAATTTCTTCTAGTCTTCGTCGAGTAATGCCTCCAAATCTTCGTCTTCAAACTTTTTTGGCTGACCTGGTCGTTCTTTGTCTTCCGTGTCAAAATCACCACTTCTGAACCGCACAAACCATCTCTCGCACGTTGAAATCGATGGAACAAATTCAGGATAAGCTTCGGTGAGCAATCGCTGCACTTTTTTTCAAATTGAAGAAGTAAATCAACACTTCCCGCAAATGGGACTTTTTTGGTACGAAATTCGACATTTTTGAAGCAATTTGTTGTCAATCCCGCATTTTTAAGTTATACACCATTTTTCATAATATAATTAATAAAAAAATCTTTTAAATAAAAATATTTTATTTTCTTTTTTAAGTGGCAGAAAAGTAATGAAAAAAAAATATTTTCATATCATTTTTATCCCCTTCTAAGTAGGGGCAGCTTTACATTAACGGAGGCATTATTTCCACTACTCCAAGGAGTGCTGAAAGGCTTTAACTGGAATTTTGCCTTGCGATCCTCGGTTGCGCTCCCTTGGATTTTATCGAAGAAAAAGGAAGATTATATCCTGTCTAAGTATTTTTTGATCATGGGGAATCTATATAATTATACGGACTTTTATCAAGTGAATAAAGAAGCTGGAAAACCACAATAATTCCTTTTTACAACAAAAACCCATTACTAAAAATGACCGATGGTGGACCAGTCAAGTTTTTGTAATATTCGATTTTTACAGTGAGGCTCAAAAAATGCTTTGTATTAGAATATGTCCTATAAAATCGATGCAAGTTTTCGTCTTAAAATTTGATGGCTCATTGTTGCTCCGATTTTCGCTGTTCAAATTGTCGTTAAACAATAAAAAAACACAACTCCACATAACACCTGGCACATCCAGGAGAGACTAACATATAAACCGCTTAAATCGTCCTTCTTCAATTTAAATATTATCCCGTTTTAGAAGAAAAATTATCCAAAATCTCATATTTTACCATTAATTCTAGCAAAGTTTTAAAAAGTATTCAATTTTAAATATTCTTAAGTAGATCTAAATATTATGTATATTTAAATAGATGAAAATTTAGATGAAATTCAATAAATTGTTCTGTTTATTATCTGAAAATTTTTCTATTTCATCGATTCGTACGTGTTGACCATAAAATAAAAATCCAAATCAATAGAAATTTTCAACGGGTTAGATCGGATTTAAAATCAATATTTTTACAAAAAATCCTTTTTCTGGGCAAAAAAAAAAATATCGCCCAATGCCAGTTTATCTAAATAGTCTATTTATATTTCTTTAATACAAAACAAGTATCTATTTTGATGATGAATGCTTATATAACCGAAACATTTTCCAGGATGTGGTGTCCAGTACAAAATAATATGATAATGCTGGAAATTATTTACGTTCATAAATCTTTGGGGAAAATGATTTAGTTCATAAAGTAATCAAATTAGTTAGCTATTTAGTTACTTAATTAGGTAAATACTCTTCTATGTTATGCAATGAATAGTTTACTGAAATAATATGAGCATAATGTGTACGGAAGTGTCGTTCAAGATTATCTTTTCCAGCTAAAGAAAGTTGATTGCGCTAATATTCAGAATAATTTTATTCGATTAAATTTATTCTCATTATTATACAATATTATTTATGCATTATTATAGAATTTATAGCTAATGATAATACTAAATTGTTATGTTATTCAATTTACATTTTTATGTTAATCATACTTTTAAGATCCGTTTTCGTAAATAGTTTTGCTACAAACTAATTTAATAATTGGGTTGTGCATTTAATCTTAAATAAATAAATAAAAATATTTTTATTTATTTATATAAGATCTTATTTTGATTATTTAAAAAAAAATAGTTTATTTAAATTATAAAAATAAATCATTCGATAAAATCCACAACCAATTTCACATAAAAATTGAAATCGAACTAGTCAAATACCCAGCCAGGATTCATTTAAGTTATCGCCAAATGGTCTGAATTATTGCAAAATGACTAGTAAATAAATAGATAAATAAATAAATCACTTTTACATTTGCAACATAAATTATTTCATTATTTTATTATATCAACTATAAAAGCTTTTTACTTTTACTAATTGATAATAAAGTTCATCTTTCTTTGCTTGATTAACTAATTGAACTTAACTATAAATAAACTATTCTTAAATAATTTAATAAACCTTCGAATTATTTAAACAATAAATATTTTTGAAGTGAAGAAGATGTGTACGAAAAAAAAAAAATAATTAAAAAGATTCGACAAAACACGGAAACTTTTTGAAAGTACAAGAGTAGTTAAATGAAATCTTCACAGATAGGGAAGAGACAAAAGGATATCTCTCCATTTAAAATGAGAAATTTAATTTTTATCTGTTCTACCAGATCGACCCTTAATCCCCATTAGACCCACTAAAATTTATTTTATTTATGATGGGTGTTTTGTTCATGATAATATTATAAAGTATGTAGTACACATAGATGCGAAGTCTGGAAAATGAAAGTGAATTAAAATCTCCTGGATTATTTTACCCTCATTTTATTCGGATATAATTCCATATGTGAATAAAGTATACTTATATGTACACAAACTTCTATTTATATACATACACATATGTATGAATATTTTATAGTGTATACACTCAATTTATATATAAAATTTTGGTTATTTTTCGCTTATCTTTAGAAACACCCACTCTCCACGTATTTTTAACTCTTACCGGTTCCTTTATAAGCGGTTTAGTAAATTAAATTTAAAAGATATTAACTTTTATACAAAAAGAAAATTAAATTAAAACTAGAATGTTTAAACATTGTTAATAATTAAAATTTAATTTGTTATATTTTTACAAAATTTATGAATATATTTATCAAATTCTTTGCGTGTTGGAATTTAGTTTGGAAAATAGTGGATTAATAATCTTTTTTTTATTAAGCTATATCGGGGGTTTTTTTTTGAAAAACAAATCCTCAGTTTATTAAAATTTTTTTTGGTAATTTTCATGTACATATAATATTCACTATAAAAACTAATCGTTTATTTTGAAAGTGTGGCAAGTCTATTTTTGGAAAAAAGCGTAGATAATTAGAAGAAAAGATATAATTTAATATGACATTTTTATCTGTAAATAATCTATAAGTCATATTCTCTAATATTTTTTTGGTGAGTATATTACGGCAAAATTTAGCTCCTGTAAACTTTATTGGGTTGGTCTGGAAGCAATTTCGTTGTTTCCCAACAGAAGACTTAATTGTATTTTTTCACAACCAACTTCACGCTTAAGCCGCATAATCATATGTATTTTGACAGCTGACATAGCAGGGCTTGCTTGATTCTGCACAGTAGTTTTTGGTTGATACCCTTTTTAAATATGGAAAGTGAAAAGCAGCATTTTCGGTATATTTTACTTTTTTACTATAGAAGCGATAAAAATGCTGTTCAAGCAAGAAAACAATTATCCAATGCGTATGGAAAAGATGGTATTAAGTGAGCGTCAGTGCCAAAACTGGTTTGCAAAATTTCGATCTCACAATTTCGATCTCGAAGATGCACCACGTTCTGGAAGGCCTGTTGATGCTGATGAAGACACAATAAAGGCATTAATTGATGCAAACCGGCGAATAACAACTCGTGAGATCGCTGAGAAATAAAATTTATCGAATTCGACCGTTCATGATCATTTGAAATGGATAGGCTTAATGTCAAAGCTCCGCATATGGGTTCCTCAACTTCTTACGAAACAAAATTTGTGCCGTCGCATTGACGTTTGTGATTTGCTTCTCAAACGCCAAGAAAATTATCCATTTTTGAAGCGTATAATCACTGGGGACGAGAAATGGGTTGTGTACAACAATGTTAAGCGGCTCAAAGCACTTCGAAAGCCAATATTCATCAAAAAAAGGTTATGAAATCTGGTTTGGTGGGATTTCAAAGGAATCGTTTATTTTGAGCTTCATTTTTATTCCGATAATTTTTAAAGTTAACCACCTAATTTTATTATAATTATCATACATACTCCTTTAATAGTAGTTTTTATTTTTATTAAATATAAATTACTTTTTTATATGATATAATAAACTTCATAATTTTAATAAAATTTATTCAATATTTATATTTTTATTTATCAGTGCATATTTGAAAATTTCTCGGTTTTTTCAAATTTGTACTCATCAACGAAGAAAAGAATATTTACACTATGATGGGTTCTTATAGTAATAAGAGTACCCTGACAGAACTACATCCCATCCTCTCTTACATTGAGGTGGTGTATAACTTAAAAATGCGGCATTGACAACAGATGGCATAACTTTTACACATGGTTTGTGTTAATAATAACTTATATGGCAATTTGGAGGTTAGACATCTATCATTCATTTTCGATTAGTCATTGAACGAAATAGTGTAAACAACAAAGTTTTTTTTTGCTTCATAAATGTCGAATTTCGTACCAAAAAAGTCCCATTTGCGGGAAGTGTTGATTGACTTCTTCAATTTGAAAAAAAGTGCAGCGATTGCTCACCGAAGCTTATCCTGAATATGTTCCATCGATTTCAACGTGCGAGAGATGGTTTGTGCGGTTCAGAAGTGGTGATTTTGACACGGAAGACAAAGAACGACCAGGTCATTAAAAAAAGTTTGAAGATGAAGATTTGGAGGCATTACTCGACAAAGACTGTTGTCGAAATCAAAAAGAAATTGCAAAATCATTGGGAGTCACTCAAGCAGCCATTTCAAAACGTTTGAAAGCAGCAGAATTCATCCAGAAATAAGGAAATTGGGTCCCATATGAATTGTAGCCGAGAGACGTTGAAAGGCGATTTTGCATGCCCGAAATGCTGCTTGAACGGCAAAAAAAGAAGACGTTTTTGAATCGAATCATTACTGGCGACGAAAAATGGATTCATTACGACAACCCAAAGCGCAAAAAATCGTATGTAAAGCCCGGCCAACCAGCCAAATCAACGCCAAAGCCAAATATCCATGCCGCCAAGGTAATGCTCTGTATTTGGTGGGATCAGAAGGGTGTGATCTATTATGAGCTATTGAAATCGGGCCAGACGATCACAAGCGTCCTCTACCGAACACAATTAATCCGTTTGAAGCGAGCATTGGCCGAAAAATGCCCGGAATATGCGACCAGACACGAAGCCATAATTTTCCATCATGACAACGCTCGGCCTCATGTTGCAAGACCGGTTAAAAAATTATTTAGAAAACAGTGGCTGGGAAGTTTTGCCTCACCCGCCTTATAGTCCAGACCTTGCCCCGTCCGACTACCGGAATACGCTTCACTTCAGAACAGGGCATCAAAAAATTCTTGGCCTCAAAACCGGAGCAGTTTTTTTGGCGCGGAATCCATATGTTTCCAGAAAGATGGGAAAAAGTAGTGACTTCCGATGGACAATACTTTGAATAAAATATATTGTAACAATTTTTCAAAATAAACACTCAAAATTTGCCAAAAATCCCGCATTTTTAAGTTATACACCCAATACAACAAATATTATACAATTTGTAGTTATTCTCAGCATTTCCAGTATTAATAGAATAAAATTGGTTTTTTTTCTTTTAATTTTAGTTCGATAAACTTTACAATTAGATAATAACATATACGCTATGATATTGTATCCTCTTTCTTCCAATGATTAAGTATTTGTCGAGCATAATTTTGTTCCATATAAATTACATAAAATAATCTTAATATGAACATATATAATAGTAAAACTTGAACAAAAAAAAAACCAAAAGTATTGCCATTTATAATACGAAAAAGGACTAAAAAAAATATTTTTTTTATTGAAGTTATCAAAATTAAAGAAGAAGGAAGAGAAGAATTTTTACAAAGAAGAGTGTGTTAAGAAATATTTCAAAAGAATCATAAAAAAATAAACCCTAAAAGATCCTGTTGTTTTCCTCTTTTAAATTTTTCTTTTTCTTTTGAAGCTTGCTCTAAATTTTATGTTACAAATTCATATAAAATACATTACTGAGAAGACTGGAAAAATGTTTTTCAATTTTTGGTTTTCCAAATAATACGGAATGATTGTATTCATATACGAATATGAACCGAAAATTTAGAGAAAATTCTAATCCATGACTCATGACTAGGAGTATATTTATTTTGTATGGTTGAACAAGAGACATTCCTTTTGAATATTCGATTCAATTCGAAAGTACAATCCCATTCGTTTTCCATTACTGGCATTTCAAAATTTCTATTCAAATCTAAAAATAGAAAATATACGATTTTACAAAAAGACTAATGCTCCCCACGTATGCTGGCTATGTCAAAACTTTGAAAGAACATTAAACTTTTGATAGAAAAATGCAACAATCGGCTTTTTTTTAGTCAGAATATTTAGGGCAGAGCCCAAACGATACTCTTATTTATGCCGCCTTCGACTTTGAGATATCTAACAATAATCGAACGAACAAATATCCCTGACCTATTTTATGTCGAGACAGGATACGAATCCGAATATAACAAAAACCAATGAGACCTAAAAAAAATGGGTCAGAACAAATGAATATGAATTAGGAACTTTGTCCACTGTTTTGTTAGGCAATTGCTGCATATCATCACCTGAAATGTAAAATTCATTTAGTTCTTCCATATTTGTCAACAATATTTTACATATACATATAAGTATATACATACATATCTATACTTTGGTATGCCAGGGTATATATCGGAACAATCGCAGAAAAAGGAACAACTGTTTTTGGCATTTCTGCCTTTTCATGAAAATTCCAACTTCGTCAACAATAAGTCTTTATTTAAAAACTTTCACCTTTGAATATTCAAAAAAAAAAAATTCTATAAAAAAGGACTCCAAGAGAAAATCAGAAAATATTTCCAACTTTCATCTTGTCATAAACCCAAGGCGATACTATTTCGGAATTTAACATAAATGCCAATTATCCAAAATATATTATTTTCATGATTGAATAAAATTAAACATATTTTAAGGAATATGAAAATCTAATAATAGTTTAGTTGCTAATTTATTTATATTAGAAATATGAAAACTTAAAATTGTTTTTATAAAAAATAGATCAGGTTTTTTTCTTTTTTTAAAGAAAATATGCTTTTTATCAATTAGAAGAGTTTTTAAATATTATTTTCTAATAATAATAATTAAAAAAATAAAGATAAATATGGAAAAAAAATCGCTAATTGGTAGTTTTCAAATTAGCTGAGTGAGGGAGCCCCTTTAACACTGCTGCGCACCTTAGTGGTTACTTTTCTCAAAAACGCTTGGTGGAGAATGGCATTTCGCAAGGTTCCCTATAGTATACAACCTTGAATTTCCGCGGGTTATGTATATTCGCATTTCGATTTTTGTGGCGTTATGTTGGTACTCATGTCTCTCACTTATGCTGACAAGTTCGGCCATTTTGAATGTTCAGTTAATTTTTGACAGCTGCTTTGCTTGCACGTGTTTTGGCTCGTCTTCGATTTTTGCTCCAGAGGGTCATTACTGGTGACGAATCATGGGTTTATAATTATGACGTAGAAACCAAAGCTCAATCATCCCAATGGAAGTTGCCGCACGAGCCCAGACCGAAAAAAGTGCATCAAGTTCGGTCGAATGTGAAGGTTTTGCTAACAGTTTTCTTCGATTGCAGGGGCGTGGTATTATCATGAGTACTTGCCACAGAGTAGACCAGTCAATAACAAATATTACCTGCAAGATATGCACAAGTTGCGCGAAGCAATCCGCAAGAAACGCCCGGATTTGTGGAAGAACAAAAATTGGCTTTTACACCATGATAACGCCCCTGCCCACGCATCGTTGCTTGTGCGTGAATTTTTGACCAAAAACAACACACTAATAATGCCACAGCTACCGTATTCCTCAGATCTGGCCCCCTGTGACTTTTTCTTGTTCCCGAAACAAATTCTTTGATCCATTTTTTTAAAATGGTCAAAAATCGAAGACCAGCCAAAACACGTCCAAGCAAAACAGCTGTCAAAAATTAACTGAACATTCAAAATGGCCAAATTTGGCGGCATAAGTGAGAGACATGAGTACCAATATAACGCCATAAAAAATCGAAAATCAAATATACGTATCCGGCGAAAATTCAAAATTCGCGATACTTTTTGCACAAACCTCGTACAAGCATTTCGAAAGCGCTTAATTTTTGAATTTTGTTGGGCTTTATGTTCGCCTACCCCCCCCCCCCCCCGACGTTGATTTAAAATATTTTATTTTTCTATTAATAATTGGACTTAAAATATGAAAAAAACGTATTTGTATGTAAAATTTATTTTACAAAAAATATGATCTCTTCAAACATTCAAAATAATAATTGAAGCCAAATTTTTTTCTTCCCGATCCTTTTGTTCATATTAGGAGATGTGAAATAATTGTTTGGATAAAATCTGGCGAATATGGTGGATGTGGTAGCAATTCGTATCCTAACTCGTGGACTTTTGACATTAATTTTCTTTTTTCAATATAATTGATGAAGATTATACAATGTCCATCCCAGAAAACAGTAACCAGCCGATGGAAGCGTTTTCACTTTCTTTGGTACATATTTGCTAGTAGAAGTTCATTGTTCTTACGTTGATTTCTGGTCGTCCATACATTTTTTTAAAAATATTCACCATGTAAGCTATCTCATAAACTTTCATTCGACAACCTTTTTAAAATGAATTTTATCAATCATTTTTCGTATAATAAGATGGTTGCCACTTCTTGTTTCATATATTATTTTTTTTTGTCACAAAAAATATTGTTTTATTAACATACAGAAATTCACTTTTATCCATTGTATAAAAAAATACATACCTTGTCTCCTTTTAATGGTTTTCAAAACTAAACTATTGAATAGATATTAATAAAATTTTATATGGCATCATTTTAAGTATGCTAAATAATATAGAAAATATCATTTTATTGATATTAGGTATATCTTTGCATTAGTCATTGACTTATCATATCACCCTTGCGTCATAGATTTTATTGAAAGTTTCATAACAAAAATTTTTATGGTTTTCTTTAAATTTAAAAGTGCAACTGTTTTCTTTCCATATTTCTCCAAGATTGAAAGTACAAATTATAGACTCACCTTAAAAACAAAAATTTCATAATTCCCAAAAAAAAAATATTTGTTTAGCTTCAAAAAAATAATCTGTAAATTTATCATACTCGCATTTATATTATGAACAGGTTTATCTTATTATAAATTCACCAAGCACATTTCTATGTACATAAACACCTCAGATAAAGTCGATTAGTACAGGTTACCTTTAGGCATTACTTCATTTTGCACTTAAGATCTTATTACACGGAAAAGAGTACTGAGAAGGGTTTATTATTTACAATATTTAAAAAAAAACTATTGTAAATAACTTACTCCAATAACATTGAATTTTTACTAGATCATGATCTATTTATTATTCATTGATTTATAATTAATAATGCACTTGAAAGTTACCACCATTTTTTTTCCTTCCTTAACCACTCGGCCACGATTAGCAATGGAATGAAATTTCTAAACGATTAGACGATCAAAGTTTGTAGGTGAACAAAATGTATTTATTAATTAAAAACATGTACAAACTGACCTTTATAATAGTTTTAATCCAATCGAAATCAATTCATTATTCAAATTAAATTGATTATTGGTAAAAAGGTATCGATAATTTAAAGAAACATAACAGCACCCTCATGATAAGGTGGCTGAAATAATTGAATAAGTTTAGTTGTTGAAGTAATTTAAATCTGGAACTTGTTTTTCGTACGGTGAAGGATAGTAAAAGTGCTTATGTTAAATAAAATATATCAACAACAACAAAAAATAGTTACAGTAAACAAACTAGAGAAAAACACCTGCAAAATAGAAAAGATTATCATGTCACCTATTTACGGTCGTAATTTAATCTCCAACAAAAACGACATTTTCTTAAGATTTATTTTTATAAAATCTTTTCCTATAGTTTTGTTGTTGTTTTTGTTGTTTTTTTTTTTGTAAAAAAAACATCAAAGTTATTAGATGGTCAATTCAAATGAGTATTTTTTGGTAAAATTTGATTATTTCAAGTATTTCCAAGATAAAAATAGAAAACAAATTAAGGTAAGAAAATTTTCAAAAATTCAGGCACGTTTTAGTGCGGGCTTAATATATAAGTACGAGTTATACGGAAAGATGATGGAAAGACAAAGGAAGTCACCCCCTTGGATTCAGATATTTTCACGTAAACAATGACAAAAATTTTCATAATTGAACAGATGTGCAAATGTATACGTAGTTATGTTAACCGATGAGGATATTATTAATACAATTTTGGTACGTATGTCACCGAAGGGATTATTATTAATAATTTTTTTGTGGAGGCATACAATGCTAAGAAATTTCACCTTGCCAAAAGGAGTTTCGTACACCTGAGGGACAAAGTACAAACTTGTGAAAAACGTATTCGCTCATATGTCATTTAATGTGAATGTGGGCAGATAGAAGCATCTGTGCTACGTTAATAGTTACCCTTTTATACATATAAGTTTATATATGGATACGCCTCCACATATCACCATATGAGAATTAGTATTTTGGCAAAGAATTTCGGTCACCGGGTTGAGCACGCAAGAATTTGATTTGTGGTCAAGGTGAGAGTATACTCATAAGATACCATATGTACTGGAATCTGTTAAGTGTCTTCTTATAAACCAATATTCATTTCAAGGTTATTAAAATTAAGTGATTTCATTACATCGCAAAATATTTTCCATACACCACCTTTGTCTGAATTTCCAAAGAATTTCTGGTATTAATTCTTAATATAATCACCTGAATTAATATGAACGACTAAAAACGAAATCGCACATATGCCATCTTCTTAAATAATATTAGGTATGGATTATACTATTCTAAATTCAATAAAAATATTAAGTTGGTAAATAATAAATATTATTTATTTTATTCGAAAAAAATCGTATACGTACGGTATGGTTTATTGTAAAATTATAAAAAAATTTTTATACTACAATTTATTAATGCAAGACCTTGTATTATTTCGTATTTAAATGTTTTGAATTAGATAAAAATAAACTAAACAATTTTAAAATAATATTATGAAAAATAATCATCGATACGATATAATTAATATTATTGTAATTATAAGAAAACAGCAAACAGTCAGTCATGTGGTGCCATCTCTTAGTTACGTATAGTAGGTAAATGGTGTAAATATTTTTATGAATTTAGAATATTATTAAAAATTTATTTTTGGCATATCTGAGCTAATGTAAATTTTTTCAACAACATACTAAAATGATTTTTAATTATAATATATTTAATTATATTATATCCAATAATATCTTGATTTATATCTTAAGAATTTTTATTTTTTTTTTATTTTTTTTTTATTTTAAATGTTATCTACAACTACTTATGCTAGTAACAAGCAGATTTTTTACGGGAATATACAAGGACATGAAGACATGTGGAGGAAAACACCCATCGATGTTACCTCTAGAACAGGGTAATTTTATTTTAAAATTTTAAAGAATCGCTCGGCCATCGCCGTTTTAAACGTTGATGGGTGTATACTGGAAGGGTGGGAGTGAAAAATTCCATTTCTAAAGGATTAGGATGGAAGGATAGATGCGAATGGAATTTTTTATATCGGGAGATGCATAGTTCACGAACAAATGGAACATTTAGGTCACGGTGGATAACAGTGTTTCGCACATAAAAGGGGGCATTGACAATTTTACGAAGGATTCGGGATTGTATGGATTGGATTGGAAGGGAGTTGAAATGCTTAATCGAACCCCAAGGTTCTAGACTATATGTCCATATTGGTTTCAGAGCCGTATTGTATAGTAATAGTTTAGTTGTTGTTGTAAGTTTTGATTTACTGCCTAGGAGACGTAATAATTGTTTGTATCGTCCGTTAAGTTCACGTCTTTTAGTTTTCGTATGAAGGTTCCAGGTTAACTGTTTGTCGAATATAAGTCCAAGGTAAAGTACGCTATTTTTTTGTGGAATAATACTGCCGTTTAGGGTTATGTCGGGAATTTATTCTCGGCAGAGTGTGAAAGTTACATTAGCAGATTTTTGCTCATTTACCTTCACTCTCCACCTTTTGAACCAAGTTTCTAAGGAGTGGATATGGTTCTGTAGGATACTTATGGCTGTGGAAGGATCTTTGTGATGTGTCAGGATGGCTGTATCGTCAGCATATATTGCGGTCAGGATGTTGTTGTGGCAAGGAATGTCATGGGTATAAATGTTATATAGGATAGGAGCTAGGATACTTCCTTGAGGGACACCGGCGGAAATTGGATAAATGTCAGAGTACTCCATATTTTCAGCTACCTGAAAATATCGGTCTGAGAGATAAAATTTAAGAATGTGGAAATAACCCGAGGGTAGGACTAGCTGCAACTTCCAAAGCAATCCAGGGTGCCATACACGGTCGAAAGCATGCAAAATGTCAAGAAACACTCCTGGGCAGTATTCCTTTCGCTCTAGCGAACACGCTATGTAGTCGACTACGCGATGACACTGCTGGATAGTGGAATGCTCAGGTCGAAATCCAAACTGCTGCTGAGGAATGACACCCTCGGTTTCAAAAATGGGATAAAGGTGTTTTAGGATTCATTTTTCTAGGATTTTTGATAACATGGGAAGGAGGCTTATAGGTCTATATGAGGCAGGAAGGTTTTTGGGCTTATTGGGTTTTGGGATCATCTTAATTATGGAAAACTTCCACAGGGAGGGAAAAAATGATGTGCGGAGGATACTATTATAAATATAGGTTACAAGGACGAGGGTTTTTTTCGAAATTTGTTTCAGGATTTCTGAAGTTATTAGGTCATATCCTGGGGCTTTTTTATTGGAAAGGTGCTCTATTATGAATTTAACTTCGGAAGGAGTGAAAAACTTAGGAGGTGGACTTATGGGCAACTGAGTTGATATTTGTCGGAATATTTGTTCGTCATGCAGAATGTCTTGGACATCTTCGTGAGGTTTAAAGATGTTTTCTAAGTGTTTGCCGAAGATGTCGGCTTTCTGTTTATCTCTTTTTGCCCAGGTTCCGTCGGTATTCCGGAGCGGGTGTATAGCTGTTTTGTATTTGAGAATTCGTCGGGTAGCTGTCCAGAGTGACTTATTAGTTGTCAGTGATTCTGTGTATTCAGTAAATCGTTCGTTGTTATAATTAATTATTTCTTGTTTCAGTTCTCGTTGTAGTTGGTTCAGTTTTTTCTTCTCATTTGGCATTCTTGAACGTTGCCACTGGGCCCTGGCTCGACGTTTCTCGCTTATCAAGCTGCAAATTTTTTGCGGATGATTATAGTCATGTTCTCGTTGAGTTAGTGATTGAGTTCTGTATGCAAACAGTCAAGTCGTTTACGGCATCGTCTATTTCTTGTACGTTCTTTAGGCTTTGTTGTAAATGAATCTGTTGGTCTAAGTTCTGTCTGAAAATGTCCCAATCAACTTTCCCATTTACAAGTTTGGCAGGATAGGATTTTAAGGAAGGAGAAGTGTCTAGTGTTAGGAGAACAGAGGAATGGTCGGAACTCAGGTCAAGGAGTGTATCTATGGAAGTATTAATGGAATGTATGGGTGTGGTTATGAAATAGTCTAGAATATCGGGAAGGTTTCTGGCACTGGTTGGCCAATATGTGGGCGTGGGAGAAGATAGGACCTCAAGAGTGGTATGGGAGAGGAGTTCTTGGAGAATCTTTCCTCGGGGATTCGAAACACGGCAACCCCATTTAGTGTGCTTGGCATTATAATCTCCTCCCGCGAAGAATTTTATTAATAAATAAATTTGTGAAATATTTTTCTTTATAAAAACTTTGTTTTTAAAGGTTTTACGAGTAACAATAAATAATTTGTACGTTAAGTAACATACTCCAAATTTTATTTTGAGATGTAAAATATGCTATGGCCAATTTTTTATCCTTATTATATCAGTCAATTTAATTTACTAGTTAAAAACCTTAAAAAAATATTATTAAAACTATAAAAGTTATACATTATTATACTAGGCAGATATTCTCCATTATTATACTAGGCAGAATAGTCTCAGTGACCAAACAAATTATTGTCATATACCAGGGAGACTTCACTTCAGGGAAATCAGTAACAAATCAGATCCTCTCTTTGCGTCATTTGATAGAAAAGTTGTTGGAATATGGTAAACAGATCTACCATTTTTTCATTGACTTTAAATCTATATAATAGTCCGGGTAAAACTCTATACAACCATGAGAGAGTTTGGCATCGCAGGAAAATTGATTAAACTGCCTGATCATCAATATTGAGTAAACGGCGAAAAATCTTGGACTACACATAAATGAAGGAAAAATAAAGTGAATGGTGTTAACGTTGGCGTTAAAGACAAGATGAATTGGTGTAAGTCTCTTACAGATAAGAGATTATAGCTCCAAAAGAGTTATATCATTTTCCTATTTGCGGTAAAGGATCACAGCCGACTCAACATGGAAACAGAAATCTGTACACGATTGTTGGCAGCCTACTTCAGTCAGTCTAAATTAATTTGCTTGAGAATTCTACACTAGTCTTAGCAGTCCTTATGTATTTTTGAAAATTTGCGTTCTCAAAAATCCACTATAAGCTTTTGTCTGCATTGGAGAGGAGGATCTTTCGAAGAAATGTTGGCCCCCTTAATGAGGATGAACGAGTCGAGACCCCATTTAATGATGAGATGCTGGAGCGCTGCCTATGCTCAATAGGCTGCAGTGGGCTGGACACTTAATCCGTATAGATAAGGAATATCCTATGTGGTTTACATTGGCTCAGACGAGACAAGCTCTGCCTTCGGTGGAGCGACGGTATTAGCCTAAAAACCAAAATCATACTGGGTGTGTTGAACTGGAAGACCGCGGCGAAAAGCATCGGCATCTGGAGTTCTTTGATTCAGCAGGCCTCTACTGGGCTCCTAGTAATGATTATTATTAAAACATAATTTTCACGTTTTTGTCTCACAATATTATTCCCGATCATCAGTTTTGTTTTTGTACTCAACATTCCACCATCCACCAATGTCATTGCATTGTCAATTATATAGTTTCCTCTCTTGAGAAAAAAGAATCTTGTCCTGTAGGATTCGTTGATGTATCACAGGCCTCTAATGCTGGACTATTATATGTTAGAAACTCAGGACCATCTTTTTTTACCTACTATTCTATAATTAAAAACAATTTTTTAAAACATATTTGCGCTGACGGATGCCAGTTTTAACAGAGGACAATTCTCTTATTTCCTCTGTTAAAACTGGCATCCCTCAGGGCAGTCTGTGTGGTCCAATTCTTTACAATATTTATACTTTCGATATTCCTATCACAACCAATATCCTTTAAGCGTTAAATGTTAAAAATACAGCAGTTGCATCCAAACTTCTTTAACAATACTTTCTCAAACTCCAAGACTAATTTTTCGAGATAGAGAATAAACATATATCAGGGTAAAAGTGGGCTTTTAGTTTTAATCTTTACCACTATAGGATATCCCACTACTTTTTGTAAAGTGTATAGACGATTAAAAACCTGAAACTTAATCGACGAAACAAGCAGTTACTAAAGCTATTAGAGAGATGATTTGAACTATCAAAAATAGTAATCATCTAATTTTTAATACAGTACTCAAACCCATATGGACTTATAGACTCAAACTTTAGGGTATAAGTAAGGCTTTATACTTCTACAAAATCGAATCCTTACTGTCGAAAGTGATTTTTTCCATGTTCGTAATAATGTGATTCATCGCAACTTAAATATTCGTTTTGTCTGTGATTTATTTGTACAACTTAGATATTTTTAGTACTTAAATATTACCTAACTCACTATATACAGCAACGCTAATGGTAAATTTACTTATTATTTATATTGTAGTTGTAAATTTAAAATTAAATTTAAGAAAAACTTCTAAAATGCTATAAGGAAAAACCAAATATAAATATTTTTGTCACATTTATTAAAAATGAATTTGTTTTTTTCTAATATTTTTTTACTATCTCTTTTAAAAAAATAGAGAAAAAAATTATTTAAAAAAAAATATAGTTTCTTTTAAAGGAGACAAAAACAATGTGTGCAAGACGATTTATTTGGGAAAAGTTTTATAGTGGAATAAAATATTTGAGCAATAGTATATGTGTTTATGTACTCACTCGGAATGTATTTTTATAATAATGTGAGAGTTTCATCAAATCCTTAAATATATATCTGCCAGACTTTGAGTACTTCTCTACATTATATAATCAATATAAGAGAATCCAGCACTTTCTAAGGAGTGTGCCTCTTTGTGATATTTGAATTCGTAAGCATTTTCACAAATGTCATGGGAGGAAAAAGAAAAATTGTCAAAGTGCATGAATGCTTTCATAACTAACCATTTTTTCCAGACATTGTACAGGGTATGTAGGATAAAATATCGAAACCATAGAAGAAGTATGTTTGGTATGTATAAATATGTTTATGGATATATGTGCATGTGTCGTCTGGGTAAACCAAAAAAAAAAATCCGTTTAAACAAGATATCTTCCTATTTTGTCGGCGCTTCGTTGTAACGAATCTAAAAGTCGAAATAAGGAGAGGTGGCACAATAATTATAGCATATGCGAATGGAGAAAAGTAGATTCCTTAGATTATGAAAATGTCTTTGCCAGAAATGCGACATTGACTAAATATGAATTACTCCCAGAATTCGTTACTCATATTTTCATGACCAACGACATACAATTTTGGTACATCGTCCACAGATCGATAAGTTCAGTTTGCGTTCTTATCGAAAAGAAAATATTCATCATTACCCAGTATTCTGTATAAGTATTGATTCTTTACTGCAATACCAGTTATCCTAGTTATCCAAATAATATCTTTCTATTGTTATTTAATATCGAAAATCCATGTAATATTCGAAATTAGTTTTTCCATGTGAAAATGTTGGTTCATCAATGCTAGACAAAATTCAATTAATACATTGCCTCCGAGAATACCAATAAAATATTATAAGAATTGTGTCCTAAATAATCATTGAAGTATAAGAATAATATTGTTTATATACAAGTATTGTAGTGGGTTGTGTCTAACTGAAAAACGAATATTGTATATTTCGAATACAAGAAAACTTGATTCGAATGCCGACTTAAGCTTCTGTACGAAATGTTTCGCAAAATGTTGAATAGTTTTTAGAAAACAATTTATTATTTTACTTACAATAAAATTCCTATAATGAATAAATGTATATAAATAAGTATTTGCCAATACAAAGACGATAGTATATTGGTCAAAGGAGATGTTTCTCAGAATCTTAAACTAATCAAAATTGGGCAAGAACGATATCGTTTTCATTCTATTCTTTTGGTATTAAAATTAATTAGTAGTATTTGAATTGATAATTGAATTTAATAATTATTAATTTCCGAATTCGATTGTATGTGATTCGTTAAATAATGTCACATTAATTTTGTTTTTCCTCTTCTATTACTAGAACTCGTTAGGAGTTTGTGAACCTTTTGGATCAATTTCCGCGATTCTGTGACAGTTTTTCCTTATCAAGCTTTCCCCGAATTCGTTTTTTTCCCACTTCAATTATGTTTCTTTAAAATTTTCTTGAGTCGATTCTCGATGATTTTTTCAGTATGAATCCTGTCAAAGGAATAAAGGCATTTTTCTTCATTTGTTGAGCACGGTTTATTTATGAGGTGTGGCAGGACTTTTTTTTGAGTCAGTCCATGACTGACGTTAATTCTCAAAAAAAATCTCTTTACCATTTATTCGACTTTAATTTCATTATCCAGTTATTATTTTCTTAACAAAAAATGCGGAAAAAACACCTGAAAAAGCTATCAACCATCAGGAACGCGGAGAAATATTAATACCAGCTTTCGAAAGAAAAAACCAATCGTCGATAAACACCCGAATTAGTCAAAGACAACAACCCAAATGAAACATAATGGCCGCCCATCCTACTGGACGAAAGCGTGCACTACACTAAACTGCATAAAAATAAGTGGTAGGAAACTGCACTAACTAATCATCTGCTAAACAAAGACAAAAATATGACCTTAAAACCGATACAAATGTAATTAGAACTATTAGAAAAAGTTCCCATCTTCCTGAAAATATTGTTAAAGGGAAATAAAATACATTAAACTTTAGATTTCACCTACTCTCGAAAAAAAGGACTTATATCAAAGCAAAAAAGGACTGATATTTAAGAAATATTAAAAACTCAAGTTACCAATTATTTAAGATGTTCATGAAATATGAATTTATAATGTTATTATTTAGTAATGAGACTTACGGGGGCAGCTTTATATCGACGGTGATGTAGTTGCCCTTATTCGTAGCAGTGCTGGAAGATTTCAACTGGATTCGCCTTCTGCTCCTTGGTTATACTCTTTAGATGTTATTGACAGTAATACCAGCAGTGGTCTAGGGGTCTGGGCGAACTTGTGGTACCTGAGTTGGCCTAGTAGTGTCACGAAATTTACAAGGATCTTTACTGTACCTCCTTGAGTATGAGTATGGAACGTGACTGGCCAAGGTAAGGAGTCTTTGGCTGAAGCATTGTGACTGTGGTTTAATGCCTTCATCGTGGGTATGGTCTTAGGGCAGGATCCCGGGTCACTGCAGATGATAGTAGATGTGTGGGTAGGCAATGCTATCACTGCAGATGATAGAGGTGTAGACTGTTAGCAAAGCTGCTCCCTGTTATGATTGTAGCTGGTTCGAGGGCGGGCCCAGGTAGTGGCACATATGTGTTTAGTGGAACAAAGAGAGTAGTCTACAGGTTGAGATTGCTCACCATAAGAAATGCTCATCAATTTGTAAATCAAACTTGCTTATCTTCACACAAAATTTGATGGTATATAGTTGCTCCAAAATTCGTAAAAATACAGCTCTATAGGATCACGTATCTTTCGGTCGGCGTTGAAACTTATGCTGCAAGTCTAAAAAGAACCAACATATGAGGTCTGTTCAAAAAGTATCGCGAATTCTGAATTTCCGCGGGTTTATTATATTCGATTTTCCGTTTTTTATGGCGTTATGTTGATACTCATGTCTCTCACTTATGGCGACAAGTTCGGCTATTTTGAATGTTCAGTTAATTTTTGACAGCTGCTTTGCTTGCACGTGTTTTGGCTCGTCTTCGATTTTTGCCCATTTTCGACCAAAAACAGCATCGCATTAACATTGCTGAGGAGCTGTTGGACTCTGTCCGCGATGACCCAAATTTGCTCCAGAGGGTCATAACTGCTGCCGAATCATGGGTTTATGGTTATGACGTGGAAACCAAAGCTCAATCATCCCAATAGAAGTTGCCGCACCAGCCCAGACCGAAAAAAGCGCGTCAAGTTCGTTCGAATATGAAGGTTTTGCTTACAGTTTTCTTCGATTGCAGAGGCGTGGGTAGAACGGTTAATAAGGAATTTTATCTGCAAGTTATGCGTAAGTTGCGCGAATCAATCAGAAACGCCCGGATTTGTTGGAACAAAAATTGGCTTTTGCACCATGATAACGCCCCTGCTCACGCATCGTCGCTTGTGCGTGAATTTTTGGCCAAAAATAACATAATAATAATGTCGGAGCCATTGTATTCCCCAGATCTGGCCCCCTGTGACTTTTTCTTGTTCCCGAAGCAGATTCTTTGATCCATTTTTTGAAAAGGGCAAAAATCGAAGACGAGCCAAAACACGTGCAAGCAAAGCATCTGTCAAAAATTAACTGAACATTCAAAATGGCCGAACTTGTCGGCATAACGCCACAAAAAAATGGAAAATCGTAACCCGCGAAAATTCAAAATTCGCGATACTTTTTGAACAAACCTCGTATTTATGATAGCTAAGCATTTGAATTTTTCGTATTCTAGTTTATTCCTTTACTTATACTAGTCATTAATACATCCTTAATAGTCGACTATAATTAACCACACTTGAACTATATCCACGGGAAAATCTTTTTAAGTAGTTCTTTATTCTGGTACTCAGCTACTGATATGCTCTTTTACGTTGATTGAATAGGATATGAGGATCCGTCTGCCCTTATTGTCATTATGTGTTTAATAAATACTTGAATATAATTGTTATTTATTTTTATATTTAAAATAGTAATGATTTTCCTTAGTTTAAAAATAGTAAAAAAAAATTTCAAAGTTTCATTCTCAGAAAATTTTCAATTATCAAATTATTTTATATATCACTTTAAACAAGGTAAAATTATACAACCAACAAATTCTATTATTTAAATGTAAATAACTTTAATTCTTACATAATACACTACTTCATATTATTGAATAGAAATAAACTTTTCGAAATTTAGTTTGGAAAATGTTAACTCTCTTCAAAATTTCCATTATAAACAATAATTTATCACCCCATCTAAGGATATTGTTTTCAAATAACAAATGAAAAGACAATTTTGAATTTTCCGAAACATGAAAATGTCGAAAATCTCATTAAATTTTGTTCATTATTAAATGTCAAAAATATCGAAAAAGATTTTGATTGAAATCGACTATAATCTGTATAGGAAAATATCAGTGAACAACTAACTACCCATTGATAAGGGCCTGAATTGAAGACTTTCAGTCTTAATTAATTCTACATTCTGCATGTGATATGAAAATAATTTACATAAAAGTAAATTCTTATTAATTAAATGATAGTTATGTATTCTGTGGCCCACTTACAGTTTTTATTAAAATAATAGATAGTTATTTAAATTTGGTAAGCTTTACAACATTTTCTACAATATGAATTTTATAAAAACAAGAAATTAGTTGGTTTAATTGTTTATAAAATTAATAGAAAAAATATAATGGATTTTTTTTTATATGTCTTTTAGTTGTTTCCAAATGTCCTAAGTTGTGGTGGTGCTAAGCATTTTTTTTAATTTCAGTACAAATATTATTAAAAATGACTTTGACAAATAAAAATTTTTATGTACAATTTCAACTACACATAAAACTAAAATTACATAAAAAATAGGAAAAAGGGGTTGGCATCCTTCAACGCTTTATTTTTTAATACTTCTAAAAAGATCCCTCTGTCATTGTATTTTAAAGCGTCTGAATGTGATTATTGGGAGGATATAGAAAGAAATTTGTTTTAGTAAAGGATTATAGTGGAAGGACCAGGCAAGAGGAAAATTTTTTTATAACAAGTAATAACATAATTCACGTATAAAAATGATCTTTTGTGGCCTGATTTAGCGACACTGGGACGTCTGGGTTTAGTATGCAGTAGTCTTGAATAGTCGTCAAATATCTGAGTTGTCGTGACGCTAAGAATTAACATTTCAGTAGAAATATCAGGGAAATCCAGAATTAATGTCGTATTTTTCAAATGTAATTTTTAAACAGTCCTCCAGACCGTCATTCAGGAAAGCCGTATATAAGTATTTTTTATATTTTGCATACTATTCGAAGATTGCTTTAAGTTGATAAAAAAAAATTTTCTCAAGCCTAACGATAATGGCAGAAGTGTGTCCGTCGGAGCAATAGTTACGGAGTTGCATGCTTTTTCAGTTCCATATAAAAAAAAAGGCAGTGAAGCCACGAGAAATATTTGTGAAATTTATGGTGACATATTGGATGTCAGGAAATGTCAACGTTGGTTTAAAAAATTTAAAACTGGAGCCCGGAAGAGGACGGGCTCTAAAAGCTCAAATTGAAGCAAATCCAACAATGACTATTGGCGAATTATCGAAAAAAAAGGTCGGTGTATCCTGATCAAGTACTCAAAGATGTCTCAAAAAAATCGTAAAAGTCCAAAGGCAGGGTGTTTGGGTTCCGCACGCTTTGTCCGACCGCAACAAGACGGAACGCAACACCGCATGAAAAGTTTTGCGTGAACAAGAACGGAATCATCCATTTCTTCACGAATTAATCACTGGAGATGAGAAATGGGTTCTGCACGCCAACATTAAAAAGAAGAAACAGTGATTAGCCCCTGGATAGACGGAAATTCCAACTCCAAGACCCGGACTTCACCAAAAAAACATTTGTTGTGTGTATGGTGGGATTCGAAGGGTGTCGTGTATTTCGAGTTGTTGAAACTAGGCGAAACGGTCACAGCTCAGTTGTATTGTCAATAAATCGATCGTTTAAAAGCGGCATTATTACAAAAGAGGCCTGATCTGGGTAGAGACTAAAAAATTATCCTGCAACACGACAACGCCAGACCACATATTGCCGATATGACCCGAAAAAAAAATGGCATGGGTTGGAACACATTATTGCATACTCCATACTCACCAGATTTGGCACCGTCGGATTATTGTACCCTCCATACTCACCAGTTACGGAAGAGAAAAGTCAAAAAAAGGATAAAAAATTGGAAGAAAAGGCAAAAAAAAATAGTAACAAATGACTATGATGGAAAAGAGAGCTTTTATTGGAAGACTCTTTCTGACCATGCCCCAAACCACCCTTGGCAGATCGCTGGCCCACCTGATCTTCTGAAGTACCCTCTTTGTATTTGAGAAATATATTTTGAAACCATATTATTTATCGGGATAATTCTATACTTTTTGGCATTTTTAAATTAACAATAGTTCCGCTCGAGATACGTGTATTTGTAAAATACACAAACTAGAACAAATTCTCAATTTGATTAAGTGCAACATGTGTTTTTATACATAATTTTTTTATATATAAACGGTTTTCTTTGGAACGTACCGAGTTTGATACATTACACGATATAAGACTGGTATGAGGATACCAGCATGGCTGACTAATCAATAATTTAAACTACTTGAAAAGAACGCTAGAAATTACAATATATTATTTGAAAATTAGAAAATAAGTAAATTTCCAAAGTAAACCTGGATGCTCGACACTATCAAATACCTGAGAGATGTTAAGAAACACTTTGTCGTAGTTAGTGTTTTCAATCAACAGATTACATAATGGAGAGTTGGGAATAAAATTAAAATTGATAATTAGAAATATTTTCAATGGATTCAAGTAAATGATAATTTTAAAGAAAGTAATCAATTAAAAACGTATCGAAAATATCTATTCATCTTTTAATAAATAAAATCAAATAGATTTTATCAAAGTATATCTTATAAAATATGCTTTTTGTTGAAGAAAATCGCATAATAATATTTCTATCAAAGAAAATTATGAACTGTATCGCCGCTATTTTGATTTGAATAATTTCTGATGAATTTCCAAAAAACTTTTCCAATTGAAATATTGTATTTTTGGCAATTTTTAGCCAAAGGCAATTTCCTTTCAGAAATTTGTATTGAAATAATTTGCTGGTAAAGCAAATTTAATGAATGATTACGAAAATATTCTATCAACTCATCCATAGTGGTTGTTCGATTCGTTTTGAATCAAAAGCAATTAAACAAACCACCTTCTTCGAATTACAAAATTTTCATAATTAATAATAAATTTTATAAAATAAACACATTTATAAAAAAAAAATTATATTCACGAATGTTGTATTTTATAGAAAAATACAAAAGTAGAAAAGTATGTTTCTACTTTTGTATTTTTCTATTCCCAAAATTGATTTAATTTCATTCGAGGATGAGTCCGTACTTTTAATATTGCCTGAAGTAATAATACTCCTTTTCACTATAGCTATAATACATTACTTAAGAGTTTTGAATATTTGTCAATATTTTGCTGTAGGCCTGATTTGAAAAAAAAAATCCGCAATTTCTTATACAAAAATGTCATTTTCATTTTCTAGAAATATTTAATTCCACTGAAAAATTAATTTTTTATAATTATGCTGTGGTAAACGTTTAACATTTTTTAGGAATTGTAATATTTTTTAAAAGTTTTCTATATAAGAAAATATAAACGAAAAAATGAAGTTTAGGAAGAATAGGTAAGCTACTCAGAAAAGGACTTTACGAGGAAGCAAAGGACTAGCTTATACGGTAGATGTAGGAGAGCTCTTTCATCAAGTCACTATAGTGTTTGCTTAGTGCCTAAAAGAGGATTTTTTTTTAGTTGAGATGGATTCAATAAAAATAAAGAGAAAAGTGTCAAAAACCTGGAAAGGTGAGGGAAAAAGGGAAGCAAAAAATATATTATTTATGGTGAAATGATCTAAAAAATAAAATAAAAAAATGACCATCAAAAAGAAGAAAAGAACCAAAAGATGATTCAGATGAGGGAGAAGCATTCGTCGAAGATTAAGATGACCATAGTCCAAATACCGCAGAAGAATAATATTGGCAAAATACAGGATTAGATCAGAGAGCTCAATGAAAACACATTTAATTATCCATAATTTATCCCGTTTGTGCTTTGTAAATGAAAACCATCACATTTTGATGAAAAAATTAAATATTATTCAAATTATACCCACAACACTTCTTCCAATACTTAATCCTTTTGAAAAATTTTTTAATGTCGTACAAGAAATAGTCCAATACGAGGGTCATTCAACAAGTACTTAGCCTACAAAAGAAAAACGAAAATTTTGGAAAGGTGGCAATTTATTTTTCCACATAATCTTCTTCAAGCTCGATACACTTGGCCCAGCGATGCTCTAACTTTTTTAACCCGTCCAAAAAATACATTTTCTCGAGGGAAGCAAAATAGGCCTCCGTGGCGACTATGACCTCCTCATTCAACCCAAATCTATTCCCGACGAGTTATTTTTTCAGGTTTGGAAACAAAAAGTAGTCACAGGGGGCCAAATCTGGAGAGTACGGTGGATGGGGCAGCAAGTCGTAGCGCAATTCGGACCAATTTGGCCATGGCGACGGCGGAGGTATGAGCCGGCGCGTTGTCGTGGTGGAACAGCACTTTTTTCTTCGCAAAGCAGGGCCGCTTTTTCTTCAATTCGACGTCAAATCGGCCCAATAAGTCAGCATAGTAGCGCCCCATGATTGTTTTACCCTTGTCGAGGTAATCGATGTGGATCACACCTTGTGAATCCCAGAAAACGGTGGCCATCACCTTTCCGGCCGATCGAACAGTCTTCGCCTTCTTCGTAGCACGTTCGCCGGGTGAAGTCTACTGTTTCGACTGTTCCTTGGTCTCTGGTGTGTACCAGTGAATCCATGTTTCGCCGACGGTCACGAAACGACGCAAGAACTCCGCTGGATTGCGCTGAAACAGCGCCAAACACGTCGCCGATGTGGTCTCACGGTTGCGCTTATTTTCCGGTGTGAGCAAACGCGGCACCCATCGCGCCGACAGCTTTCTCATGCACAGTTCTTCGTGTAGAATATGATGCACCATTCCTACTGCGATGCCCAAAGTCTCAGCTATCTCGTGAACTTTCAATCGACGGTCTGCCAACACGAGATCGTGGACTTTTTTAACGTTTTCCTCCGTAGCAGCCGTTTTCGGGGCACCAGGGCGTGGCTCATCAAAAGCCGACGTGCGGCCACGAACAAACTCGTTGAACCAATTCTTGACGGTCGCCATCGAAAGAGAAGAGTCACCATACACATCATCCAAGCGATCTTTGATTTCGATGCACGTTTTCCCTTCCAAAAACAAGAATCTAATCACCGAACGATTGTTCTTTTTCCATTTTTGTGCAATCGACCGACACGTTCGCTTTCAAAGGCTCTCAAAACAAAACTAATGAAGGGAATCGACTGAAGCTTTGACAGTAGACTACTAAAAGAATGTACTGCACGATGGTAAATTTCTTTTGAGACAGCAGTTCTATCGGGCGGTGACGCTAAGTACTTGTTGAATGACCCTCGTAGCGTCAAATGGAGACAAACTGGCAGAGAACTTTTCGCGGAATTAAAATAAAAATTTTCATAATGCGTTTATTGTGGCGCCATCTTATTGAACTTACATATAGTTCATATTAAAATCTTTATGAATAGGCTAAAAACATGCTTTTAGCGCTCAAAATTGACGCTAAGATCAATTTGTAAACATGATCTTTTTCTTTAATTTTTTAGACTTTTACGTACCGAAATTTACACCAAACAGTTATTTTTAGGGATATGATATCTACTCCACAGATACTTGTGGGTTTTTCGAACCTCATATACTGTCATTTTGCTTATTAACATATCCACCGAGTTAGAAATGAGCCAAATCGTTGACGATCATAATCTCTTTTTAATACGTAAAACCTGGCTACGGCAATATCACCACATTTGTAGACATTTTTTTATCACATTATTTGGTAATTACAGGATCCATAATATTATTGTAATATTAATTATTCCGATCAAAACTGATATTAATGAACAACCCTTTAGCCTGGAGATACGGAACTGAAATTTGGGGTTCTCTACTAAGCAATCCAATTCGTCTCTTATCCAATTCCTACAATTTAAAATGCTCGAAAAAAAACATCAATGCTTCAGTCTATGTTCATAACCAAGATATCCACCATGAACTAAATGTTCCCTTTATTCATCACTTTTGCGTTTCTCGTTATAAATAGTTTAATTTTATGTCACTTTCCCAATAAATACTCATCGGCATTTAAAGATTAATTGGCCAAAAGACTCGTTAGGTAGTAAAACTGCCATTGTAGTATCTTTGTTATAAAATCTGCTTGTTACAATGTTTATGAATTGTTGTTATAGATATGAAATAAAATTTGAATAAAACAAAAAAATAACTATCAGAAAATGCAAAAAGACTTCTTCTTAAAAATGATTAAAAAAAAATTCTTCAATTTCCACTCATATTTTTAAGATATTAAAAATATGAGTGGAAATTGAAGAATTTTTATTCGCAAAATAAATTATTACCAAAAATCTACAGAGTGTTTATGAGTTTTAAAAATTACTGAATATGCTCATAAAATTTCAAGGATATGCTCACAATAAAAAAAAAATTCTTATTTTTAAATCCATGAGAAATAATAAAATCATAGAAAAATTACAAAACTTAGCATTTCATAAAATCGAAAAGTTATCAAATCTCTTATTAAAGTTAATCTCATATGACTTTATTTGGATTTTTTTCTTTTTATTTGGATACAGAAAATAAATCTATAAAGCATGTGTATAAACAGCTAAAAGTCTACACAACTACGAAAAAGGACATTGTGATATGAGAAGAAAAAAATTCAACATTTTTCTTGTCTTCATCTTAAAAAATAGAAATTACTTTTAGTGTTTGAAAATGTAGTATATTATTTGAAAAGTTCGACAGTGAACATGATAAGAAAGTAAAGAAAATAAAGATAAGAATATGTTGTTTTTTTTTAAGTTCTTAAAGAATATACTATCGATTCTGTGCACTATCAACAAAAAAAATGAGAAAAAAAAACGAAATGAAAAAAAAATTATTATTATAAGAAAAAATATAAAAAATGATATCAAGGACTATGGGATGTGAAGCGTATATTCATATTGAACAAATAGAAGATTGAAGGACATCTTCCATCCACCCTTGTATACGCCTTCCTAGACTAATCTTACTACAACAAATTTTTAAATTTCGTACATTAACGTAGTAGCTGATAACGTCCCTCCTATTATTTTTCCTTGTGCCACTCAAGTACTTATAAAGTGTACGCTTTTTTTTTTGTTGATAGATTTTTCAATTTTTTGAATTATGACAAAATGTGTCCCAAGCGTAATCCATCGGTTCATTTTCCATCATAACATAAAGACACAATCGAAATCCGTCTGTGCCGGGGAGGGGAGGGCATGCCTTTTTTAGATCAAGGCCAGTTATAGTAAAATATTTTCTAGGCGAAATTTGATTACACCGTTCAGAGATTATAAGCAGAAAATGCAAAATCTTCCCGCCATTCATAATAGAAGAGTAATTTGGACTTCTTTGGCATATTGAGTCCATTTGCTCGAATTGATAACAGGCAGTCTGCGTTTCAAGTGCTCGTAATCTTTTCATGAAATCCAGCATCAAACTCTGCAATGCATTGGCGCCATATTGCCCTGGGCATAAATATTACTTCAAAGGGGATTATAGCGATGGAGGCAAAAAAAAAAAATTTCGGAAAATTATTAAAGAATTTAATCTAAAGGAAGTGTAGCACTGTGAACGGGGGCCATGCATCGCAATCGTATTAGAAACGTACGCCGATAGTAGCACAATTTTGTGGGGAGTATTAAATTTTACATATTAAATTGCTTTAATTCACGATTAATGTGATTAGTTTAGGCTTAATATGATTTTTAGAATAATTACGAATCTACTCGTATTTTATGCTTAAAAGACAATTCGTCTTAAGATAAGCGCAACAATATAAAAGTCATAAAATTGGAGTGAATATTTTGGCTCAAGGGCAGAAAAGATTTAAAAATTTCGATTTTATCAACTTTCAGTTTCTCTGTAAGAATGTGTATATGTGTATGTGAATTTGTATTCATTTCTTTTTATCTTAAATAAGTTAGATGAATTCAATTTATTATTTATCTTTTAATGGATGCCTACTTAGATGAATTTATCTAAAAACCAATATTACTTAAATACATACAAAAACTAGACAGTTGATATTGATTTTATTTAAAAGTATTCACTCTAATTTAATCCAAATTAATAATAAATTCTTATTTATTTATTTATGAGTATTTATTTTTTAATTGAAATTGTTTGTTAAGATAATCTGTCAAAATCCCAACGATTTGCAAATTTCAACCAAAGAAAAACACATTCGAAAATTTCCATTTTTCAAAAAAAATGGACAATTTATGCATACTTTTATTATGAAGTTTGGCAAAAATTTTATTATTTAGGTAGTTTTTTTTTTCTTTTAAAAATATGTTTTTTTAATATAAAATTCAAAACTAACAAAATATTTGTAAAATTTTTATTAATAAAAAATTATTGTAAATATTTTCTTAATATTATTTATTTTGGCCAAATAGCTTGGATAGATTACGAATAAAAATGAACAAATCATAATATTTTCAATATATATGATATAAAAGAAGCTTATTTAAAATATGAATAAATTTGCTTGACCTAATTTTGTTCCCTTATTATGGTTAAATAATTTTTTAACTTTATTATTTATTCGAGAAAAGATGTATGCAAATAATCTCAAATAAATGAAAAATACCATCAACAAAAAACACAGAATTTTCTTGGAAAAATATTGTAATTATACTCGTATAAATTTTATTAAATATTTAACATTTAATTAGAGAGAGAGAGAGAGAAAAAAATCATTTTGTCTTTTTTCTTTCGTACTGACTAAAATATCATTTATATGTAAATAAGGAAATAAATTAATAGCATAGGCTTTTAGGATTTCTTCGACAAGTTCAACTTTTACAAAAACAAAATAGAAACTGAATTCTCCATTTTACCAATGAAATTCATCATTTTGAATAGCTCTCGGCAAAACAATTTCATGTTTTTTCTTCTTTAATCAAGAGCACTTTTCTTCGAACTGAATTTACATGTTTCTAAACTGAATTCATAATTTTCAAATTAAACACACATTTTTGCAAATTAAATTCACTGTTTGTTATATCAAGCTCACATTATTCCGAACCAAATTCACGCCATATGGGAATTGATTTTTTTTTATATTTTAAAACAACCTATCTGTAAGGTAAATTCACTTTTTTCCGAAATCCAGATCATCTTGCTACAAAAGGAATTATACCTTTTTCTTAAAATAAGATCACTTTTCTGAAACTAAATTTAACTTTTTTGCCAACTCAAATTTTTACATTTATTCTAATACAAGATCACCTTAATTTAATATTAATTAATAAACTAATTTACACTTTCTCTAAATAAAGATCGCTTTTCTGTAAACTATATTCATTTTTTTTCCAAATGCAGATCACTTTTCTATAAAGGAAATTCTCGTCTTTTCAAATCCTGATTACCTTTCTTAAAAAATAAATTTATTTTTTTTCGAATCAAGATCTCCTTTCTACTAACTCAAGTTACTAACGAAATCAAGCCCACTAAATTCATATTTATTAAATCAAGATCACCTTTCTGCAAACTAAATTAATATTTTTTCCAAACCAAAATCATCTTTTGCAGAGCTAGATTCACCCTTTAACTAAATTAATCTTTTTTCTAAATGAAAATTAAATCAAGATCATCTTTTTGCAAACTAAATTTATCTATTTTCAAGTAAAAATTATATATTTGCAAACCAATTTTTTTTGTTTTTAAACAAGATCGTATTTTGAAAAACTAAATTTACCTTTTTTCCAAATCACGATCACCTTTCTGCAAACTAAATTCATTTTTTCGAAATCAAGATCGATCTTTGAAAAACTAAATTTAAATTCAGATCACCTTTCTATAAAGGAAATTCTCGTCTTTTCAAATCCGGATTACCTTTCTAAAAAATAAATTTAATTTTTTTTTTGAATCAAGATCTCCTTTCTACTAACTCAATTTACTAACGAAATCAAGCGCACTAAATTCATATTTATTATATCAAGATCACCTTTCTGCAAACTCAATTAATATTTTTTCCAAACCAAAATCATCTTTTGGAGAGCTAAATTTACCCTTTAAGTAAATTAATCTTTTTCCTAAATGAAAATTAAATCAAGATCATCTTTCTACAAACTAAATTTATATATTTTTCAAGTCAAAATTATATATTTGCAAACCAATTTTTTTTAATGAAGATCGCCTTTTGAAAAACTAAATTTACCTTCCTTCCAAATGCAGATTATCTTTCTGCAAACTAAATTAATTTTTAAAAAAAATCAAGACCACTTATATGCACACTAAAGCCATCTTTTTTATAAATCTAGACCTACATTCTAAAAAATAGATTCATCTTTTTTCGAATTAAAATTACATTTCTACTAATTCTAATACAAAAAAAATTCATAGTTTTACCTAATAAAAATCACCTTTCTGTAAATAAAGTTTATTTTCCTCATGAGGATCACATATCCGCACACTTAAATCATATCTTTTTCAAATTAAAATCGCCTTTCGGAGAGCTAAATTTATCTGTTTTCCAACTAAAAACCACCTTTACGTAGGCTACTATATATATTTCTGGCCTAGGCAACACTAAGTGTTGCCAGGTGCGATCTGACATTTCCATTGGAAAGTTTGACATTTTTTAGCATAAACGTACTCAGAACGTTTTGACGTACGACTATCATTTGTGTTGTTTACAGTGACTTGAAAAAATCAATTTGGCAAAAAAATGGAATTAACTCGTGAACATTTTCGTGCGATCATTTTTCACAACTTTCGACGTGGATTATCACGACAAGAGTGCATCGATGAACTTAAATCTTTGTATGGCTATGAAGCACCATCCTATAGCACTGTGAAAAACTGGTACAACGAATTCAATCGTGGCCGACGCTCGCTCAAAGACGAATTCCGTGAAGGTCGTCCAAAAACAGCCGTTGTTCCAGAAAACATCGATGCCGTACGTGAACTGATAATGCAAGACCGTCATGTGACATACCGTGAGATAGAGGCATGCCTAGGCATTTCTCCCACCAGCATACATTCGATATTGCATGAACACCTGGCCGTAAAAAAGGTTTGTTCTCGTTGGATCCCGCACAATTTGACAATCGCTCAAAAAAAGGCTCGTGTGGATTGGTGTAAAGAAATGCTGAAAAAATACGATCGCGGTGCTTCAAAAGACGTTTATAAGATCGTCACAGGTGACGAATCATGGATCTATGCGTATGAGCCCGAAACAAAACAGCAATCGACCGTGTGGGTCTTCCAAGACGAGTCAAATCCAACGAAAGTTGTTCGTGGAAGAAGCACTTCGAAGCAAATGGTCGCTTGTTTCTTTGGCAAAACTGGTCATGTGGCGACTGTTCCGCTTGTGCAACGTAGGACGGTCAATTCTGAGTGGTACACCACCATTTGTTTGCCTGAAGTCTTCGGAGAAATTCGAAAAACGAACAAGAGAAGTCGAATCATTGTGCACCATGACAATGCGAGCTCTCACACATCGGCTCAAACCAGCGCCTTTTTGACCGGACAAAACGTCGAATTGATGGGTCATCCTCCGTACAGCCCTGACTTGGCACCCAATGACTTCTTTTTAATTTTCGTCGCCAGAAGATGCTGTTGAAGCATTCAAAAACCATGTTTTGGAGGTGTCTCAATCGGAGTGGAAAAAGTGCTTCGAAAATTGGTTTGAGCGCATGCAAAAGTGTATAAATCTTGATGGAGAATATTTTGAAAAACAATAAAACCTTTTTCGTTGATAAATATTCGCATTTTCATTATTAGGCCAGAAATATATATAGTAGCCCACGTATAAGCATAACTTTACCTTTTTTCTAAATCAAGATCGCCTTTTTATAAATTATATTCATATTTTTGATATAAAGATCGCCTTTTTGGCAAACTAAATTAATAACAAGACTGGCTTTCAGCAAACTAAACTTATCTATTTTCAAAATCAAGATTGCCTTTCTGCAAAACTAAGCTTACCTTTTTTCCAAATCGAGATCACTTTTATGCGAACTTAATTTTTTTTCTAATTCAAAATTAAATCAAAATAAATTTCTGTTAATTAATTAATATTTTTTTCTAAATCAAGATCGCCGCCATTCTGCAAACCAAATACATATTTTTTCCAAATTGAAATCATTTTTTTGTAAACAATATTTACTTTTGTTCATAAATCAAGATCGCCTTTCTGTTAACTAAATTTACTTTTATTTTAAACCGAATTTACTTATCAAAATTTAAGCTGCATTATTCAGCAAATCGCGTCCTTTTGAGTAGCTTATTCACAGATAAAGCTGAGCAACAAAGTGATTCTAATATTCATAAAAAAATACCGTACAATTTCAGTTAAGAAGACATTTTCAAAAAATCAAAGTTCGTGTCTTAAATATTCTACCTGGTCTTATTTGGAAAAACTGAAAACTTTGTGGGAAAATTGATAAATTTTTTTTACTATAGTAAAAATTTATATACAAGACTAAAAAATATTACTTGAATTTTTGCTTCAATATAAAAAAAAAACCTTTCTTTACGAACTTTTAATTATTGTTAAAAATTTTGCACTAACAAAATAATTCCAATTTTACATAGAAGATTGTTGATTACAATTTGCTTTTCTATTTATCGACTATTAATTATTGGGAATTTCTAAAAGTATCAAATAAAAACCAAATTTTTCGCATCAGAATATTTTGCTTAAAACAATCCCTTATGTTATAATAAAATTTCAACTAAAAAGAAAAGAAGTAAATCGATGACAAACGTTTTTGAAAATATCAACCTTGACAAATTCCATCCAGACAGAAATTTCACACCGCAGAACAATATTCATCATATTTTTAGTTGGTAAAACCAGATTTTATATCGAATAAAAGCTGAAAAAATTATCCCCTTAGTGGAGAGCTGGTGCTTGAATGGTTTACGAGCACAAACTGTTTGCAAATTGCACCCACTCGTGTACATATAAAAATGTTGTCTGCTTTTTGTATTGTTGCATGACATCTGAATGAAAATTCTTCTCTTATATGATATTAGTGCGTCCATATCTGAATGGCATTCCTACTTTTATGTTCCAAATGGAATTGGTACTTCAATCTGAATAGTGGTAACTGTAAAGGAATGAGGTACTTACATATGTGTATGAGTGTCGTGCCGGATAGTAAGGAAATTTTTCGCAGTCCAAAATTCCGAAATTTTTATTGGAGCACGTATTTACCCATATTTTACTATACTCGTATTTATAGGTATTTATATCCAAAGAAATCAAATCTATTATTCCTGGGGTTATTTTTTCTTCATTTATCGTACACATTTATGACTTGAGTAACCACTAACAAGAATATTATTATAAAAGATATTTTGAACAAAGGATAGGAAATGAACCAAATAAATGTGAATATATGTAAAAAAAATTGGCATTGTCTACAGTCTGGAAAATACTATCTTCAATTAGGCCTATTCATTCTTGTGCGCATAAATCAGCTTCGTTCAAAAATACAAAATCTTATTTCAGACCACTTTTGAAAATATCCACTAAAATATCTTACTTAGTATAGCATATTTAAATAAAAATTAAAATAAATATAATAAATAAAAGCAGTTTAAAAATAATCAAACATTATTTATTTAAATGGAAAAAATTCTTTTCTATCAGAAAAACTTTTTTGATTGTAAATCAGACTTTCAGAAAAAGTAAAATTTTATTTTTATATTTAATGAAATTATGCATTGAATAATAAGAAATTATTACAAATTATTGTAATAAAAAAAAATTACTTTTAAAAAGCGGATTCATCAATTGTTAATATAGGGTTTTCCAATAAGAGTGATATGATTTTTAAGTGACGTTTCGGACATTTGTAATATGTCATTGTATTTAGTAATATTTACAATTTTATCATGGAGAGATATACGCAAGAACAATGTTTACAAATTATTCAATTTTATTATCAAAATTATCGTTCTCCAATTGCAACTTTTCGTGCGCTTTTGCCATTTCATGGTCGTAATAATCGTCCAACTGTGCTCGCTATTCGTCGAATTGTTAAAAATTTCGAGCGTACATTTTCTTTATATAATGTTCAAGTGCCAATAAGACAAAGAACCGCTCGAAGTAATGAAAATATTGCTGCCATTCAGGCAAGTGTTGCTGAAGACCGCAATTTATCGATTCCAAGACGTTCTCAAGAATTGGGATTTTGAGAAAGCATTTGGGCTTGCATCCGTATAAAATTGTTATCTCTCAAGAGCTGAAGCCATTGGACCACAGTAAACATCGTGAATTTGCTGATGTTATATTGGAACAACTTGAAAACGATAACGATTTTTTTTTAAGAAAATCATCTTCTCCGATGAGGCTCACTTTCATCTGAGTGGTGCGGTAAATAAACAAAACTGTCGATTCTGGTGCGAAGAAAATCCACAGATTATTCATGAACAACCATTATATTCACCTAAATTGACAGTTTGGTGTGGTTTTGGGTCTGGTGGAATCATCTTCTTTCGAAATGAAGGTGGTAACACCGTTACTGTCAATGAAGAGCGATATAGATCCATGATAACCAACTTTTTATGGCCGATATTGGAAGAAGTTGATCTTGAAAACATTTGGTTCCAAAAAGACGGGGCTACGTGCCACACAGCACGTGCAACAACCGAATTATTGCGAGAAAAGTTTGGAGATTCGATTATTTCAAGAAATTGTGACATTGAATGACCTCCAAGAAGTTGTGATTTAACACCATTCGACTATTTCTTGTGAGGTTATTTGAAGTCATTGGTCTTTAGCAATAAAGCAGACTCTTTTCAATTTTTAGAAGTCAATATTGAACGTGCTATTCATAAAACTTGATTTAGTGGAAAAAGTGCTCGAAAATTGGGTTCATCGAATTCCTTCCTGCAAAAGAAGTCGTGCAGGCAATTTGAATGATATTTTATTCAGAACTTAATTGTATCGATTGTACTTCACATGAAATTAAAAAACATTTGAATTTCCTTAACAATTAGTGTGTTTTTTTTTTAAAGAAATCATATCACTCTTATTCGAAAACCCTTTATTATTAGAAATCAGTTAAATATCGAAAGTTATTATTTAAAATAATTTAAAAAAACTCCAAATTTCCAGATAAGAAAATAAATAAATGAATGAACTCCAATAAAATATAAAATAGAAGAAATTCTGATGAAAAGTTATCCTATTAAATAGGTTGAAGTTTTATAGTTACCCTTAGAACTGTCAAACAGTTTATACAATGGGAAGTATAACAGTTTGATTGCACAAGTAGTGATGGCACAAACCAATTTCATGGCGCTAATTAACTTCATTTATTTATGAACGGATTTAATATTTAACTTTATTTTTAAACAATTGAAGACAATCCTGTATTCAAGATTTATAAAAGTATGCATCCATAACTAAATATTTTAAATAAACAAAAGATTTATTAACTTTTTGGTAAAAAATATTAAAAATTAAATTTCAAATAAAAACAGTTATGAGGTTTGTCTGAGACAGTAATGAGACCGTTTTTTTTTGAATAATTTTATGTTATTTTTATACATCAATGCTTTTTAGTAGTTTCCCATGGGCAGCGATACATCGGTACAACTGGAATTATCTTCAGCTCCTCGGTTACACTTTTCTTGGATATTGTCGACAGTATCAATATGAAGTCCTTCCAAGTAGTTTTTGGCCTTTGCGAACAAACGAAATCACATGGAATATGGTTATGTGAATAGGTGAGCTGGGATAATACAGGAACCCGGGACTATGGTTAGGTGAAATAGATGGGCTGAGAAACCGCGACGAAGAATCTTTTTTCTATGCCTTTCGACGACTACTCATCATTTTTAATGTTATTCGTCGGTCTGACCTTACGAGAGCCCTCACAAAATTTTTGATGAGCTTATATGTAAACAGACAAAATTTTTGACCAGAAGCGTAGGACGATTGCATTTCTTTCTATGTTTTTGAATTAGTTTAGAACGTAATTTTTTAAATAATAAAATAATGATGATATCAGTTTTAAAATTATTATTCTTCATAAAAAAATACCTCAATTTATCCAAAAATATTTTTTGCCAAAGCAGTTCTTTGGAAAGGAAAGTACAATAAAGTACAATTTTTTTTTTGAATAATTAATAAAAATTTTAAATTTTAATATTATTTAAATTTTGCCATTATGCATAAAATATAAGATTTTTAAATAGGTGCCTTAAAACTTCTTACAGGACTCTCCTTTTTAAGATATTTTTTGATAACTTTTTTGCTCATTTCGACCTTTAATTCAGTTACTTCTTGACAGATGTTGATTTTTAAATAATCTGTAGTTTGGGCCTAATAAATTTTTGGGTTTTAAATAATCTGTAGATTTTTATTATTTAAGTCTAATGAAAAATTTACCACAACGTCAAATTGAACGATCTTGAAGGTGAATCGGCATCACCAAACATCGAAATTATGGGTGCTGAGAATTCTTTGCGCAATAAAGCCAAAATTCGCCGTTTTTTATGATTTGCGGTGCTGATATATTAGAATTATTTATGATTTAAATTTAAATCTTTAAGTTAAGGTTAAAAAAATTGATTATCTAATGGTAATTAGACGGTACCTATCTCTCCTTCTTTATTTTCATAAAATATATGGGCTAATGACATCTTCAGACCAAAATGCGTACCAGTCAGTCATTTTTTGCTGCAACAATGGCTTCTCCATAGTAACTTTTAGGTTTTTAGAGCCCCATATATGGTACTTATATTTATTAACGTATCCACCGATCGAGAAATGTTTCGCATCACTGACAGTTAATATATAAGTCTATAATATAAAATGGCATATTTAAATCTAAATAAATTTTATCTTTGATGATATATTTATTAAATATCTATTAAATAAAAAGACTGCACTTTTTGTACTATAAAATGGATAACCCATTGCTTTTTTTAAAATACGTACAAATACAAATTCTTCAGTGATGAATCTTTTTTTCCGACTAAGTTTTTAGCAATCGCATTAGTGTATAAAACTTTCTATTAAAAACTAAAGGGAGGAAAAAATATCAAACAGAAAATGAAATAAGAAAATATTTTAAGATATTCTTTGTAATTTTTTCACTAATACCAAAAATTTATGTTTATATTACCAAAAGTATTTTATCTCAAATTATTGATCACAGTCTTAATTCTTCTAATAGTAGTCACATAGATACTGTACCCTGTATCGTGTTACAACCTAATTCAAAGTTAATATTTTATGAAAGAATAATATACACGATCAAGTATTGCTACTACAATAACCAAACAAAATTCATCCTAATAGTCTATTTAAATATAGTTTACCCACTAGCTAAGTAATTCATCAGGTTTTCTTATTACTTATTTAAGAATCCATAAATCTTTAAATGCCTCTATCTAAGTAAACAAACATTTTCTCTCAAAATAGCCTCAACTAATCTTTTCTCTACAATTTGCACATAATCGATGGATACGTTAATTACAATGTTTAAATTTATATACAACAAGAAAATCAATTATAATATTGGCCTTCAATTTGATGTTCATATAAATTATTCAACATTAAACGATAAGCAAAAAAAAACCCCCAAAAAGGAAAATACACAAATTCGATTAAGTACAAAAAATCAAAAAAAAATCAATAAATAATTAACATCAAAAAATCAAATACCAATTCAACAAGTACTAATATTTATTAATTATAAAGTTTAAGGATAAATTATTTTTAATAATATATGCAATTTACACTCATAAAATCAAATTACTCCCGATTATTATACAAATTTTTTTAATTGTTTGTATTTTATTAAAAATATTTTTATTTTATTATTATTATTTATTATTATTGGATTTTTTAAGGACAATTTTAGTAATATACTCATAAGAATAATATTATTTTTTTTTATATATCTTTTTTTTTAAACTGATCGTTTAATAAAAATTGCACTATAAAAATAACCTTCAAATAAGTAGAAATTTTTGAATAAATTATTGTACTAGTAGTGAGATAAGGGTAGTCTGATGAGTACAACAAAAATATCTCTACTAGCATAATTGATCAATCATAAAATATTACCCAATTTCGGGACGAACAATCACCTTTTAATGAAATGAATTTTAAATTAAAATTTATTAAATAAATAAAACAAAATAATTACGAGTATGTTGGATGGAGGGGAAAGGGAGTGAATACTTGAGAAAATTAGGTAAAGGTTGAATCCGATCGGAAAAATGTTCGTACCTCTTCAGTGCGAACTTGTCAGCTCAACCATTTCCAAGAGAATGAATTATCAGCCATTCAAGTACGTACCAAAAGGCTTACTCCATATATGGTTCGTAATCTCCACAATCCACTTAAAGAGATGACTTTTATATATTATCTTTTTTTTTTTTTGTTTCCATTAGTCTTTTTCTTTATTTTGATTTTTATGAATCTTGTTATTGTACATGATCAGCTGACTGTTATTTTTACTTAGTCTAAGGCTCAGTACAGGTAACCGGTTTGGTTATTGATTACTTAAAACAGTCCGAGCATCTAAGCCTACACATGCATGCCACGAATATGTGTCTGAACACTCAAGATAAGTTAAATGCTGTACTTTTACAACAACAAAAAAATTCATAAATAAAAAAATGTGGGGACCTCTATAATTCTCTGGGTCTCTTCTCAACATGACTGGTGGTAGCCAGTCGGTTTGGTTGTTTCCCCTGATTCCACCCTTTAACTCTTTCATCTATAGTATTTTCAAGATCAAACCAAAAAAAAACACCTTTTTTTAACCTCGATTGGTACTTTACGGTTTCTTCTCTGTTCATGGGTGATGTTTTTTTTTTCTACCAGCAACTTTTATGTTTGATTTATTTTGCCCAATTACCTCATAAGAATTTATAGGTTTTATGGACTTACTGCACGTGTAATAATAACACTGGTAGGCATAGGTGCCGACTACCTTTTTTTTTTGGGGCCAAAGAAAAATAATGTAATAAATCTGGTATATGCGAATTTTGCAAGAGACCCATCATAAAAGCATATATTCTCTCATACATTGTACCGAAAAGAGGGTGTGGTGACATTTTGTTTAAATTTTCCCATTGTCTTCGTAAAAATCTTCATAACCTTTTGATTAATTTATTAATTTTTCAATTTTCCTCTCCATTTGCTACAATAGTTATTTCTTAGTATTTAATTAAATTTATAATCAGTTTTTTTTTTTTTTGATGACTTATTATGAAATTTCTGTTAGCAGATACCACATATTTTACTATCTATTAGAGCTTACTTAATAGTAATTAATTAAAGGAAATTATAATAAAAATATGTACCATAACATAATTATTTTGTTTAAATTTTATTTCCTTTTTAATAATATGGCATAAATACTAACAGAAAAATATGCATAAATTAATTAAAACCAACCAACGCAGTATATTTATTATTATTAATTTTATTATATTTTCTTGCACTTCCTTAAAATGTGTGTTTTTCACGAAGGTGAATAATAATATTGTGGGGTTCATTTTTTTTTGTTCATTTCACTTGACATATTTAAAATTTATTTTTTAGATAAAACCATTTTTAAATATGATTATTTTTAGTCATTGGAAGTAACATTTGTACTGAAATGCAAATGGTTCTTGGCGTCATGACGTTCTGAGTTTTTCTAACTCAGTCTACAAATAAAGGGTTTTTGAATAAGAGTGATATGATTTCTTTTTTAAAAAAAAACACACTAATTATTAACAAAATTCAAATGTTTTTTATTTAATGGGAATTACAATCGATACAATTAAGTTCTGAATAAAACATTATTCAAATGGTCTCCACGGCTTCTTTTGCAGGAACGAATTCGATGAACAATATTGACTTCAATATTGTTCATCGAATTCGTTCCTGCACGTTCAATATTGACTTCTAAAGCTTGAAGAGAGCTAAAGACCAATGACTTCAAATAACCCCACAAGAAATAGTCTAATGATGTTAAATCGTAACTTCTTGGAGGCCATTCAATGTCACAACTTCTTGAAATAATCGAATCTCCAAACTTTTCTCGCAATAATTCGGTTGTTGCACGTGCTGTGTGGCACGTAGCCCCGTCTTGTTGGAACCAGATGTTGTCAAGATCAACTTCTTCCAATTTCGACCATAAAAAGCTGGTTATCATCGATTTATATCGCTCTCCATTGACAGTAACGGTGTTACCAGCTTCATTTCGAAAGAAGTATGGACCGATGATTCCACCAGACCAAAAACCACACCAAACTGTCAATTTAGGTGAATATAATGGGTGTTCATGAATAATTTGTTGATTTTCTTCGCACCAGAATCGACAGTTTTGTTTATTTACCGCACCACTCAGATGAAAGTGAGCCTCATCGGAGAAGATGATTTTCTTTAAAAAAAATCGTTATCGTTTTCAAGTTGTTCCAAGACAAAATCAGCAAATTCATGACGTTTTACGGTGGTCCAATGGCTTCAGTTTTTGAGAGATAACAATTTTATACCAATGCAAGCCCAAATCCTCTCTCAAAATCCGCCAGGTTGTGGTGTGAGACAGTCCCAATTCTTGAGAACGTCTTGGAATCGACAAATTGCGGTCTTCAGCAACACTTGCCTGAACGGCAGCAATATTTTCATTAGTTCGAGCGGTTCTTTGTCTTATTGGCACTTGAACATTATGTAAAGAAAATGTACGCTCAAAATTTTTAACAATTCGACGAATAGCGAGCACAGTTGGACGATTATTACGACCATAAAATGGCAAAAGCGCACGAAAAGTTGCAATTGGAGAACGATAATTTTGATAAAAAAATTCAATAACTTGTAAACTTTGTTCTTGCGTATATCTCTTCATTGTAAAATTGTAAACATTACTGAATACAATGAAAAAAAAAGACAGATCATGACATATTACAAATGGCCGAAACGTCACTTGGAAATCATATCACTTTTATTGAAAAACCCTAAATGTTTCTTAGATTAATAATTAGTTGACTGAAGTCTAGGTTAATGTATACTTTCTATATGCTCTTAATTATTAATTAATAAACACATTGTGGCATAAAAGTAAAGAGACTGGTTTAACTGACAGCTATTTGGTTATAAAGTGGTTTTATGATCCACATAGTTTGTTGGTTAGTTCCTTCTATATAAGCAATAAAACCTAAGAGACTCTAAAGATCGTGATTAGCGAAACTGTGAAGCATTTTTGGGCACCGAGAAACAGTGGTAGATGAATCTCGCTCATTCCACATTTTTATCTGAAACGAGTAGGGGGCTCTTTTGAGGTCAGATAGTGACTTGATCGGCTCAGAAAAATGTGATCTTTGGGTCAGATAAAAATGAGGAATGTGCTAGGGCCCTTGCCAGGTCAGAAAGTGACTTAAAGAGCTCATGAAAAGTGAGGCTTGGAAAGATTGAGGCTCCTGTGAGACAGTGACTTTAAAGGTCAGACAGTGGCTTTAAAGGCTGAGAAAAAATACTTTTTTTTTATCAGATCAAAATATGGAATAAAGGAGCACATTTATGAGGTCACAAAATGACTTTAAAGGCTGAGAAAAAATCCTTTTTTTTTATCAGATCAAAATATGGAATGAAGGAGCACACTTATGAGGTTATACAATGACTTTAAAGGCTTAGAAAAAATACTTTTTTGTATCGGATCAAAACGTGGATTGAAGAAGCCCACTTGTAAGGTTATACAATGACTTTAAAGGCTCAGAAAAAATACTCTTTTCTGTCAGATCAAAATGTGGATTGAAGAAGCGCACTTGTGAGGTCATATATGTATATGGAATGAGGGGGGGGCTTTGGCAAGGTTAGGTATTATCTTGGAAAGCTCAGAAAAAAATGCTTTTAAATGCTCCACTATAAAAACATCCTCTGTCACACGACCATTTTTATCAACGAGTTTTTGTCAGAAAATTGGTCTTCTGTGGTTCCTTAGGCTGCGTGAATTTTTTCTGTTCCCCAAGATCAAAGAATACTCAAAAGAATATCATCTTGATACTGTTGCTAACTCGAAGCGTTACTGAGGAACTAAAGGCGTTTCCAGTTGAAACCTTCCAGTATTGCTTTGCCGATATATAGCTGCCAATTAGCTCTACTTTGATGAAGATGCCATTAATGTATAATATAATAAGAAAAGAAAATTATTTGGAAAAAATAGTCTTATAAATTTTCTGCTTAATCTCGTATCTACATATTTATTTAAACATTCATAGTGAAAAGAGGATTGTTTGAAAGATTTAGCTAATAATTATACATATTTTTCTACGAAAATTAAGATATTAATATTTAAATATATAGAATTCTTCATATTATTGAACAAAATTATAACATAATAGTAAATGTTACTATTTTTCCCATTTTTTCTTAATAATAATATTAATATTTACTGAAATATCCCATAAAATGATCCTCTTCAAATATTTATTCTTAAAACTTTTTCTTTAGTAATTTTTTGAACATTATTTAATTTTAAATAATAAATATTAATGTTAACCAAGTAATTTTATACTCGTACGTGTATTTATAACTTATGGTGTTTAACCACAAATCACCTTTGTTATAATTTTTACTCATATTATTTCATATAAAAATTTATAAAATCATATTAAAATAAAATTGTAAAAAGTATTTTCAAATTAATAAAGATAAAATTAAAATATTTTATCAATTAACGAATAAATTATAATGTCAAAAATATAAACAAGTTCAATTTATATCTTAATAATAAAAAAAATACTTTGAAATTGCTATAGAAAGATTTCTTTAAATTTCTTTTTTCGGAAAAACTAAAAAGAATTTTTTTTTGTTATAAAATTGATGATTTTATAACAATTTAAATCATCAAAAAGCAATAGTTTATAACTAAACCCAATAACTTCAAATCAAATACAGAAACTCATATTTTTTATAAGTAATCAAAAATAAATCTCAAAGCTAAAAATTTTATTATATTGTATTAAAAAATATAGTGCATAAAAAATAATTAATATATATTTCCATATTCTTAATAAGAAAGCCAATTTTGTGTAAATATCTAAACTAAGAAAAATATAAACAGTATTTTTTTTTTTAAAATGGTTAAAATTAACAAATGCAAAAATATTGTTTTAAAAATAAATACTCAATTTAAAGTATTTTAAATTTATCATATAATAATGGCAATTACTAATAAATTACTTGATAATAAGTAAAGGCAAATATGCAAAAGCATAAAATGAAAAGTCTACAATTGCGTCTTGACATTAAGGTAAATGGGATAGTATTAACTTTAGGTGAAGATTTATCAAAAGGAATAATAATTAAAAGAAAATAAATATTAATTGAAGGAAATCATATCAATGAAGACCTTGATTTAGAATAAATATCGATTAAAATAATAAGATTTATTACACTTTCATTCATTTATGATGCAATAATAACAAAAGTGTACAGTTGACAAAGATTAAGAGTTTCAGTTTCACAATCACAACCGCAACAATACTAACTACAGTACTGAAGGGGCAACTATTATACTATTCGATACCACATTTTACTCAAAACATACTCTTACCATACCACAGTATACATCATACTTTCGGTATACTATATTGCAGATACCACATTTTACCATAATAAACCATAATACATAATATTATCGTTGATTGTTCAATATCAAAACAAAGAACAGCTCTACGCTAGTGCTTGTACAATGTGGCTTCAATGCATTTTGAACTACGTTCAGCAACATTGATCAGCTGAAGCAGACCAGAATCTCGGAGTTGATCAACCACAATCAGACCAGATAAGAAAATCCCACGATACTCATTTGTTATGCTGGTAGATGTGGTACTTGATTTGGCATAAATTGAGAACCAAATCGAAACTTAAACGTAAATATGCTCATACGATAAACTCACAATCAAATATTCGAGACGAAATCTTGTCCTGTAAAAGCACAAACAACTTTGCATTACACCAAAACAAAATATGCTCTCTGAACTATGCTGAACACCTACAAATATAGGTGGTGGTTTAAAGGGGGGGGGGGCGCGTTGGTAGGCTTTTTTGTATGATATGGAAATAGCTAATAAAGTTTACATATGCAGAAATACTATTCGCAAACGTACTCACACACACATGAGTACAATTCCCATGGAAACAATCACCTCAGCTTAGTGGGTCCTAGGTGTGTGTGTGTGTGTGTGTGTAGAAGGCAACACATGTCCCCAGGCGACGACATCCAAACCTGAAGCGATTCATGGTAACAATGACTACCCCACTAATTGCTATCAATCGAACGGTTACTAATATAAAAGCTCAACCGTTTCGTGGATAAGACATCAGTTACATCTGAAACATTCAGACAAGTAATATCCTAACAAACTTTTATACCAAATAACCGTTTTTTTAAAACACCAACAATCAAAATGTTCAAATTGGTATGTTGTTAAAAATATTACTTTAAAAAAAAAAGTTATTTTTATTTAAGAGATTTTTAAATAATTCCAAAACAAACAAACAAAAAACACAAAAACTACAGAAATTTTTATATAAAAAAAATATCTTCAAGTGTTAATATAAGAAATAATTTTTATAAATTTTTAAAAATGTAAAACGGAATATTTTACAAAACTATAAATCGGGTTTTTGGATTCAAACTTTTTTTAAAACTATTTTTTTTTTCATTAATTTCTTAAAATTTTTCAATTACAAAAATCTTAGTTTTAAAATTGGAAATTATTTAAAATTTTTAATATTATTTTGAATTATTTTTAATTGATTAAATTTTTATTTTTAAATATTTTATTTATTTAAAAATCTTACATAGTTCGTTGTTGCTTGCATCTTGGCTACCGCCTACGCTGCCCCAGCTCCAGGTGTTGTTGCTGTAGCACACCCAGTTGCTCATGTTGCGCATCCAGTTGCTGTTAGCCACTCATCAACGTAAGAATACACTCTTCATTGACCATATTGTTCAAAAAAAAGAAAGAAACAGAGCAGGAGCTTGAACAATATCAATTAATCATTCGATTATAATTTTTCTTTTCTATTATTTTTCATATAATTTTACGTCCGGCACTTCAAAACAACAATTTAAAAATAAAACCGAACAAACTATAGCCATGTTGTACATAGTGCTCCAGTTGTTAAGACTGTACTTGCTCATCATACTCCAGTCATTGCCCATCATGCTCCAGTCATCGCTCACCATACTCCAGTAATTGCCCACCATGCACCAGTCATCGCTCACCATGCTCCAATCGTAAGAACTGTTGCTGTTCCCGCTGTCCATCATGTCGCTGCACCACATGTCCTCGTCCATCATTAAGGAGTACCTTTTATATAGCAAAATCGTCATAGACAAATTATAATTGATAATTTTGTTTAATTTGTATTATTATTTTGTACCTATGCACACACAACGTGTAAAACGGAATTTGATGCATTTTTTCAGAAAAAAAAAACAAAAAATATTATCTAAAATAATAAAAAAAAAATTTTACTGACAATTTTAAAAAAAACCTTTTTTTAATTCAAATCTGATCATTTCGAACTGCAACAATTTTATTTTTAAAAGGAGAAAATTCTTGAAGAAATACTTTGAAAAAATATCGAGAAAATTTTCGATAATTAAAAAGGATATGAGTTAATTTTTTCTATTTATTTTTACAGTCCATTAAATAAATGAATAAATACCAATTTCAGACTACGAATTTAATGGCATAAAAGCATATTTTGATTACTTCATATTATACGAGTATACATATGGTTGTGTATTATGTGAGAATTTAGTTTTTTTTTTACTTATATTCTCGGATCTATCGAGAATTAATAGAAGGCACAATATAATGGGATAATATATAAAAGATATGCTTGTATCTAAAAGTACAATTCATATATAGCCTTAAACTAACGATCTGGATCAGATAAGATTAATAGTAGAATCAAACGAATTTCATAAACCCTTAAACAACCAGACATAAAGACAGCTGATAGATTGACATTGACTGACCCAAAAACGTTTCCTACTCTATCATCTAAAAATAGCGTCCTAGTTCCTATTTTAGTACAGAAATTGTACAATATTAACTGAAATTGATACTATTCAGAAATGGAAGAATATAAAAAAAAAATATAATACACGTAAAGTATGAGTTTATACCATAAATAAGGGAATATTCTTCAAAAGAATACCAACAAATATGTGTATATGAGAAGATTCGAAATGGACACTATAATGTTTACAAGCTTCTGTACAATGGTTAAAAGAATGTAAGAATTGCTTAAGATTGTTTCTACTCGATTACATTTAGATTAATTACTAAACAAACAGTTTAAATAAGAATTGGGCCATTGTCTATTGTAATTTCTGTCTTTATTTTGATTAAGAAATGAATATCCTTAAACTGATTGCATAATTTCCTACTCCAGTCGGAAATATCCCTTTTCTAACCAATTTGGATTTCTATTTCCTAAATTTGAAAAGAACAGTTCAGCTATGCAATTACAATCGATTCTTAAATTGTCTGAACGTATTCAAAAAAATAAATTGACAAAAATGTTATATGGACTATTTTATCACCTTCCCAACAAAAATATCATCAAGATTATTTTAACTAGAATAAATGTTATTATAACCAAATAGTAATGACATTTTATAAAAAAAAACACTTTAATAATCTAATATTATCTATTATATAGTGAATAGATATCGCTTACAGATATTTTACTTTTGAATCCAATCTTTATTCAGAAGAAAAATGGATTGTCTATCAAAAATTCTATTTAATTTTAATGAAAAGCCAATTAATTTTTTCTCTCTTTATATTGTTGAAAATTGATTTTATTAATTTTCCAATTTATTTTTAAAAAAAAGTAATTTCACGTTGTTATTACTGAAAAGTGTATTTAAATTTTAAAATATGCGTTGGAAAAAATACCAAAACGCATGTTGAGTGCATAAAGTATGTTTTGGTGGGTGTCTAGAATATTTTGTGGTTACTGTCTTTGTTATGAGTTCTCATACGATCTGCTGCTGCGTATCAAAACAAACATGTCTCGCCCGTTAATAAACTTTTCTATTTTTTTTAAATATTAATTAAAAAAAAAAAAATAAATACTATCGCAACAGTTCTCTAACTTATATCATAAAATCTAAATTATTTTAATTAACACGTGTGATTAATGAGAGAAAAAATATTTTTATAATAAAAAAAAAATAAATTGGCATTTGTTTTTATAATTTTTTTTTTTTGCAGATTCTTAGCAATTTGGTGGCCATTAAAATTACAAATAACAAAACGGCGGGCACGTTTAATGATTTTTTGTATTTGGGTAATTGCTTTGGGATCAACTATACCTTGGGCGCTATTTTTCGATTTGGTAACTGTTATACCAAAAGCGCCTGAGGTGCAAATGTGCATTGAAGTATGGCCACCAGGAACCGATGGAACTTTATATTTTTTATTAGCCAATTTGGTGGCATGCTATTTATTACCGATGGCATTAATAACACTTTGCTACATATTGATTTGGATTAAAGTTTGGACAAGATCGATTCCTGGAGATTCGAAAGATGCCCAAATGGATCGTATGCAACAAAAATCAAAAGTAAAAGTTGTTAAGATGTTGGTAGCTGTTGTTATACTATTTGTTTTGTCTTGGCTACCACTCTATGTCATTTTTGCTCGAATTAAATTAGGTAAGATAGAATTATCTAATACTATCGAACAAATGAGATTTGATTTTATTTGATTTTATTTTATTGTCTCAATTAAAAGGTGGTGAAAGGAGTATGCGTGAAGAAGAAATTTTAGAATTTGCAACCCCAATCGCACAATGGCTTGGATCATCGAATTCTTGTATTAATCCTATTTTGTATGCATTTTTCAATAAAAAGTATCGTCGTGGATTTGCTGCTATTGTCAAGTCAAGAACTTGTTGTGGACGGTTAAGGTAAGTTTTTTCCTATTTAAAATTTATTAATAATCTTTATTATTAATTAAAATGAATAATTTTAAAAATATTCTTTGTGTTTACAGATATTATGAGAATGTTCATGTTGCATCATCATCGACTAGTACAAGGAAATCATCTCATTATCAAAATAGTACTAAAAAGGGACCATACAGTCCATCGATCAAATCAGATGCTGTATCTCATATCTATGAATATCGAACTGGACGCCAGCATAATATCATTGCTAAGCAAGATAGCAACCTATCACGCCAAATGTTGTTGAAACAAGACAGTAATGTATCTAAGCAATCATTGCTAAAACAAGATTCGCATGGATCACGACAGATGCTTATCAAACAAGAGAGTGCAGGTGGTGTATTCCGTCAAGATAGTAACGCCTCATGTCAGATGCTTCTAAAGCAGGATAGCTCCGGATCTAGGCAGGATTCCCAGGTCTCATGCATTGACACTAAGCGCAGTCAACTAATGCGTCAGGATTCTGATCTATCGAAAATGGACTCATTCTCAACTCAAGACAGCATATCGATTGATTCCCGCCGTGGTATATTTTGTAAACAAGATACCCAAATTTCGTACATTGAAAACCGACGAAACTGCCTTTCAAGACAGGGCAGCAGTGTCTCGTTCATCGAACACAAACGCCAACAGCTCGTCAAACAAGATTCAATCAGCTCATTTGCTGACGAGAGGCCAGGTAGATAACCTTAACCACAATCTATTCATGTGTATTAATATTATTTGATGTTTTTTGCTTAAATCACATTTTATCACCAGTTTGCATTTGTTACTGATTTATTCAAAAAATTCTAACCATTTAGCACTGCATTTATTTATGTGCTTTGCACACTCCCCATCAATGTTCTATAAATAAATAAGTTTGCACGATTCGATTATGAGTATTATGGTAAATTTTCGTATAACAAATAATAGAAAAAAAAGAAGAAAGAAATCAAATCGAAACATACTAACTCGCCTGTTCCGAATCTTGGGTGAGTAGACTAAATGTATCTAAGTGGATATTAATAGGAAGAAAGTATTCCAATAAAATCAATGTCAATGTGATCTTGGTATCAATATTATTATTCTCGTTTGCCTTGGCTGAATAATAACAGTAGTACACACTAACAGTAGTATATATAAATAGCAGCAAATGCGATTTGATTTTTTAGCATTTTTAGATTTATTCACACATAAAACAGATGCTGCATACACGGAATATGGTACCATCAGAAACACGCATTCGATATTTGATATTATTGAACAGCAATTGAATATAGATTTATAAATTATAACGAAAAATATATTCGAATAAAGAAATATACAAAAAGAAATAGAAGAATTATTTTAATAAAAATACTGTTAAATAAACACTTTCGAAAATATGATCTGGTTACCCCACTCATCTGGCACAGACGACGAACTTATAAAAATACACATACCACCACCTCCTTGGCAATTCACTAGCAGATTGCTGAACAAGTTCAAATTATATCAACTTACTTAAGAGTCTATTCGATTTTTATATATTATATAAATCGAAAATGTCATATATTGAATGCTCACAATTTAATTGAAGTACTTTAGTAGTTTTCTATTTTTTTAAAAAGCAGATTAATGGGCGAATTTGCTATGACATAGTTAATTTGTCTAATCTAAACTGGGTCATATGGCGCTAAGTAAGTATTCTACTATATTTTTCGACATAGGCGTCAGTCCATATTTACTTTGCTCTTCTCTACGCCAATTATCTTCATAGATACAAATATACGTATTAGCTTTATTGTTATATATCATCATTTAATATTCTATCTAAATTCATTAACTAATAGAATCTAATATATTGTATGCAAATTTATACATATCCGAAGATACTTCATTATCTTTAATAGAAATAATTATAGAGAACTTATTATATGAATTATATCGGCAGTAAAAAAAAAAGAACCAAAATAAATTACTTAATACAAACAAGTATGTAAATCTATAAAAGTAATAATATTTCCTTCATTTTTAATATATGTTCGTCTATACAATAAACATGCCCGACGATATATTTAATCCAATTCTATTAATATAAACCAAAAATCCAACAAAAAAAAATTATTTTATATTAAAAGAAAAAGGAAACAGCACAAATACTAAAGTTAAATCCTTCATAAGTCCTATTATAAAAATTTGACTTTTATATATTCTTGACATTTTAATGGACTTATATGTGCGGAAAATTAGATATTTAATGATGTAACTTTTGGTCTAATAAATATTATGTGATGGCTATCATTTTGATTGTCTATTAAATTTGTTGTTAGCTAATTGCTTTTGTATGAACAGAAAATAACAAAAAAAAAAATAACAAAAAAAAAGTTATTTCCTTTTCGAATATATTAATTCAAATTTCAATGACTTTTGTAGCTTAGTTTATTATAAAACACAAAATAATATACACATATGTATTATATATAGAGATAGGCGTCTAACTAAATTTTTTGGTAATTTTAAGAGGATTTATTTGGATTAATGATTTACCATTTTAAGATTACAATATTTATATATATGTTATATACAAGTATACTCGTACTTATTCATAATAAAAAGGAACAGAAAACATAATGGTTAGTATTATTTATGAATTTTATTTAGTCTTTTTTTAATAGGAAAAAAAAACTTTCCTAGAAAAATCATTTTTTTAAAAAGAATTCTTTTTTAAACAAATCGTAAAAAAATATAGTAAAATACTAATTATAATATAAAAATTTTCAATTAAAATCAATAAAATTTTCAATTTTCTTAAAGAAAATACTAAATTTTAATTTTAATATTTTTATTATCTAAAGAAAAATAAAAAGGAACCCACATAATAAGTGTCTCCATTAATCAGTGTTGAAATTTTCTCACCATTAGCGAAGACACAACTAGCATATTACGTTTATGAAAATCAAAACGAAAATATCAACTGTCCTATAATCTGTGGCACAAACCAAAATAAATTTAATGCTTTTACCAGGTTTTTCGTAAAAATAAAACTGTTTTCTCTAAAAAAAATGTTACAATTTTATTAGTTAGCAATGAAATTTTTTAACAAATTTATTTAAAATAAATTATTAGGCAAAACTTTTCAAAAAAAAAATAAAATTCTTCAAAATAATAAGAATTTCAAAAATAAAGAAAATATTATCGAAACATTGTTTATTCTATTAGTTCAATTATCAATAAGCAAAGAAGAAATATTGGGTTGTCCGGAAAGTAATTTCGTTGTTTTCCAACAGAGGATTTAATTGTATTTTTTCACAACCAACTTCACACTTAAACCGTATAATCATATGTATTTTGATAGCTGACATAGCAAGGCTTGCTTGTGAAAAAATTCGATTGATTCTGCATAGCAGTTTTTGGTTGATACACTTTTAAATATTGAACGTGAAAAACAACATTTTCGACATATTTTACTTTTTTTACTATAGAAAAGATAAAAATGCTGTTCAAGCAAAAAAAAAATTATCTGATATGTATGGAGAAGATGGTGATAAGTGAGCGCCAGCGCCAAAACTGTTTTGCAAAATTTCGATGCCACAATTTTGATCTCGAAGATGAACCACGTTCTGGACGGCCAGTTGAAGCTGATGAAGACGCAATAAAGCCATTAATTGATGCAAATCAGCGAATAACAACTCGTTAGATCGCTGAGAGATTAAATTTATCAAATTAGACCGTTCATGATCATTTGATCATCGGCTAGGTTTTATCTTGAAGCTCGACATATAGGTTCCTCAACTTCTTACGGAAAAAAATTTGTGCCATCGCATTGATGTTTGTGATTTGCTTCTCAAACGCCAAGAAAATTATCATTTTTGAAGCGTATCATCACTGGAGACGAGAAATGGATTGTCTAAAATAATGTTAAGCACAAAAGATCCTGGAGTAGAAAAGATGAATCCGCTCAAAGCACTTAGAAAGCTTATATTCATCAAAAAAAGGTTATGCTATATGTTTGGTGGAATTTCAAAGGAATCGTTTATTTTGAGCTTCTACCGAGCAACACAACGATCAATTCTGAAGTGTACTATCATCAGTTGGATAAATTGAATGATTCACTTAAAGAAAAAATTCCAGAATTGGTCAATAGGAAAGGTATAGTGTTCCAACAGGATAGTGCGAAACCACATACAACTGTGACCAGTCGGCAAAAGCTTTTAGGGCTTAGATGGGATATACAACTATGCCCACCATACTCTCCAGATCTAGCATCTTCTAATTATCATTTGTTCCGGTCTCTTCAAAAAATTTTTAGACTGTAAAATATTTAATTCAAATTTGAAGATCAAAAATAATTTGGATCAGTTTTTTGCCAACAAAGTTTTTGCTATAAAATAAAATTTTTTATGAGCATGTAATCATTCTACTGCCAGAAAGAGGGCAAAGGGTATTGGATCAGACTGAAAAATATTTAATGAAATAAAATATTAATTTACTATAAGAAAATCGTCTTTAATTTTTATAAATAAAAAAAACGAAATTACTTCCCGGACAACCTAATAATAGAAGATTCAGAAATTTAATTTGAAGAAAACCTTTAAAAGACAAATTAATTTTACAATGATATTAATGAAAATTTCTATTTCATATAAAATACTTTGTGATGTTTTCTTTTTTTTTAAGATTAACTTATTAAATACTTACCATTTTAAAGTTAAAAAGAAGAGCAATATGATAAAATTTAAATAATAACAGTTAAATTTACCCTCCAACGCATTCTAAGAAATTTTTTTTAAAAAAAAGTCCTTTTTTGCGATTGAATTTGTCTAATCAAAATATTGATTTTTCTTATAGAATTATATACTGGATATACTCGCCTAATTGATTTACTGGTTTAACGATTTTTTATCAATTTTTTTTAGTCATCAGAATTGATTCGTACCTCTCTGTATTAGGACTATTTTTTTTTCTCTAGAACTCGTATAAGTATACTCTAGTTGAAAGCACAGAAATTTTTCCAAGAAAAATTTCTTATGTTAATCAATTTGCTAAGAAAAATTGTTTACTACAAAATTCTCTGTAGCACGCACAAAATAAAGCTTCTTAGAAGTTGTTTTCTCAATTTTCTTAAACCATTTTCTACTCTTTGTCAAAAGTGCTTTGTTCTCATGGTATTTCTGACAAAGTTTTCCTAAGCACCTTAAGAAGAAAATATTACATTTGCAAAATTAAATTTTTAATATACAATAGTATAGATAATCTCATTTGTAGACTCAGCAAATATTTTTTCAACAATTTAATCAATCAGAAAAAATTTAAAAATTGTTTCCTCATTTTTTTTTACAACTTAAGGTAGATAGGTATATGGTTAAAGAGTTTTTAGCTAAAAATTACTCGTAAAATATTTCTGTACGAACATCTAAAACAATACTCGTAAACATCGTGAATTTTATATTGTAAAATAAGCTGATCAATGTTTCGCATTATTATCACTGTTGTTTTATTATTATTTTTACAATTTGCTTAAGCACATGCTTTTATATACAAATATTGATATTTATAACTTTATTTAATTATGTTTCCTATCCCCTTAAAAAAAAACCAAACCAATACGCTTGTGTGTGAAGAAAACAGAAAATTTATCGAAATAATTAATAACAGATTTTGATAGTTACCAGCGGCTCTATGGTGGACGGCGATACTATCCCATCCGAAGATCGAAATGTTCAACGAAGCGTTTTGAGTAAGTAATAATTATTTTCATTAAAAATTTTAGTAATACTTATTATAAAAAAAAACCAACGCTACTAAATTGATGAATGAGTTGTGTTTTTACGAAAGAAATAATACAATCAAAAACGAATAATCATTATATTTTTCTATATACGTTAAATTTTCTGTTGCAATTGTACTTACACTTACTCATCAATTTCTTAGCTAATGTTTTGGTAACTATTTATTTGTAATGTTTTTATTACAAATGGAAGAATGGTAGAAGTTCAAAGATCAAGGAATATGAAACTCATAAATGTACTCAATTTGAGTTAGTTAAGTATTCATCGTCATTTATTATCAATGGCTTCATTACGTTGATTTCTTAATTAAATGAATTGATGGATTATCAACAACTTCTTTTCGATAGTTTATTAATTTTTCTTCTTTTTAAAAAATTCAAATTTTTTAAACAAATATTTTCATAATAAGACTTTTTTTGGCCATCTGATATTTTAGCAAAAAAATTGACTAATCTATTTTGTTCATATTAATTTATTTTGTTGAAATATTTAAATTTATATAACTCAGATTTTAAAAATTCAATATATTTTGTATTTTTTCGAATACACATGAACATTATTGATATAAAAATATATTTTTTAAACTTAAGGGATCTATATTTTCTGAGTAAATAATTTTCCGTTTAGCCTCAATAATACGTTATATTGTAGGTAATTTTCCTTCAAAAATTTTAATAATCAATGTTATCCTTTCAAAATAGTTTACTTGGGTAACTATACGAGGTCTGTTCAAAAAGTATTGCGAATTTTGAATTTCCGCGGGTTACGTACATATGTATATTAGATTTTCGATTTTTTTTGTGGCGTTATGTTGGTACTCATATCTCTCACTTATGCTGACAAGTTCGGCCATTTTGAATGTTCAGTTAATTTTTGACAGCTGCTTTGCTTGCACGTGTTTTGGCTCGTCTTCGATTTTTTCCCATTCCAAAAAATAAATCAAAGAATCTGTATCAAATTTTATGTGAAAAACAAAATTTATTGCGCGGGCGCTTTCCGAATGTTGACTGTGGCATATGGTGAAGCTACCTTGGACCGAAGCAGCGTTTATCGGTGGTACAAAATGTTCTAAGAGGGCCAAGAAGATGTGAACGACGAAAAGCGTGCCGGACGCCCGAGCACGTCAACAACAGACGAAAACATTGATGAAGTGAAGAAAATAATATTGGCCAATCGTCGAATCATCGTTAGAGAAGTTACTGAGGACTTAAACATATCGATTGGCTCGTGCCATCAAAAAAGAAGTTTTCTTCGATTGCAGGGGCGTGGTGCATCATGAGTTCTTGTCACAGGGTAGAACTGTCAATAAGGAGTATTACTTGCAAGTTATTCCCAAGTTGCGCCAAGCAATCCGCTAGAAACGCCCGGATATTTGGAAGAATAAAAATTGGCTTTTGAACCATGATAACGCCCCTGCTCACGAATTGTTGCTTGTGTGCGAATTTTTGGCCAAAAACAACATACTAATAATGCCGCAGCCACCGTATTCCCCAGATATGACTTTTTTTTATTCCCGAAACTGAAGAGCCCCATAAAAGGACGACGCTACGCTACGATTGAGGAGATAAATACGGCATCAAAGGAGGAGCTGAACAAGATCACAAAAAATGATTTTTTGAAGTGCTTCGAGGATTGGAGAAAACGTTGGCACAAGTGTATACGAAGATCATTCAACAAGTACTTAGCCTCACCGCCCCATGAAACTGCTGTCACAAAAGAAATTTACCGTCGTGCAGTACCTTCTTTTTGTAGCCTACTTTCAAAGTTTTAGTCGAATGCCTTCATTAGTTTTGTTTTGAGAGCCTTTGAAAGCGAGCGTGTCGGTCGGTTGCACAAAAATGGAAAAAGAACAATAACGTTCGGTGATTAGATTCTTGTTTTTGGAAGGGAAAACGCGCAGCGAAATCAAAGATCGCTTGAATGCTGTGTATGGTGACTCTTCTCCTTCGATGGCGACCATCAAGAATTGGTTCAACGAGTTTGTTCGTGGCCGCACGTCGGTTTTTGATGAGCCACGCCCAGGTGCCCCGAAAACGGCTGCTACGGAGGAAAACATTAAAAAAGTCCTCGATCTCGTGTTGGCAGACCGTCGATTGAAGGTTCACGAGATAGCTCAGACTGTGGGCATCGCAGTAGGAACGGTGCATCATATTCTACACGAAGAACTAGGCATGAGAAAGCTGTCGGCGCGATGGGTGCCGCGTTTGCTCACACCGGAAAACAAGCGCAACCGTGAAACCACATCGGCGACGTGTTTGGCGCTGTTTCAGCGCAATCCAGCGGAGTTCTTGCAACGTTTCGTGACCGTCGACGAAACATGGATTCACTGGTACACACCAGAGACCAAGGAACAGTCGAAACCGTGGACTTCACCCGGCAAACGTGCTACGAAGAAGGCGAAGACTGTTCGATCGGCCGGAAAGGTGATGGCCACCGTTTTCTGGGATTCACAAGGTGTGATCCACATCGATTACCTCGAGAAGGGTAAAACAATCACGGGGCGCTACTATGCTGACTAATTGGGCCGATTTAACGTCGAATTGAAGAAAAAGCGGCCCCGCTATGCGAAGAACCTCCGCCGTCGCCATGGCCAAATAGGTCGAATTGCGCTATGACTTGCTGCCCCATCCACCGTACTCTCCAGATTTGGCCCCCTGTAACTACTTTTTGTTTCCAAACCTGAAAAAATCACTCGCCGGGAATAGATTTGGGTCGAATGAGGAGGTCATCGTCGCCATGGAGGCCTATTTTGCTTCACTCGAGAAAATGTATTTTTTGGACGGAATAAAAAAGTTAGTGTATCGAGCTTGAAGAAGATTATGTGGAAAAATAAATTGCCACCTTTCAAAATTTTCGTTTTTCTTTTGTAGGCTAAGTACTTGTTGAATGACCCTTGTAATATCTGGTGGGGATTACTTTGAAGAGGGCAAAATAGATATTCATGAATGTATAAATAATTTTTGAAAAAACACAAAATTCGCGATACTTTTTGAACAGACCTCGTACGTCAGTGGAGGCGTTATTTCTCGTACGTCAGTGGAGCAATTGCTTTTAGCTTCAGCAAGAGGCATTGTCATGATCGAGCATCAGTGGAGGCGTTATTAGACCTCGTACGTCAGTGGAGCAATTGCTTTTAGCTTCAGCAAGAGGCATTGTCATGATCGAGCATCTAACTGCCTACAATGTTCCTGTTTTCCTAAAGGTTTCAAGGGCATCTTCACTGACTTCTCATCAGCTTCAATGTTAATCGACAGGAAACCTCACGTGTTCCACATTTTTATCAGTTTTCAATGTAGAAGGTCTTGCTACTTGTTGAAATTTTGTCTTCCGCTGCTTTTTGGACTTTAAAAATGGTTTTTGTAGTTTTTATAAGAAATTCAAACTGCATAGGATCGCTTAGTTACCAGACAAGGTGCTGCACCTCTTGGAAGGCCTATTGTATAAACTATGTTGAGAAAAAAATCCTCAGTGTTGCCAGATCGCTCTCATTGCATTTATGTCACACCTTCTTTCTGACCCTAAGCAATATTTGGTAACTATATCAACTTTCTGTAATTTTGTTTAATCTCTATATTTTTTTTTGCTGTCTGTACTATACATTCTTAATACTATTAAATACTATTCTAGTATATCAACAATTAAATAATTACTTCGTAAGTACATCCTCATTCTGATACTCAGCAATTTATGAACTATTTTATGAACTAAATATCATATAAGGATTTGCGTATTTTCTTATCGCCACTATCTATTTTCATAAATACCAGAACATAATTATTATCATTCATTCATTTTAAACTAATAATAAAAAATAATACATAGTCTTTAGAATAGAATAATTTCTTAAGTGTATCTAAGAAATTTGCAATTCTCAAAATATTATATATCACTTAAAACAGGGTTTATTTTGACCGCCTCGTAAAGAAGGATTAATGAATTAATGCTTCAGAAAATTAAAATTGTATAAAACACATTTAAATTTCAAGTTTTGATTATTTATATTATTTAATCACTTCAACCTTGCATGGAATATAAAAGCATACAAATTGCCGCTACAAAACGTTCTTTTTAGACCTAAAATGCACACCAATTCATTTTCAACTGGTTTTTGATCCTCCAAAGATGTTCTCTTTTTATAATAATAAAATGATAATAGCGTTTGAAGTTTATAAATTCTAAAATGAGTAGACAGCAATAAGTTACAAGAATCCTTTTTTCTAAAACAGCAGAAAATGAGATTAGTTACAATAAAAACTAAATATTTTTTAAAGAATATTTGCAAGCAAACTAAAATAAATAATTATCCAATAAGTTATTTTTTAAAAAAATTTCAATTAAATATAATTTAAAATGATGATTTTAACCCATTAATTCTCCTTCCTTCTATAGACCTATCAGCCTCTTACCAATTCTTGGTAAGATATTTGAAAAACTCATATTAAAATGACTCTACCCAGTCCTAATTAATGAAAAAATTATTCCTCATTACCTTCGGATCTGAACACTCCACTATCCAGCAAAGCCATTGCATTGTTGATTATATTGCATCCTCTCTTGAGAGGAAAGAGTATTGCCCAGAAGTATTTTTAGATATTTTCCAAGCTTTCGATCGTGTGTGGTATCCTGAACTCCTCTGGAAGCTCAAAAGCTTTGTTACTGCAACATACTACCTTATCATAAATTGATATCTCTCCCAACGACATTTTTAAGTTGCAATTAACTCAGAATCCTCGGAAATATATCCTATTCTAGCCGGAGTCCCACAAGGCAGTATCCTTGGTCTCATCTTATATACGAGGGTCGTTCAATAACCCCTTAGAAAAAGATGGAAAAAAACTGTTTTTTAAAAAAAAAAATTTTATTTTTCAACACATTCTCCCTTGAGCTCTATACACTTTTCCAACCGTTTTTCCAAAATTTTTATCCCGTCCAAAAAATAGGATTTCGGAAGTTCTGCAAAATACTCATCCGTTTGAGCAATGACGTTCTCGTTGGAAGTGAACCGTCGTCCGCCAACGCATTTCTTCAGATTGGGGAAAAGAAAATAGTCACTCGGGGCCAAATCTGGTGAATAAGCGGGATGCTGCAACAATTCCATTCTCAATTCCACAATTTTGGCCATGGAAACAGCGCAGGTGTGCACACGCGTATTGTCCTGATGCAAGAGAATTTTTTTCTTCTACAGATGTTATTGTTTTTTCTTTTTCCAAGTAGTCGATAAAAATGATGCCCTGTGAATCCCAAAAGACCGTGGCCATCACCTTGCCGGCCGATGGCACAGTTTTTGCCTTCTTCTGATCCCGTTCACCCTTGAAAATCCACTGTGATGACTGTCTCTTCGTTTCTGGAGTGTAGTAATGTATCCAGGTTTCGTCCACAGTAACATATCGACGAAGGAATTCGGCAGGATTGCGATGAAAGAGTGCCAACATAGCCTCAGAGTCCACTGCAGGATTGCGCTTATACTCCTCTGAGAGCAAACGCGGCACCCATCTTGCCGAAATTTTTTTCACAGACAATTTTTCATGCAAAATTGAAGCGACTGTACCTTGTGATATGCCCGTGGCCTCAACTAATTCGCGCACTTTAATTCGCCGATCGTTCAAAATCAGATCGTGGATTTTGTCGATGATTTCAGAAGTAGACACCTCAACTGGGCGTCCTGAACGATGTTCATCTTTTATGGATGAACGGCCACGTTTAAATACATTCACCCAATTGTAAACTGTCGCAAACACAGATGCCATGAACTGCATCCAACTCGGCTTTGATTTCTTTCAGGCTTAAGCCTTTCAAATGGAGATGTTTGATGGCAGCCGTAAACTCGCTTTTTTCCATTGTTATGCACAAATAAATGTCGTTAACTTTAATCGACGATAGAAATTGACCTACGCTATGCATCGAGCTGAACGACACTCGTAATATTTACACGCATGACATCCCAGCTGATCCTAATACTATCATTGCTACTTACGGAAATGATACGGCCATACTTGCTACCCATTCAAATCCTGACATAGCTTCCAACAATTTACAATTCCATATACACAACCTTCAATTCTGGTTTAAGAGATGGAGAACAGAAGAGTGCTCACATTCTTTCACACTTTGTCAAGGAAAACCTACCCCTTTATACCTTAATGGCAGCATAATTCCACAATATGATAAAGTTCATTAATTGGGACTTTACCTGGACAAGAGACTAACATGGAACCCACATACTCGACTAAAAATAGTTGAAGCTAACAGACGTTACCTACAACTTCTTAGACAACTTGACAAACGCTCGAAACTAACAATCTACAATACAATTATAAAACCTATTTGGACATATGGAATTGAACTTTGGGGCTCAATGAAACGTTCCGATTCCTATCGCCTTCAGGCCTAACAATCCAAGATCCTCCGTAAAATTGTTGATGCCCCCTTTTATGTTCGTAACAACGTAATACATCGTGACCTAAATGTTCCCTTTGTTGAGGATCTGTGCATTTCCCGCTATCAAAAATTTCACTCCCGTTTATCCTATCATCATAATCAACTTGTAAGAGAATTGTCCTGTACTGAACACTCATCGGAGACTTAAGAGATAATGGCTTAGAGATTTTCTAGAGGAATCTAACTTCTGTTAGTTGGAAAAACGCCGATGTGTGTTTACTCCCCCTTCATAATACACAAGATTGTTAATTAAAATTTTATGTAAATCTGCTTGTTACAATAAAATTGTAGTTGCAGATAAAAAAAAATTATGATTTTAATAAAAAGTTTGCTTTATTAAATCGTTCAGATATTGCTACTATGTATAAAATATAATAATTTTAAATGATTGACTCGAAATTTCTTGCAGGACTCGATCCTTCCGACGTAATTTTTGATAATATTTTCGCACATGTCGGGTTGTAATTCGGCCAATACATGATGGATGTTTAAAAAAACTGAATTTCAAATGGTTTTGAAGTTTCATAAAAAATAGTTTCTTTAATCACAGGATCTTGGTAGTCAATTGCCTACCACCAAAACGGAAATTTACGCATTCTGAAAACTTTTTGCACAACGAAGCTAAAAGTTGTCGTATTTTGTGGCTCAAAATTAACTCTAATAGTCTCTCAAAATTAACTCTAACACCAAACATTCCATTTTCACGAATACAATTGGTTCTCTACTGTACCTTGTGAGTTTTCAGAACCCCATGTATGGAAATTTTGATTTTAACATATTATCCGAGTAAAAAAGGAGTCTCATCGCTAAATAAAATTACTTCACCAAAAATTGAAATTATTTCTAAAAATCACATTTTATAGAAATTCTCAGAAAAATATCCTTTTTAACTAATGATTGGTATAGAAAAAAATTAATAATCAAAATTCTAAGAGCATCAATTATGAAAGTTTTAATTAATTTCTAAAATTACTTATATTAAAAATAAAATACAATTTTTAATATTAAACGCCTTTCATTTTATAAAGTCAACATTTTTCATAATTTTCTATTCAGTCCGTCTATAATATTTATGATTGCAACAATAAAAAGGATTACAATTTTTCATGTAACACTTACTGTTAAGTAGAAAATTTGATATAACAAAACTTTAATTTTTTATGACGTACACAATAGAACAATAAAGTTTCAAGTTAAATGATGCCATAGTAAAAGGAATACGTACTGTCGGGGTTGTCTATGATATTTTTAGAGCATATTTGAAATATTTTCTATTTCGAGAACTTTTCTTTGTAATTACCTTCAGTCATTTATTCAATTATAAGAAAGGGGGCTGAACAGTAAATGGTCATAAGTCTGAATAGTATCTGTATAAGAATAGATACTTAAATCAAGATGAAAAATTATGAAAAACGAATGGAATTTGTCTCATACATCTCTGAATAGTTCCATTATGAAGAAAAAGGAATTTCAGTAAAGTTGGTGGAGGGAAGGTAAAATTCCTAATGTATAGTATATTTTTTTCGTTTTCTGTCTAATCCTTATCGACAACTCTTTGTGTACATTTATGCTTACAAAAAATTCATAAATTTTATAGAATTTCTAGTCAACTACAAAAAGATGTAAAAAAAATCCATGTAAAAAAAACCACCTTCGAATACTTGTTTTGTACGTAAACACTCTACATTGTCCCAAACGAACACTTCCATTGAAGTTTTCTCATAAATTTTTGAATTATGTTCAGGATCTTATAGAAAATAGTCTCGTCTGTTGAATTTCTTTAAGAAAAATTCTCAACCAAACTCTTCCTTCTTCTATTAAACGCATTAAATTATTTCCAAGATTAACAAAAAATCACACGCTACATTAGCTATGATAGCGATTCATGTTGAAGCATTTTCAAAATCGAGGACCACATTACCGCCGACCATAAACAAATTTAGTGAAGCTGCTGATGGTGATCCTTTGGAATAAAGGGAAAAAAACCGTTTAGCATTTTCTATATTTGCCTTTTGTTAAATATGCGATAAAATCTCAGCTCTGCCAATCAATAGCATTAGCCTTACTAATATTTCGATCGATTTTGTTAGGTTTTATGCAAAAGCAGAAAAAGCTCCTCGCAAAATGTTTTTATGGCTACAGAACAGGCCCGATTATAGCTCATATTCTCTTTTTACATTTGCCTTCACTTGGAATGATTTTTTATGACTCTCTTCTTTTGGGATTCCATTCGCTATCCGATAATACAGGATAATAGCTTGAAAATTTTACCTTATTTTTTTTCAGATGATGCTAATTCATCTTTGCTTACATTTGTAGCTATCCATAAATTTTCTTATTAATTGTTTATTAAGAAGTATTTTGTTACGGCAAATGTTCTTCGTTTTCGAATAACTTCAAACTATTTACAAACAATTAATCATAGCCAGGCGCTCTTTCTTCCTCAAACCTTAATTAAAATCGCTAAATTGTATGCGAATAAAGTGTACTTGAATATAAATTTCTTATTAATTAGTTTTTGAAAGGATAATCTTTTACAGCTTTTAACAATTTAATTAGGTTTATTTACTTCGTAATTATTTGAAAATTTGATATCGGAGAGTAATGAATGAATGGTTCCTTCGGTAGCTATAAATTGTTCCCCTTACGGATTGTGGTTGTAAATTGAGTTTTTTTTTCTATAAATTTTCCTGTAATTTTATTTATTAACGATTTTCCGATAACATTTTATTATTTATTTGCCAACAATATAATTTTTGATTTTATATTTAAAAAAATGTTCATTTAAATAATATTTTTTTAATGACATTTTTAGTAACAATTGTATTAAAAATTAATTCTTAGATCCATGATAATTCAGCTCAGTTGTGCAAAAACTCTTTCCAACAACCAAAAATAAAATGTTTTTTTTGCAACAATTTTATTTAATTTTTATATGTTATTCTGTTGAAATTGATTTCTTTCGATAGCTATAAATTGATGGAGACATTGTTTCCACTTTTCACAGTAGTTCTAGAAGGCTGTAAATGGAATCGTTTTCAGCTTAGCGATTACACTTCTTTGGATATTGTTCACAGTACCAAGATATCATCCTTGTAGATAGTTTTTGAACTTGTGGATCGAAACAAAAATCTCGTTGATGTCAGAGGAGCTTTCAAAAGTCTGGAATGTTTAATATTTCTGATCCTTTCAATGACTTAACTCATAACACATCACTTCCAATGTTAATCAATGATTTGACCTTATAAGAGCACTCAGCCATTCTACATTTTTATCAGTTTTCAATGTTGACAGCTTCCCCTCCTCCGCTGCTTCTCGATCCACCAAACATTTTTTATTCCACGAAAAACTTATGCTCCTGATTAGGACTGTTGCCCTTAGGTTCGTAGCAATTTTTCGAAAGTCCAAATAATGCTATACCTATTTTCATATTATACTACAAAAATATAACTTTACTTATTACCCTGTCAATGATAACGTAGCTACCTCACGAGGGCTTCGAAGCACTGCCACCGATCTCTGAATAAATGTGCCAATCAGTGCAATGTTAAGCTATACTTGGTTCCCAGATATAGTGACATTCCAGGAAATTGTAAAGCAGATGAGCTAGTCAGAAATGGTACCAGGTTTGATTCCCCCACTGTTATAGAGGAGGCATACATGGCTATGAAGATGGCTTCACACCTCATTACGCTGAGTTCAATAAAGATGGCGAACGAGCGGTATAGAGCAATCTTGACTCGTGTCATATCTCTAGAATGATCTGGCCTAAGCTAGATCAGACGACAACTGAAAGCCTACTGAGGACAGGTAGGGCTCAAATTAGCATGGAGTATCATTATAGGTTTTTGCATATTAGTGATATACGCTGGACGACTAGCTATCCCCGCAAATTACTAATGTTACAGCTGTAAAGACGAAGAGGAAAAGAAGACAATTTCTCACCTTATCTGTTTATGTGCAAGCCTTTCTATCCCGCAAAAGGAGAACTCTGAGGGACTTTTTCTTGGAAAATTTGACCGATATTTCGTGCATGGATATTACAAAAATCGAACACTGCACTTTCTTCCAATTGCTTCACAGAGTGACATTAGCTTTGATGCCATTCTATATATAGCCACTCTACTTTATGAGTTTGAAAATTGTACTCTACGTCTAAGTAATCTTAGTCTCATTACTTTTCTAAGTACCACATTGAACTAGCTTCATTTGAGCTTAAGATTAGCTGCATACTGATATCAACTTTCCATTATCACTAAAGCAGAGAAATTAAATTAATTATTTTTATTATATTTTTTTATACTTATTGTTTTTAACTAGACTTTTACTACATAACACATATCGATTCCTTGATGTATGTGCACTTGCTGAGAATTAGCCGAGGACATTATGAAATCTAAAATATTTCTGAGAATAAATACCATTTAATATTGTTTAATAAACAAAAAGTACTGTTCTGTATAGAATCCTTAACCGATAATACAATAATATTTTTCATGTATTAAACTAAAATCTTCATTATTGAAAATTTCAGAGAGAGACTTTCAAATCGAAATAAAATTGTTTCACAACTTTTCATATTACAAATAGTCTAATTTATAAATATTGCAGCTATAATAATTCAAACAAAAAGAAGAAAAATTCTATCAATTCCAATATTTGGACCAAATTGAATAATATTAAATTCGATGGCATTTTATTTTTGGTAATTTTTTTTTCCTTCTCCCTAAGAATAAATCAGGAAATATTTTAAATATAAATGAAATATATTCAATAACAAGAAATCCATATAAAAATAATCCATTTTATCCATAGAATAGTATTATTTCTAGAATGTTGTGAATAGTATGTAGCGAACAAGATAAACTTACTTTGTACGTGTACGTATAAACATAAAAGTTCGCGCAACAATAACTGTTGCTGTATGCGTTTACAATGTGATACTAGGTCAACTTTTGAGGACTTTTGTGAGTAATTCTTATTCAAGGGGTTTCCCCATCTAGTCTTGTGTATAGTCACCGTCTGAATCCTTCTTCTTTCGGTATAGTATAATCTCATCGACTTCTCTTTAAAATCATCTCCTCTAATCCCTATTTATTTGCTATTCTCACATTCTCATTTGGTTCCTGTCACTCGGGTTCTTTCGCCCTTATATATTCATTTTACTCAGCCTACACTAAAATCAGACATTAATCAATAATAAGAACATGGTTAGGCTTTCTATTGAAATCCTTCGGTAAATATGCTAGGCATTTTCAGCAAAAACCGATTGAAATTATTTGCACGTATTTCGATGTAATCAAAACGATTGTATTCATTCGTCTTATACGAGTATTCGACAATCCGAAGAAAATAACATTTCGTCTTTTCGAATGGCTATGAAATTCACCAATAATCCACCATCTTTTTATTCTCCTTTTGCCTTACATTTAAATATTTTCCAATCGTACAACTTAGTATTTTCGTCTTCCTGATTTTTATGAATCCCTTAAAATTTTCCCATCAATATTTCGTTACTGGTTCAAATCGATCGTGTTCCAATATAATATTGACTAAAATATAAGAAATAAAAAAGAAAAAAACAAATCGTAAAAAGAGAATACAATGAAAAAAGGACGAGTAGTATCTTCTTCTTCTTTTGCTTCCTTTCCGATTTATATTAAAACGTACATAAAACGATAAAATAATAAAATATTTCGATTAATCAAATTTATCAATTTTTCTAATAAAATTTATTACATTGTTGATATTGCTTGCTGTATTTTCTATTCCGCTGGTTTTTTTTTTCTTCTTCTAAATGCATACTTTGTAGAGACTAATTTATCGAAAGGGCTGAGAAAATAATTACCAACAAAAAAAGGAGTAACCCTACTCCATCCCTTTTATTCGAATAGCGATTAGTTTCAATCTTACAATATGATCCATTCATTAATATTTAAGACTTTTACTCAAACAAATTTCAAATTAACTCCTAAAATCTTAACGAATTTTGCAAAATTTTATTCATTCACTAATTGAAAAATGAATTCCAATTACTTACTGACATACATTTTAATCAAATAAAAAATAAAGTATTTACATAAAAATATCCTCTTTTTTTCTAATTTTGATACATTATTCCCATAATAAATATTGTATAATATTGGCAAAAAATATGGACAGAATTTAATAAGCTTTCTTTAAAAATTATTACAAAGTTTACACTTTTGATATTTTTCGTATTTGCATTTCGTTACGCACAATTTGCTTATAGTATAATTGTACTATGTGCACACTCTCCTTTCCGTTCAGTTATACACATTTACAAAAATGATGTCCAAAATATAGGAAGATGATTCCATTACTGGAAAAATTTATTGCTTTGCTCCTGAAAATAATATGGTGGATAAATTCAGGGTCACATACACAAACACATTCCATTCAGAATAACGTGCACTTTTACATGAAATCGATATACGACCAAACTGTTATAAACATGAAAATTATATGAATTTATTGATTAATTTTTTTATATTAAAAAAATGTTTTCATTCTTATTTATGATGCTAATTAATCACGAATTTTATTGCGTCAACCAAAAATGTCGGGTATAGTACGAAAAATCTATCAAAGGACTTGCTAGTTATTATGCTTCACTGCTAAGATATCTTAGTTTTTCTATATTTAAAATAAGTGTACAATAATAAAAAATTTTAAAATGTTAGAAAAATACTTAGTTTAGTCTTAAAAAAATTTCATTTTATAACAAAGAAACTTTTTTCTGTTTGTGTTTTGTATAGATTTTAAATTTCACATGAAGACATACAAACAGAACTTATTCTATAAAAATGACTATTAGTCTTCATACAAAGGTAATCAGGTCTTCCGCAGTTGCTAATTTCATAAATTCTATCCTTTAAACTTTCTCATTTTTAGAAGATTCCGAAATAAATTGTACGAAGGATATTTAACTCTATCCTCCAAACAACATATTTCCTAATCCTCTAAATATTTGCAATTATGGTATTAAAATGATCGCTAAGCCTAATTAACCAATAAACTACCCCAGCTTCTATAGACCAATAAGTATCCTTCTAATCCTGGCAAAAATCAAAAAAAGTAATCCTCTTTCGTCTGCATCGCCTACTCGAACCCTCAAGCTAAAGACTGGACCATTCAAAAAGTGCTCGAATTTTTCGAACAAAAAGTTCAGCTCAAATTTGTCTGATTGGATGAACTTTTTAACACCGATTACACCATTCAATCAATCGACAAATTATTATCGCAACTCAAGCTTTTTTATTCGAGTCTTCGATTGCGAATTAAAAAAATCTCGATCACGGGTTCAAATATAAAATAATTTTCGAGCAGTGATTGCACGTAAATTCGATCAAAGTTCATTCATTTGCGTTACTATTTTTTTCTTTATCCATTTGACATTTGACATTTATTTCGAATTTCACCATTTTAAACTTAGTGATTTTTGCATTTTGCAGTAAAATACATTTGGCGATCAAAGAAAAGGTAAAAAAAATACTTCAACAAAATAAAAGAAAATAATAAATATATTAAAAAATGGGAAAAAGGATAGTGACTGATTTATGGCGAGGGGGGGGGGGGGAGGTTCGGTTAGCGCGGTAAGGACGGTGCTTACTATAAGTTGTTGCCGGAACATCGTGGTGACACTTACTTTGAGCAGAAATCGTATAGCAATTTTCACCTTTTTGACAAGTTCTTTTCTGGAATTGGTCTCGCTGTTGATCGCCAAACAAGATACGCCAATTTAATGAAATTATCGTGCGGCTAAATGCCAGTGACCTTATAGCGTTCAGCTTTTTTTTTCTGCTCGAAGTGATTTCAGAAGATGTCTTCGTAAACACTATTGCCAACGTTTGCTGCTCAATATTTTCGACAGGTAATTCCACATCACTGCCATCATCGAACAACACTTTTTCAAACAGTTTTTTTATACAAATACCCGGTAAATCTAAACACACAAAAAAAAATTTTTAAAGGCACAAACATTCTTTATACAAATCACACTGCGAAATGTCAAAATTGCATTATGTCTATTGTCGAACACAGCTCGAGTGAACCGTTTCATTCCAGTTGTACACGTATGTGCGAGCTGATCGCCTATAATGATCGAGCATCTCGAGCATGCTCGATCGAGGAGACAATGTTCGTCCTATGTGTTCGAGCATTCATTACTCTGCTTGAACCAAAAATATGGACGTTTTTTTCTAAAATTCGAGCATGTCTTGACTTCATATTTTATTTCCAACAATATTTCGGTTTCCACTACCTAGCAGTGTAATTGAGTTATCGATTTCATTCCATCCTCCTAAGAAAGTAGCGAGTATTCTTTCGGTAAGTATAGTATCAGTACTTACTGTTGAAATTCAAGAAGATCCTTTCTTCCACATGTCACTTAATACTTATATCCTTTCTTATAAACCGATATTTCCAAAGAAATCAATCTAAGGAACTCTTAAATATATCTTCAATATTTGTTGGTGTTGCACAGGGAAGTTAACTAGGTCCCATTCTCTACAACATTTATACATCCGATATTCCAATCTATCCTAAATTAAAACCCTCCAGAACATTTTTATCATGTGGGAAATAAAAGTTGACGAACGCAAAATACAGTAGGTCTTGCCATATACCGAGTACTTAATTTGGAATCCACACAGAAGCCTAACAAAGCTGGAACTAAACAGACTACTTCGTATTCTAGGAAAACGTAATGAACTCACAATAGACGACAAAGCATTTTTATAAAATTCCCTACTGAAACCAATTTGGACTTACAGATTAAAACTCTGAGACTTAACTAAGTCAATATCTGTCGAATCGAAATCCTACATTCAACAATCATTCGTAAAATTATTTATGCGCCATTTTGTGTACGCAATGTTCATGATGTGACTATGTCACGTTCTAAAAATATTTCTTTTCCCTATAAATATCTATCGACAATTTAAATTTTAAGTCATAAAGTATTTTTGAGTAGCCGAGAAGCAGTGAAAGACGTACCGCGCTACGGAGGACTTCTATATCGAAAACTGATTAAAATGTTGAAGGGCTTTTAATATACGAGGTCCGTTCAAAAAGTATCGCAAATTTTGTGTTTTTTAAAAAAAACATTTTTTTTTTTTCAAAAATTATCGTATTCATGAATATCTATTTTGTCCTCTTCAAAGTAATCCCCACCAGATATTATACACTTGTGCCAACGTTTTTCCCAATCCTCGAAGCACTTCAAAAAATCATTTTTTGTGATCTTGTTCAGCTCCTCCTTCGATGCCGTCTTTATCTCCTCAATCGTAGCATTGCGTCGTCCTTCCATGGGGCTTTTCAGTTTCGGGAACAAGAAAAAGTCACAGGGGCTAGATCTGGGGAATACGATGGCTGCGGCATTATTACTGTGTTGTTTTTGGCCAAAAATTCGCACACAAGCAACGATGCGAGAGCAGGGGCGTTATCATGGTGCAGAAGCCAATTTTTGTTCTTACCACAAATCCGGGCGTTTCTGGCGAATTGCTTCACGCAACTTGCGCATAACTTACAGATAATATTCCTTATTGACAGTTCTACCCTGTGGCAAGAACTCATTATGCACCACGCTCCTGAAATCGAAGAAAACTGTAAGCAAAACCTTCACATTCGACCGAACTTGGCGCGCTTTTTTCGGTCTTGGCTCGTGCGGCAGTTTCCATTGGGATGATTGAGCTTTGGTTTCCACATCATAATTATAAACCCATGATTTGTCACCAGTTATGACCTTTTAGAGAAAATTTGGGTCGTCGCGGACAGAGTCCAACAACTCCTTAGCAATGTTAATGCGATGCTGTTTTTGGTCGAAATTGAGCAATTTGGGTACAAATATCGCGGCGACCCGTCTCACGACCAAATCATTGGTAAAAATCGAATGGCACAAGCCAATCGATATGTTTAAGGCCTCAGTAACTTCTCTAACGATCATTCGACGATTGGCCAATATTATTTTCTTCACTTCATCAATGTTTTCGTCTGTTGTTGACGTGCTCGGGCGTCCAGCACGCTTTTCGCCGTTCACATCTTTTCGGCCCTCTGAGAACATTTTGTACCACCGATAAACGCTGCTCCGGTGCAAGGTAGCTTCACCATATGCCATAGTCAACATTCGGAATGCGTCAGCGCAGTAAATTTTGTTTTTCACACAAAATTTGATACAGATTCTTTGATCCATTTTTTGGAATGGGCAAAAATCGAAGACGAGCCAAAACACGTGCAAGCAAAGCAAAAACTAACCGATCATTCAAAACGGCCGAACTTGTCGGCATAAGTAAGAAACATGAGTACCAACATAACACCGAAAATCGAATATACGTAACCCGCGTAAATTCAAAATTCGCGATACTTTTAGAACAGACCTCATAGAAGTATTTCTTACATCGGATTAACAATTGCAAATGCTCGGATGCTCCACCAGGACAATGCTCGCTGTTACACGGCCATTTCTACCAACGAGTTTTTGTCAGAAAAAATTTTTCCTAACATTCCACTGATCATCTATTCACCTGATTAAATATCATGCCATTTTGTTTGCTTCCCAAGATCAAAAAAGCACTAGAAAGGACATTATCTTGATACTGACTATTACATTTAAAGAAGTGTAACCAAGGAGCTGAAAACTATTTCCGATGTATAGCTTCGCAAAGGAACTATTTTTAAAGGGGTTACATTGATAAAAAGAGGAAACACCGATGGATATTTACTTCCCATAATACTTTATGTTAATTACTACTGTTATATTAACCTTGTTTGTTATTAATCCATTATTGCAGATGCTTGAAAAAAAAAGAACCTAAAAAAAAAAGATTTTAAATTAAAAAAAAACTTCAGGGTTTTAATAATTCTTTTGTAATTTTAAAGAAGTTGTAATTTTCTTTCTTAGAAAAATGTTAACTATCCAAACAAATATTGCAAAGTCTCTCCACTTTAAAAATATCTTTTGTTAAAATATAAAACAAAAACTCCAGTTTTTAGAGTTTTAAAGTGTTCTTACTAAATTGAGTGACATTTAGAGACTCCTCAATATTTTTGTTTTCTCAAAAACAAATAATTTAAATTGTTTTCAAAAACTACTACTTAAAGGAAAATACTTTCTTATCAGCAATATAACTTATTTATTTCTAGTAAACGCATACTCCTTTTTATTCGATATCCTTCCTTCTAGGCATTTTTTGCCTTCACTTCTATAATAATTCCATTCATTAATTATTACTTTATGTATTAAATCCATCATGCTTTGTCAATATTTATAGAAAATGCAATTTCATTTGGTGCAACACTGATAATACAATATCAACATAAAAATTATAAGGCACTGTTGGATATAAAAAACGATAGAAAATCGAACGGGTTCTTTTTTCAAAATCTATTTTATGTTTTGATATTTTTCTTGATTTGCTTCTATTCTTATCAGTTGTTTGCACAAATAGGAAACGGGGAAACAAATTAAACGAGGGTGAAGTGAAAAAATTTCCAAAGGATATTCAATCAATTCTATTGTGTATTCTAGAATTTCCGTTTTGTGGTATCGTTTCCTTTTTCTTCAACTCTTCTTAATATAAGCACTTTGAAAATATCTTAGCATCTTATACTGCATAAGAAAGTTGATTTGTTTTTAGCTGATGGATTTCAGATTCTATTCATTCAATATTTAAGGTAAAGAATTTATTTTCTTACAGTTTTCATTATTAAATATTTTCAATTTAATATTAAATTTTCTTTTTTAAAATAATTTTTTTTTATTATGCTAAAAATATCTATTTAATTATAATGATACCTTAATAGAGTTTTTTTTTATAATTCTCATTATTTTGTTTAATATTCCATTTAAATATAGCAGAAATTTGTACTATATAAATATTCATTCTAAAATATCAAAAAGAAGTTTTAATATATTTTAAATAAATTTTGCAAAAAATATAAATCTAAAATTTTTTGTTGAATTTCTACTGATTAAAAGCTAGACTATATTAAGCTTATCTTCTGAATATGACTGCAAAGTATTTTGTATAACAATAAATATAATAAATAAATACTAATGAAAATTTGGAAATATTTAAAAAGGAAACGCAATCACCTTAAAATTGTAAGGGTTTTATTTACCATATTTTTCATTAGAGTGGATGCAAAAAGTCATAAGCACGCACAACTAGACAAGATCTGAACCCAAAATAAGTCATGCGCTGAACCAATTATAGGGCTTGGCGTCTTTTGAAAAATTGTCTTTAGTGATGCTATTTGAACGCTCTAAATTGCACATTCATAAATAATGTTTTCGAAACAAAAACCAGTTAGTAAGATATAAATTTGATTGAACTACGCATTGTAAGCACCAGAGGCGTGGCAGCAGTGTTGTCAATAATAATAATAATAATAGCCTTTATTTAACAATCTTAGAAAAAAGTTACTATCACTTATGTTAATTGACACCGGTTTTGAGATTGTCTTGCGTTTCCGCAAAGGCCTCCCCTAGAGCTTGCCACAATTTCCGGTCATGAGTCGTCCTCTTCCAAGTAGCACCGGCTATTTTCCGAATATCGTCCTCCCATCTCAGAAGCTGCCTCCCTTTCTTTCTTTTATTTTGTCTTGGACACCATTCGGTTGCATCCTTAGCCCATTTTTCTTGTTTACTCCTCATCATATGACCTGCCCAACTCCATTTTAGTTTTCTTATGCAGTATGTTACATCGTTAATTTTAGTTTGGTTACGTAATGTTCGTAGTTTTACTTTGTCTCTTAACTTGACTTTGAGCATACTGCGCTCCATGCTGTGTTGACAGGTTTCTAGTTTGTGTAAGTTTTGTTTCGTTAGACTCCAAGTTTGACATCCGTATGTCATGATAGGTAAAATACAGGAATCAAATATTTTTTTCTTAGCTTTAAGTGGTACCTGCGGGTTTTTGACAATTTATTTAAGAGACCAGTATCTTTTCCATGCTAATTGTACTCTGTTGTTTATTTCTTTGGTTGTAAGGTCTTTTGGTGATATTATCTGTCCTAGGTATGTATATTCATCGACGTACTCTATTTTGTTGCCGTTGACTGTAATGGTGATTTTGTCGGAATTAGTCATTACTTTGGTTTTTGTATTATTCATGGAGAGTCCGACTTTATCGCTTTCGTACACCAACTGTTCAAGCATTGCTTGCAGGCTTCTCGGGTCTTCAGAGATTAGAATTAGATCGTCTGCAAATCTTAAATGGTTTAGTTGCATTTCGTTAATGTTTAGTCCATATTGACTCCATTCGAGACGTCTAAATATATATTCAAGCACCGCCGAGAAAAGTTTGGGTAATAGTGGGTCTCCCTGTCGGACTCCTCTTTTTATAGGGAAGTATACACCTACTCTTTCTGTTATTATTTTCGCTTTCATGTTCTTGTATATATTTTTAACAATTTGTATGTACTTGTTTTCAACCCCTTGTGTTGTAAGCGCTTCCCATATTTTTGTATGTTTTAATGAGTCGAAAGCTTTATTATAGTCTACAAACGCCAAATAGTAATTGATACCATATTCTGTACATTTCTGGATAACTTGTTTTATGGTGTGTATATGGTCGATTGTTGAAAAGTCCTTGCGAAAGCCTGCTTGTTCTCTGGGTTGGTTTTCATCCAAAGTCTTTCTTAAACGATTCAACAGTATTTTGGAAAAGATTTTATATACGTTCGACATCAGGCTGATGGGTCTGTAGTTAGTTATGTTGTCTTTATTTCCCTTTTTATGTAGTAGTATTATAGTTGACGTGGTCCACTGGTGAGGTATACATTCTGTCTCAAAAATTTGGTTATATAAATCTGTAATAGTGTCTACTATAATATCAGATGTTCCTATCATAATTTCGTTAGATATGCCATCTTCTCCTGGTGCTTTGCCTCTTTTTTGAGATTTAATAGCTTTTTCTACTTCTTCTTTCAGTATACTTGGAATTTCTTCGTTATTATTTGTATCGTTTTCAGTTAGTTGGTGTATTTCGTCTGGTGTTTTGTCGTTGTCGTATAGCTCATGGTAGTAATCCGTGGCTATGTCTAATATTTCGATTCTATCGGTCTTCTTTCTCTTATCTTTCTTATGACACACCAGAAATATAAGTGTTGTCAATAGTAATTAATTAATAATCGATATTTCTCCAACTGACAAGAGTTAGATGACTTTATGAAATCTCGAGGATATTATCTCTTTAATCACTGATGCGAGTTTCCCGAAAGGGTGATAGAGGGAAGATCTTTAACGAGTGTATTATGATGATAGGATAAACGAGAGCAAAAATTTTGGGCTGGAAATGCACAGGTCCTGGATATACATTAATGATGTATTATATTAATATGAATGTAAAAAGTAGCATCAACAATTAAACGGAGCATGTTGGATTGTAAGACCTGGATGCGACAGGAATTGGAACGTTTCAGAAGTTTCGAACGTGAAATGTTTGGCCAATAACATAGTCTTAGAAGTTGTAGGATGGAATCATTTGCCATTAGGGTAGAAAAGGGAATGTTGTCCTTGGCAAAGAGTGAAACTAATGCGAATACTTTTCTGTTAATTGTGGATATGGATTATGTCAGTATTAATATAGCCGTATCATCTGCAAAGTGGCAATGACCGTATTAAAATCAGGTGGAATTTTATGGGTATAAATATTGTATAAAATAGGACCAAAGATATTGCCTTGTGAGACTCCAACTAGAAAAGGATATATTTCTGAGGATTCTGTTTTGAGTTAACTGCTAGTTAAAAATAAACTTGGGAGAGATATGAACTTAAAACCGAATAGTACAATATATAAATGGAAGGAGGCTATTAAATTCTCAGAGAACCCATATTATGTTTGGCGCATATATGGTATAAAAATGCTCCTGGCCAATATTCTTTGTTTCGAAACAAAAAATGATGTAAAAACGGGATGGCATTACTGAACTGTTGAAGGTTCAGATGGGAAATCTGAAAGGTGATTAGAAATAATTCTTTTATTATATAGTAGTGGATAGAATCATTTTAATAGGAGCTTTTTCAAAAACCTTTTCAAGGATTGGTAGGAGGCTGATAGGTCTGTAGGAAAAAGTGGAATGCACGGGTTGATTTAACTTAAAATTTTAATGATTAGAAATCATTTTAATGACAGAAAAATTCCCAAGTAAGGGAATATAGGTGGTGCGCAGGATAGCATTGAAGCTACGAGTATATATCATTAGAACGGAAATTCAACAACAAAATTAAACTAATAAATAAATCTTTTCACTTTTTTTATATTTTTTATACTCTTTGAAAACATATTGTAATAATTTCATATGAAATGCAAAAATTAACCTTAAGCATATCATTTATCATTTATATTTGAATGGATTTAAGTGGTTTTCAAATAAAATCCAATATTTTGCCAATTATTCGAAAATTATATGAACAACCATTCAAACTATTTAAACCGTTTATTGCTTATTCATATATAAAAACCAAATAAAAATTATCACTTATCATCGTGACTATTCCATAATCTACATTAAATATTCTACAAATCATTTCGAGTATTATTAAAGAGTATTTTCTTAACTTTTGATACATTTATTTGGTAATATTTATTAATTTTATCAATTTTCTTCTATTGAAAGTCGGGTGTGTGTAAATAATGCTTTCACATTTTGCGTGACTACGTCCCCGCAACTTTAGATTATGGAAATGTATTATACTCACACTTATGTGTATATTAGTATTGTATTTATTTATATGAATAAGTACTTGAATATATGTGAAAATGAATATTTTTTTTTATTCAAATATTTTTTCTATTCATATCATACATTGTATATAATATAAATTTATATAAAGGATATTTCACTTCCATTTGCATGTGGAAAAGATATTTTGCTATTGTAGTTGTTACTAGACAATATAAAACAAGAAAACTCTCCGACATGCATTTAGCGTAATTGGTTTCATTTCCTTGATAGCCGAAAGATTCTTTTCATATTTTAGCAAAAATTCCACTTGTAATTCTATCATTTTCTAGTCTGCTGGAAAATTGTCTGAAATGATTGATGAAACTGGGTATGCCTTGAAATAATGTTATATAAGATTTTTTATATAATAAATACAGCCATACACATACATATTAGTTTATTATCATTCATGAAATATTATACAATCAAAAGAAAAATTTGAATAATTACCATGATTAGTTATAGAAAAAATTATTAAACTTTTATATTTTATAATATAGCTAATGTAGGAGTAAAGTTGTGAGAATTTTCGCCTTCATAAGCTGTTCTTATAACTCAAAAAGCTTTTATTGGTTTGAATTTTATTAAAAATAATATATATCTATTAATAAACATAGCTTAAATATTTGCTATACCCAATATTATGAGGGTTGTATAATTAATACCTGGCCTTGACAATAAAAAAACCGTTTTATGCATTAAGTTTATTTTATTTTCCAAAACAGATCCTTTTTAGCTCGATATACTTAGTCCAATATTTGTCTATCTTTTATATGCTATCTCTAAAATACGATCTCTTCACCCCTTTCAAAATAGGTATTTATTGTTGCAGGAGCTAGCTCATCATTTGAGCTAAATCTTTCTCTGCTAAGCCATTTTTCTATATAGGGAAATAGTAAATAATTGTTGCTTTTTCAAGATAGTTAATGAAGATCACATCATGTGCATCCCAGAAAACAATTCTTGTGTATGGAACCATTTCTTGTCTATGGACGCCTTCTTTTGTGCATGTCTGGTGGTGTAAGTCCATTTTTTGGCTGAACGTTGGTTTCTAGTGTGTATTCCTTAAAAAAGTCCAAATTCTCCACTGTCACCGTTACACGAATACGTCGATAGCTTTAGCATACCCAAAATTCCATGTACAATTTTTCCTACATGTTCTTTTGAGATGCTTACCATATCAACTATTTCACACACTTTTACTCGACTGCTTTTCAATAATAATAGTATACGAGGTCTGTTCAAAAAGTATCGCGAATTTTGAATTTTCGCGGGTTACGTATATGCGGTTTTCGATTTTTTTCGGCGTTATGTTGGTACTCATATCTCTCACTTATGCCGACAAGTTCGGCCATTTTGAATGTTCAGTTAATTTTTGACAGCTGCTTTGCTTGCACGTGTTTTGGCTCATTTTCGATTTTTGCCAATTTTCGGCAAAAAACAGCATCGCATTAACATTGCTAAGGAGCTGTTGGAGTCTGTCCGCGACAACCCAAATTTGCTCCAGAGGGTCATAGCTGGTGACGAATCATGGGTTTATAGTTATTACGTTGAAACCAAAGCTGAATCATCCCAATGAAAGCTGCCGCACGAGCCAAGACCGAAAAAACGCGCGCCGAAAATTGGCAAAAATCGAAAACGAGCCAAAACACGTGCAAGCACAGCAGCTGTCAAAAATTAACTGAATATTCAAAATAGCCGAACTTGTCGGCATAAGTGAGAGACATGGGTACCAACATAACGGCACAAAAAAAATCAAAAATCGAATATACGTAACCCGCGGAAATTCAAAATTCACGATACTTTTTGAACAGACCTCGTATTAAGAGACAGTGCCCAGTGAGTAGGCATGTAAGTAGCCGTAGGTCTTGCTCGTGATACCTTCTCTAGCACAAAGTTCTATGGTATGTAATTCTGCCTGAAAAATGGATGGGGATTTACGAAGAACCTTAGTAAATCCACCCTAATACCCTTATTCGTTTTAGATCAGGCTATGTAAAAGATAAGGGCCCCTTCCTCGAGTGATAACTCTCCCTCCTTCCAAGTTAAACGATCCGTAAGAACCACTTTGAACGACTGATATAACGTAGCTGGCTTTTTAGATTCCTTTTAGGTTCAATACGACCTTAAGATCTTCAACCAGTTCGCCTGGTTTAAAGGTTTTGGAATCTCCTACCCTAAAAGCCACTTTAGCCGTTTCTTTTTTAATATGTAAATAAAAATTTGCATTTGTCTATTAAAAAAGAAGTGTCTAAAGTGGATCTTAGGATAGGTACTAACTATTGCCACATATAACCACTGCATCATTTTTGCTTGAAGACCCCAGGTTTTACCGAAAAGTCTAATATTTTATAATCAATAATAAAGATACAAAGTCCCCATAAGCTTTTCTGAGTTTCGCTTTTATCGCATATTCATTTTCTATTTCAAAAATAAATATTTTATCACTTTTTAATATTTGATTTTTTTTCATTATTGTGATATCACGCAAGTTATTCATTTTCAATGGCTATCACTCAAAAAGTAATTATGGCAGCTGCTTGAAAAATTAACAGAATCTTTTTGAATGGTTATATTTACGAAAAATAAGATAGTTTTAATAGTAAAAACTCCATATTTACCAAGGATTAGGTATTAATCATACAACGCTCGTAATATAAAGTTTTATAAGTTAGATCCTTGCTATCCAAACCAACCAATTGATTGGGTGACTGTATCTTTGTGAAAGAATTTAATCATCATACTTACAAGTAGATAGATTTAATAATAAAAAAAATGCTTATACTTAAGTATTATTTGCATTTAAACTATTTATCGATAAAAATCAAAAAATAAACATAGCCTAGTCTTAAGACTACACAAAATTCAATATTTGCTTAAAAAAATAAAAGAAAATTACTTATTTTTGACTACGTGTATTTTCCATTTTAAAATCAATTTACCAATTGTTAGTAATTTGAACTTAAATCTGTTTACACGAATATAAACCGAAGATTGTTAACCAAAAATAATTTGGATAAATTTACTACTTATCAGTAAGGCTTATCGTTAATTTTTTTTTATATTTTGTATTGTATAAATTGTAAATAGAGCAATTAAGTTTTAGTATTTTCGGTATAATGCTAATAGAAACATTTTCGATAGGAAAATTTTAAAGAACATAGTAATAAGAAATTAATTAAATGAAGTACCTTCAATAAACTGATAACAACACATTCTGAGGATATTGATTAGATAACGAATAGCTAAACGATTAACGAAAATTAATTTTAGAAGCATATGTGTATCCGGATCCTTAATATGTTAATCTCCGGCATCTCATCAAGAACTCAATTTTCTATCATCGCATTTCAGAGAATTCAATTTGACTCAGATGTTAAGGAATTGATTTTTTTTTTTTAAATAATCAGAATATACTGAAGGATATTAGTTTAGAATAAATTAAATTGTATTAATCTTTTCTTTAAATATATAGAAAATTTAAAGCAAAATAAATATAAAAAAATGGTTATAAAATAATTATTAGAAAATTTAGTACTCGAACGTCGATGCTTACGAGTATACAATTAAAATATGACATTATATATTATATAATAATATATAAATACATATAATAATACTACAAATTTTTAATTTTTATTTAATTTTTAATATTTTTTTAATCAAAAAGTTTCAAGTCTCATCACTTTTCAGTCACACCTCGTAAACAGTTTAATAAAATTACTTAGATTTTCTACTATCAAGTTTATATAATAAAAAATAATTAAAAATTTTTTGTTTATTTAAAATATTTGATTTTGGATTTATAATTTTACAAATCATTCATAAAGGAATATTTGAGGAAATCAATTCTATAAAAAATCATATTTAAAATCGAAGGTAAAAAATTAAATTTGTTCATAAATGAAATTAGTCAACGCCATGAAATTGGTTTGCGCCATCGCTACTTGTGCATGTAAACTATTATATTGTCCATTACAAGGGTTATCTGATTAATACCTGACCTTGACAAGAAAAAACATTTTTTTGTATAAAATTCACTTTATTCTTCAATATAATTTCATTTTAGCTCGATATAATTAGGTCTAAGTTTCTCTTTATTTTTTATCCCATCCAAATAATATGATATACGAGGTCTGCTCAAAAAGTATCGCGAATTTTGTGTTTTTTCAAAAATTATTTATTTATTCATGAATATCTATTTTGTCCTCTTCAAAGTAATCCCCACCAGATATTATACACTTGTTCCAACGTTTTTTTAAATCCTCGAAGCACTTCATTTTTTGTGATCTTGTTCAGCTCCTCCTTCGATGCCGTCTTTATCTCCTCAATCGTAGCGTAGCGTCGTCCTTTCATAGGGCTCTTCAGTTTCATGAACAAGGAAAAGTCACAGAGGGTCCAGATCTGGGAAATATCAGCCATTATGACTGTGTTGTTTTTGGCCAAAAATTCGCGCACAAGCAACGATGTATGAGCAGGGGCGTTAACATGGTTCAAAAGACAATTTTTGTTCTTCCACAAATCCGGGCGTTTTTGGCGGATTGCTTGGCGCAACTTGCGCATAACTTGCAGATAATATTCCTTATTGACAGTTCTACCCTGTGGCAAAAACTCATGATGGACCACGTCCCTGCAAACGAAGAAAACTGTAAGCAAAATCTTCACATTCAATCGAACTTGGCACGCTTTTTTTCAGTCTTGGCTCGTGCGGCAGTTTCCATTGGGATGATTGAGCTTTGTTTTCCACGTCATAACCATAAACCCATGATTCGTCACCAGTTATGACCCTCTGGACTAAATTTGGGTTGTCGCGGACAGAGTCCAACAGCTCCTTAGCAATGCTAATGCGATGCTGTTTTTGGTCGAAATTGAGCAATTTTGGTGCGAATTTCCCGGCGAACCATCTCACGCCCAAATCTTCTCTATTCTTTTTGAACAGACCTCGTATCACAATTTAGGCCAAATCTATTACGCAGCGCCATTTTTTCATATTCTAAAATTGAAAATAATCTCTTTGGACTATATATGATGAATATGGTGGAAGTGTAAGCAAATCTTTATCTAATTTATGAAATTTATCGCCACTTCGATGACACAAGTACATTGTCTTAATGAACTAGAATTTTTTCTTTGTCAAATGCGACGGTTTTGTCTTGATTTTATTATTGAAGTAGTCAAATCATATTATATAATACTGCCATTTCGCCGATAGCTTTCTTATACCATAAAATTCCATGTAAGATATTGCCTAGACATTATATCGACATGCTTATCATGTCAGCTATCTGGTAAACTTTTATTCAAATGCCTTTACAAACAATATTATGGATTTTATTAATTATTTCTTCTCGTACGACAATAACATAATTCATTAACCCACTTCTGAATCTATTTCATACGGTGACGAGGAGTTCACATTATACTTTTTAAGTTTTAGTTTAGTTTAAAACCTAAAATATATTTAAAATATTATTTTTTTTTTCTTCATAAAATAGTGTTTTATGAACACACAAAATTCACTTTTTCCATATTAATCAAAAACAAAAACCTTGTCTCCTTTCAATGACCATCAAAACCAAGCTAGTGAACAAATGTTTATAAAATTTTATATGGAATCTTTTAAATAAATTTTTATAATAAAAATAATATCATTTTACAGATATTAACTATATTTCTTGCATTTGTCAATGACTTTTCATATTGCCATCGTTTACTGTTGAACAACTTTGACCATTTCACGTCTTATTATTTTTCTGAATATTGCTTCGATTAAAAATTAATTCTATTGTAGTTGAAAAGATCATTAAGCTACAATTACAAATAAATTGTTTTATTATTTTTTTCAAATTTATTCATTTAATTTTTACTTTTATGCATATAGCTTTACAATCATAAATATTTGTATTATAAATTCATCAATTAGATATGATATTAAAATGAAAAGTTCTAAAATATAATACGTATTTCAAAGCGGAAATTACTTCAATTAAGAATATGTATAATACCGGACACTATTACTTTGTCCTTTAGAAAAACATTAATACATACGAGTATACTAAAATAGTCAAATAATAATAGGAATTCGAATTGCTATGATTTAGTTTATAAAATATAAACTATTATCTAAAATTATTGGCTCTTAATTTAGAGTATGTAATTTATATTGACCTTGAAGTTTAATTTCCTTACAATAATAATTGTTCTTTGTTCTATTACAAAATGGTGATCTTTATAACAATAGACCCTAATCAATGTTACCTAAATATTAATAAGGATTTATATTTTACCCCTCAAAATTACTAAATTTCTCCTATTAAAAGTGAAAGTTTATTAAAATGAGGACTATTTTGACCAGCAAATGGTTTCTCTCAGTTCTATTGTATTGTAGTAAATCCTTGTAAGTAAAATAATAGTTAAATCAGTGTTTAAATGTACAAAGTTTACGTATTAATTGTACAAGTCAGAAATGACTATAAAACTAGAGGATTAGTTATCATAATCGTTCACCAATACATATAATTTTCATTAAATATTAATTATTTCGATAATAAAATATTGTACAGAATTGGAATTTTGTATAAAACTTACAAGTATAATTATAATTTGTTTAGAAGTTAGTTTCTTCTACAATATCATTAGGCGTAAGTCTAATTAGTCTTGTTAAAGTATATGTAATTGTTACTACAAAAAAAAATAAAAGTATCTAACCAAAACCAGTACATTATGAAAATGCTAATTGAATATACAAACTTTTCATCGTAATCGTAATTAGGCTCACAGTTCAATATATGATATTGTATTGATAATATTATGTATTCCTTTTAATTTTTGTCATTTCACTTATGTATTGGTGTAAGGAAATTATTTTGATTTGAAAATAGACACATTGTCCTTAGAAGTTGAACTATAAAGTGCACTCTGCGAATGTACATACACACCAGCAGACATATTCAACTAATGTGAATGCTTCTTTACGATTTTTATTTGCACAGACAATTTTTGCTATTGGGTCCTGCCTTTGGTTAACAAACTCATTTAATGGCTACCAACAATCTATGTACTACCGAAAATTCCATTCTATAGACGCCAAATAGAATTTCTATTCCATTTGCTTAGCAATCAAATAAACTTATCTATGTTGATACAACGATTAGGCTATTCCATTGATAATTTCATATCTTTTAGTATTGAACATTAGCTACTCGTACATTAAAAGAGGACAAATAATAGCAGGAAAAAAAAATTCTAACAAATATAAACATTTATTATGAAAAAATCAATTCTATGTTAATCAAAAGCAAAAAAAAAATGTTAAACAATGAAAAAATAAATAAAGTAAAATGAAAGACAATATTTTGTAAATATTCTTAGTTTATATGAAAGATAAATAATTTTTATGTACTGAAGATAAATATGAGATTTTTTTTTGAATTTACAGAAAACATATAAACCAAAACTTGTATTTGATATTTGACACGAAAAGAATTATTCCAAAAAAGCTTTCGTACAAGTAGTTTTGGGTTATCCATGTCTGTCATTTACCAACTTTTAAGCATATACAGTGTGTCCTAAAAATAACCGAACTTTATATTTAAATCATAGGTGTATAACTTAAAAATGCGGGATTTTTGGCAAACTTTGAGTGTTTATTTTATAAAATTGACTTTTTCAAAATAAACACTCAAAGTTTTTTTTCCCATCTTTCTGGCAACATATGGATTCCGCGCCAAAAAAAACTGCTCCGGTTTTGAGGCCAAGAATGAATCGAGCCAACTTTTGATGCCCTGTTCTGAAGTGAAGCGTATTCCGGTGAGACCGGTTTGCATGGATCTAAACAAATGGTAGTCGGACGGGGCAAGGTCTGGGCTATAAGGCGGGTGAGGCAAAACTTCCCAGCCACTGTTTTCTAAATAATTTTTAACCGGTCTTGCAACATGAGGCCGAGCGTTGTCATGATGGAAAATTATGGCTTCGTGTCTGGTCGCATATTCCGGGCGTTTTTCGGCCAATGCTCGCTTCAAACGGATTAATTGTGTTCGGTAGAGGTCGCCTGTGATCGTCTGGCCCGATTTCAATAGCTCATAATAGATCACACCCTTCTGATCCCACCAAATACAGAGCATTACCTTGGCGCCATGGATATTTGGCTTTGGCGTTGATTTGGCTGGTTGGCCGGGCTTCACATTCGATTTTTTGCGCTTTGGGTTGTCGTAATGAATCAATTTTTCATCGCCAGTAATGATTCGATTCAAAAACGACTTATTTTTCTGCCGTTCAAGCAGCATTTCGGATATGCAAAATCGCCTTTCAACGTCTCTCGGCTTCAATTCTTATGGGACCCAATTTCCTTGGTTTTTTGAATGAATCCTGCTGCTTTCAAACGTTTTAAAATGGCTGCTTGAGTGACTCCCAATGATTTTGCAATTTCTTCTTGAGTTCGACAACAGTCTTCGTCGAGTAATGCCTCCAAATCTTCATCTTCAAAATTTTTTGGCTGACCTGGTCGTTCTTTGTCTTCCGTGTCAAAATCACCACTTCTGAACCGCACAAACCATCTCTCGCACGTTGAAATCGATGGAACATATTCAGGATAAGCTTCGGTGAGCAATCGATGTGCTTCAGCTGCACTTTTTTCAAATTGAAGAAGTAAATCAACACTTCCCGCAAATGGGACTTTTTTGGTACGAAATTCGACATTTTTGAAGCAAAAAAAAAACTTTGTTGTTTACACTATTTCGTTCAATGACTAATCGAGAATGAATGACAGATGTTTAACCTCCAAAATGCCATATGAGTTATTATTAACACAAACCATGTGTAAAAGTTATGCCATCTGTTTTCAATCCCGCATTTTTAAGTTATACACCCAATACAATATGCAGCGCCATCTGAAAGTTATATCCTAGTTACCAAATATTGTTAAGGGGCAGAAAGAAGGTCTTGGTATAAATGTAATGAGACTGTTATTACTGAGAACGATCTAGCAATGCTGAGGACTTTTCCTCGACATACACAGTGTGTCCCAAAAACTTTATATTTAAATCATACAACATGCAACCGAACTTTATATTTAAGTCATATAACATGCAGTGCCATCTATTTAATGAAAAGATACATTCATCCTCTTTCAAACGCACCTAAATTTATGTTAATCAGATGACAGATGTGAAAGTTACAGCCATTTCAATAAAAGAAAAAGTGTGCTAATGTTACAAAACAAAAAAGAGCAAATATAAAATTTTGTGTTAAACTTGAATACGTGGTTTACACGATTTAAAAATGGTCGCGAGGATTTAAAGGACGACCTAAGGCCAGGTCGTCTGGAAGCTAGTAATCGTGCTGAATTGGTGGAAAAAGTCCGTGAAATTATTGGTATTGAAGCAAATTTTACTATGAGAATGTTGGCTAAGGAATTTTTTTTTTTTTTTTTTTTTATTTATTTAGATATTTACAACTACAACATTGTAATAAGCAAATTTTTACAATAGTATTAATTAACTTGATAGGTTATGGGGAGTAAACATCCAATGAAGTTCCTCCTGCTAGCGTGTGTTTCTGTTAGGCCTCAGTATTTAAGTAAATCACGCGACCAGTGACGCTTAAGTCTTCGATGGGTATTTCTAGGGAAGGAAATGGAGGATAGTTCTTGAACAAGAGGATTATTATGATTGAGGACACGGGAACGGAACTTTTTATAACGAGATACTGCCACATCAAAAACAAATGGGACTTTAAGATCACGATGAATAACAGTATTGCGAACATAAAAGGGGGTATCGAATATTGTACGGAGTATTTTTGATTGAAGGGATTGGATTCGACGGGAATTAGAAGGCTTAGTAGATTCCCAGAGTTCTAGTCCGTATGTCCATATGGGTTTCAGTAAAGTATTGTATAACAGAACTTTGCTGTCTATAGTAAGTTTGGAACGTTTGTCTAGAAGTCGAAGTAGTTTTAGGTATCGTCTTTTAAGTTCTTGTCTTTTAAGTCTTGTATGTGGGTTCCATGTCAAGCGTTTGTCTAAGTACAGTCCTAGATACCGAGCTTCGGTGTGTTGAGGTATGGCACTGCCATTAAGGTATATGGGAGGGCATGTCTCACGACGGAGAGTAAAAGTTACCCGGATAGATTTACGTTCATTGATTTTTAGTCTCCACTTAGTAAACCAGTTCTAGAGGGTTTGGATTTGGATTTGGAGAGTTTCGGAAGCATGTTGGGGATTTTCGCTAGATTCAAGGCAGGCCGTATCATCGGCGTATGTAGCAAAGAAGATATTAGGGCGGGTTGGGATATCGCATGTGTAAATGTTGGAGAGGATGGGCCCAAGTATGCTACCCTGAGGAACCCCAACCAATATCGGAGAGATATTTGACAGTACGTTGGATTCATTTACTTGGAAGTGTCGGTTGGAAAGGAATGATCTTATGATTAGGAAATAGGTGGAAGGAAGGAACTTCTTGAGTTTCCAGAGTAGACCCGGGTGCCAAACTCTATTAAAAGCTTGACTTATATCAAGAAACACACCGGGACAGTACTCTTTTCTTTCTAAAGAGGATGCAATGAAATCGACAACACGATGACACTGCTGGGTAGTAGAATGTTCGGCACGGAAACCAAATTGGTGATTAGGAATTAAATTTGAAGATTTGAGTAGATGATATAAGCGGCGAAGAAGGATTTTTTCAAAAATTTTTGAGAGAAGTCGAAGGAGACTTATTGGCCTGTAGGAAGTGGGCCGGTTTATTGGTTTATTGGGCTTAGGGATCATTTTAATGATTGCAAATTTCCATAGGATTGGGAAATGTGTTGTTCTAAGGATGGAGTTATATATTATGGCAAGGAAAACTATTGCTCTTTTAGGGAGTTGTTGGAGTATATTGGAGGTTATCAGATCATAGCCAGGAGCTTTATTTTTGGGAAGGAGCTTGATTAAATTGGCAACTTCGGAAGGAGTGATTGCCTTAGGGGGAAGACTCATTGGTAAAGGAATGGATAGTTCCGTCTCGATTGTAGTGCAATGAGTCCTGTCTAATATGTCCTCATGTGGAGTAAATGTTTGTGCAAGGTGTTCAGCAAAAGCGTCTGCTTTATGTTTGTCCGTTTTGGCCCAGGTTCCGTCAGTTTTTCGTAAAGGGTGATTTGTTTTTCTATAAGATAGTATTTGTCTTGTAGCAGTCTACAAAGTTCTGTTTTTCGTTAGGGTTGAAGTATAGTTTCTAAAACGTTCTGTATTGTATTTAGTGATTTCGTCATGTAGTTCTTTTTGCAGTTTGTTCTGTTTGGTTTTGTCGCTGGGCATTCTTGTGTGTTGCCAATGAGATCTTGCTTTTCGTTTTTCTGCAATAAGACGCCTAATTGTTAATGGTTGAATTGTCAGGTTTTGTGTAGGTTTCGAGTTTTTACTTTTTTGCGAAAAGTCTGTAGCGTTTTGTAGTAAACATGTAAACTTGTGTATCGTATCATCTAGTTCTTGTACTGTTTTTAAGCTTTGTCGTAAGTCTAAATGCTCGTCAATATGTTGTTTGAATAATTCCCAGTCAATTGGTACATTATTAAGTCTCGGCGCATTGACTTTTTGAGTGGATTGGGAATCGAGAACTAGTAGAACAGGGCTATGATCGGAATTAAGATCTAGAAGTGAATCAACATTAATATTGGAGGAATTCATGAGACAAGTTATAAAGTAATCTAGAATGTCCGGAAGCTTAGATCGGGAAGTTGGCCAGTATGTGGGAGTCGGAGGAGAGATGACTTGGTAGAAAGAGGATGAAAGCACTTGATTAAGAATAATCCCACGGGGATTGGAGACTCGACAGCCCCATTGTGGGTGCTTGGTGTTAAAGTCACCACCAGCAATGAAAGAACTCCCAAGAGCTTGGAAAAATGACCTAAATTCAAGGGAGTTTATAGGTTTATTAGGAGGGCAATAGGTTGCGGCAATAGTTAAGGGGATAGGGGAGCAGTCAATTGATACTGCGGTGGATTGAAGAAAATCTTCTGCAATATAGGAATGGCTAAGGAATTAAATATGAGTAAAAACACTCTTTGGAGAATTTTAACTGAAGATTTGGGTAAAAGAAAGTCCGGGTGCGTTTTGTTCCACATGAATTAAATGAAGACCAAAAAATCGCTCGTGTGGAGAATTGCAAAGACATTGTTGAAATTGCTGAAAACGATCCAGACTTTTTTGATTCGATCATAACTGGTGATGAGTCATGGTGCTTTAAATATGACCCTGAAACTAAGCGTCAATCTGCTGAATGGAAGTCCAAAGGCGAGCCAAAACCAAAAAAAATTGCGTTTTCAGAAGTCTCGAATCAAGACAATATTGATTACTTTTTATGACTCGAAGGGTATTGTCCAGAAAAAATTTGTTCCAGATGGTCGAACTGTTAATGGAGAATACTATTTAGGCATTTTAGATCGTTTGTGAAAAAGAATTGGTCGTGTTAGACCACCTCACAAGAAAATAATTGGTCGTGCACCATATATACCTGTGTATATATACAGGTATATATTAATTAGAATAATATTTGGTTAAATTAAAATTAGTCATTTTAAATTATGGATCATGAAAAAAACTATAAAATATAGAGAATATACTCCAAATAGGTGCTGGAACAAAAAGCTTTTGAAGCAGATTTTTCCAAAAAAAATTTTCAGCGATGAGAAACATTTCTCGACTGTGTGGATATGTCAATTAACAAAATTAAAAACCCACAAATAAATGTGGAGAAGCAGAAAAGTAATTGTCTATCAAGTAAGGTAAAATAGCTTACAAGGGGTAAAAGTAGATATCCGACAGTGGATATGTCGTGTATTCCAAATGTGATATTTTAAAAATTAATAATCATATAGTAAACCCTACGGGGAGGTAGTGCATGAACAAAAATGATGGAAATAGAAAGAGGAAGAGGTGAATGAGGAAAGAATAGAAGGAAGTTGTGGAGGAAAAGAAGAGGAAAAAGGTCAGGAATTTATAAGGTAGCTGACCACTGATCGCAGAGCGAGGTACAGTCCTAAAGTACTCTAATAAATAAATTAGGTACCACGGGAACCGAGACGCCCCACAGAACGAAATTCAATATAAAAATAGATCTTCCAGGATTATGGCGTTGAAGCTTTCCATAGCTTTCATGCATAATGCTTTTATAGTGTTTGCTTGTATACGTTAATGTGAGTGGAGTCGTACCTGTTTGTGCTCTATAAAATATGATGAACTAGTTCTGTAGTTCATCATATTTGATGGTTCATCACCACAGCCATCACGAAAATGCTGAAGCACCTCACCAATAATTGATTATTGGTGAGGTGCTTCAGCATTTTCGTGATGGCTGTGGTTGACACCTACACATATATCGCGGGTATGATCTTTGGATCGCAGGAGGGAGATAACTGGCAATGTAGTAAATACTCAGCAATTATCTCGGGTGCTGTCACTTCTGATAAGAGCAGAGGTTTAAGGTAGGTCTCATTACCAGTAGTTGAGGTGATCAGCTTGTAACTGATTACTAACTGCTAATTTTCATTTATGGAATGCGCTGATTGAGCATAATCTCAATCCCTATAGTCGTTGGCGACTGGTGTTATAGGTATCTCATGGTTTGGAATAGCACCATTAAATATAGGGAACTAATGTCTACCAAGTAGGCTGTCCACAGGAATATGTGGCAAACCCCGCCTTTTGGAATATTATGATTAACGGTCTCTTGGGGCAGTTGGAGGAGACCGGTTACGGTGTTATCGCATATGCGGAAGATCTTCTGCTTTGGATGGAGGGGGTGAGTAGGTATGCGGTTAAGGTAGCGGGATGCCGCTATATGCAGATGGTGTCTGAATGGGGTAATAGAATGAGAGTGAATGTTGCAGAACCGAAGATTGTGTGTATGTTGTTGAAGGGTTTTTTGGGGGCCAGTAGGCGGAACCGAAGATTGTGTGTATGTTGTTGAAGAGTTTTTTTTTTATTCGATTAGAGGGGGTCGCGGTCCGACATGCACAGGAGGTACGTTACCTTGGAGTAAAGGTTGGAGGGAGGCTGAACTTTCGACCTCACTTGCAACATCTAAGAGGGCGCATGGCCGGTTTGGTTATCATGCTGGTGCGAGTAATTCGCAAAGAATGGGGACTTCGATCCAGAGCGGTGAAAGTCCTGTACAAGGGTGTATTTGTTCCTTGTGCTATGTATGCATTGTGTGTATGGCCTGACATTATGCGCTACTAGTATGCAAGGGTAGGCATAAATTCTGTTCAGCGTCTGGCTTTGTATGCATTTTGGAATGTGTATAGAACCGTATCAACCGATGCGATGCAGGTTCTCATGGGACAAATTTCATGGAACCTGGAGGAGCGGGATTCACTACCGTCTACGGCGGGGCATCCCGCTTACTAGTTAACCGTTTAGGAATGAAGAGGTTCAGGATCTTGAATAGAATGTATGAAATTTGGCAACGCCGATGGGAAGAGAGTGTGAATGGCAGATGGACGCACATGGTCATTTCGGATGTGTGCTTTGTGTCTGCGTCCGGATTTGAATTTGGTCTGTAACTTGGGTATTTACTCACGGGACATGACAGTATGAATGAGTTCCTGTACGGCCGTTGATTGGCGGTGGAAACGAGATGCCCTAATGGGGCGGCGGAGGAGAGTGCCAAGCGTGACATAGGTGCATGTGCAATCGTGGTGAATTATGAGAGTGTAGATGTGAATAGAGTGTTAGGTATAAGAGAACGGTATGGATGCCTCAATAGATTTGCCTTGGCACGTTTTGAGAGGAGAGCGAGAATGGTGCATGAACGAGTGTGTAAATGGCACGTAAGGTGACTACAATCGGGTGAAAGACCAAGGTCGATTCCGGTTGGACTTTCGGTTCTTGGCGAACCCGCGTACCTGAGCTGGCTTAGCGGTGCCTAGGGATTTACAAGATTCCTTATCGTAGCTTAATAAGCGGAGTACAAACCGAAGTACTCTTAAAACAAAAATTGGTACTATGTGGTGGCTGTGGTTGATAAACATATCGCGGGTACGGTCTCCGGATCGCTGGTAGGAGATGCTAATAATTATCCCAGGTGCTGTCACTGCTTATAACAGTTTAGATAGGCTTCGCCACTATAATTTGGAGTAATCAGCTTGTAACTGGTTACTGACTGTAAACTGCCAGTAATGGTGGTGCGTTGATTGAGCATAACTCAATCCCTATGGTCATAGGCGACTTGTAGTTTTATGTTTAATAACAGATAACGAAGCACATTTTACTGTTAAATTTAGGCTCAAATCTGTACAAGATTCTTATCACACAAGAATTCAAGCCGTTGGACCATCTCAAACGCCATGAATTTGCTGATTTTTGTCTGGAACAACTTGAGAATTATGCTAATTTTTTCCAAGAAAATCATCTTCACAGATGAAGTGCACTTTCATTTCTGTTGACTGAAGCCAATCCACAAATTTTTCTCGAGGAACCTCTATTTTCCGAAAAAGTGACACTTCGGAAGGAGTTGCCGTTCCTGTCAATTGTGGGCGGTATATCCCTCGATAACATCGAAATTTTTGTGACTGAATTGGGAAGATATTGATATAAAACGGCCTATGCCACAATCGATTTATTGCCGTAAAAGTTTGGCGAGTCAATAATTTGAAGAAATACAGATGTGCAATGGCCTTCAAAAAGTTGCTTTTGGCCTTTTTCTTGATGGTTTATTTGAAGTCATTTATCTGTGTCAATAAAAATACTCAACACCAAATAGATTAAATAAGTCCAGATTTATTGTTCGAAAATTGGAACTATTTTATTCGATTCGGTAAAGGGAGCAGAGAGGATCATTTTTAACTGATATTATTTTTAGAACATAATTGTATTGATTACACTTCAAAATAAAATAATAAAAATTTCTCTCTACTATATTTTCTTTCTGTTTTATTTGAAAAAAAACAACATATTACTCTTATTGAAAAACCATGCAATAATGTTGACGTTATTATGCAATAAGTTCTGAGAATGGCCTTAAAGATCATGCTATTTGAAACCGTTGGACCTTTTTTTATAGGTCTAAGCAAAATATTATGTTTATACAGATAATTTTTTAACTTAAGAACTTTTAAAAATCAGCACCAGTCAAGTGATGGCCGTATTGCAGCACTAAATGTGCGAAAAATGCATTAAAAATTATTTCAAAAAAGATCAAAGTAACATAATAAAATAATTATAATAAATAAATAAAAAATATTATTAAAAATACTTATTTTAACCAATTATAAATAATTATAGAAACAATTATTATTTATAGAGTAAATGCCTAAGATCCTAATGTCTAGGATCATATTTTACAGAGCTACAATCTTTAGAATTTTGGTATAAGAAATTTTCTATCCGAAACGACTACACATACGTGTATATATAAATTAAGTATCTTCAATTTTTTCTAAGCTTTTCAAAGTAATTTTATTAAAACTTCTTTAAGTAAAAATCATCTAAATTCGTCCTTTTCAAGTAGAGCAATTAATACAAAAATTAATAAATTAACAAAAAAATATCAAATAATCCAAAAAAAATTATTAGTTAAACCTTTAAAAATTTATTCAGATAAATAAACATTTTTTAATGGTAAATAAATCTAAGTCGATTGAATGCATGAAAATAGATTCGTATTCTTCGATAAAAACTTTGAAACTCTTTTGATAATAAAATCGAAAAAGAAGTTTCATTTCAATTGTAAAGTACATACTTTGAGATTTAAGTAAATATCATATTAAATACATGGAGTATAGGAAATATATAAAAAATATACTTTTAAGATAGGAGAGAACATTTTAAAGGGTTCTTTTAAAAAACGATGTATTAAAATATAGTCTTCGAAGGAAAAGAAGACAGTGTCAATAAGCAAAAATACACATAAAATTGATGGATTGTTAAAAAATTTTTTGTTCAACTATACCAGATGCAGAAATATACGGGTATGTATTATGCATATAGATAAATCGTATACATATCTTCCGTTCATGGCTAAAAAATATTCCATCTTTATGGTGGTATCTAGAATTCCTACAAATAAATCCACTTATCTTTGGATGGAAATAGTATACGTATCTCCTCTTGATGGTGAACAATTTCTGCAGTTGAAAACATTCTCCGAGACTGGTTGTCTTTATTCACTCTTAAAGTGGACGAAATAAGAGTACAAAAAAAAACCAACAAAAAAAACTTTTTGGTAAAGGATTGAAAGCCTTTTCTCTATAGAATTTTCCTTTGGTAATCGAAAAGTACTTCAGCATGAACACAATGACATAGAACACTAACTACTCGTACTATTTACATATGCGCAAGCACTTTTTTTTTTTATCTTAAATTTTTTTTTGCAAATTACTGGAAAAGGCTAAGTTTATGGAATTAAAAATACCAAAAAACCATTTATAGATTAGAGTGGAATTCGTATAAATGCCTGTTTTCTGAAAATCGAACTTTATTTACTATTTGTATAAGTTCAATGACAGCAAATCAAATCTATCATCTAGAATAGGCAACAAATTTCCATTTTTATCTGATGTCATAACAATCTGCCTACGCTCAGACATTTTCAAGCTAGGATATAAAGTGAATTTGAAAAGTTTTTCGCTTATATTTGGAAAGATAATTTTATTTTACATTTTACTAGGAGTTTTTTTTTAACAAAATATATTTATTCTAAATTTATATATTTTTTTATCTATATAGATAAACGAGTGGATTATTCATAAGAAACCTTGTTTTTTGTTTAAAATTTTTCAATATAAATATATAGTATTATTATTTATAAAATTTATTTTATTTGAAAAATTGAGTAAATAATAGTAAAATAGTATGAAGTTTAACCACAATATGTATGTAAATACTTCTAAAAAGGTTTAAATGATAAAATCTTTTATTTTTTATATATTTTCTAATAAAAAAAACAATAAAAAAAGTATAAATAAAAAATTTTAAAGTTTTATATGAGCATTTTCTTTGCTTGTAAATAGACTTACAGAAAAAATAAGATTTTATGTCATTATATGAAATTGTATTGTAAAATTCAACAATTTCTATTAAAAATATCAAAACGTTTATATAACAAAAACCGTGAACAAACAAAATAATGCTACTATGCACATACAACTCAAACTCGTCATAATAAATTTATTCCTGATCACTGCTCAACATATTGATACGGCAGGATCTTCAGTGAAGAAAAATGATTGAAGCGTTATGGCTATGATTAGTCCTTTCTGTTACTTTGTTAAGGTAAAACTGTTAACTTCACAATTTCTATCAGAGCCGTTGTCTTCAAAATTGATATGGTTAACATATAGGAAGAAGAATTCCTTTCTAAAACACGAATTTTACCTCATTTTTTGTGCATAAATTGGTATAAATACAATTATATATTGTGTACTACAAACATACTCTCAGGAACACCCAAAATTCGACTAAATTTTATTTATAACTCCGAGAAATCCGTAGTATGGCATATTTACTAATTTAAATTTTTTTTTTGCAAGGGTATCGACAAACGGCAAACGATTTTATCGTCGAATTAAAATAACTCATTGCACTTAAAAATTAAAATGCCTTAATTTTTTAAAACAATTTAAGTTGTTGTTTGTCGTTATCGTCGGAATTATGTACTAACATTTACTGTTTTAGAATGAAACCGTGTTGTAGGTTGCCGTACTAAAGGAGGAGTTTCGCTTAACGGTTACCTGTATTGTAATAAATTAAATACACAATTTTGTAACAAGCGGATTCATAAAATAATTTTATTTCTCATTTAGTGAATTAGAAATTTGTTACATACAAAATATTATTATTTGAAAGAATAAAAAAAACTACATATTGTCAAATTAAGAACTCAAAATTATAAGCAAATTTTTTTTTTTTAGAAAGTATTGCAATAAATTATTTTTCAAAATAAAAAATATTCAATTCTATTCTGAGAAAATATAAAAGAATCAGGATAAAAAGTCAGCTTTTCAAACATGTTTAAATCTAGTAACTCTTAAAACTGCCAATGGTCGTAGAGTATAACAGTTCGCGTGCATAAGTAGTAATGACACAAACCAATTTCATGTCGTTAACTAATTTCTTTTATGAACGAACTTCATTTTGAACCCTTCTTTTAATAACAAGGCAATTTTCGATTGCCTTATTAAAAAACAATTTTTTTCTTACAGAATTGAATTTATTAAACAATACTTTACCGAGGACTAATCAAATTATCTATCCATAATCAAATGTTTTTAGTAAATAAAAATTTTATATTATTTTTTATTGTATAAACTTTTTAATAGAAAAATGTTAAAACTTAAATTTAAAAAAAAAAAATGTCTGCAAAGTAATAGGAAGGATTTTTTTGCGACTATAACATTTTAACAACAATGTTATTCTCTTTAAAGTAGGTAGTTAGTTTGGGCAGATATAAAACCGTGGAAGTATTGTTTCCACTCTTCGTAGCTGTTCTGAAAGGCGTTAATTGAAATAGTCTTCGGCTTCTTGGTTATATTACTTTAGATATTATCGACAATACCACGATAACATCCTTTAAAGTAATTTTTGTTCTTAGGGAAAAAAAAGTCAGGCAGATTATGATCAGGTAAATAGGGATGGTCTGATAAATCACAGGAATTTTTTTTTTCAGACAAATACTCGTTGATCGAGATGGCTGTGTAACAGGCAGGTCTGCAATGTCCGATCTAAAGCGACTAACGATTTTTCTGAGCCTATCAAAGTATTTTTGTGAAGTCAGACAGACGATTAACTCATCAGATTCAATAACAAACGACGATCTTGGGCCTTATAATTTCCACATTTTCATCATCTTTCGATTATGAAGGCCTTTCTGATCGAGGTTTGTCTTCAACAGCTGCTCATTCCCCTAAAAATTATTTATGCCACCGAAAGGATCATTGCCTCATCGAAACGTACTATAAAAACACAACTGCACTTATCGGTCGTGTCGTTACCAGACAATATTGAATTTTTATTGCACATTTAGGACGAGCTAACGTACATGCTATGTGGAAGAGAATCCGGTAGTATTGGCAGACCGCTGTCATTACTTCCAGTCTCATTACCGTACATCGTAAAATACCCATTATATGACATTTTTAATCAAAACAGTAAAATTTTCTTCTATTACAGGTACTTAATATATGAACCAATTATATATTATGTCTAGAATTAATTTACTAATTTTCTATTGAAATGTTTCGTTAAAAACGAATTTTTTAAAAAAAAAATACAATATGAAAGTGATAATATTTTTTTTTTGAAAATATATTTTTCTATTCTTTTAATTTCAGAAACAAGACGCCATCAATTAGTTAAACAGGATTCAGTTATATCTTTTGCAGAGAGAAAGCGTGGAATTTTAATTAAACAGGATGCTATTGTATCATTTCCGAACCGTAATGGCGATGGTAATATGTGTCTATTTTGAACAAATATTTTAACAAGTAAACAAATTGAGAAAGAATTAAATTTTATATCTTCTGGATGCAGAATTTATAATTATTTATTAGTTCTGTTAAAAAGCTTGATATTGTATTGTTCTACTAAATATGCAAATATTATAAATAGTACATAAAAATGTTGGTGGAAAATATATCAAATAAATATAGTAGTACATTTTTCTATGGTTTCATTTTGTATGCTAATAAAATATCATACAAAATTCAGTATAGAAAAATGGTAACCATTTGTAAAACTACACATAACCACGTATATATAATACATATTTAGAAAAAAATAATAATATATTAAAGCAGGCTTTGAATGGAACATTGGCAATACTTTAGAGCACAAAAGACACTCAAATAATATATATATAAGGCATATTTTTTCGGGGTTTATTTTTGGATTTTGTCAAAAACTTAATTCAAAAATTAACTATAATATTTAAAAAAAATATAATTATACAAAAAGTAATTAGTATTACTATTAGAAATAATATTAATATTGATGGTGATATTGAAATTGATATAAATTAATAATAATAAAAAAAATGAAAACTATTAATTTTTCTATTATTAGAAATGTTTCAAAAATATTTCTTCAATCACAAAGAAAAAAAATAATTAATATTAATAATAATAACAATAATATATTATCATTGCTAAATATTATTCGCAATTTGATATAAAATATTTAATAAGAAAAAATCCACAATGATAATAAGTAGAAATTTTATTGGAAAAATAAAAGCGTTCATTGAAACATGTTAAATAATAAAATATATCACTTTTAAATTAAAAGAAAAATATTTTTAAACAAGGAAAAACAATTTGAAAATAATAAATAAATACCTTTGAAGAAAAGAAAAACTATTCAGTATAATTACTGCAATTTGGAGAATAAAACTATTAACTTTTATGAAAAATTACTGCTTCTCGTTTATTATACTTTCTTATTTTATAAACAAATAAAACTTTTTCCCAAAAATTAATTAAAAATTTTACAAACTAATGCATTTATTTCCAAACAAATAAAAAAAAAATACTTTTTACCCAAAACAAAAATCTTAAATGTAATAAATTTGAAATATTTTAATTGCAAACATTTTTTTTAGATACATATTTTTAATTCAAAATCATCTACAGTTTTTTGTAGTGAACTATTGTTAATAAATTAAATAAAAACTAATACAAATATTTTTGCATAATGATCGAATTTAGATATCGATCGTCGAATTTCTACTTAAATAGTGATAATCATCATCACTATTTTAGTGTTCATATTTTCTATCAAATATTTATATGATATGATATTGGAAAATGAAAGAATCAATAAATTCTTACATAAACTGCCTTTAATATAAATAAAAATTTAAAAAATTAAATAATAAAATATTAATAAATAAATAAATCAGTTTGAAAATGTAGAAAAGATTTTTTGTGTCGGATAAAAAAAAAATATATTTATAGTTTATTTTTTTAATTAATGTACTGCTATTGAAAGCAGTAAATGTTATTAAAGCATACTATATAAAATAGTATGAATAAATAGATTTTATTGTAGGTATTAAAATTATAAATTATTTATGAACAAAAAAAAACAAATATAAAAGTAAATTTTATAATTTTAAAGATATTATTAAAAATTCATTTTGATATTATTTATAATTTTTTTTTATCTTTTGGAAAAGAAAGTAAAATTTTTATAAAATCAAAATATAAATATAAATGAGAGTTTATAAAGAAATTAAATATAAATATCTTAATATTATTAAAAATAACTAAATTACAGCAACTAAAATTTTATAATAAATTTGGATGCAAATAATAATGCAACCTGTAATAACACAAATACGAGTATATGCATACAAAATGATATATTAATAAAACTTAATTTGGAATACTAAATAATATTTTTCTGTATGTTAGTATAAATTAATTAAATAAAGACATAAAATTAATTTTTGTTGTTCAATACAAAATTGTTAACAAAAAAAAAGAATTTTAGTTATTTAAATAATTAATCATATAAAGAGGCACAAAATTTATAAGAGAAAAAAAAATTAACAAACAAATTTTTCACTGTTTGGAAAAATATTTAATAGATGGCGTTTTCTACAATATTTAGAAAACCTTTAAAAAAAAAGTACATGGTATGAAAATTGAAATGATTTCTATAAAAATGGATGAGGGTCTCTTGCATATCTTTTATATTTTTATATTAAAATCTGCAATTTTTTTTAAAAAATATTATTGAATATTTTTTATTTGAGATAAAAGCTTGTATTAATATTAAAACTTTACTATTTTGAAATAATAAGTGAAACTTTAGGACTGCCGAAAGTTTCTGTTATGTTGAAAGATCTCAATGGCGGCTGAGCTTTCACATTATTGATTATTATATATTCATAGGAATTTTTATTTTGAATGTTGTTAATTAAAAGAAATTATGAAATGTTTTTTGATAATATTAATCCATTTATGTATATAAAATAATTATTATTTATTTACTTGACCCAAAAAGAATCTAATAATAAATGAGCCGATTATTAGTTTTTTTTTGTAAAATATATATCATTAAAAATAAAAGTTGAATCTACTATAATAACGTATAAAAAATAACATTATTCATATGGTTACTACAATTCAAGTCCGAATGTGCAAATTTTTGATGATTTTTCCCAAAAAAATTGGATTAATGGCATTAATTTTTTGTCGAATGTTGTTCTTTAGGTCTTGAATTATATTTGTATGATTAGGACAACTTTTCCAGACGAGGGTTTCCCACACCACAGATTTGATGATGTTGTTTGATAGCGTCACCGTCGATGTGCAAATGTGCATCAACGCTAAAGATAATTTTTGCAAAATCTTCTTTTAACAGAATCCCTGTTTTCGTAATAAGTTTGCTATTATTACTCCACAACTCAAATTTTACTACTTTAAATATGACAGCTGTAAGCAAAAACATGTGTGTTTTAGAGATTAAAAAACACCCAACAGATGGCCTATCTTTATATATATTTCTGCATTTAGTAATATGATTTATTTGGATTTTTCTTGGTTATTACATAATAGAACTAACTTTCAAAATAGAAAAAGTTTATCACAAGCGCCCTTGCCAATGTTATATAATCGTATTAATTTTATAAAATGGAATAAAACCAACAAAAATACTTACATATAGATAAATATATATACATATATATGTATACATACATCAGTAGAAATATTCAATGCAATATTATTACACTGTGGTAAATTTAAAAAAAAAATATATATATATATATATACGAGTATGTATAAATATTTATTATAAAATACAAAATACATAATAAAAAATTAAGAGAATTAATAAATAAATATACCAAACAAATAAATATGTTATATAGTAGTATGAAAAAAAATTAGTTACAATGAAAATATATATACATATATGAAAAAAAAAAATATATTTGGTAAAAGAAAATTAACTAAGCAAATAAATAATATATTGGTTACGCACAATGAATTATAAGAAACGAAATGATTAAATTGTTTAGTAAGAAAAATGAATTTGTGGTAAACAAAATGAATATTATAATAAATAATGAATAAAACCTAATAAATTTAGTACATAACGAATATTAAAAAATAACAACCGAATAAAAAATTTGAAAAAAAAAATACATAAAATATGAAATATTTATATCCATACTTGCAGATATACATGCATGCATACATAAGTATTTGTATCTATGTACACACAAATGAAAAGAAATTTATTTATTTTAGTGACATTGATGGCACCACTTATAAAGATAATTAAATTAAACTACAAAAAAAAAAAAAAACAAAATCAAATTGCATCCTCAAAGTAAATACATATATAATTACATGTTAGTATGTACACATATGCAAATACAAATGAAAAATGGAAAAATATATATATATTATACATATACATGCATATATATGAATATACTATTTTAAGAAACATAAAAAATTAATACAGAAATAACCAAAAGTACATATTTACAATAGTAATATTTGCTATTTTAATAAAAATAAATTATCAATAAAAATAGTAAAATTTTGCTATTTATCAAAATTTCCTCTCACATGCTCCTCCTCCTATTTGATCCCTTATTCCTGTTCATTTATTTAGTTTGACATATAAATGGGAGGTAAATTACGAAACTGTAACAAAAACAAAAAAAAAACACACAAATGGATAATATCAAATCATATACATTTAATTAAAATCAAAATAATAATACAGATTATCTATTTTATTATATACAAAATATATATTAAAATATATTTTAAAAATAAAAGAAAATATAAGAAAAATATATAAGAAAATATGATTAAACACAAAAGTATAAGAGAAATTTTATTTTTATTTGAGAAATTGTCCAATTGAAATAATAGCAAAAATACTAAAAAAAAAAAAAATTATTCAAATAGAATGCCAGTCATATTTTAATAATAAATATTTATTTAATGTTATATTTTATTTAAGACTGTATGTTCGAAAATAAATGTTTCGGCAAAAATTAATAAATTATATTGTTTTATTGATTTATTTTTACTTTTTTTTAATGACTCTTCCATTAATAGGGTTGCCTATACAAGTGGAGTTTGTTTTAACAAAAAATTAGGTTTATGCATTTGCTGAATGATTATGACAGAAGGTAAGTAAATAAGAACAATTGCCCCGACATCGATAGTGGTGAGTTTATTTGTTGAACTTATCAAGAACAACAACCATACTTAAAAACGTGTCTACTACAGGCAGAGAAGGATTTTGTTTATCAATATTTAACAGAGGAAAATTATTTAAATCTATCAAAATACAATATTAAAATAATTTAATAATAATATTTATTTATTTAAATTAGATATCTGAACACTTTAGCTGTACATTACAAATTGGCTTTAAGTTGTTACTATGTTATTTTTTCATATGCTTGTTTGTGATTCTTAAACCATTTTTAAGACAATTTTCTTAAATTCTTGTAGCACGTATAGTCAATTATTTTATAGGCTTGATTTTTGATTCCACAAGTATCAAATTGTTCTTAGATTGCCACCTTATTATCGGAAACAACAGTAACATGTCTGAGTGCTAATGCAGTAAAAGATAGACTTTTTAATATTAATGCTGTCAAAATATAGACAGCCAAAAAAAAGTTGTGGTTGTTGCAGTAAAATAACAAAATACAAAAAGAATAGCAAAACTGTAGGAGTTTGGTCAAAAGTAGTCTAATTTTAAAATACATCTATTGAATTTGTTCAAAAACTATCAATGACTATGATATTCAGGTTGCGTAAATACCTGGCTTTCATAGTTATTAATATTTGTCAAAGTAATCCGATTATCATATTTATTTCTTAGCAAAGAAATACAGAAACATTTTAAAAGGAGTCTGAGAATTATTTATTGGAAAAAAATTTAAGTGGTACGAATGCACGTGAGATCATTACCATACTCAATAATATCATACGAGGGTTGTATGATTAATAAAAAATTCTCGGCAAAAGATGGTGCTACTACTATTAAAACAACTCTATTTTTTATAAATATTATCTTTTATAAGAATTCTGACAAATTTTCAAGCAATTGTATCATTTAGGAAACCTTATGGCTACCGTTTTCTACGATACACATAGTACGATATTTAACGACTATCGTGCATAGGGTTTTCCAATAAGAGTGATATGATTTCTAAGTGACGTTTCGGCCATTTGTAATATGTCATGATCAGTCATTCAGTAATGTTTATAATTTACAAATTATTCAATTTTATTATCAAAATAATCGTTCTCCAATTACAACTTTTGGTGCGCTTATACCATTTTATGGTCGTAATAATCGTCCAACTGTGCTCGCTATTCGTCGAATTGTTAAAAATTTCGAGCGTACATTTTCTTTACATAATGTTCAAGTGCCAATAAGACAAAGAACCGCTCGAAGTAATGAAAATATTGCTGCCGTTCAGGCAAGTGTTGCTGAAGACCGCAATTTGTCGATTCCAAGACGTTCTCAAGAATTGGGACTGTCTCAAACCACAACCTGACGGATTTTGAGAAATAATTTGGCTTGTATCCGTATAAAATTGTTATCACTCAAGAACTGAAGCCATTTGACCACCGTAAACGTCATGAATTTGCTGATTTTGTCTTGGAACAACTTGAAAACGATAACGATTTTTTAAAAAAAATCATCTTCTCCGATGAGGCTCACTTTCATCTGAGTGGTGCGGTAAATAAACAAAACTGTCGATTCTGGTGCGATCTTGACAACATCTGGTTCCAACAAGAAGGGGCTACGTGCCACACAGCACGTACAACAGATTTATTGCGAGAAAAGTTTGGAGATTCGATTATTTCAAGAAATTGTGACATTGAATGGCCTCCAAGAAGTTGTGATTTAACACCATTAGACTGTTTCTTGTGGGGTTATTTGAAGTCATTGGTCTTTAGCAATAAACCAGACTCTCTTCAAGCTTTAGAAGTCAATATTGAACGTGCTATTCATGACATTCGACTTGATTTAGTGGAAAAAGTGCTCGAAAATTGGGTTCATCGAATTCCTTCCTGCAAAAGAAGTCGTGGAGGCCATTTGAATGACGTTTTATTCAGAACTTAATTGTATCGATTGTAATTCACAATAAATAAAAAACATTTGAATTTCCTTAACAATTAGTGTGTTTTTTTTTAAAGAAATCATATCAAAAGAAATCATAATCTTATTCGAGAACCCTTTATAAGGAAAACTGATAGATGGAAAATATAGATAAATGCAGGACTTAGTGTGTAAAAATGTTTTTTCTTATCAAGGCCAGGTATTAATTATACAAATTTCGAATATGATAGATAATGGGAGAATACTATAGCTTAGCGAAAATACTATCATTTTACTCAATTGTTGAGAACAATCGGTAGATTGTTACGTTAATTTATATAACTTTTTCGCAAGAATATTTAAATTTAAAAGAAAAGAGTTTTGAAAATACACTTAATATTAAATGATATTTTATCATATTGATAGGAGATTTACTTAGGATAATATTACTTTTAAATTTACCAGCGCCAATTAAACTCAAAACTATTAATTAAAATTTACTTCGATCCATATAAAATAATATAATTAATGGAACAAAATATTTTAAAAGATTTGCGCACTATCAAAATTTTAATTAATATTCTAATTATGGGAGGAAGGGGGGAATAACTGGTAAAAATATATACCATTGTTATAACCTTAAAAACAAAAATCGTTTAATGCATAAAAAACTATTTTATTTATATATGTAGAAAAATGATTATGGATAGAAAGGATTGAAATTGTACAGATGACATAACTTTTTTGCATGAATATATTCCATATCGTGCACGTAAATTTCCAATTAACATTTTCACGTTGTGTCATTCCGGAAACTCAAATTTGACTTTTAAAAATCATTTTACCATATTTATTACTTCTTCGAAATTACTACTCAGAAAATGAGTACAAAAAAAAATTAAATAAATAAAAATAAAATTTACAAGAATTATCAAACTGAAAATAAATCATAAAATTCACTAAATATGGTACCGATTTCTGTACAAGCTTGAAAAGATGTAAATATTTTCGCTTTCCGGAAGAATAACCTCAACGACAAAATAACATATATACTATATCAGATCATATATTATTAACTTTGAGATTTGGTAGCATAGGACCGCATCGCAATAGTGTCAAATTGAGGAATGGGAACAGTAAAACAGGATGTTGAAAATTACATAGACGTTTAGGTGAACAAAATTGAAGAAGACTAAATAAAATATAGCCCAGCTCTTGTATGTTATCAACCGTTTATTCACTCGTTTAATCTACAGGCACGCCAGCCTAAAAATGGTTATATAAATATTTCCACATATGAATAAATATGTCCTCAAAGTTCAGCGAATTCTTACAGATTACCAACATACATGATGGAAAATTTCAATTTTCAATTTTCTAGTTGAAAAATTTTCATCTCTCATTACAGAAAAACGAACACTAAAGGTTAGCAAAACAGGTAAAAGACGATTTGCCATAGAATACAAAATGTAGAAGAACGACTAGAAGAGAATGTTGATCTTTTAAGCAACATATACTCATATTCACATTCAGAAAATACTATTGTATGTGCCAAGATATAAAATCAGTCAAAAACTAAAATGATTATATAAAAACCGCACAAGTACTGAAAACGGAATTTTCTACTTTTCGGGCAATAGAGCCACTCATTCAAATAATATTCGTAGGTGTAACATAACCTTCAGATAGAATGGAGCAATGATAAGAAATAATTTAATATATAAGCTAATATATATATATATATATATGACTATGATCAAATTAAGATTTTCTTTAAAATGTTTTTTTTTTTGGTCATTATCTAATTTAAAAGCTTGTAAATCTAATTAAGCCTATCGCCGCCACAGGAAGCAAAATTATTGATCATTTTCTCATAAATTAATACTGCAGTGCTAATCGTGTGAAAAAACTAATAAATATAGTTTAAAAATATCCTTCGGACATTATTTTTGCCTTCCCTTTGAAAGTTTTTCATATTCAAAATAATACCAAAACTCAACAAACCCAAAAACCTTCCCACCGCATATAGACGTACAAGCCTCCTTCCCATTTCATCAAAAAATCCTAGAAAAATTACTTTTAAAACGCATTTATTCTATTTTTAAAAACAAGGATGTGATTTTTCAGCATCAGTATGAATTTAGAATTGAACATTCTACTATCCAGCAGTGTCCGCTAGAGCGAAAGGAATCCAGGCGTATTTACTTGACATTTTGCCCGCTTTCGACCGTTTATGGCATGCTGAATTGCTTTATAAGTTGCAGCGAGTCCTACCCTCTGGTTATATCTATATCCTAAAAATCTGTCTGTCGGACCAATATTTACAGGTAGCTGAAAGTATCGAGTTTTCTGACATTTATACTATCTCCGCCGGTGTCCCTCAGGGTAGCATCCTAGATTCAATCATTTACAATATTTATACCCATGAGATTCCTTATCACACAAATATCGTTACCGATGACACAGCCATCCTTACACATCACAAAGATCCTTTCATAGCCATCAATATCCACTCTTAAAAAACCTGGTTCCAAAAGTGGAGAAGGGGGTAAATTAGCAACAATCTACTTATATTACTTTCACACTCTGTCGAGAACAGATGCCTAATATAACTCCAAACGGCAGTATTATTCCACAAACAAAGAGCGCGCATAACCTTAGACTTATATTTGACAAACGGTTAACCTGGAACCCATACAAACTATTACTACGACTCCTAGGTCAAAAATGAATCTAAAATTCCATTTGTTTCGAAACTGCATATCTCCCGATATAAAAAATTCCATTCACGTCCCTCTCACCATCCTAATCCTTTAGGAAAAGAACTGTTCACTCTCACCCTTCCATTATACAATACATACATCGACATTTCAAACGGCGATGGCTGAGAGATTTTTTAAAGTTCTAATATAATATTATCCTGTTTTTGAGATAATATCGATGGGTTTTTTCCTTTACATATCCTCATGTCCTTCTATTTACAGTCGTAAAAATCTGCTTGTTACTAGTTGTAAGTATTTGTAGATAAAATAAAATTGAAAAAAAAAATAAGTTCCGATAAAAGTTTTCAGTAAGAATTTTCTGTAAGAATTTTGCGTTAGAATTTTCTGTAAGAATTTTCTCAAAGAATTTTGTGTAAGAATTTTCTCAAAGACCTTTTTTAAAGAATTTTCTCAAAGAATTTTCTTAAGGAGTTATCTGTAAGAATTTTTTGTAAGTATTTTCTGTAAGAATTTTGCGTAAGAATTCTCTGTAAAATTATCTGTAAGAATTTTCTGAAAAAATGTTCTGTTAGAATTTTCTGTAAGAATTTTCTCAAAAACTTGTCAGTAAGCATTTTTTTCAAAGAATTTACTCAAAGAATTTTCTCAAAGAATTTTTAGTAAGCATTTTCTCAAAGAGTTTTCTGTAAGAATTTCGTGTAAGTATTTTCTATAAGAATTTTTTCAAAGAATTTTTAGTAAGTATTTTCTCGAAAACTTTTCTGTAAGAATTTCGTGTAAGTATTTTCTGTAAGAAATTTCTTTGAAAATTTCCTTTAAAAAAATTCTGGAAGACTTTTTCTCTAAGTATTTTCCATACCATTTTCTCAAAGAATTTTTAGTAAGCATTTGCTCAAAGAGTTTTCTGTAAAAATTTCATGTAAGTATTTTCAGTAAGAATTTTCTATAAGAATTTTGCGTTAGAATTTTCTGTAAGAATTTTCTCAAAGAATTTTGTGTAAGAATTTTCTCAAAAAATTTTTTTAAAGAATTTTCTCAAAGAATTTTCTTAAGGAGTTAACTGTAAGAATTTTTTGTAAGTATTTTCTGTAAGAATTTTGCGTAAGAATTCTCTGAAAAATTATCTGTAAGAATTTTCTGGAAAAATGTTCTGTTAGAATTTTCTGTAAGAATTTTCTCAAAGACTTGTCAGTAAGCATTTTTTTCAAAGAATTTACTCAAAGAATTTTTAGTAAGCATTTTCTCGAAGAGTTTTCTGTAAGAATTACGTGTAAGTATTTTCTGTAAGAAATTTCTTTAAAAATTTCCTTTAAAAAAATTCTGGAAGACTTTTTTTCTAAGTATTTTCCATAACATTTTCTCAAAGAATTTTTCGTAAGCATTTGCTCAAAGAGTTTTCTGTAAAAATTTCATGTAAGTATTTTCTGTAAGAAATTTCTCAAAGAATTTTCTCAAAGAATTTTCTGTAAGAATTTTCTCTAAGAGTTTTCTGTAAGAATTTCGTGTAAATATTTTGTGTAAGAAATTTCTTTGAGAATTTCCTGTAAAAAATTTCTGCAAGACTTATTCTCTAAGAATTTTCCATAGCATTTTCTCAAAGAATTTTTAGTAAGCATTTGCTCAAAGAGTTTTCTATAAAAATTTTATGTAAGTATTTTCTGTAAGAAATTTCTCAACGAATTTTCTCAAAGAATTTTTAGTAAGCATTTTCTCGAAGAGTTTTCTACAAGAATTTCGTGTAAGTATTTTCTGTAAGAAATTTCTTCGAAAATTTCCTTCAAAAAAATTGTGGAACACTTTTTCTCTAAGAATTTTCCATACCATTTTCTCAAAGAATTTTTAGTAAGCATTTGCTCAAAGAGTTTTCTGTATAAATTTCATGTAAGTATTTTCTGTAAGAAATTTCTCAAAGAATTTTCTCAAAGAATTTTCTCGAAGAATTTTCAGTAACAATTTTCTTAAAGAGTTTTCTGTAAGAATTTCGTGTAAATATTTTGTGTAAGAAATTTCTTTGAGAATTTCCTGTAAAAAATTTCTGGAAGGCTTATTCTCTAAGAATTTTCCATAGCATTTTCTCAAAGAATTTTTAGTATGCATTTACTCAAAGAGTTTTCTATAAAAATTTTATGTAAGTATTTTCTGTAAGAAATTTCTCAACGAATTTTCTCAAAGAATTTTCTCAAAGAATTTTCAGTAAGAATTTTCTTAAAGAGTTTTCTGTAAGAATTTTGTGTAAATATTTTCTGTAAGAAATTTTTTTGAGAATTTCCTGTAAAAAAATTCTGGAAGACTTTTTCTCTAAGAATTTTACATACCATTTTCTCAAAGAATTTTTAGTAAGCATTTGCTCAAATAGTTTTCTGTACAAATTTCATGTAAGTATTTTCTGTAAGAAATTTCTCAAAGAATTTTCTCAAAGAATTTTCTCAAAGAATTTTCTCAAAGAGTTTTCTGTAAGAATTTCGTGTAAATATTTTGTGTAAGAAATTTGTTTGAGAATTTCCTGTAAAAAATTTCTGGAAGACTTTTTCTCTAAGAATTTTACATACCATTTTCTCAAAGAATTTTTAGTAAGCATTTGCTCAAAGAGTTTTATGTAAAAATTTCATGTAAATATTTTCTGTAAGAAATTTCTCAACGAATTTTCTCAAAGAGTTTTCTGTAAGAATTTCGTGTAAATATTTTCTGTAAGGTATTTCTTTGAGAATTTTCTGTAAAAAATTTCTGGAAGACTTTTTCTCTAAGAATTTTACATACCATTTTTGTAAAAGAATTTTCTGTAAGAATTTTTAGTAAAAATTGCCAATTGAAATTGTCCAATAAAATTTTTTTGTAAAAGTTTTTAATAAAAATTGTTAAATGAAAATTTTCCGGACAAACTTCTTTAGTAAAAATTGTTCAGTAAAAATGTCTCAGTAAAAACTGTTCAGAAAAATTTGTTTAGTAAAAACTCTTTAGTAAAAATTTTTCAATTAAAATTGTTTGTTAAAAATATTCAGTAAAAATATTTAGTAAGAACTCTCAGTAAATTTTCAGTTAAACAAAATTTTTAATGTGTTCCACAATTTATATAATTTAATTTCTGTAACCAAATATAGAAAGAGAAAAGCTTTATAGAAATAATAATATTAAAAATGTAAATTTAAATTGATTACCATAATATTGAGGATATCAAATTAAATCCATACTTGGTAACTTGCACCATTATAAATAGTAAAACATAAAAATGAAATAAACAAACAATAATCTTATCAAATCTATTCTACGAAATCTGTATAGTAAGGATCATATCCTTAAGTAAACACATATTCAAACATTTTACTTAATGGTTTCCTTAGTATTTTATCTCAATAATAAATGTCTACGTAGGAATAGACTTGTTGAATGCATACACATATATGTTAAAAGAGAAATTGTTGCCATTGTAATTTTTTCAGTGCTAAATTGTTTTCGTAGTTTTCGGAAAGTTTTGACGAAAAACAAATTTTATGAAAAATGGACGCACTCATATAATAATTAAAAATAAACATCGTCTAGCACTTAATGGATTAGGAAGTAGTTAAAAGAATTTTGCCCATGTATAACCTATAGGAAACGATAAGGAAATAAAGAAATTTTCAAGTACTCACCTCACTAACCTGTCTCGCAGTTGCAATAAAATTCAGGTAAAATAGTAAATACACCTTTGATTGATTTGTAAGATAACTGATTGGAAAAGAGAACGCAAATGTCGGCCTCTAAAAAAAGGCTAGTATTTTTAAGGCATTTTCTCCTTTTCTCATTTGGAAGTGAAATTTTCGCAACGATTCTACGTAAAAACTAATTAGTATAATATTCAGTTAAAGTAGACTTTGGAGTAGGGATGGCCCTATAAATATAGAGAGACATCAACTCTTTGTAGGTCATAACACATTCAGGACTGAGTACAAATATCAGTAGCTGTTTGAAAATTGTTATAGTCCAGTGATATTCAGTGATAGTGCCTAATTTATTCGAAAATAAAACAATTCAAAAAATAGTTACTTTTAAAATTGCAACAACAAAACCACAACAAAAATGTTTGTTTTAGCTTTTATTGCATACTTGCTAGCCTTCGCTCAAGCTGAGGGACCCGGATTCTCTAAGCAGGATCAAAACCCCGGAAATAGTATTCAAACAAATGCGGGGCAACAAACCAGTGGAATTCAACAAAATTACGCAAATGCCGCTAAACAGCAAGTGGATAACAAACTAGATCGAAATGAACAATACACACAAGAAACAATCAATACTCAGGTGATATAATAACAATTTCAGATATTCTTATTGTTTACTAAAATTCTTCAAATGTTATTTAATAAATAGGTATTAGAGAATCCAACTTATGATCCTAATCTGTATCATAGCTTCTTGCCAAATGATGGTATCTACAATTATATCAGTCAGTATGGTGCACTCTATCCAGCATCAAATGCAGTCGCCACAGCACCAGTTATTGCAGCCGGTTATCCTGCCCCATCAGGATATGTTCAACCTGGCACATTTGCCTTACAAACAGGATACGAAGGCTACCTTGTACCAGAAGTCGCGGAAGCAGAATCTTCAGACTCATCCTTATTCGGCTTAGCACAGCTCATTCGTGGTATGCAATTCACACCAAGAAATATTCTCAGCTGGATCGCTAGAACCGGGACATACATTCTATCAAGTCTAAGTGTTGTTCTCTTCGGCGGCGCCATCACCACAGCCGTTTGCACGTTTACGCCACTCTGTTCTATAACGTTTGCCGCTTTGCCATTCCTTAGGCTACGTGATTCTGCGGAAAATCTGGGAAAAACAATTGCCACCGAGATTACACCAGAACGAGTCAGGCGTACTGCTGAATTCCTAGAGAAAGCCATCGAGAAATTCCAGTCGATGCAGCAGGATTCGAAGAGTCACGAAGCTCAAAACGAAAGCATTCAGAAAATCGAAAAGAAATTCAACGACGAGTGAATAAATTGAATCGAATTGAATTTAAATTCATCGCATAATAAACAGTCCGTCCGCCCACCTTCCCACGTCCAACACGACCAACAGACACACACTTTTTTGTTCCAATCTCTTGAACGCTTTGTTTTGCATAAATAATTGAATTAATTTAGTGAAAAATCAAAATAAATTTTAAGGAAAAACAAAATTAAATAAATTATTAAGAAAATTTTATTTATAAGAAAAATCGATAGGAAAATAGATAAAAATTCTCCTCTTTCTTTTTAATAATAATTATAAATTTTTAAATGAATAAATTTAGTAATAAATTTGAAATAAATTTATGTAGAAAAGTAATCTTTTTTTTTATTTATTAAATAATTTTGAAGTTTCTAAACTTATAATATATATTTGTTTTTAGCTCTAAAAGGTCCTTGAAAAAAATCACTATGCAATCTGATTTTTTAAATGAGCATGAGTTGGTGTTTTAAATTAATACATTTATTTTTCAGAGGTCATATTTTAAGACTATCTTAAATAAATTTACAATAAACAATATTTTAGTAGAATTAAATATTTTAAAAAAGATATTCAGATGATAACTCATATTATACAATATTATTCCATATTTTCGAATGAGGGTCGTTCAATAAGTCCTTAGAAAATCCAAGAAACTGCGCTCGTAGTGTCGGTAACGATTTTTTTTGTAAGTCGCTTTATTGACAGGAAAGCTGTCAAAATTTCAGCTCGATCCATAGCGTAGGTCAATTTCTATCGTCGATTAAAATTAACGACATTTATTTGTGCATAACAATGGATAAAAGCGAGTTTAGGGCTGTCATCAAACATCTCCATTTGAAAGGCTTAAGCCCGAAAGAAATCAAAGCCGAATTGGATGCAGTTCATGGCACATCTGCACCTGTGTTTGCCACGGTGTACAATTGGGTAAATGAATTTAAACGTGGCCGTTCATCCACAGAAGATGAACATCGTTCAGGACGCCCAGTTGAGGTGTCTACTCCTGAAATCATCGACAAAATCCACGATCTGATTTTGAACGATCGGCGAATTAAAGTGCGCCAATTAGTTGAGGCCACGGGCATATCACAAGGTACAGTCGCTTCAATTTTGCATGAAAAATTGTCTGTGAAAAAAATTTCGGCAAGATGGGTGCCGCGTTTGCTCTCAGAGGAGAATAAACTCAATCGTGCAGTGGACTCTGAGGCTATGTTGGCACTCTTTCATCGCAATCCTGCCGAATTCTTTCATCGATATGTCACTGTGGACGAAACCTGGATACACTACTACACTCCAGAAACGAAGAGACAGTCATCACAGTGGATTTTCAAGGATGAACGGGCTCCGAAGAAGGGCATCATTTTTATCGACTACTTGGAAAAAGGAAAAACAATAACAGGAGCGTATTACGCGTCGTTATTGCAACGGTTGAGCGAGGAAATCAAAGAGAAACGCCCCCATCTGAAGAAGAAAAAAATCCTCTTGCATCAGGACAATGCGCGTGTGCACACCTGCGCTGTTTCCATGGCCAAAATTATGGAATTGAGAATGGAATTGTTGCAGCATCCCGCTTATTCACCAGATTTGGCCCCGAGTGACTATTTTCTTTTCCCCAATCTGAAGAAATGGCTTGGCGGACGACGGTTCACTTCCAACGAGGACGTCATTGCCCAAACGGATGAGTATTTTGCAGAACTTCCGAAATCCTATTTTTTGGACGGGATAAAAATTTAGGAAAACCGGTTCGGAAAGTGTATAGAGCTAAAAGAAGCATATGTTGAAAAATAAAATTTTTTTTTTAAAAAAACAGTTTTTTTCCATCTTTTTCTAAGGACTTATTGAACGACCCTCGTAATAACATTGGTTGATAATGTATTCATTGAAATATTTTCAATTATCAAAGAAGTTTCTTTTATATTTACCGAATAATTTAATAAATTACATTTTTAATATTTCTCTTAAAACTATATTAACAGCCACAAGTAAATACTTTTCAAAATACTAACAAACATAGAAGATACTTGTAAAGGGTTACTTTATATCTTCTACAAACATAGAAAATATTACTTTCGTAATAGTTCTTAAATAAATATTGTATAAAAATCAATTAAAAATTTATTTGGTATAAAATTTTCCAGTTTTGATTATGTATTAGTTAACTATCACACAACTATCATGGAATTCTCAGAAGACACAGGCTTTAGATGTTAATTTTTCGAACAAAATTTCCTCAGCGAGAAGTCCCATTTCTTGTTCAGTGCATACTTCAATAATCAAAATTTTTATATAAAAGGCTCTAAAAATTCACAAATAACTTAAAAAATCATTGTATCCATGGATATTGACTGCCTGGTATACCTTTTTGTTTGAAGGTTTCATTGGCTCTTCAAAATAAAGAAAGAGGAACTGTTAACTTTAATTTTGAGCGCCCCAAACTTAAAGATTTTAATCTGAATTATATGTGATTTCACTTATAAGCCACACAATATGACAAATTTGTATTTTATTATGCGACAAGTTCCCAGAACTCGTAATTTCGGAATTTGATTATGACAATTAACCCCTAAGATCGTACGATTTGCCGTCGCTACCCTTGTTATATTGGGTTGTTCGGATAGTAATATCGTTTTTTTTTATAAAAATAAAAGACGATTATCTTATCGTGAATTAATTTTTTATTCTGGCCTTTTTTCTTTAAGTGAATCAGTCAATTTGTCGAACTGATGACAGAACACTTCAGAAGTGATCATTGTGTTGCTCGGTAGAAGCTCAAAATAAACAATTCCTTTGAAATCCCACCAAACAGATAGCATAACCTTTTTTTGATGAATATTGGCTTTCGAAGTGCTTTGAGCCGGTTCATCTTTTCTATTGCAGGATCTTTTGCGCTTAAAATTGTTGTAGACAATGCATTTCCTGTCCCCAGAGATGATATGCTTCCAAAATGGATCATTTTCTTGGCGTTTGAGAAGAAAAAAAAATTTTTTTTTCTTAAGAAGATGACGAGCTTTGAGATTAAACCTAGCCGATGATCAAATGATCATGAACGGTCGTATTCGATAAATTTAATATCTCAGCGATCTCACGAGTTGTTATTCGCCGCTTTGCATCATTTAATGCCTTTATTGTATCTTCATCAGCTTCAACAGGCCTTCCAGAACTTGGTGCATCTTTGAGATCAAAATTGCCGGATCAAAATTTTGCAAACCAGTTTTGGCACTGGCGCTCACTTAACACATCTTCTCTATATACATCGGATAATTTTTTTCTTGTTTGAACAGCATTTTTATCTTTTATATAGTAAAAAAGTAAAATATGTCGAAAATGCTGTTTTTCACTTCTCATATTTAAAAAAGTATCAACCAAAAATCAAAATTTTTCACAAGCAAGCCTTGCGATGTCAGCTGTTAAAATACATATGATTATGCGGCTTAAGTGTGAAGTTGGTTGTGAAAAAGTACAACGAAATTACTTTCCGGACAACCCAATATTTCTTCTTCGCTTATTGATAATTAAACAAATAGAATAAACAATGTTTCGATAATATTTTCTTTATTTTTGGAATTCTTATTATTTTAAAGAATTTTTTTTTGATAAACTATTATGAATAATTTTAAAAATTTTGCCAAAATAATTAAATTACTTTCCGAACAACCCAATAATATTTTTATGCAAAATATTGTAGTTACAAAGTCATTGCTTAGATTTAAAAGCATTTCAAAATCAACGTCCGTCAAGTATTGGCAAAGCTATAGCACCAACTGTGAGAAAAGATCATTAAAAACTACTTCAAAAGGTAATAAGAAGAAATTAAAGGTAAAAAAAGAAATTATTTATAAATGTGTAAATATTAAAATATTTAATTAAACTTTATTTTTCAAAGCCCATATTATTGGATAAGCTCTATATTTTCAATTTTCTTTTATATTTAATAAATAAAAATTTTTATATCTTTGTATATTATTTTTTCAATTCAATTTTAATCTATATGAAGATATATTTTTTTTTCAAATATACTATTTTATTTGTTTAAGTAATAAGACCCCTTCGGCATCACAATTGATTCCAATTGATTCTCAATTTCGTTTTACTTTGAAAATATATTCGATTACGTTCAGATTTACATACGGTCGTAGTTTGTTTAGGATTATTTTATCTATAAGATAAAAAGATTTATTCAAAATATTAAAGAATTCTACCACAGAAGAGTCGATTCTATGAAAGGAAATATCAGAATTGATTTCGCGAATAGTAAAAAATCAATTTTATTTTTCATTTGAATATTTATCGACACTTTAGAGATTTGGTAAATTTTAGTTTCAACCTCAATTTTTCTATAATATTATTAAAGAAATAAAATATATTTTATTTGGAATTTATAAAAAATATTCATAATAAAAGAAATTTGTTTACTATTTATTTACGAATTCCTCTTATATGATAGTACATAGTAATCCAAAAAAAAATGCGTTTATAACAAATATGACAAATTTTAAATGATAATTTTACGCATTTTTAAATGCTTAGAGTCTTTATGGAAATTTGCTTAAAAAAAATGCAAATCAATGTTAAATGCCAATGTTGAATTTTACTAAAAATTCTTCGCAATAAATACAAGAATTTTTATTGAAATATTTTCACAAGCATACCGAAAATTCTTTATAATCTATGCCAAGTGAAATTCATAAGCTCCTTGCTGAACAATAATTAACAACATTGTATTTATTTATACATTTTGGTAATTAGGTTGTTAGAATTTTTGTAGATTTTCCTTAATGGTCAATTTAATGGGTATGCCATTACTCGTAAGTGGTGGTCACGCAGTGCTTATTTTTTTGGACGCTTTCCAAAACTATAAATTTTTCTCATACTATTTAAATTTGGTTTTACGATTTAGTTTTTTTTTTTTGTTTGTTGACAAAGCACTTATTGCATAATTTTTATCTAAAAATTATAATATTGTTTTTTTTTTCTGTTAATTTTCTAAATAAAATATAAAAATGAAAATCTTTCCGGAATGTCAATAAAGTTTATGAAAGAAAGTTTTATATTTTACCACAAATGCTAGTAAAAGTGTGGAAGTAAAATTATTTTTTTAAATATAATTTTTAGAAATATTTATTTTTATTTAAATAATTTTATAATTAGAATAACTATTATTTAAAAATCTTAAAAGTTCAAATTTATGATAAAAAAATAAGGAATTTCCATTCGGATTATAAGAGTATAAAATATGATAAATAAAATACAATTAAAAATTCAGATTTCAATTTTTTATTTAATTATATTATTTAGACATTGTGATTTTGTATGGAATATAATATTTTTCCAATTGCCGCCACAACAGTTCTTGCAGGACTTGATTCTCTTAAGGTAGTTTTTTAATAATTTTCATACTATTTGTCCAATAAATTGACGAATATTAGTTTTTAAATGCTCCAAAACTTAAGAATTGTCTTCGTTAACATTATGTCTCTTGTAGCTCTATAAGAGCTATCGTTCCGAATTGAGTTCTGTTTTTTTTTGTTAAGTTGGTACATCTGTTGTTGATATTAGCGTCATAGCTTGAGATTTGCAAAAGTTACGTAGCCAAGAGTACATCTATCTCTGTGTATGTTGGCGATTTTTTACAATTAGATCATCGACATCGAAAACCGACAAAAACATTGATAAAGTAAAAGAAATGTTGGTCAATAACCGCAAATTAACCATCAGAGAGATAGCGGAGGACTTGAACATTGCCTATGGATCCGTCCAAGATATTTTAGTTAATTATTTGGGTTTCCGTCGTGTAGCAGCAAAGTTGGTGCCAAAAGACCTCAATTTCATGCAAAAAATAGACCGTGTTGACGTCGAAAAAGACATGATTTGCGAGGCTGAATCCGATCCCACATTCATCAAAAGGATCATTACTGGAGACGAGACGTGGCTTTATGAGTACGACACGCAATCCAGACATCAGGCAAGTTAATAGCGTTCACCAAATGAGCCGAGACCAAAGAAACCACATCGTTTTCAGTCAAAAAAGAAGGCAATGGTCACGGTTTTCATGGTTTACAACGGGTAGTGCATCATGAATTTTTGCTTTTACCAGAAGGCCGGACAGTAAACAAAGAGTATTATTTAGGCGTTATGAGACGTTTGTGTGAAGCAATTCGCCGAAAGAGACCAGAATTGTGGGCAGAAAACTTGTGGATTTTGCACTATGATAACGCACCGTCGCACAGTGCCATCATGATTCGTAATTTTTTGACGAAAAATGCAACAAATACCATCCAACAACCATCGAATTCACCTGATTTGGTTTCCTGTGACTTCTTTCTGCTCAATCAAGTTAAAAAACTATTACGGGAAACGCGTTTCAACAGCCGAGAGGAAGTAAGGGAAAAATCGCAGGAAGCACTGATGGACATACCGAAAACCAACATGTACCCTTAGCGCTCTAGCTAGCGAAGTAACTCCATCACATTCAGGACCTGCCTTGGACCATAAGCTATGCCAATGTAGACTTTATACGGAAAGATCTTCTTCATCCATACGGTCCAGGACACCGTAGCTTATTGAGATTGATACTATCCACAACCGAGTGATCATGGTAGCACTCTATTAAAGAAGCTGTGGAATCGTCTATCGTCATACAGACAATCGAAAATCCTTCCGAGGATTCTACTCTTGAACAATGGCTTTGCTAAAGACCCAAGTAATTATCCTGTAAAGCAGTACCTTTCTTAGATAAATATTTTTGGTTTAAATTATTTTAACTCTTATTTACGAGGTGTGGAGCAACGAAATTTGGAGCAACGACGTACCATTAAATTATATATTATACTTGCTGAATCCGCCAGTTCAATTTAAGATAACGAGCCTATGGAGAACATTTCTTATCAAGACCAGAAGATTTTCGATGGCATAAAGCGTTTTTTGTTGGCCGAAAATCATTGGAAGAGGAACAGTGGCCTTCAATAATAAAAACTAATGAAAATATAGAACCAGTGAGGGTTCCTATGAGATCAGACTGTCGATTAATATTGAAGCTCCCTGATAGGCTCAGAAAAAGAGGTTCTTTGACTTAAATCGAACATTGCAGATACAGAATTTTCCAAAAAAAGCAAACATTGTTTTATAAATAAAACCGAACATGATAGTTCTAATTTGCGACTAACATTGTGCAATAAATCCAGTCTTATTTCACGTATTTGAACTTCAACATTCAATTTAAATGCATTAATGAATGTTGGTTTATTGAGATAGACCAATTAATTTAAATAAACTCAGAAGAAGAAGTCCGAAGGTGTTAAATCACAACTTCTTGCAGGCCATTGCATATCTGCAATTCTTGAAATTATCCCGTAATAAATCGATTGTGCTATAGGCTGTGTGGCACGTAGCACCGTTTTGTTTAAACCACATATTTTTTAAATCAAAATCTTCTAATTCATATCACAAAAAGTTCGTTATCATCGATCTGTACCACTAACCCTAAACAATTACGGCAACTCCTTCCTAAATTTGAAAAAAGGACCGATGATGCCACAGTATCAAACGGTCATTTTTTCGAAATGTAAAGGTTTTTTGTGAATATTATGGAAATTGTAATGACAATTGCTTTTCATCTGATAAGATGATTTTCTTGGGAATTATACAATATTTATAAAAATAATAATAACGTCTATTTTGATAAAAAATTTAGAATAAATTTCAAGCATTGAATCTTTTCATGAACAAAATGCAAATCTTACTAAATATAATGGACAGTGACAGAAGATTTTGAAATTTCAAATACGGCGACACAGTCCATTTGAAAACATACCACCCCTCTGGAAATAACCTATACTTGGATGCACCACCATAACAACGACAATTTCCATCAGTGAGTTCAAGTCGGAGAATAGGTGTTTCCTTTAGTTCCACAGCTCTCTATTCTTCTGACCACAGTTCGTGCGACTTTTCTTCCTCTAGAATCCCTGAAAAAGGAGTGTTCCCCAAAAAAAAACCTGAAATAAGAATGTAAATGCGGAACTGGAGAATATTCCAGTTGAAGCCTCCCAGCACCGCTACGAAGAGTGGAAACAATACCGCCGGTATAGATTTATCCAAGAAAACTTCTCTAAAGGTGAGAAGCATTTGATGCATATACGAGGTCTGTTCAAAAAGTATCCCGAATTTTGAATTTCCGCGGGTTACATATATTCGATTTTCGATTTTTTGTAGCGTTATGTTGGTACTCTTATCTTTCACTTATGCCGACTAGTTGACTGTGGCATATGGTGAAGCTACCTTGGACCAAAGAAACGTTTATCGGTGGTACAAAATGTTCTCAGATGGCCGAGAAGATGTGAACGACGAAAAGCGTGCCGGACGCCCGAGCACGTTAACAACAGACGAAAACATTGATGAAGTGAAGAAAATAGTATTGGCTCGTGTCAATCGATTTTTACCAATGATTTGGCGTAAGACGGGTCGCCGCGAAATTTGTACCAAAATTGCTCAATTTCGACCAAAAACAGCATCGCATTAACATTGCTAAGGATCTGTTGGACTCTGTCCGCGACGACCCAAAATTGCTCCAGCGAATCATAACTAGTGACGAATCATGGCTATATGGTTATGACGTGGAAACCAAAGCTCAATCATCCCAATGGAAGCTGCCACACGAGCCAAGACCGAAAAAAGCGCACCAAGTTCGTTCGAATGTGAATGTTTTGCTTACAGTTTTCTTCGATTGCAGGGGCGTGGTGCATCATGAGTTCTTGCCACAGGGTTGAACGAGCAATAAGGAATATTACCTGCAAGTTATGCGAAAGTTGCATGAAGCAATCCGCCAGAAACGCCCAGATTTGTGGAAGAACAAAAATTGTCTTTTGCACCATGATAACGCCTCTGCTCACGAATCGATGCTTGTGCGCGAATTTTCGCCCAAAAACATCACACTAATAATGCCGCAGCCATCGTGTTCCCCAGGTCTGGCCCCCCTGTAACTTTTTCTTATTCCCGAAACTGAAGAGCCCCATGAAAGTACGACGCTACGCTATGATTGAGGAGATAAAGACGGCATCGAAGGAGGAGCTGAACAAGATCACAAAAAATGATTTTTTGAAGTGCTTCGAGGATTGGAAAAAACGTTGGCACAAGTGTATAATATCTGGTGGGGATTACTTTGAAGAGGACAAAATAGATATTCATGAATAAATAAATAATTTTTGAAAAAAACACACTTTTTGAACAGACCTCGTACTAAAATAAAATTATTGCAACAAAAAAAATCTGTCTCATAGTTTGTCTGTATATGAAAATACCAGAATAATTATCTATTTCAAATCAAAAAAAAAAATATTACCATAACTAACGAATAAAAAGCTTTTTGTATTGATTGATTTTTTCGAAAATCGATCCTTTATATTGTACATAACATTCTACATTTTTTTTCATAATAATACAATTATTTTTATCACTAATTACTCTAATACATATATAAGTTCAATTAGTTTTTATCCAAAATCTATCTTGTATTTAACATTAACTACTATGGGACACCAATTGCGCATTCAAACAAGTTCAGGAGTTGCATTCAGTCTCTACAATAGATGGTAATTACTTGAACGCAAGGACATACTGTAATTTTATTTATGTAGCGCGATGGTCTGCAGATAAGAAATTGAGCATTTTTTTTTTACTTTGTACTAAAATTTTTTTTGGTATTTCTAATGGTATTTTCTCAACTTTTGTAAATTCGTATAAAAGAATGTCACAACCAATCTCTTTTTAATAGTCATATTAACAAAAAAAAACATTTAATCAATCAGTTTAAATAAAAATTTCACTAACAATTAATAGATGGCGTTGAATAAATATTTTTAACCGAAAATAAATTCTTCAAGTTAATTTGTTGCTATTCAAAATGAGTCTTTCTAGTCTTTTATAATTAATTTTAAGCATTAATAGAAAAACAATATTTTCTAAACATTATCGTATAATAATAATAGGAAAATATTGTTGCTATTGAAATAATATTATTTCTATAAAGAAGAAATTATTTCATTTTAACTATTCAATATTTTAAGTATTATAATATAGACAAATACGGAAACAAAATAGTTAATTAAAAGTCTAGACAAAAGTCTGAAATTATTTTGCTAATCATTGTGAACACCTGATGCTAATATACCTTAAAATTGTGCACATAATTGACTGACTAACCTTGAAAAGATACCTTTAGAGTGATTTTTCAAAGTAACCACGTTCATTTAACAATTTCGTTTTAAAATAAAAAAAAACATTCCCTTGATTAGAATTTTTTTTGTATTTCCCTTAATAGCGTTTTTTTTTCTGCTTGTTACGTTTACGTGCCAGCAAATTGTTACTTTGTCAAAGGATGAACAAGCTTATTCACAAGAAAAAGGAAACTTCCTTTATATTTTATCAATTGGAAAATTTAATTTACAATCAAAACAATTGCAATTTAAAATCAAAAAATTATTATTTTATTTTTACAAAATAATTTATATCAACTTTTCATTAATCCTTGATTACTTAACTTTTTTGCTTTTCTAACGACTACACATTCGTTGAATTTATAAATTTTTATACATATATATTTGCCATATACTTTATTCTATAATATTTTGGTTCTAGTCCTTTAATAATAATTTTAATTATTCAAGTATATTATAAAAGAAAAGTATAAAATGTAAAGCCTATCTTAAACTCATGGTAAAGATTTCCCCACTCATTTTCATTTCAACTTACCATGTTTTGCTTACACTTCCATGGTAACCATCGAATTTTTGTTTTCCAATCAAAATCGGGGCATTTCAAAAGGTGGCGTAAAATTTTTTTTAAAAAAATTTCCGCTTATATGGTGCTATTTTTTAAACTACAGTTTAGTTATTTTTTTATTAATACTCGTATTTTTATCAATATCTACTATAATAAATATATTGTAACAAGCAGATTTATAGCACAAGCACAATATCGTTAAGCCATAAAATGGAAGTAAATACTCACTTTCTAAGGACAGTTAATGGATTCTAATATCCTTTGAAGTTTTTGGAATAGAAAAAAAGTTATCTTACGAGTGGATTATGATGATAGAATAAATGGAAATGAAATTTTTGTTATTTTATTATTACGAACATAAAATGGGGCATCAACAGTTTTTCAGTGGATCTTGAATATTAAGGACTGGATGCGATAGGAATTGGAACATTTGGTTGAATTGCAAAGTTTAATTCCATAACTCTAAATAGGTTTTATAGTAAAAAATTTTACTATTTATTAGTAATCTGGTAATCTAAATAGTTTATTATTTTTTTAGTCTAGTAAGGTTGTTTTTGGCAAAGAGTGAAACGAATGTGAGCTTTTTTATGTTTATTTTTCTACACCTAAATGGGATTGAAATTTGTGAATAAAAGGGTGGTAAATTACAGGAAACAGGAAGCTACTCATATATCAATATTTTTCTGGGTGTGGCCGTATTATCTGAATAAGTGGTAATATGATAGTCCTAAACTGTTCGTGCAATGCACGATTTTCTTCTGCAAAGGGTTGGCTATCACATCGTTTAATTCTACGAATAGCTCACCGGTATATTATACTAAAAGTACGATTGAACGATTGTTTTTTGTGGCAAACTCATAAAGAAGGTGAAATTGTGCAAACCTATACATGAGTTAATCAACATCGTTCATGTTGCTCATTACGAACTCATCATTTGCTCGTCATTTATTTTGACTTTTGAAAGTATGATATTTATTTTATATATGATATATAGATTTTATTATTTATTGTCTATAACTTAAAGCTATTTTGATTTATGCAAAATGAAGATTATCTGATGCAAATTTAAAACAAGTAGGAACAAATAGCGTAGTTTATGTGACAGATGAATGTATGTTGTTACAAGTATAAAATTATTTATAATAAATATAATAAATAATTTTTATATTGAATTAAATGTTATAAGAAAATATAGAATATTTACTAAAACAAATAAATACACGTGAAAATTTCATTCATAACACAAAGTAAATAAAATAAGAACAGCAACAACCAACTAAAAAATGAACCAATCAAAAATGCATGAACCGGTTCCACAATCGAAAATATATTTCAAAATATTGAGAAAAAAATTGCTCGTGCATCACAGTTAGTTTTTATTTCAGAGGTTTATTCAAATAATTGTATTATAATAAAACTGTTCGTGCAATGTACGAGTTTTGTATGTGATGAGCAAAATTCGTAAATGCCTGAGCAGTTATTTCACTATCAGAAGAGTAAAAAAGAGGAAATTTCCCCTTTAAAAATACGCATTGCATGAACGGTATAATCTAAGCTTTAGAATCAGTTAAGATATCATGAGTATAAATATTATCAGAAAAAGATTGAATGATTTTGTTCTCCAGCTCGGAAAATATTGTTGGTTTAATGGTATAGACCATTAATTTAACGTAGCCATGTGTGATTTAATGCCCTTAGATACAGAAAAAAGTCTAAGGGCATTGAATCACATGATCTTAACGGCCAGCTGTCATCAGCATGTTTCCAAATAACGGGACATGAAAATTTCTTTGCCAATAAATCCCTTGTTTCAGCTGCCATGTGGCCAGTCGCACCATCTTGTTAGCAGCAGATACTGCCCAAGTCTATATCGTCCAATTGAAGAAAAAAATAATCTGTTATCATCGTTCGATACCTCTCTCACCATTGAAGGTCACAACCCCAACAGTTCTAGGAGCTTTATTTGCATCCAGAAAAACTAACTGTCTTTTGTGAATTTTGAGGCACCGTTAGCCTCAAAATTCACAAAAGACAGTTAGTTTTTCTGGATGCAAATAAAGCTCCTAGAACTGTTGGGGTTGTTTATCATCCCAGATCAGACAATTCGAACTTTACTTGCTTGCGAACTCGTTCAGCCAAAAATGCGCTTCATCACTGAAGAAATTTGATCAAATTTCACTATCTCGACACGTTGTTGAATTGTGTAGTTTGCTATAATTAAATGGTGGATATAACAAAATATAATCGCATAAGAATAATAGCAAAAATCAGAGAAAGACTGTCAACGATTGAGCTTATCTATTGAAGACCCTTTTATATAGAAGAAAAAAAAACATTCATTTTTAGTAAAAAAATTTCCAAAAATATTATCTATTTTTTATATACCATAGTTCTGTTATACAAAAATATTTTTTCTATTAAAATTCTGTAAATAAGATAAAATCAATACTATTTCTTTAAAAATAATAAAAGCAAAAAAATTCTATTTTCTCTAAAATTAAAAGGAAACATTTTTTTTTATTATAGCCCATTCAATTTTTTATAGAAATCTAAATTTTACAAAAAAAAATAAACATTTTTCACTATTAATTTAATCTAAACTCATTCATCATAATATATATTCTCATAAGTACACTCTTTGGTTTTAAATTCTTTATTTTTTTAAATATTCATTTCTGGTTTTCTTCCAACGCTAAAATTCTTAATTTAGCTAAACTAAATCAGGGAAGAGATATCCTTTCTTTTCTTTATTGGCTATCATTTTATTTCTTTCTTAATATTTCTTTTCTTTTCTTTGGTCACTAATATTTTATTTATTTCTTAGAATTTTGTCCTTCAATTCAGCAATAATGATTCACAAGGTGGTAAATATTTCCATACTACTATTTTTCGTAATATCTTCTTATGGACCATCGAAAAACTATGTCTTACTTGGCCAAAGCACGAATACTGGATTAATAAAACTTCTGCTACTAGGTCATAGGATCGTCATGGGCTAAAATTTCTCTACTCATTCTCTTAACTTTAGCATTTTTGTAGTAATATCCGAATTTATACAAGAAACTTGTATAATCTTTTCTGAACTTTATTATTATCAATATTCGTACTTTCTTCTGACAGAATTTCCCTTATATTTTGATCAAAACTTGTTGCAATATTAAGCTTATGAAAAGAGAACCAATTACACAGTATTTATCATTTAAATCGATTCGCATTCACGCTGAGACATTTTATTGAGACCAGGACATATAAAATGGCCGCTCAATCGATCACCGCCCGCAAGTGTTAAATATTTCGTGATTAATTTTGTTTTGTTCATTAAATTAGCATAATAATTCATAGTGATTTAATTTTAGGTAAAACAATACACCGACCGTTCATGAAATGAGCATTCAATGCAATAATGTGCTCATCATACAATTTTTATTTCGACTACGTACTATGCCATACATAGACTATCAATAACTTATGATGTGTTTGAATAAATTTTTCTTTAATTAGATCTGTATTGGTATCAAAAATTATTCTTAGATGTCCTCCAAGCCAGTTCATAAATATGATTCAAGTTAGAATACTAAACAAAATAAATGACATTTTCTACATTAACAATATTCAATAAAAGTGATAAATATTCACTTATTTATTTGTCTGTGAAAATAAATATATATATAATATTGATTATATAAATTTATTCACTCAAAGTATCCTAAAAGTATTGACCATTCACAGTCTACTACAGCTGCAAAGAAATTGGTTGAATATGTTTCATAAAGTTATTAGAAGAAAATACTTTAGATGAAAATAATAGAATTAAAAATATTTAACAAAAACCTATTCAGCAAAATATTCAACAAATAATTCAGTTTTTATTTTTAAAATAAATGATATTATTATTTGTGCATGATTTTGATTTTTCAAATAAAAAAAGATTATCCAATTTGCGTTTTAAAAAATTAAGTTGAATAAGATATATTTAAAATTTAGCTTTTGATAAAAAATTTTATTTCACCATAACTTTTGTTATGGTACACTAAATATCGGGTTTTTCAATAGCAACTTAACATTTTTGAGTATTTTCATATTGAAAATACTCAAAAGTGTCAAGTTGCTATTGAAAAATCCGATATAATACCATACAAAACTTCTTGCAGGAGTCGATTCTTTTGAGAAGATTTTTGATGGATGATTTTATACTTCGGGCTGTAATTGGGCTCTTCGTAAATTGTGGGCTATAAAATTTGCAGATCCTTTTAAGAAATCGACAAATCACACCAAATTACAATATAAAATTATGAATTTTTTACGTAGTAAAACTAAAATTGTCGTATTGTATGGCTTGTGGCGCCATTTTGTAAGAACCATGTGTCTTCAAGATCAAGCCTAGGAAAGTTGGTTACCATACTGGTTACAGCAATTGGCGGCAACCATCTCTTCTTCTTTTCAGAAATGAGGGCTAATGACAACGTCAGATCAAAATCCACACCAAATAGTCACTTTTGTGGGTTTTTAGAGCCTCATATATGATAATTTAACATATTCGCTGAGCAACAAATAAACCTCATTGTTAAAGAAAATTTGCTTATAAAACCATCATCTAAAGCCTGTTGTTCCACTACCCAATCGGCGTATCTGCTGCACAGTCTTACAATTTATTTGATAATGTAGTTAATCAGTCTTAAATGACAAATTTTCAACTAACCAAATATATCCTTGAACAAAATATATATCCAACAGCTGTGATATAACAGAGCTATTATTATAAAATGGATAATCTTTTAATTATTGACTATGGATGAAGATAAAAATATTTTTAATGTTATCATAAAATAAATCTTATTTTAGTTTTACGATTTATACAATTTATTTGATGATAATATAAAAATTTATTATTTTCATTAAAAAATAAAATCATTTAAATAATTTCAAAAAAAAAGTTTTTCACAGTTTTTATTAAGTTTTTTTTTTTTAATAAAAAAACGTTTACCAGAAAAAATATTTTTGTAATATTTTTATAAGAAAATATTTATGTGTAAAAAAAAATTAATTTTAAAATTAAAAATTCTATTAAGATTTAATAATAATTCATTTTTTATTAAATTTTCTTAAATTAAAATGAATTTATATGAAAACCCTTAGAAAAGTCCCCTCAACAATCACAGTTTATATATATATGGCATATAACAAATTGTTTTTAGTAACGAAAACATTTGATTTCTCCTCTAAATTGTGGTAATAGGAGTTGAAAACAGCAGACAACAAAAACTATAAAAGATAGGCAAACGCGCTTCGAAAGAAATAATAGTAAACTTTTTTTTATGAGCTGAATATGTATACCTATATTACGGTATTATTACCTGTATTGGTATGCGAATGGTTGGATGAATCAAAAGGACATTCTAGGACAGGAGGAGTAGAATTTGGTATGGTGAACTAGAAACAAGACGAAATTTCCAATGTTAATCGAACTGTTGAGTCCGTGATTCACATAATAAAGTAGATTTCGTGCTGTCGTGCCGTCGCCGTTCTATTCAACCAAATAGCAGCTATATTTACCTCTCACCATATCGGCATTCACAAAAATATATAAAAACAAATAAAATAACTTAGTTTATCCTGGAAATTGTTCTATTGAAGAAGTGTACAACTTGACTATTTGTAAAGTCCTTAAATTATAAGGAAGTACTCTACGCACACCCGCGCGTGCATAAACACGAAGAGACGAATCAACGTGCTGCGCTTGTTTTTTTTATTTATACTCAAATATTCGCGATTTTAATACGAATTTGAGAATCATTGCTAGCATATCCAAATACTGCAAACACTTCGTATTTATTATTCGCGAATAAAAAAATAAAAATAAAAAACAAATAATATTGTACATACAGAAAAATATATATTTTTGCTTTGTAAAAATCGGTGTTGTCCTTGTTGTAAGGTTATTACATCAAACTGGGTAATTGTGTGCACACAGTTGCTGTTGTTCAGCATAAATTTGTGGAAAAATTCAAGTGAGTTTCCTATTATATATTTTGTTTTATTTTATAAATTTCATTTTGATTTCTTTTATTAAAATTTATCTATTCGTTTTTATTCCTGTTTGATTACTACCGTGCATATTTGAAAGTATTTTGTTTCAAGTAAATAAATAAAACAGCAACCAAATTGCGCAAAGTACACACATATATTTATATATAATGTTATGTATCTGTATATTTTTGAACTATCTATATTATATGCAACCGCATAGTTGAACAGTTTTAGCATTAAATAATTCAACAAATTTGCATTTTTAATGGAAATAAATAATTTCATTACCTAATAAACGGAGTTTATGTTGATTATAAACAAAGAGTCTTTAAGGAAACAGAGAACCTGAATTCTAAAATTTAGCTTTTATGTATTTTTTTATTTATTTATATAAATTGTTTTAAAATTATATAATTTACATTCAAAAAAATTACTTTACAAATTTGATCTTGTACAAGGAGAAAATGTTTATAGATTAACAATTATTTTAGAGGAAATAAATGGAATTGATTTATTTCTGATGATTTTGTGAAAAAATTTTAATTTAAATAACTGCCATATTTTTTTAAAGTCTCTAAAGGCTTTGTAATTAAATATTAATTTTAATTAATTAAATATACGTAGAAAAATTTTATAATTTAATAAAGTTTTTGTAGATATTTTTACGCTGTTTATATCGTATTTAAATGAAAGTTAAAATACTACAAAATTCAAGATTAGCAAAAATATTTTTTCAATTACAATATTTTCTATTGTAGAATAAAAAAAAGCTCTTTTTTTAATCATTTGTTATATTCTCAAATTTTTTTCTTTTTTATGAAAGCTTACTGAAAAAACTTAGACAGGCTTAACCATAAAAAATATTTCCATTTAACTATTTAAAAATAAACACCATTATTGTTGCTAGTTTTTTTTATATTTGAAAAACTATAATGTATTTTATAACCGAACATTAAGCTAATGACATTGGGTAAGCAATAGTCGATGATTTTTTTATTTAGTATAGAAAAGAGTAAAGGACACCTAATGACTATTTAATCTTAGGTACTTTTAACATTTCAAAAATTGCGTGAAAAATTTATTAGTTTTATTAGTGAAAACAATCATTACTATTTAACATAAAAAATCCTTATAACGTAAACAAGGTTGTGGGTGACTTAAAATTAGTTTTAATTGCAGGATTTTAATTCTGAAAGGATTTATCTATTGTAGTTTAAAAAATTAAACTAAACGCACGTACCATACAACACGCTCTAATATTACTAATTGTATTTAACGCGCGCGACTGAGTTTTTATTTATTTTAGCGCCTAAATATATGCTCGCACAGATAAACGAGCATAGAAGAACGCAAACTAGTGGATCCAGTGCGCACCGGACATGGGTTGAGCATGCAAACAGAGCACGCAAGAATGTGCGCTTCGAATATTTAATAACGTACGTGCCACTTTAACACTTACTTTTAACAAAATAAATTTTCTATGGACGATTTCGCATCGTATTTAGTTAAGCAAATTATTGTAAATGTGCTCTCTTATTATTAAACTATAATAATAATCGGAATTAAGGACATGTCTTAAAGTCCATCTAATACAATAAAATAAAATTTAAGCAATAAATGCCCCACATCAATATTAAAATTTACTTAACGTTTCAGAAAACTATCGGTGTTTTTCGAAATAAGGGAATGATAACATTTTCGAAATAGTTCCAAAATACTACTTCTCATATTACTGGTACTATTCCTAATTTTTTACATTATCTTATCCGTTTGTTTTTATTCAAAAATGTCAAATCTATTAAGTCATTTGAAAAGTGAACGAACTTTAGTGCTATTTAAGAAAATAATTCAAAAAGTAATAAAACAAATATCCTTTTTTATATGGAAGTTATTGAAATTATGGTAAATGCTTATATCCTTGTATTTGCAAAATAGAACTACTTTAAGCATGTATGTATCGAATTTGTGTATATTTTTTTTTTTGAAATCTTCACCAAAAAATTGGCTACGAAAAAAACCCCACCCAATAAAATTCAGGATTAAGTCCTAAGTAAATAAATAAATTTTTCTTATTGATATTCTACATGCATTACAAGGCTATGTGACCTTTGGTTCATCTGTAAATTAATATCCACTTGATTTTTATACTGATTTATAATCGATATATTAATTTGTGATATTAAAATTTCAATATTTCGTATATTTTACTCTTAATAAAAATACTTAATATTTTATTTTCAGTTATTTAAAGAAAAACACTTTTTTTTAAGAAAAGGAAGGAATATTTCTGTCTTCCTTAATTCATAAATTTGTACTTAAAATCTAAAATCGCTGATTTATGGTATAAATATTTTTTGTATTATTTTGTAGAAGAAACATTTAAAATTTTTTCAAAGTTATATAAATAAAATAGATTTTATTTGAACATGTATTATGATGATGAAAGAGAAAAGCCAGATTTTAAACGAACAATGAATATATAAGATTGATCTTTGGAGAAACAGTGTTACTACTTAGAATTCAGTTTGAGTATCAAAGTCTTTATGTACCGGCTCATCCTGGTTGACATTGAATCTGCATTTTCTGATCTGTGAATTGTTCGCACAAAAACTGAAAAGAAAATGTTGCTGGGAGCTGAGAACGAAAACTCTTCAACTTTAAAAAGATATTCCGGTAAAAGGAAGAGACGACAAACCAAATGTGAGTTTCTTATACACTATAAAGTGTAGAGCTTATGTAGAAATGATTGTCCCAACAAAACAAAAAATAGAAAAAAATTGTCCACCTTTTCCTCATACCAAGCTCAACCGTTTATTGTTCAGAAATACACAACCAAAAGTTTAATTTCTTTTAACCATGGAGGCCAAGGATCAACTATACACAACAAAGATTCATTCTTTTTCCTATTTTTTCTGATTATATAAGACATCTAATACAATTTAAATTCAACCGAATATCAAATCCTTCTCAACTGTACGAATAAATGGAGGCCAAAAATTACACCAAATAAGAGGCTTTTATTTTGTATTCGCAAAAGTTTACAAACGACCAAAGTTAGCTAAGCTTATGTGTAACACTTCTACATACATACCATATATACGAATGCACGACTATATATTTATTCGTCTCCTTTTCATTCTTATATTTATATCGTTTCCGAAATTCTTTATTAAAACGTATTTCAATGTCATGAAATCCATACAAAAGAGTCAAATATTATATTGTTGAAACACACTGTTTTCAAAGAGCAATGATCCTGAGAACCAATTTTTCTTTCCCACTCCTCGATTCTTCTTACTATCTATTTTTCCACAAACATGGTCCCCAATAATTTCTATAAATACAGCGTTCTTTTCAACTTAAAATTCGCTTTATTTTTTCTGATTTTATGATTAGTTCACGTCGCCAAATACCAAAATACCGGCGTTTTCACTTGTTCACCCGTTGTTTAATTTTTGTATTCAACGTCTTCTGCATTGTCAAGTTTAAGAATCAAATAAGGTACGCTAGTTTAGACATATTCAAATCTTCTTTATAAGTAAAATTATTAAATTTCATATGCTCCACTTGATGGTATTGACAAAAAAAATTTAGATCGCTTTCTTTAGAGTCACGTCTCTATAAACTTGAAAATTGATTCTGACTGAAGCGTAAAAAGCAGGAGCCTTGAAATTTTAATAGAATGAATATGACAATATACTTATCATCTAACCCACCTGTAAAAAAAGCTAAAAAAAATTATCCGTCAAGGATCTATATTGTTATTTTTTTTATTTGAATGCAAAATTGATTATAGCAAAAATATTGGTTTAGTCAAAAATAATTTATTTATCATTAGAATTTACAAGTAAAAAATTTTTCTACGATTTGAAAAGTGTTGACATAACAGAAAATTTGATTATGTAAAAAATAACAAAATCCAAAGTGTGTAAGACGCAGTAAATGAATAATAAATACACGATTTTTCAAGGGTAGGTAAATCTTTTCTAAGGAAATATATTCCCAAAACGTTTATTGCAGCACTAAATTCGGGATTTTCTGAACAAATTTTACTGAACAATTTTTACTAAACAATTTTAACTAAAAAGTTTTTTTGAAAATTTTTACTGAACAATTTTTACTGAACATTTTTAGTGAACATTTTTATTGGTCATTTTTACGGAACATTTTTACTAAACATTTTTACTGAACAATTTTAAGCAAAACAGTTTTTTTTAACAATTTTAACTGAAAAAATTCACTGAAAATTTTTAGTAAACATTTTTACTGAAAATTTTTACTGAACAACTTTAACTGAAAGTTTTACTGAACATTTTTACTGAACAATTTTAACTGAAAGTTTTACTGAACAATTTTAAGCAAAACAATTTTTTTTGAACAATTTTAACTGAAAAAATTCACTGAAAATTTTTAGTGAACGTTTTTACTGAAAATTTTTACTGAACAATTTTAACTGAAAAAATTTAGTGAAAATTTTTAATGAACATTTTTAGTAAATATTTTTACGGAAAGTTTTTACTGAATATTTTTACTGAACAATTTTAACTGAAAAAATTTACTGAAAAATTTTAATGAACATTTTTACTGAAAATGTTTACTGAAAATTTTTAGTGAACATTTTTACTGAAAATTTTTACTGAACAATTTTAACGGAAAAAAATTTAGTGAAAATTTTTAATGAACATTTTTACTGAACATTTTAACTGAACAATTTTAACTGAAAATTGTTATTGAAAATTTTAACTGAAAGTTTTACTGAACATTTTTACTGAACAATTTTAACTGAAAGTTTTACTGAACATTTTTACTGAACAATTTTAAGCAAAACAGTTTTTTTTTAACAATTTTAACTGAAAAAATTCACTGAAAATTTTTAGTAAACATTTTTACTGAAAATTTTTACTAAACAATTTTAACTGAAAAAATTTAGTGAAATTTTTTAATGAACATTTTTACTGAAAATGTTTACTGAAAATTTTTACTGAACAATTTTAAGCAAAACAGTTTTTTTTGAACAATTTTAACTGAAAAAATTCACTGAAAATTTTTAGTGAACATTTTTACTGAAAATTTTTACTGAACAATTTTAACTGAAAAAATTTAGTGAAAATTTTTAATGAACATTTTTACTGAAAATGTTTACTGAAAATTTTTACTGAATATTTTTACGGAAAATTTTTACTGAATATTTTTACTGAACAATTTTAACTGAAAAAATTTACTGAAAAATTTTAATGAACATTTTTACAGAAAATGTTTACTGAACATTTTTAGTGAACATTTTTACTAAAAAATTTTAACTGAATAATTTTAACTGAAAATTTTTACTGAACATTTTTACTGAATATTTTTACTAAACAATTTTAACTGAAAAAATTTACTGAACAATTTTAATGAACATTTTTACTGAAAATGTTTACTGAAAATTTTTAGTGAACATTTTTACTAAACAATTTTAACTGAATAATTTTAACTGAAAATTTTTACTGAACATTTTAACTGAATATTTTTACTAAACAATTTTAACTGAAAAAATTTACTGCAAAATTTTATGAATATTTTTACTGAAAATTTTTAGTAAACATTTTTACTAAACAATTTTAACTGAATAATTTGAACTGAAAATTTTTTACTGAATATTTTTACTGAATATTTTTACTGAATAATTTTAACTAAAAAAATTCACTGAAAATGTTTAGTGAACATTTTTACTGAACATTTTAACTGAACAATTTTAACTGAAAATTTTTACTGAACATTTTCACCGAATATTTTTACTGAACAATTTTAACTGAAAAAATTCACTGAAAATGTTTACTGAAAATTTTTAGTGAACAATTTTCACTGAAAAAATTCACTGAAAATTTATAGTGAACATTTTTAATGCACAATTTTAAGTAAACAGTTTTTTTTTGAACAATTTTAACTGAAAAAATTTACTGAACTGTTTTAGTGAACATTTTAACTGAAAAGAAAATTTTTGCCGGGCAATTTTTTCCGCTTGTAGAAATTTTTGGAGACATCTTGTCAGAAATATCCATTTCATTAATCATACAAAAACAATCATTTTTTTTAGATGTATGAAATTAAACGTTAAATTATATTTTACTAAAGTAAAAAATAAAATATAATTTAACGTTTAATTTCAATTATCTGTCTTACTGGAAAATTTCCAAAGTTTCAATTGTGCACATTTATAAAATACGAATATATTGTAGTATATAATAATTTATTGTTGGGGGATGTAAAAAATATAAGGAAATATACTCGAAAACATATGTTGCCATTTAAGTAGCGGATAAAGTTGAAATTATGCTAAGTGTATAGCACAACAGATTTTCTTTAAAATCCATTTTCTTATAGGAATATTTAACTAAACGAGTTCAATGAAACTGTAGTGTAACAAAACACTTAAGATATTGGCAACAGTTTAGAGATTTATGAAGTGAATTTATTAAAAACTTTTCCACATAACAACTTTTGCAACTTGTTGATGATGGATAAGATAAAAGACAACTTATCGATATAGAAGATTATTTCTGAAGATAAACAGATATCTGTATTTAGTACTTTGTATAATATTTTTGTTTTCTATTGTATACTTATTTGATAATAATTCAAAAATATTATTTAAGCTCTTATATCGTAAGACATCAGCGGAACTCATTGAATTTTATTTATTGTATTCGACTGCAAATGTTATTAAACTTTCTGGTTATACGTGGGTGAGTTATATTTCCAAAAAGGACAAAATGAATTTTTTCTATTACTGAAAGTGTTTTAATTTCAATTGTGTGTGTATGTGTAGGGATTTGGAGATTTTTGTATCTAGGTGCGACATCATCATATTGAAGTGTGTCGATGCCTGTTTTTTATTGTTAATTTGTTTTTGATAATTTATATTCACTATACATACACGTACTAAATTCATTCACCAAATTACATATTTGAAAACTAATAGAATTCTTTAATTTTTGGTTTTTATATTAATTACTGGCTTCAGATTTAATATGACCTGATTACTCAAACATATCATCTAGCCATAGTAGTCCCTTGTTACACTCCCAAAATTCGTTTTTATATTTTTCTAATTTATGTAATTTATCTAAAAGTAGTTGTTCATTCGTTAGATACTAATAAACTATAGCAACAATAGAAAGAATCGAACATTTCCTATATTCGTTTAATCTATAATTAATAAAAGAAAATATATTAAAGAAAAAAAATAACCGAGAAAAAGCAATGATGGCGGATGAAATGGGGCAGGAAAAAAGGTTTTCCTTTTTGTATAACGAAATGTTTCAGTAATTTATTCCTAATCGTAGTAAATCGTTCGATAGCACTCAATTCGTTCGTAATGGATCATTTTTCTTCGAACATTCTTTGATTAATCAATAGCAATAGCCAAACTGATGGCCATAAATATTTAGTGTTATTTGAAATATTCCAATTGCAATGGGCTCCATTTGGCTTATATACATGTATGAATATTTTCTATATATGGAGTATAAAATATCCCCAACAATTGGAATGTAGGAGAGGGATTAGGTTACGTGTTCTATGAAGCGACTAATCAGTTAAAGATTATTTAGATTTTTATTAAACGTGTGAAATCTTATTTTCTGTATTAATGCTCCTTTTGGGAGGAAGAATGTTCATCATTAAGTCTTTTGTTTTTGTCATTTTGATTTGTTTATTGATTATAGTAAGTAAAATTACCCTTAAAATATTATATTCTAAAAAAAAAATTCCTAAATTAAAGTAAAACTATTTTATTATTGTTTGTTTGCTTGTTTATATGGAAGGTCTCTTAGACATGAGGCAAGGGACATTTTATAGTACTACGACCACTGGGACCTTTGGCGGCTTCAAAGTTCGTATGAGTTGGCAATATCAATTTTCTAAGCGAAACTGGTCTATTTTTAGTAGTCTAGATCAGTAATAGTTTGTTGAATTTTTAAAAAAAACCATATGAGAAAGGGCTCATCAATTTGTGTATATGTAAAGTAAAGTTTAATAGAACAGCTCAAAAATTTGAAAAAGGAAAAGCCTAACAATATTAAATTACACAATGGTGTAGGTCAATTAACTTCACTAAATCTCGAAATTACACAACCTGCGAACTTTTTGCGCAAAAAGCAAAAATTTATGTTGCTTTGTGGCTTAAGGTACTACATTGTTAAAACCCCATGTGGTTTAGAATAAAATCTTTAAGTTTAGATTAAAAAAACAGTCAGTTTTCGCGCACATAATGGTATTTCCAATAGTGACTTATGACTTTTCAGAGCCCCATATATGACAAATTTTATTATTAACGGATTCACTTAGCCCCATCGTTAAAGAATTTTTTTGTTGAAAAATCAACATCTAAAACCTTATATTCCAGTACCCAATCAGTATATCTTCTGCATAATTTAATGCTTTATTTGATAGTTAATCAATCCAAATTGTAAAATTTTGAACTAAACAACTGTGTCCTTGAATAAAATATATGTTTAACAGTTGAGAAATAACAGAGCTATAAGTTTCAAATTATAAAATGAATAATTCTTTTTTTAATGACTATGGATTAATTATTTTAAAAAAATTTAATGTTATCACAAAATAAATTTTATTTAAGTATTTTTTTTATGATTAAATAATTTTAAACAAAAGTTTTTCTAATTTTTTATTAATTTTAGTAAAAAAAATTAATAAAAATGAGAAAAAATTAATGCCTTAGAAAATAATTATCTGTAAAAATTTCAAAATTCTGAAAAGGATATTAAACGATAAAATGTTTAATCTAACATAATATATTGTATAATAAATATAATTTAAAATTCTATGAATATTCAATAAAAACTTATTTCTTTATTGGATATATTTTTTTAGCTTTTTAGATATCAGAAAGAATCTAAAGTAACCTTTGATATAAAACGATCAATTTAAGCTTAACAAATAGGTTAAAAAAAGAACTTGAAAATAAAATTATTGCCCTATCCAAATTCTAATTGGAGGTAGTAGAAATTCTGAATCTACCCCAAGTTCTAATCAAAGTTCCGGGGATGTAGTTTTCATCCCCGGAACTTTGATTAGAACTTGGGGTATATTGTATTATAAGTAGTGTGCAAATGATACACTAAAAAGGTCTCATTATTAGTCTAGTATATATTTTTAGTGCGTCTGAAGATGTTGTTTGCTATTTCGTTAGTAGGCGACATAGATTATTTGAGCACCATGTGCCTAAATGTTTCTCCAACCAACTGATCAGCACGTTCATTTCCCATAATTCCCAAATGCTTCAGTACCCAACGCAACTCTTTATTATTTTTTATTTTTTTAATTCAAAATATTTAATAACTTTATAAAAAAAAATAATTATAATTTAGATAAAAAATTCCCTCTTGATTTCAAATATTTTTACGCATAGTCAATTAAAGGTAAATTTATAACTCTATAAATTTACCCACCATATTGAGTTCGCAATCATTCAAATACTTATAAATTTATTTAATTATTAAAAATTAATATTAAAGGTTATTTATATATTTTCATAAAAAATATTATAAGGATTAAGCGTACTAATTTTTTAATGGAAAAATAAATATTGTATAAAAAATTATTATTGAAAAATTTAAAAAAAAAAATATTAAAGTATATTTAATATTTATAATATTTACGTATTTTCAATGGATCACGAAATATTTATTAAAGAATATTTTATTATTTTTTTCTCTCTATAAAATAAGAATAGAATAATTTTAAAGTCGTTAGAAAGTAATTATTATTGATCGTAAATGATATATGAGCTAGAAACTAAATAATTCACGTAATATCATTGCGTCAACGAATAGAATGAATTTTAAAATTTTCTCATAATTCCAACTATAATTAATAAATATTCCATTGCCTTCGATAGATTCGAAATAATAATTTTGAAATAACTACCCACAATGGTAATTTGAGAAATTTTTTAAAAGTCGTCAATGTATTTTATCTATTATTAGCTAATTACTTTCCAAACAGCCTAAGGACATAGTCGATATATTGAATATTGAAAATAATCAAAGTAACGACAACAGGTCATTAAATTCAATATGTAGAATTAATTTTTTATGAAAAAATTTCTTTTTCAATAGAAAAACTTTTCTCAGAACATCTGTTTCGTCTCTCATAAACCTCTCCACCGTGCATGTATAATGAATAAGAATCCACATTGATACAGTATTTGCTCATCGAAAATCAATATATAAAAGAGGTTAATGTCTCCCCCGTCTTAAAGAAAGCTGCCGACCATAATTTACTCAGAAAAATTCATAGGTATAAAAGAAAAGCAAACTAAAAAATACAAAATATATTGAATAGAAAGTACTGATGGACAAGCTTCATTAATAAATCATTGCATCAATATATTTGCCCCTTCCATAAATGTGACTCTAATTTAAATGGAAGTAATTATTTTTAACCAATAAATTATCGTTCAACACTTTGATACGGTCTGTCTCTATGGTTCGGTCAGTTAGACAACCAACCACCAAAGGATAACGCTCAACAGTAGTTTTGTGCTTTCTGAGTATTTTAAAACACGCCATAAAGTAATATTATCACAATATATAACGAAAAATTCTATTGTAATAAGTCTCTGATACACGAGAAGATATAAAATATTTTTTCAACACGCAACTATCATTTAATACAATATTAAAAAAAAAATTATATATTAACATAAAAAATCATAAATAAAAAAATACACGGAAAGAAATAAAATACCGGAAAAAGCTTTATTCATAAAAATAGACACCTACTAAACGTCGTTGCACCAAAAAAAAAAAAAAAAAAAAAACAGGACAGAAGAGTAATTTGCAGAAAGCCAACCATCATTAAGTTAGTATTTGATGTTGATAGCCATTTTATTATATGTATTATTAATTTATAATTTTTTAAAGTGATATTGTGTACGTATTCGACCAGCGAATACAAACTATAAATAAATTAGAATAAAATAAGTTGTAATTTGTATAGTAGTATTAGTGAAAATTGTTTTCGTTGAATTGAAAATTATAAGGACATTCGAACAAATTTCATTCTCGTTCCGTTTTAGAAATAGTCAAAGTACTGCTTTTGTGATAAATGGTATCGACGATTAAAGACGATTGGGCTCATTCCTCATCGATTCGGTTTGAGCCTCTTAAGCGATCGACAACTACTTGCAATTATATTTTATAACAACAAAATAATTGGAAAAAATGTCATCGATACGTTTAGTAGTTTAAGTCGAAACGGAAAGTTCTGTTTTGAAAAAGCGCAAAAAATACAATATTCAAATCATACGTTGAAAAAAAAAATTATTTACGCAATATGGATAATAATAAAACACAGAAAATTGTTGAAAAATTCGTTTATTTTCTATTTAGAGGGGGTAAAATGGCACCAATACTATACTATGTACCACCAAGTCCACCATGCCGATCGATTTTACTTCTTGGCAAAATGCTTGGAATCGAATTCGAATTGAAAACTGTCAATATTATGGAAGGAGAACACATGAAGAGTGAATTTATTCAGGTATATAGTATATATTGTAAATAAAATGATCAATTTGCGAATTTTTATTTATGGTAATACCGAAAATTTTAAATATTTTCATCTCTTTTTTATCACATAGCTGAACCCACAACATTGCATTCCAACTATGGATGATAATGATTTAATTTTATGGGAAAGGTAATTTTTATTTTTTTTATATATAGAAGATACTATGTTAAATTTTAATTTTTTTAGCCGAGTCATTTTAGCATATTTAGTATCTGCATATGCGAGTGATGATAAGCTCTATCCAAAGGATATACGGGTTCGGGCTTTAGTCGATCAAAGGTTACAATTTGATTTGGGAACTTTGTATCAAAGAACTGCTGACTATTATGTAAGAGCTCAATTCGAGATAGACGTTTATTTATATAATAAAAATATTATTTACAGTTTGGAACAATGTTTATGGGTGCACCACTTGATGAGACAAAAAAAGCAAAATTAGCCGAAGCACTTTTTTGGTTTGAATCTATACTAAAAGGACGAACATGGGTTGCAGCGGATGATTTTACTATCGCCGACTTATCATTGTGTGTATCTGTATCGCAAATTGAAGCGTTCGGTTTCGATTTGGCACCATATCCGAAAGTTAGAGCATGGTTTCAACGATCCAAAGATGAACTAGAGCCACACGGCTATCAAGTAAACATTATGCCAGCATTTAAATGGAATCGATAATTATCAAACATTACTGAAATATGCTAATCTTTTCAGGAAATCAATCAATCTGGTGCAGATATATTGGCTGGATTCCTACGTGCAAAACTTCAACCTAACTAAAAACATCCATTCAACATTTTGGGAAGGATCCTCCTTTCCCACAACTCCTCTATCAGTGCAGCTTGAAAAAAAAATAAATAGATATATATATATATATGTATGTAATAACTACGATTATCATCACTATAAACTCGATAGATGGATAAGGAATAATATATGGATAGATAAATGGATGCATAGATTGGATGGATATATGATCGATGTTAATTTATTTGAAAATTGAAAAGTCAATAAATGTGTAAGGGTGTGTTTGTTTAATATTTGTGTGACCTATTAAAATTCTATTGATATTATATTGAAAAACAAAATTAAAATCTTAAAGATTAAAATTCAACAAAAAAAACAAACAAAAAAAACAAAAAAAAATACAAAATTAAAAGGATGCGGATTATGAGAATATTATGGAAAAATGTGCTATCAATCATAGTCATAGCGTTTGTAACTATTATAATTTATTATTATACACACATTAAGTATGTATAGGAAAAATAATAATAATAATAATAATACAATTCAATAAATTTTCAAACTAGAAATAAAAATGATATGTTCTTAAAAATAGACAAAAAATATTAGATAATATAAAATAAATGTGAAATTAAAGATGGAAAAATAAAGAATATTTTAATTGATGGCAATATAAAGTGTGCATTTCGTCATGCTCTGTATCCTTTTTAAGTCTCCTTTATTTCCGTTAGAAGCAAATATATTCTTGGTTGTTGTGACTAACGAGATATCTTTTTCTTTATTTTTATTTCATCATCAACATAATCCTAGTTTCATCAAGCATATATATATATATGTATACATATACATAAATATCATAAATTAATACCATCAATAACAAAATATATAATATTAATAGATATTTTTGTATACGCATAATAATACGATTTATTCAAAAGGATTTTAAAAAAACCGCGTCAATCGTTGCTGTTATTTTACGTAGTGTCTGTACGTTTCTTATAAATGTACTTTAGAAATAATCGGACAGATTTTTTTTTTGTAGGGACCTACCTATTCACTTATGATATAATCTAAGGTTTGAGAAAAATTCAAATCAATAAAAAATAGTTCGCTTAAAAAATTTTTGTTAGACTGTGAAAAACTAACTTATTAACATTTTATATAAATATTTAGTTAGTATTACTAGAGATTTGAAAAAAGTGAGGACTGAGATGGACTTTGTAAGAAAATATAAAATTACAGTAGACGATAAAGAGATAAAATCGTTAAAAATAATGAGACAAATGGCGAAATTTTTAATTAAATATAAATTTCCAAATAACACAAATGATATGTTATTAATTTGTTAAAATTTCTGATCATCGGCACTAGAAAAAAGAAAAACTATTAAAATTTATTGTTACAAGATGGTAGGGAGGTGTTTTTAATAGGTTAAAATACCACACTATTAAGAAAATTCCTCTTTATATTTATTGAAAGGAATTCTTTTAATATCTATTGGTATTTTCAACTTTCTTGAGAAAAAAAAATTAACAATGCAGGAAGGAGACCAGTCCAAAACCATTTTCCGATGCCCCTTTTCTATAAAAAAAACAATGAATGTTATCACGATCATCTAGTTGAAAAATGACCACTGGTCACCATAGTAAGATAGATACTTTTTAGTGGACATTGGTCATTCTATAGGATACCGATCACTTTAATTGATATTCTTATCTTCGTTACAGTATTGATCATTTTAATGGCTACTGATCACTCTAATGACCACTGGTCACTTCGATGAGAACACTGGTCACTAACTGGACATAAGTTAATTTTTAATGAATATTGGTACTCTCGTTGTGGCATTGGTCATTTTTAAAGAATTTTTTAATTCGAAACAAGAGTAAAATAATTTATATTGATTTGTATGGTACTTTATATTATATAATATAAGTTGTAGTAAAAAGAAATCCATTATTTTTGCATTAAATTGAAGGTTTTATTTAGCATAGATAAAATGATACGATTTAGGTCAAATATACACCATTTTGTTCGATAACTTGTTGCCATTTTGGAGGTAATTTTATAATGCCTCTCTCATAGAAACCCTCGTCCCTATTGGCAAAAAACTGGGACAGTCGATTTTCACAATCTTCTCTTGAGGCGAATTTTTCACCTGCAAAATCATTCGTCATAGACAGGAAGAGGTGGTAATCACTTGGTGCCAGGTCCGGACTATAAGGTGGATGCATAAGAACATCCCAACCAAGGTCCCGGAACTTCTGAAGAGTCACTATCGATGTATGCGGCCTGGCGTTGTCCTGATGGAACACAATTCCTCTCCTATTGGCCAAAGCTGGCCGCTTCTGGGCTATTGCTTCTTTCAGACGGTCCAATTGTTGACAGTATAGGTCCGAATTAAGAGTTCGGCCGTAGGGGAGCAGCTCATAATAGATGATTCCCTGCCAGTCCCACCGAACACACAGCAAAACCTTCCTGTCTGTCAATCCTGGCTTGACCACCATTTGCGCCGGGTGACCGCGATTTGACCACGACCGTTGTCGCTTGACGTTGTCGTAAGTGACCCACTTTTCATCACCAGTAACCATCCGCTTCAGAATTGGATCGATATTGTTGCGATTCAGCAGCGATTTGCAGATGGAAATTCGGTCCATGAGGTTTTTTTGCGATAACTCGTGTGGCACCCATACACTGAGCTTCTTTTTGTATCCAGCCTTATTTAAGTGGTTCCAAATGGTTTTTTGTACAATGTTTAGCTCCTGGTGCTTACGTGACGGTCGGACTCGACGATTTCCATTATTTTATCGATGCATCTTTGACATCAAAATTACCTTAACGGAATCGACGAAACCAAAATTGCGCATGATTGACTGTTACAGTATCAGAACCATAAACACTATTCACATTTTCAGCTGTCTGGCTTGCGTTTTCGCCTTTATCGAAGAAAAACTGTAAAATATGGCGTATTTTCTCTTTGTTGGTGTCCATCTTTAAAGCGTGCTAAAAAAATACTGAGTCAAGAAATCCCAAAACTGTATGAGAAGCTTTTTTAGTACAAAATTTTATCTTTCTAACGCCATCTAGTGCAACCCGATCGCAGTTTTAGAACGGGAGATACAGACTCCTAAAGCTATCTATTGGCAAAATAATGGATTACTTTTTACTTTATATATTAAATTATGAAATTTGCTTTTAATTTAAATTGATTTAATATCAAGTCAGCAATAAAGCAAATAAAATTCTTTCGGGTAACTTTTATTGGCAATACATAAATTTCTAAGTATAAATTCGATTAGAAGAAAACATAAAACTTTAACCATTATTGTGAATGAAAGATGGCCTCCATAAACAAATTTAAGTTTTCATATGATACATTTATACACGAGTAGTATAATAAATCCTATATCTAAAACCCACATACACATATATGGTATATATGGAAATGGAAAGTTTTTTTCTGTATTTTCTTATTTCTTCAATATTTGATGGATATTTTTATTTCTTTTGCGAAATATGAAGACAGTGAGGATATTTATTTTCTAATGGAATGCAACAAGCCAACCGTCTTACCAATTTTAAGCAGGAGAAAAATATTTCGTGCCAAAAAATTAGGTCAAACACATTTTTGATATTTAGATTTTTCTAGTTTTTCTTTTCATATCTTTAGCAAACAAAATTTACCATCTGTGATAATATTTCTACACTATTTGCACAACGTATTTTATATTGTATATTATAGAATACCCAACCGTCTGATGAAAAGATTGAATGCCTATATAACTTTTCTAACTGAAAATTTGTCTATGTATGTATGATGCGTAAATCTTATTCTGGCGATTTATTACAATCCTGAAAGTTTTTTTATTAAAACGTAAAGTAGTATAGTAACTAGTAGTAGAAATGGCAAAAAAAAAGTATAATATCAACACATATGAATGAATAAAATTTCCGTAATTTTCTTTTACTTTTACTTTACATAACTTAGAACTTATGTAAAACGGAAAATTTTGCGTCGCCTACTTTAGGCTTTTTCCTGTTTAACTTTTTTTGCTGCTTACAACTATTAAAAAGTAAAATATATACAAGAAAAGGAAAAAAAATATCGCCTTGACAGTATCCTTCACCGTTAGTAAAGAAAAATAAATACAATGAAAAAAAAAATCGTCATCTTTATGAAGAAGAGCAAAATCAGAGCATGCATGTAAACTATTCAAGGATGTATCTTTACAAAGTGAATGCTATGCTCTATTATTCTAAAGTAAATTTCAGTGGCACTGCCAGTGCCAGTACCAATGCTAGTGACAGTACCAGCATCAACGTCACTGACACTACCTCAATTCCTGTTCTTACAAAAACAATATCAGAATATCAGGAGCGACTCGGCCCATTTTCACATTCTTTGTTAAAACTCACTGAATTTTTCTCCTTTGCTTTAGCCTCAACTAAAGACATACTCATTTTCAACCTTAACATTCATCTCAACTTCAACTTTAATATCAACCTCGAAATCCAATTCATTGTCACCATCAACTTCAACATCGACTCTAATCTCCACTATATTAATCTGCATTAGTCCTTGTACATATATTCCAAATATACAAACATAACCTCAGCTGCAGATTCAACTTCAGATACATCGCCTACATCAACGTTCACTTTAGACCTACTCCGATCTGAGAAACCGTTGCTATTGGTATTACTCTGGCATCATTCAGCTTGACTTCAATTTTTCTACAAAAAAAATAACATAGGAAAAAAAAACTCTTTTTCTTCATAAATATGCCTACATATACGCACTTACTTACTCTATGCTAAATGTATGTTATGTTAATTATTCAAATATCCTTCATACAGGAAACTACTAATAATTGTAGAAATATGTGAACATTTTTCTATGTTCTTCATCAAGTTTTCTTTAGATGGCATTGAATTAGTAATTTTTCATTAAATATTATAATTTTCAATAGGCTGAAAATTTTTTTTTCCATTAAATTTTGCATATTTTTCTTGCTTTTTTATCTATAATATTATTGTACGATATTTGGGTTGCTATTTGTTGGTGGTGTGGTTACACTAACATTAAACTTAATAAAAGAGAGAAAAAATAACAAATAAAAAAAGTTTCTCTAATCCTATGTGATTTTTCATTGCCTTGAAAGTTTGTTATTTTCTGTTTTCGAGAATTTTTGGCATTTTAACGATAGATTATCTTTTTTATCGATTCAAGTTCAAATGCAATTCTCTATGGTATTGAGAAAGAAAAAAACGGAAGAATAAAATTGTTCAAAGCAAAAAACTTTTAATTTGACCTTAAAATCATAGATCCGACATTCACCTACTTTCTATTCTATTTAATTTTTTGATGATAATGTTTATTCTCTATTTGTAAGTTTAATGTTTAAAAAACAGGACTTTGATTTAATAATAAGAATACTATGAATATATAAAAAAAATTTCTTCAAGGCAAATATAATTTTACAATTATTTTCGATACTAGTAGTTATGCTCCCATATATAGGATCTACCAATTAAAACTTTTTTTTTTAATTTTGAATGAAACATAGTTTTTATATAGAAATTTCGTTATTTTTTATTGACATAACAGTTCGGCTGAAAAGTTTATAAGATAACACAGCAAAAATATTTTTTTTTGCAAAATTCATTTTAATTATTTAACATAGTTGCCTTCGAGGGCGATACAGCGATTATAGCGATCTTCCAACTTTTCGATACCATTTTTATAGTACTCTTTCGGTTTTGCCTCAAAATAGGCCTCAGTTTCATCATCGCTCTTAAATTTCTTGCCAGCGAGCATTCTCTTGAGGTCTGCAAACAGGAAAAAGTCGCTGGGGGCCAGTACTGGAGAATACGGTGGATGGGGAAGCAATTCGTAGCCCAATTCATTGAGTTTGACCATCGTTTTCATCGACTTGTGACACGGTGCATTGTCTTGGTGAAACAACACTTTTTTCTTCTTCAAATAAGTCCGTTTCTTAGCGATTTCTTTCTTCAAACGATCCAATAACGCTATATAATAGTCGCTGTTCATCGTCTGTACCTTCTGGATATAGTCAATGAATATTATACCATGCGCATCCCAAAATACAGACGCCATCACCTTGCCAGCCGACTGTTGCGTCTTTCCACGCTTTGGATTCAGTTCGTCGCTCGCTCTCCACTCTGCCGACTGCCGATTGGACTCTAGAGTGTAGTGACGGAGCCATGTTTCATCCATTGTCACATATCGACGCAAATTCGGGTTTATTGCGCTTCAACAGCTCGAAACACTGTTCAGAAACATCAACACGTTGTTGTTTTTGGTCCACAGTGAGCTCACGCGGCACCCACTTTGCACACAGCTTTCGCATGCCCAAATATTCATACACGATATGTCCAACACGCTCTTTCGATATCTTCAGAGTCTCAGCTATCTCCCTCAACTTCACTTTACGGTCATTAAAAATTATTTTGTGGATTTTTTTGATGTTTTCTGCCGTAACCACCTCTTTTGGGCGTCCACTGCGTTTTGCATCAACTGTGCTCGTACGACCAGTTCGAAATTGACGAAACCAATATTCCACAGTTTAAATAGCTGGAGCAGAGTCCGGATAACGTTTGTCAAACCATGCTTTGGTTTCCACTGTATTTTTTTTCTTAAAAAAGCAATGGTTTATCAATACACGAAATTCGTCTTTATCCAATTTTTTTTCAATAACAAAAGTTGCTCCACTCAAAATGCTATATCAAATTTTGACAGGAATCATTTGAAGCATGGTGCTTTGTGATAATTAAGTAGATTTTTGCAAGAAGTGCCATCTAGATGTCAACCTTATAAACTTTTCAGCCGAACTGTTATGTTGTAAAAGCTTTACTATTTTTGACTACGTTTACAAACATCAATCCTTTCGATCACATATTTGCATAATAGTGCTTCTATTTCACGAAGAACGCGGTTGATATTATTTTTGAGCTCTTGAATTATGTGTGGATTATTTTCATAAACCTTCTTTTTTTATAAAGCCCCACAAAAAAAATTCTAACGACATTAAATTAGATGATCTTGATGTCCAATTGACATCACCTCTCCGTGAACTAAGACGTCCATTGAATTTGGTTTTCAATAAATCGAGTTTTTTCATGTACAGTGGCGCATATAACCCCGTTCTGTTAAAACCACAAGTTCTCGACATCTATATCATTAAAAATAGGCCATAAAAAATTAATTATTATGTCTCTCTAGTTTAATCCATTGACAGTACAGCTTAAATTATACTGAAAGTACGATTGAACGATTTATTTTTCTTGTGGCAAGTAAGGAGAAGGGGAAATTATGCGAACCTATAAATAATTTAATCAACGTCGTTCAAATTGCTCATTTGACAGTAATTCATTCATGCGTATTTATTTATAGTAAATATATTTAAACATGTGAAATTCCTTTTTGCTCTTAAAAATTGCTTATGCATCGCAGTTAATTATTCTTGCACAGGTTTATTCAAACGAATGTATCATGGAAAAACTATTCGTGCAATGCACGAGTTTTGTATGTGACGATTTTGCACAATCCCGTTGCAGTTATTTCACTGTCAGAAGAGAAAAAAAAAGAAAACTTCCCCTTAAAACAAGCATTGCTCGAAGGGTATAATCTAAACTTTAGAATCAGATGGGATATTATGAGTATAATTATTATCAGCGAAGGTTTGAATGATTTTGGACTCCAGCTCATCATGAGTATAATTATTATTTTACTCACGTAAATTGCAGATGTTCATTCAGTCGATTACACTATGATTGGGACATTATGAGTATAATTATTATCATCGAAGGCTTGAATAATTTTGTGTTGAACCTGCACATTCACGAGTAAAATTCGCACATACTCGCGCACATATTCAATGAATCAGTGATATTTTGACATTAAATATGATATGATGGCTTTAATTCTTATACTAATTAGACCTTATAAAACTTAAGAGTCAAATCATTGTGCGAAATTTTCCAAGTAGTCATGGTAGACAAATCTAATTGTAGAGACTATCGTGAACTGATAAAACTGAATCCTCTGCAACATGTTCACTCACTAAAGCAATAGTTTCAGCTAACCGGCCTATAAAAGTATGTTACTTATTTTTATTGGTATATTTTGTACCAAACCAGTTGATTTAAATGAATTCACCGAATTTTTGATTACAGATGGACGATCATAACGCAAAAAATAACGTTAATTTTATAAAATGTGGATTTTACAGATCGAAAATTTTTGTAATAGATTTGAATTCTTTTAATATAGTTTTTGAGAAAAACTGAAGACATTACGAGGTCTGTTCAAAAATCTGATGGGCAAAAATCTAAGACGAGCCAAAACGCGTGCAAGCAAAGCAGCTGTCAAAAATTAACTGAACATTCAAAATGGCCGAACTTGTTGGCATAAGTGAGAGACATGACCAAAATTTGAGATACTTTTAGAACAGACCTCGTAGTCTCCTTTTAGGTCGATACACTTTTCCCAGGGATGTTCAATAGCTTCAAGAGCCTGTTTATAGTAAAAATCTTCGAGCTCCTCAAAAAATAACCATCAAACATCAAACTCCACCTTTTCATTATTGACAAATCTCTTACCATTGAGCCATTTTTTTAAATATGGAAAGAGAAAATAATCCGATGGGACTAATTCTGGCGAATAAGTAATTCGAACTTTAACTCATTGATTTTAGGCACCGGGATACCCGGATGTGTAAACTAGTGTATCGTCTTGATGAAACAACACTTTCTTTTTTGTTAATTTCATCAATCAAACCTTGCAATAAGTTCACTGATGAGTTCACATACGTGTACGAGTAATACTCGCCGCGGACTTATCAAAATTGGTATATAATAAAACGGGTATTCTCCAAAGAAAGGTATATAATCTATTTGAAAAGGGAAATATTTAATCCAAAACTGATTGAAGACATTTGTTGATTTTTGTTATATTTGTTGAAAGAACTCTGAGCTCATTCATTATGCTTTCATTTCTAAAAAGGACAAAGTGAGAACAAGTCAAAGATTGTGGCAAAATTGTTGGATAAGAAATGTAAATTTTTAATATTCTAGGAATAAATTACCTTCAAAAATTTTCACATTTACATTTGGCTCTTTTCCTTTCATAACCGTAATCAGATTTGTAGTTTATTTTTTTCTGCTTACTCAAGGTTGAAGGCTACAAAAGAGGATGAAAAAAAAATAAGAAATAAAGTTTTCTAGACGTAATAATGATGGTTTCCGTTTAAAAGTTTTTATTTTCAAAACAAAAAATATTATATTATATACTAAGTATCGGTAGTTTATCTTACTTTTAGTCATTGTTTCATTTTCTTTTTGTATGTTGAATAAAATAAACGAGCTGCAATTTTCGCTTGTTATCGTTGAAATTTTTTGAAACAAAACTTGTCGTATATATCTTATAGTGGGTATTATGTCATAATGACTAAATAAATAATATACAATAATAATATTAATAATAATAATAATAATATTATTATTAATAATAATGCCATAATACAATTTCCACACAAAAAAAATAAAAAAAAATATAATATGAGACAGTACAAATCCGAAAAGATGAAAAACTAAAAGGCAGAAAAATGCCAACATGTGTTAAGAAGTATTAAGACCTAACATAATAATGTACTCACTAAAAGAAATCATTGAGAGAAGAAAACCTGCAAAATAAAGACAAAATGATAAGAAAAGACAATAATATATAAGCAAAGGTGGTTAGAAAAATTACATAAGCTTCATAAATCAAATTCAGTACATTTCCTTAGCAATTCGGGTGTATAAATTAGCATTAAAGAAATATTTCGAAAAAGATACATAGATCCTGTCGGTTAGTTAGTTTCATGTTCTTTTCTATTCTCTAGGATTATGGACTGTCTTAGATGTTTAACGTCGTTCTCTGTCACCATCCAATACAATAATGGCCTACTTCTCTGACCCAGACAATTTTCTATCTAATAAATAATGATGTTTTCAAAATTCTTCTTTTTAAAGAGACTAATATTATCTGCAGTTATAATACACTTAATAAATTTTACATAAATTTTCTATAGTCTAACATTTGGATTTAAATTTATTTTGAAGAATAATTTTTGTGAATATTTTATACTTAAAAAAAGGAGATGTTTTTTTTGGAAGCATTTGTTTTATCAAGTAGAATTTATGTTTAAATGTAAATTTTAAAAAAAGGAGATGTTTTTTTTGGAAGCATTCCTCACCTATGTGACTGAAGATAATTTTTAAAAAATATTCATCAAATAAGTTTACCTTATTATAGTGTTCAATTTTTTTATACCAGGTGTTGGAATTAATTCATATCGTTTTACAAAAGATGGCGTTAGCCAACTATCCATAGTTACACATACAAAAGTAAATATTCTCCCAGAAGCTACTGACATAACGCAACTTTTCCACTTTATGACATTTTGTTATAGTGTCAGTAGCACTTGTTGCGCAGTGTCAAACATGTCGAAGTTCGTGCCTGAAAAATCGTTTTTGCGAACATGCTCTTGTTGAGCAAACTTGCAGAAAGTGGTTTGCGCGGTTTAAAAATGGAAATTTTGATTTGGAAGACATGGAACGTCCCGGACAGCCGAAAAAGTTCGAAGATGAAGATTTGGTGACGTTGCTCGATGAAGATCCGTGCCAAACACTCCGGGAGTTGTCCACATCGCTTGGAGTCGGCTTTTCGACGGTCGGAAAACGCCTGAAAGCCATAGGAATGGTACAAAAACAGGGAACGTGGGTTCCACATGAGTTGAAGCCAAGGGACGTCGAACGGCGTTTAGTCACCTGTGAGATTCTTCTCCAACGGCAGGCAAGGAAGGGATTTCTGCATCGAATCGTCACTGGTGACGAGAAGTGGGTACTTTACGACAATCCCAAACGCAGAAAATCGTGGGGCTTGTCCCCCGGGTCGAATATTCATGGAAAGAAGATCTTACTGTGTATTTGGTGGGATCAGCTGGGTGTTATTATTATGAGCTCCTCCAACCGGGTGAAATCATCACTGGGGACGTACAATATATAGACGACAATTGATGCGTTTGAACAGAGCATTACAAGAAAAGCGGCCGCAATATAAAGATCGACACGACAAAGTAATTTTGCTCCACGACAATGCAAGACCCCATGTTGCGAAAGTCGTGAAAACTTATTTAAATACGCTGAAATGGGAAGTTCTGCCGCACCCGCCATATTCACCAGACATTGCCCCATCTGATTATCATTTGTTTCGATCCATGGCGCATGGCTTGTCAGAGCATAACTACGAAATGACCAAAAATTGGATCGATTCTTTCATCGAATCTAAAGAAGAAGAATTTTTTCGACGCGGTATCCGAGCATTACCAGAAAGATGGCAAAAAGTAGTGAATAACGAAGGATAATACTTTGAATAATGCTTCTGTAATGATACTGTCATAATAAACCACGAATTTTTGCAAAAAAAACGCTACGAATTAATTACAACACCTAATAATACCTTATAAATAATTTGATTTAATATTTTTATTGATAAATTAGCAAATTTTTTTTTAATTTTAACATAAACAATATGTTTACTAAATTTTTTTTTAAAAATTTTTCATTGTTATTATTTAAGGAAATGGCAAAGAGAATTTTTAATTTATCTTCTATTATTATAATTAGTCAAAAATAATGATTTAAATATGTTTTCTAAGAGCCACAATACTGCTTCGTCAATACAGACTGATTATTACAAATAAATAAAATGGTACGAAGAAACGCCATCTGCGAGTGAGCTTTGTAATATGATAGATCGTCAGAGGATTTTATGTCATATGTGGACGAACTTCGCAACTTTGACAGATAGGAGATTGAATGCTCTCGAACAGGAAGTCATGGGAAGTTTTCTTGTCTAAAACTTCGGATTGGTTTACGAATGTATAAACCTAAAAATATAACTCCATTTCTGAGTTTGCCACTTGTTGAGCAGTTAAAGTGTTTCGTAAATGTTAATCTTTGGACTGTATATTTTTCCAGCAATTCTGTCTCTTTCTTTACTAAAATAACTATATGACCAAAAACCCATCTGAGTCTAATATGTTTATTAATAAATAAAAGGTATCGAATATATAATGGGACGGCGTCACTGTTTATGCGTACAATAACTTAGATTGCAAAGAGCGGTTCAGTATAAATAAAAATATTGCTATAAGTTTTCGCTGTTAGGCATTAAAAGTTACTGCTACGTCAATGGCAACTCTAATGGTCCAAATTAAGAGTTGCCATTGATATACGTGTATATTGGGTTGTTCGGAAAGTAATTTTGTTTTTTCCCAACAGAGGACTTGATTGTATTTTTTCACAACCAACTTTACATTTAAGTTGCATAATCATATGTATTTTGACAGCTGACATAGCAAAGCTTGTTTGTGAAAAATTCGATTATTTCTGCATAGTAGTTTTTGGTTGATACCCCTTTAAGTATGGAAAGTGAAAAACCGCATTTTCGGCATATTTTACTTTTTTACTATAGAAAAGATAAAAATGCTGTTCAAGCAAGAAAAAAATTATCCGATGTATATGGAGAAGATGGTGTTAAGTGAGCGCAAGTGCCAAAACTGGTTTGCAAAATTTTGATCCGGCAAATTTGATCTCGAAGATGCACCACGTTCTGGAAGGCCTGATGAAGCTGATGAAGAGACAATAAAGGCATTAATTGATGCAAACCGGCGAATAACAACTCGTGAGATCGCTGAGAGATTAAATTTATCGAATTCGACCATTTATGATCATTTGATGATCGGCTAGGTTTAATCTCAGCATATAATTACTGGAGACAAGAAATGGATTGTCTACAAAAATGTTAAGCGCAAAAGATTCTGGAGTAGAAAAGATGAAGAGGCTCAAAGCACTTCGAAAGTCAATATTCATCAAAAAAAGGTTATGCTATCTATTTCGTGGGATTTCAAAGGAATCGTTTTTTTTGAGCTTCTACCGAGCAATACAACGATCAATTCTTAAGTGTACTATCATCTATTGGACAAATAGAATGATTCACTTAAAGAAAAAAGCCCAATAAATAAACTATTGGGTTGTTCGGAAAGTAATTTCGTAATGAAACAATATAATAAGTAAATAGTTTAATAGGACGTACCTCTGAAAAAAAAGTACATTATATAGTCTCACAAAAATGATCGGGCAAGCGCAGCATAACGGCTGCATTCGCCAATAGTAGCATTATATTTTCTATCTCATTAAACACTTACAATAAAAGTTTCATGTGCAGGAACGGGTTAGTTCGCTTTTTCTGAAGCGGTTCAGTTTATCATCATTATCATCAACGGCGCTACAACTGGGAGTTCGGTCTAAGCTTGCTGACTTAAAGAACTCCATCCATCTCGAATACGCACTGTGGTATTTCAGTTCGGCACTTTCAAGATGTTTTTGGCTTTCAGGGCCTGCCTAGTCTTCTGGGACCATAAATGGAGTCACTGTAGACTTTCCAGACAGGACCTTCCTTATACATACGACCAAAGCCGCTTAGTGAGGATAATTTTATCCACAACTGGATGATCGCGGTAACGCTCCTCTGAGATCGTCCACACTTATGTAGGGAGTCAACAAAAATTTCAAGGATCCTCTTTTTTATTAAGATTTTTATTAAAAACCCAAGATTCACTGATTTTTATTAAGAACCCAAGTTTCCGAAGAATATATGAGGATTGAAAAGACTAGTATCTTATACAACAGCAGCTTCGATGTTATGGTCAAAATTTTGCGAGCGAAATAATTTAGACTGACCGAAGTAGGCTCTATCAGCCACCATCAGCATTTCTTCCTCCACATTGTTATCGACTGCAACCATTGACCCCAAATATGAGATTTCTGCTAATGCAACTCTGCCACCATATTATTTGTTTTACCTTTATTTATGTGTAGTCCAAAAATTTTCCCCGGAGGCCAATCTTGATGAAGTCCTCTCGTACAACTGTTTTCTATCGGCATAAAATGCTGAAAGCCGAGCAGGCTTAATGGGGACGGTACCCGTCATGCTTACTTCTGAGTTATGGATCACTTTTTCTAGTGCTAGATTAAAGAGAACGAACAAAAAGAAATGGTACTGAAATTAATTCGGCTGCTTAACTCCTTCTCTAATACTAGTAATGGTCAGTCAAGTCAGTCTAATTTATTTTCTAGAATGCCGAATTATATTAGGAATGAGTAGAGTTTTACCCTGCCTATCTATTATCATAAGCGGTCTGTCATCATAAATCAATGAACATCTGGTGGACCGGTCAACATATTCCAACAGTTTTTCCATCTACGGCCCCACAGAGAAGATCTGATCTGTTGCTGATTTTCCTGGAGTAAAGTTGGTATAACACAATAATTTTTGGCGCGAATGGGGATATCTTATGCAGTAAGATAGCGGAGTATATCTTATAGATAGTACTTATCAAAGTAATACCTCTATAATTGCTACACTTTCTGATATCTCCTTTTTTGGGTGTGGGAAAGATAATGCCAAGGTGATGATAGTCTTCGGTTAATGATTTGCTCTCCCATATTGGGAGCAGTAATGGATGAATCTTTGATGTAGTGTATCGCCTTCGTACTTAACCAGTTCGGTGGTGATCCTGTCTTTGAAAGTTCATCATTTTGATGAAGCTACTTAGTTTGACCGATATAAATATTCAGCATTCATCTCAACTATGGCTTCCAATCGTAATGTGGGTGTTAATAAAAAAATGCACGTAAATAGTGAAAGTATCATTCATAAGTTGGAATGCAGTGTAGAAAAGGATAGAAGATATTTCTCCCCGGTAGAATGAAGGAGTAAGAATAAATTTGATATTAAAACTAGAGAGTATCTTTATTCATTATCGGTTAATAAAATTGATTATTCACTTTTGACTATAAATTTGTTTTCTATGAATTTAATTTTTTTTATAAATTGAATTTCTTAGCTTTAATATACAAACCAACTTAATTTAAAAAGAAAAAAATCAATATTATATTGAGCCGAATTTTCCATAAATTGAATAATCTTACAAATATAGATAAATGTAATGAAATATTAACCCCTCATCATTTATATGTATGATAACAAACACACACACATAGTTTACAAAAGAATAACTTAATCTATTGCTAAGGTTTCTGACTTATTGTTATATAATATTCGGCTTTTTTGCATTTTTTTTTTGTTTTATTATTTTCACTTGCAAATACATGATATACTTCCTCAAGAATTATCTTTATTGTATTTTTGATTAATAGCCATTATTATCCTTTTTTCAACTCTCTATTATCCACTTGCCTACCTATTCTACTCTTTTAACTTACAATGAATTTTACAGAAAATATGAATCCAATTAATATTTGTTGAATCTAATTTCCTTTAAGATTTATCATTAATCAAAAATTCATATTAATGAGCCTTAGCTGTTCGCATTTAATTAGATTGTTTATATTTCTGTCAATAATGGCTTTCTTGAAAATTATTTAGAAATTACATTGTACAGACTTATATCATTTTTTTTTATATAAATTGGTTTCATATTCACATAGTTCAATTACCTTATTTTATTAGACTTACATAATTGTAAATTTAATTTCCTTTAATTCATTCTATACGAAATTAATGTGGTCAGGAAATATAGTACAATCAATATTTATATTTTATTTATTTCATCATTATTATATTTACATGATACTTTGCTTATTAATATGATTTAGGAAATTTTTCGAAAGTTTTTAACAAATTAAAAATCTTTATGATTGTGTGAATATTTAGAAATTTTAATTTTATATCATTTTTTAAAATATATTGTATATAATAAAATGAATTCATTAAATAATATCTGAAAATAATATATAGAATAATCACCAGTATACCAAAACAATGCCAAAATATCGAGAACTTTATTATCAAAAAATGCTGATTATTTTCGTAACTTTTCTATTTACAAATAGATGGCGCTATAAATAATTTTTTTGGCAATTTACTAAAAATAAACTTGAGTTCGAATATAATCTTTAAATAAAATTTATTCAATTGATGAAATTTTCTTTTAATTTTGAAAACTTTTTGTACATTCGATATAAAAATAAATTGTTAGGTCAAATATAAAATATTTAAAAAAAAGTACAGAATAATTTACAATTTAAAATTTAATTATTCAAATAAACGGAAAAAACTATTTATCTTTACTTGTCCATGTTTACTCAAAAAATATAATATATTTATCGAGAAAAAAAATCATATTAAATGCCTATGTCTTCAATATCAATTTCAAAACTAAACTAATCTAAAATTCCAAATTATGCAAGGCCAACCAAGCCATAATTTTTTGAAACAATCCAGTCTATTATTATACAGAAAGTATAGCCCAGACCTTAAGCAATTGCTAAATTTCCCAGGCACAATAGAAACATTTGCAATTTTTGTACACAATTCAAGCCATATTAGTTGATATCCTATTCTAACTAGATAAACTCCCCAAACGCATACACATGTCGACAATTTTCTTTCATTCTTTTTCAGCTCATGGAAAATAAGTAGGGTTATGTTCAATTATCATACTATGAGAAATAACAGCAATATATTTGCATTTTATTTGTATACAAGCATTAAAGAGCACAACCCCATATATGATGAGGCAAAAAAAAATAAAAAACAATAACAAAAATTGTAATTTTACTAACTTTATGACATGACCAATATCTTCCTTACCCATTAAAGTTCTGCCCTACACATACTTGTTACAGTAGATTTTTATATTCGATTGAATACACCCCCTCAGTATAGTCTTTATCAATGGATCAATGCAAATGAAAACGTACAATGTGTGAATAAAAAACAATGTTATATGGAAGAAAAAGGTATAGTAAAATTTTCAGTTAGAGCCTTTAAAGCTAAGTGGGAAATTTTTTAAGAAACCCACCCTCGGAGGAGACAAAGTTTTAGTGCCGTCCGGTAGCTTCATTTCATAAATGAAACCTATGTTTATATAGACAACATGCTATTATGTATAAAGGGAATCGTATAGAAAGTAATTTTTGTAATCTTCCATGAAGCGAAAAGGGAACCAGAGCTAAATTGAAAGTAAAATAACTAAAAGAAAGGGTTTGAATACTCGTAGTATACGAAAATGTAACAAAACAATGGGCCAAACACAAACAAATATTCATACTAGCAATTTTTATTTTCTTAATTTTTCTTTAGTACTAAGTTAGTGGATATTCAAGGATAGAAGGCCAATCCGTTGATACCAGGATTCTAGCTACTTGTAATAAAGACAATTGTAGTTAGGCTCGTGTTCACAAAATTTTCCTATTCATATTGCTATAGGGAAAACTACACAAATAATAAGGGTACTTGAAGTCTCCATACTATCTACTATCATTATAGAAGGAATATTCTTTCAGGCATAGAACTATGTATTCTTTGGACACCGATAATATGAGATTAACCTTCAACTATATACAATCATAGGGAAATCAGGAATGAGATCGAATCCACCCAAATCGAACGATTACCAACTGACCATACCAAATCACTGACCAGACTTTGTAACATTGACCTACTTTCATTTTTATACAATTTTCCAACTACTACTAAAAATTATTTAATTTCGTTTCAAGTATTTGCTCATATATTCAAGCAAATTGTGATCTTTTTTTTTACAAAAATTTATTTGAAAATAAAAATCCTATTATCCATATTTGTACAATATTAATTTTTTGAGTGAAACAAGATGTAACAAAATACCAAAAGTAAAATGTTAAAATAAAATATTGAAAATTGATGGAAAAATAAAATATTGAAAATGAAAAATGAAAAAATTTTACACTTGATTTTTATATGGTAGTATTTTCCTTATAAATGGAAAAATAGTTTTTAGATTGGTAATATTTTATACAAACAGTTCAAAATTAATTAAAAGAAACATATTTGAAATTGATCGATTGGGTAAATTCGAAATTGTTTATTTTTCTTTTTCAATATTTACGCAAGTAAATAAATAATTCAACTAATAAAATAAAATATTATATAAAAAAATGCTTAATTTAAATAGAAAAATATTCGAATTGATTTAATTTTCTCTAGTAATTATTTTTTTTTAAGTTTTTTAAATAGGAATGCATAGCTAATTTTTACAAATTTATAATAACTACAGTGATTAATCGAAGTGTCTTTTTGGCAATAGATGGCGTTCTGCTCGGCGAGTGTAATTATAATTAAATAATTTTTTTTTATCCTTTTAATAATTTCAAATTCAATCTAAGCTGATAAAATTAAAAAATGTTTATAAAAAATTATATAAATATAATGAAACAATTTTATTTTTCAATGTTATCCTTCAGTTCTTTAGTTCTCTGGTTGCAATCCTTTGGATGTTATCGACAGTACCAAGATGACGTCTTTTCAAGCGGTATTTGATCTTATGGATCGGTATGGTCATGTAACGGGCAGAGTTGTCATGGTGAAGAACCCTTTTTCTGAGTCTTTGAAGGACTCACTCATCAGCTTCAATATTAATCGACTGTCTAACATCACAAGAGTCGATATTAATCGACTGTCTAACCTCACAAGAGCCCCATCCGTTCCACAATTTTAGTTTTCTATATTGAAGATCTCCCTGAGAAAGATTCGTACTTTTAATTAATTAAAATATTATCTTTTTAGTATTTATACACCAAGTTTACTAAGTATTAAACATTTATAACTATAAATAAAAATATTTTGAAATATAAAACATTTATAACTATAAATAATTTTTCTAATAATATTTTATTAAAATAAGAAATTATTTATTTTTCTATGTATAAATTGTTTCATAATATTTTTTGAAATATAAAATATATTTTCAAAACAATTTCTACAAAAATATTTAAGTCCATATAAAATTTTAAGAATATTGACTTTTTTTTAAACTTCTGCCAGTTTTTATATAGAAAAAAAACATAGTGGCTAATTGGAAAGCTTCAGAATAAAGTATTGGGTTGTCTGGAAAGTAATTTCTTTATTTTCCAATAAAGGATTTAATTGTATTTTTTCACAACCAACTTCATACTTAAACCGAATAATTATATGTATTTTGATAGCTGACATCATCGATAAAATTCAATTGATTCTGCATAGTAGCTTTTGGTTGATACCCTTTTTTTACTATAGAAAAGATAAAAATGCTGTTCAAGCAAAAAAAAATTATCTGATGTGTATAGAGAAGATGGTGTTAAGTGAGCCCCAGTGCCAAAACTAATTTACAAAATTTCGATCCGGCAAATTTGATCTCGAAGAACGTGGTGTCTGGAAAGCCAGTTGAAGTTGATGAAGACACAATAAAGGCATTAATTGATGCAAACCGGCGAATAATAACTCGTGAGATCGTTGAGAGATTCAATTTATCGAATTCGATCGTTCATGATCATTTGATCATCGGCCAGGTTTAACCTCAAAGCTCGTCACCTTCTTATGGAAAAAAATTTGTGTCGTCGCATTAACATTTGTGATTTGCTTCTCAAATGCCAAGAAAATGATCCATTTTTGAAGCGTATCTTCACTGGGGACAAGAAATGGGTTGTCTACAACAATATTAATCGCAAAAGATCCTGGAGTAGAAAAGATGAACCGGCTCAAAGCACTTCGAAAGCCAATATTCATCAAAAAAAGGTTATGCTATCTGTTTGGTGGGATTTAAAAGGAATCGCTTATTTTGAGCTTCTACCGCTCAACACAACGATCAATTCTGAAGTGTACTGTCATCAGTTGGACAAATTGAATGATTCACTTAAAGAAAAATATCAGAATTGGCCAATAGGAAAGGTATAGTGTTCCAACAGGATAAAGCGAAACCACAAACGAGTTTGACCACTCTGCAAAAGCTTTTAGAGCTTGGATAAGATAAACTGCCATACTCTCCATATTTTCCAGACCTACTACCTTCCGATTATCATTTGCTCCGGTCTCTACAAAATTTTTTTGACGGTAAAACGTTTAATTCAAATGAGGAGATCAAAAATCACTTGGATCAGTTTTTTGCCAGCAAAGAAGAAAAATTTTATGAACGTGGAATCATGCTAGTGCCAGAAAGATGGCAAAGGGTATTGGATCAGACTGGATAATATTTAATTGAATAAAATATTAATTCACTATAAGAAAATCGTTTTTCATTTTTATTTTAGAAAAACGAAATGACTTCCCGGACAACCCAATATAATAATAAATTGAATATTTTTATTATGAAAAATGGTCAAATGCCAATATTAACAAATACTAAATAAAAGCAAAATTAAATAAAAAAAAACTATCTGCGGTTTCTGATAAATTGAATGTGTTTATTTTATGTATTGGTGTCCGAAATTTTACATGCTTAAGGAGATTGAGAAACGGAAGTTAGCTAGCAAATGAAAGGAAATTTAAAGCTTTTTGGCCACATAAGTTTAATTGCCTGAAAATGCAGACATGCACGTACCACAGACAATGTATAGCAATAAAACGAAATCTATTGATTCGATTGATGAGCTGGGATCATAGAAGTTGAGTAGATTCAATGAAAATATATAAATCGTTTGAGATTTAGAAGTGAAGAAAGCAAGAAACAGCTAAGAAAAATTAATTTACGGTAATAAAATGTGTAGCTAACATTATAGCTACAATTTTCAAATGAGTATCTATTATTACACTGGCATTAACAATGAATATGAAATGCTGACTTAGGATCTTATACGGGTAGTAAACATGAACTTGAACGCATTGCAAGTCGACTCTGAACAGAATATCGCGTTCAGTACGAACAAGTCGCGAATCTAAATTGAAGATAATAACAATTGGTTCAGTTGAGAAATCATACTGGGGAAGCTTGTCAAACGCTTTAGTTTCAATAGCTTGAAATGCTAATTTCAAGATCAAATAGTTCTAAGGATGAAAAATACTATGTTGAGATAAAGAGAAAATATTTATAGATTTGTATAGGAAATGATTTTCAGTTCGTTAATGGGGATATTATTGGGCAAAGGAACAAACGATATCGACTAGGATAAGATACTTGTATATGGATATGGTGGGAAAAAATTATAACAAAGGAGAAATCGGTTACATATTAATGGCGAATCATCTAAACGAGCACCCATTAGGCTTTATTGAGCAAAAAATCTTCCATAACAGAATTTTTTTTTATTATACGAGTAGCAATAGATGCTTCTCTAAGGACGCTAAACTCAAATTTGTTGATATTCTTTTACTATATAGAAATATTTACAAGGGACCAAAAAGAATCGACAACAGCATTGGTAGCTCTTTATCCTTTTAACTTGATATCAAACAACTATAAACTAATAAAATTCTTCATCCAGAAATACGAGATTGGTTATAGTTGTCGGAGCATGCCAGTGTCTTGGCCTTGAGCATTTCGTGATTGAAGAAGTTGCATGTCCTGAAGAAGTGGGTCCAACAGAGACATTCCTATAAATATACGCATCGGTAGCTTATTCTTATTGTAGGAATGGTAATATTCTAACAAAAATAAATACCTATGAAATGTTAGTAATAATGGGGCAATGTGGACATGATGGATATGCAGCGCTTTTCGTAACTATTTTTGGGCATAAGCACGTGGCATCGGTATTGGCTGCTGCAGTGACTATTTACGTGATTGTGAATATGGATATGACAAGGCTGGGGCATGGGCTCTTGTATCTTGACAATGAAAAATCCTCAGTTAGTGTCAATGCCTTTAACAAAGTATATACAGCTTTTATTTGAACAAGGATTCAGCCATGTGTTCAGTTATATCGTTACCCAAACCAACATATTTCCGGATTATTATCCAGTTTATACTAAGTTGAATAACCTTTTATTGGCTTTATCAAGTTCATGGTGATTATATGTTTATATTAGAATTTCTTGTCACGAACATTTTGATCATAATTCATTGCTTGCTAAATTCACCACTTCTCCTTTAGGATTGAAGACAACAAATATACATAAATGTTCTGGAATGAATAATAAGACTATTACCAAAAATACATCTTTTTTATAATTTGGTGTATTTTTTTTATTATTTTAATAAAAATGAGCAATTTTCAAATATGATTAATTCGGTATATTTTATTGAAATTTCTAAGAAACAATATAAAATGAACTAGTTAGAAGGATAAAATCCTGTTTATTTTTACTTCAAAACTGTTATATGCTTTAAGTCTAATCGTACCACCATGTGACTTTGAGTTACATTTGAACTTTGAACTTAAATTTTTTTTAATTGCATTTCCAAAAATGTTTCTTAAAAAAAAGCACCACGACCATGACTCCTTTTCCTGGTGACTGCATATTACGTGTAGAAAAACTTAGCCATATTTCTAAGAAAAACTGGATAAAAGATTATTTAGGAGATTTGACATTTTTTTTAACTTTGTGAAGTAGATAAGTTGATTTGAAAAAATTAAATAGAGGACTTGTAAATGAAAAGGTTGGATCAAGGTGCTTCTTATTCGCAATGCAATTCTAGGTTATGTGGTATTCGCTTAGTGTATAAGAGATTCTAATATGAATGCCACAGGATTGGCAGATGGAACGAAGGTAGTTTTAAAATAGAAAATTATGGGTGAGAGGAGAATGTCCAATCCGAATTCTGAGCAGCTTACGTGGCCAAAATTTTGGTAAGGATTTTGACTAAACTGGCTTATTGGTAGTACGTCAATGAGTTGACAAAAAAGTATTGCCAAAGATGTTAAGTATCATTTTCTATGTAGACAAAGTTAATTTAGGGATTATGTTACTGTGGGAACTGAACATAGAAGAGTTTCCCGCGCACATATTATCCAAAATACTCACATGACCCGGAATCGAGCGTAATTTTGCAATCTTGTTACTCAGCAGATTGCGCCGAATGTTGTTGGGAACTGAGTCATTTGATGAGCCACGAATAGCTTCAAGGGCAGTAAGATAATCACTGAAAATCACAATGTATCTGCTATTGGAAATGATAGTTGATATATCTACTGCTGTACTGAATCCTCACAATTAGCCATGGAAAGGGGTTTTTACCAAAATTTACTTCATGATTAACCTCACTAATGTGCTCAATAACTGCAAACGCTGTTGTTTGCTTATTAACTACCATATCCATGAACAAGAATAGCTTATTAACTACCACATCCATGAACAAAAACTGTTCTTGGAAAAGACTTTTGTAGAAAGATGAATTGGCTTCGTAACGTAGGTTAATATCCACATTTTATGGCATAAAAGTCAAAGTTTATGGGAATCATACCTGTTCTAACTTGCATCTAATCATATGAGAAATGAAACACAAAAAGTATCGATATATTATTTCATACAAATACTGTCAAGTAGGAGATGTACGTATGTGAGCATACACAAAAACAAAAAAACATATTCAATTAGTTCAATAATCAACAAAAAAATTTTGAAATACAATAAACCTGGCCGAGCTTTGACGATAGACGAATACCTTGTTCCTTATCACGGAGGATTACAATTGTTACAAATCATACCATCAAAACCGGACAAGTATGGGATGAATTTTGTTCGATTAATGAGACGAGATTCGTATCTTGGACAGGATCCAACTTAAGAAAAACCATGGGACAGAGATGCATTGAGGAAATGTGCATACCATTTAAGAGCAGTAGCCACAGTATTACATTAGGTAATTTCTTTACGAGCTTTGAACTGGCCCAAAATTTATTGAAAATATGTTTGACGTCTGTTGGAACTTTACGAAAAAATAAGGGTTGGATTGCACCCGAATTTGTACACCAGATACAGCGTGAGGTGAAAAGTGAAATACGCGGTCTGTTCAAAAAGTATCGCGAATTTTGAATTTCCGCAGGTAACGTATATTCGATTTTAGATTTTTGTGGCGTTATATTGGTACTCATGTCTCTCACTTATGCCGATAATTTCAGCCATTTTGAATGTTCAGTTAATTTTGGACAGCTGCTTTTCTTGCACGTGTTTTGAATTTTTTCGTCTTCTACAAAATGGATCAAAGAATCTGTTTCGGGAACAAGAAAAAGTCACTGGGGGCCAGATCTGGATAATACGGTGGCTGCGGCATTATTAGTGTGTTGTTTTTGGGAAAAAATTCGAGCACAAGCAACGATGCGTGAGCAGGGGCGTTATCATGGTGTAAAAGCCAATTTTTGTTATTCCACGTTTCTGGCGGATTGCTTCACGCTACTTGCGTATAACTTGCAGGTAATATTTCTTATTGACCGTTCTACCCTGTGGCAAGAGCTCATGATGCACCATGCCCCTGTAAGCAAAACATTCACATTCGACCGAACTTGGCGCGCTTTTTTCGGTCTTGTCTAGTGCGGCAGGTTCCATTGGGATGATTGAGCTTTCGCTTAAACGTCATAACCATAAAACCATGATTCGTCATCAGTTATGACCCTCTTGAGCAAATTTGGGTCATCGTGGATAGAGTCCAACAGCTCCTTAGCAATGTTAATGCGATGCTGTTTATGGTCGAAATTGAGCAAAAATCGAAGACGAGCCAAATCACGTGCAAGCAAAGCAGCTATCAAAAATTAATTGAACATTCAAAATGGCTGAACTTGTCGGCATAAGTGAAAGATATGAGTTCCAACAAAACGCCACAAAAAAAATCGAAAATCGATTATACGTAACCCGCGGCCATTCAAAATTCGCGATACTTTTTGGACAGACCTCGTATTTAGTTTCAGAAAAAATATGACGATGCATAAATTGATGTAAATAACAAAAACAAATCTCAAATCAACTTATTTTATAACTTAACAAAAGAGTTGCAGTTTTCGATCAAATGGCGCATATATTTTCTGTAAAACATTAAGCTAATCGATTTTTTCCAATTTTATAATTTAGTTGACGTGTGAATAACAGAAGCAGAAATCATTTGGATAAATGTGTATCCGAATTGGAATTGCTCTAAATCAAAACTTTGACGCCGTCAATCTGAAAATGTATTTCGACCAAAAAGAACTTTTTACGGAGCGTCCGTTTTTTACAGCTCTCAAGTATAAAGTAGTAGAAATTTGGTTATGCCTCCATAAGTGGTTACTAACTTATTTTCTTTTAACTCCATCCATCGGAAAACGCCATAAACTAATATATGTGTTTTTTCTTTCGTCTTGCTCTTCTTTCCTTTTACTTCATGTCTTTTCTATTTTTCATTTTTGCTTTCTGACTGCCTGTGTATGAAGTTTCTTTTTTATTTAATTTAATAATAAGAAAAATTAGAAATGGAGTAGTTTTTTTCGAATTTCAAATAGATCATAAATCTTAAATATATTTTTACCAAGAAGATTTCTAAATTTAAATAAATTGTAACCAGGATTAAAGAAAAAAACATTCTAACTATACTACAATTATCAAAAATTAGTTAAGTTGAAATAAAATTTGTATAATGTATTCAAAATAATCAGTATTTTTACTTAAGATTCCTCCCAGAATTCCCGGTCCAGAGACTTTAGTAATTTGAAGAAAATTGACATCGTTTGCATAAAAGGAGCACTGCAAACAATTGGCCAAGGAGTACCATGGAAGGTTTGGGGCATGGGCAGGAAGAAAACCAAATTTTTATACCCTCACCATTTTTTAATCATTTTTAACTTTCCTTTTTTTAAATAATTTTTTTTTTTATTAAATTTATTTGTTTACTTTATTCCGTCTCTGGGAGAAATTAACACCTTTGGATATCTCCATTCCCTTTTGTTGTTATTGACATGAATTTTATGTGAGTGTGAGGACACCTCACTGCCAACTCTCCAACTAGCAGCAATAAATGCCAAGACCTTAGATTAAAGAATACCTGGATAGGCCCCTACCGTAACATATATGTATACGCAATTTTGTGTAAGAATTTTTACGTGGGGGATATGACTGTCAAAAATTTTTTATGTAGACATGACACCCACTGCCATCTATGTGTCGTAATGGAAATTTATTTAATTGCAAAAGCATAATTTATATTTATTTTAATTCACTTATTGGAAACAAAAATACAATTTAAATACAACGATAGGTCATTTTTATTTTTTGTACAATCTTTTGATAGGAAATGGAATTCTATTTTAGGTTTATTATACATTTCGTAAATATCAATCAAATATAAACCGCCTCAATTTTGTAGACTTTCGGATAGTTTGAAAACTTTAATTCTCCATGAAAGTGGAGACTTGGGGGTTAGCTTTGTCATTTGTGAATCCGATGTTGACAGTTTAATGTTTACCATAAGATAGTACAGTGCAGGTGTATATAAAGTGTGTGTAAGAAAGTTTAAGGGACCGAATTTTTCTGTCTATTTTCCATTGCTGTTTTCATTGTGTTATAATAATTAAAGTTTATTCTTCGGTAAGCTTATTATTTAAATAAATTTGTTTTGCTTGCTCTATTATACCACATTATAATGCATTTACTAAATAATATTTTTTTTATTTTTAAAAAATATTAGTTATTAAGTTTTTAAGTACATAAAATTTTTCATTTTGTAATTTAGTTTTAAAACATTTTCTTTAATATTGTATACGATTAACATCTTAATGTGCACATAATTGCTTTCATATAATCAAATAACTTACAATTCATATTTTTATATACTATTACCCACTTTAAAAATTCTGTTTTAATAAATAATATACAGTGAAATAAATAAAATGAAAATACATAATAAATAAATAAATATTTAAAAAAAAAACTGTGTTTTATTGCATATTTACAAAACTAATTCCATCAAACAACAAAACACGCAATATTAAAAAATCTGCTTCTTTACGCATAAATGATATCACATATGAAAAATGGTTTTAAACGAACCGCTTCAATCGCATACTGAACTTTTAAATTGGCCCCCAATGATTTACGCCGTTTCTGTTGTATTGCATGTGTGTGCGTTTTATGAATGTATTGCCACAAAGTTCGGTCAGAATTTTTGTGTAGAGGCCTATCCAGTTCTTCTTTAACCTAAGGCCAAGACCTTAGATTATAGAAGAACTGAATAGGCCTTTACACAAAAATTGTGGCACATGCAAACATTCGTAGAATGCATACACATGTAAAATTACAGAAACGGCGTAAATTATTGGGAGCCAATTTTAAACTTCAGAATACGATTGAAGCGGTTCATTTGAAACCATTTTGATATGTGATGTCATTTATGCGTAAACAAATATATATTTTTATTATTGCGGTTGATGAAATTAGTTTTTATAAATTTGCAATAAAACACAGTATTTTATTTTAAAATATTATTTATTTATTTTTTTTACATATTTTATTTTATTTATTTTACTATATATTATTTATTAGAACAGAATTCTAAAGTGGAAGAGCATATACAAATATAAATTGCAATTTATTTGAATTATATCAAAATAATAATGTGCACAAATAAAAATCTATTCCAAATTTACAAAATGAATTAAATAAAAGTATGTGATATGTTCAAATTTAAAGTAAATATAAATTTTAATATAAAAATTAAACTAAAAATAAAGCATTAATTACAAAGAATATTACATCAAATTCTTAATAAAATATAAGTTAATCGTATACAACATTATAGCAAATGCTTAAAAACCAATAAATTACAAGGTGGAAAATTTTATGCACTTAAGTAATTAACAATAAAATATTCCAAAATAAAATTTAAAACATTATTATTTAGCAAATGCATTACAAAATGGTCTAAAAGAGCAAGCGAAAGCACAAATGCAAACAAATTTATTTAAATAATAAGCCTACCCCGAATATACTTTATTTATTTTAACACAATGAAAACAGTAGTGGTAAACAGACTGAAAAATTCGTTCCTTTAAATTTTCTTACACACACTTTACATACGCCAGCACTGAGCTATTGTATTTTCTGGTAAACATTGTGAACTGTTAACATCACATTTGTTTACATTTATTGAATGATGAACATTTCACTTTTTAACCATTTTTTGGAAAAAAAAACATTTTTAAAAAAATGACGAACTTAAAACATTTTTAACCCCTTTTTGGACAAAACAAACCACTAAAATCCAATTAAACACATTGTTAACTAAATTTTTGTTAATTTATGTAGTAAAAATGAAGATGTCAACTTACCAAAAGAAAGAAATTCCCGGCTTCCTAATTCCGATTAATTACCGGCAACTCTTTATAAAACACTTCATTTTCTGAAATAAAAACTTCCTATTAAATGTTATCAACAATATGACTATTTATATGAATACTTAATTTTTCGTAAATACTTAAAAAAAACATAAAAACTACACTTTCACTAACACTTTCCGATAAGTGTCAAAATAACAACTTAACAAAACAAAAGTAACATATGCAAGCATTTCGGTATGCTACCACTTTTATGGAGAATGGCGTTTTTTAAAACTCTTCGAAAGTCTGCAAAAGTGAGGCGCTCTCCGAAAGTATATCAAAATCAATATTTGATTGATATTTACAAAATGAATAATAAACCTAAAATGTTTAAGCAATTTGATAAATTTCTATTACGAAAACTAGATGTCAGTGGGTGTCATGTCTACATAAAAAAATTTACACAAAAGTATACAAGCGTTACGATTTCTCGCCGCTTCTGCAATAATTAAGCCAGAAAAGTGCGTATATGTGTACATATACGAAAATCTGACGTGCAGGCTTATCCAGGTATTCTTTAATCTAAGGCCAAAACAGTGTTTCAGTGTCCTCTGAGTACGATCATGCTTGATCGTACTCCTGTTGAACTTCATTCCAAATTTCTCTACTCTTCTTATCCCAGTTCTACATCTAGGAAATATCTAATTTATTTCCAAATTTCCGTAACATAACATATTCATATTATTTATTTTCAATATATTTTTTTAAAAAATTACACAAAAAATATTTAATCAAAATATTTGAGCTTTAGAAATTTTTAACGCAGGCTATTAAATAGCGTAGAAAATAAGGAGTTAAAACTTCTTAAATTGATGGCCCTTGATGATAATTTATTTTCAATTTCTTTATTATTAGTGAAAATAGAAACAAGGACAATTTCAGTTGAACTTATGCCAAATCTATTTATGCTCCCCTTTTACTTGTTTACTTCATACATAAACGAACTAGAATTTAAAATCGAATTTATTGCACATAAATAATTTTAAAACTAAATAGCTGAACTACAAAAACGATCTAAAAACTACTTTTTAATAAGCAATACTAACACTTACAATTTATGATAATATCATCTAAAAGTTAAATGCTAACACATATTTTCTTATGTATAAAAAATAAAATAGTGCACAAATATCCTTTTATACATCTGTATATGTGTACATACATAAAAAAAGTCTAAATAAAAGTAATTATTTTAAAATAAATTCTATTATTCTGTAGAATAGTAAAATTTGGGTTAATGTCCTCAATTTAAGATTTGTCAAATTTATGAAAATTATATTACCAACAATGTCATAGATTTACATGAATTACCCTCAATCTATTCTTCCTTCTCAATCCTATTTGAAAGGATTTTCCTCAAATCGATATTTATGTTATTTTTATTATCCAATATTACTTAGAAGTCCCTTTCCAGAAGTAAAAAAAAAACCATTTATTTATTTCGAATAATGTTCTTTTAACAGATTTAAATATTTTGTCAATAGGTTTGTCTTTTCATTCAACTGATGAAATTTTACAAGAAAGGATATCTTTCTCAATTTTTTCAAAAAGAACTCTTCATATAAATATATAATTATACTAATATTAAAGGAAATTTTTATTGAGACCATTATTTATTATAAAGTTTATCTATTGTGTTAACAGAAAAAATCATATTTCTATAAATGTTACCAGCATATTTGATAAGTTCCCATTATATATATATTTTTTTTAAATGTTATCTACAACTACTTATGCTAGTAACAAGCAGATTTTTTATGGGAATATACAAGGACATGAGGACATGTGGAGGAAAACACCCATCGAAAACACCCTCTAGAACAGGGTAATTTTATTTTATAATTTTAGAGAATCTCTCGGCCATCGCCGTTTTAAACGTCGATGGGTGTATACTGGAAGGGTGGGAGTGAAAAGTTCCCTTCCTAAAGGATTAGGGTGGAAGGATAGATGCGAATGGAATTTTTTATATCGGGAAATGCATAGTTCACGAACAAATGGAACATTTATGTCACGGTGGATAACAGTGTTTCGCACATGAAAGGGGGCATTGACAATTTTACGAAGGATTCGGGGTTGTATGGATTGGATTGGTAGGGAGTTGGAATGCTTAGTCGAACCCCAAAGTTCTAGACCATATGTCCATATTGGTTTCAGAACCGTATTGTATAGTAATAGTTTACTTGTTGTTGTAAGTTTTGATTTACTGTCTAGCAGACGTAATAATCGTTTGTATCGTCCGTTAAGTTCACGTCTTTTAGTTTTCGTATGAAGGTTCCAGGTAAACCGTTTGTCGAATATAAGTCCAAGGTAACGTACGCTATTTTTTTGTGGAATAATACTGCCATTTAGGGTTATATCGGGAATTTGTTTTCGGCAGAGTGTGAAAGTTACATGAGCAGATTTTTGCTCATTAACCTTCACTCTCCACCTTTTGAACCAAGTTTCTAAGGAGTGGATATGGTTCTGTAGGATACTAACGGCTGTGGAAGGATCTTTGTGATTTGTCAGGATGGTTGTATCGTCAGCATATGTTGCGGTTAGGATGTTGTTGTGGCAAGGAATGTCATGGGTATAAATGTTATATAGGATAGGACCTAGGATACTTCCTTGAGGGACACCGGCGGAAATTGGATAAATGTCAGAGTACTCCATATTTTCAGCTACCTGAAAATATCGGTCTGAGAGATAAGATTTAAGGATGTGGAAATAACCCAACCCGAGGGTAGGACTCGCTGCAACTTCCAAAGCAATTCAGGGTACCATACACGGTCGAAAGCATGCGAAATGTCAAGAAACACGCCTGGGCAGTATTCCTTTCGCTTCGCTCTAGCGAACACGCTATGTAGTCGACTACGCGTTGACACTGCTGGATAGTGGAATGCTCAGGTCGAAATCCAAACTGATGCTGAGGAATGACACCCTCGGTTTCAAAAATGGGATAAAGGCGTTTTAGGATTAATTTTTCTAGGATTTTTGATAACATGGGAAGGAGGCTTATAGGTCTATATGAGGTAGGAAGGTTTTTGGGCTTATTGGGTTTTGGGATCATCTTAATTATGGAAAACTTCCACAGGGAAGGAAAAAATGATGTGCGGAGGATACTATTATAAATAAAGGTTATAAGGACGATGGTTTTTTTTGGAAATTTGCTTCAGGATTTCTGAAGTTATTAGGTCATATCCTGGGGCTTTTTTATTGGATAGGTGTTCTATTGTGAATTTAACTTCGGAAGGAGTGAAAAACTTAGGAAGTGGACTTATGGGCAACTGAGTTGATATTGTCGGAATATTTGTTCGTCCATTATATATTTGACACTCTTTTTTTATATCCTTCTTATTTGCGATGGAAAATCAGCACTAGGTATGGGTGATTTGAAAATAAAAATAACTTTCTTCAAAATATCAAATAGAAAATGTTAATATTTTTTTTTTTATTTAGAGAAATTTTCATAATACTCGTAAATATTTGGAATGAAAAAAATTTTGTCTTATATTGTAGTTTTACTTATAAGAATAATATCCGTTTAAGTATTTTGGCAAGTGATAATTTGCCTTCAACAAATGGATATTTAGCAATAGGAGAGAGGAAAACTGGACAATGTATTCCAAAGTTGGCAAATAATATATCATCTTTAATGGCTAGTTAAAATGACTAATCGACAAAATTGTGCTCCTTAAATAAACTTGAAGTTCCATACAACCATTTAATAATTGAAGAAGGTTTTTTCTTACTATAACTTTATTTTTCGTATGCTTCCAAAAAGGATATTTTTCTGGCATAAACATTATTTGGTTTACTCTCTTAGTAACTATTTGGTGTTGCTAATGCTAGTGTTTGAATTATGCATTGAATGTTCAAGACAGTTAACAGTAATCGAAATTTTGCATCTTAGTTCATAATGTTATGATCATTGAGCAAAAATTTACTCCCACAGATTGAAGGTTTTTTTTATTGGTTTTTTCCTTCTGATATTCCTATTAAGTATATTCGTTATTGTAGGCTTGGAAAGTTATAATGTACAAGTGCAAAAGTTTAAAGGATACTTGAAATATATTTTATTATCTCATTGAGTTTATTTATTTTTGTTAGTCTGATTATTCATATTTTTATGTAAGCTCAACTATTTATTTGGTTTATAAGAATCTAGGATATAACAAATTCAGTTTAGTTTTTGATACTTAATTTTTTCTACGTACTTTCTTAATGTCCAGTATAAATAATACTCATTACAAATTTTTTTTTTAATTACAATATTCTAAATAAATACATAAATTAGTAAAAAGTAACAGTTTGGCTGAAAAGTTTAGAACGTAACACAGTAGAAATATTTTTTTTTGCAAAATTCATTTTTATTATTCAACACAGTTACCTTCGAGGGCGATACAGCGATTATAGCGATCTTCCAACTTTTCGATACCATTTTTATAGTACTCTTTCGGTTTTGCCTCAAAATAGGCCTCAGTTTCATCATCGCTCTTAAATTTCTTGCCAGCGAGCATTCTCTTGACGTCTGCAAACAGGAAAAAGTCGCTGGGGGCCAGATCTGGAGAATACGGTGGATGGGGCAGCAATTCGTAGCCCAATTCATTGAGTTTGACCATCGTTTTCATCGACTTGTGACACGGTGCATTGTCTTGGTGAAACAACACTTTTTTCTTCTTCAAATGAGGCCGTTTCTTAGCGATTTCTTTCTTCAAACGATCCAATAACGCTAAATAATAGTCGCTGTTCATCGTCTGTCCCTTCTGGAGATAGTCAATGAATATTATGCCATGCGCATTCCAAAATACAGACGCCATCACCTTGCCAGCCGACTGTTGCGTCTTTCCACGCTTTGGATTCAGTTCGTCGCTCGCTCTCCACTCTGCCGACTGCCGATTGGACTCTAGAGTGTAGTGACGGAGCCATGTTTCAACCATTGTCACATATCGACGCAAATTCGGGTTTATTGCGCTTGAACAGCTCCAAACACTGCTCAGAATCATCAACACGTTGTTGTTTTTGGTCCACAGTGAGCTCACGCGGCACCCACTTTGCACACAGCTTTTTCATGCCCAAATATTCATGCACGATATGTCCAACACGCTCTTTCGATATCTTCAGAGTCTCAGCTATCTCGCTCAACTTCACTTTACGGTCATTAAAAATTATTTTGTGGATTTTTTTGATGTTTTCTGCCGTAACCACCTCTTTTGGGCGTCCACTGCGTTCTGCATCAACTGTGCTTGTACGACCAGTTCGAAATTGACGAAACCAATATTCCACAGTTTAAATAGCTGGAGCAGAGTCCGGATAACGTTTGTCAAACCATGCTTTGGTTTCCACTGTATTTTTTTTCTTAAAAAAGCAATGGGTTATCAATACACGAAATTCGTCTTTATCCATTTTTTTTTCAATAACAAAAGTTGCTCCAATCAAAATGCTATATCTCACGAACCAATCGACCGATTGCTGTCAAATTTTGACAGGAATCATTTGAAGCATGGTGCCATCTAGACGTCAACGTTCTAAACTTTTCAGCCGAACTGTTAATTATAAAGAAAATATTCCATATTTTTGTTATTGTATATAAACAAAATAATGCATTTTTTTTATTTATTCAATTGGGTATGAATCGGTGATCACTTAAGAATGTCATAAATAAACACTTCAAGTAGATGAAAAATATATTTTTATGGAATACACGTAGTTTGAAGAGTATAAATTATAAAAAAAATTCTTATTTATTTGCAGGCCATAAAATACCCCAAGTCGATTGCGTTTATTATCAGCAATGAGTTTTGTGAACGATTCAATTACTATGGAATGCGAAGTGAGTGCTATCGAATAAACTTAAGATTATTGTTTACAGCAATTCTTGTCTTGTACCTGACAAAAAAGTTGGGCTACGACGATGAAACATCAACCTTTCTTTTTCACGTTTTGACATGCATGGTATACTTTTTCCATCTGATTGAAGCTATTCTAGCAGATAGCTGGCTTGGTCGATTCCAAACTATATTCTATCATCGCTTGTCCTACACATATTGTACTGGAAGTATTTTAGTTGCGTTAGGAGCCATTCCGACTCTACAATTTCCAGTAAAGTAAGTTTTATTAAAAAGCAAGATGTGTTCGCCAGATGGCCTTATGATTGGGGTACTAACAAAATACCGCCCATAACATATATTCAAATGTACAAATCCTTTTCATCCCTTAACAGGATAACAACAATAATTGGTCTAATATTGATAGCGGTAGGCAGAGGAGGCATAAAACCATGTATCTCTGTCTTTGAAGGAGAAGAGTTCAAAATTCCGGAGCAGGCGAAGCAACTGGCGACTTTCTTTTCTTCGCCATTAACGCTGGATCTATGATATCTACTTCAGTTACGCCAATTCTGCGTCGGATGTTCACTGTTTTGGTGACCAAGATTGCTTTTCGCTTGCCTTCGGTGTACCTGGAATCCTGATGATTGTTTCGATAATAATATTTATTCTTGGAAAGAGACTCTACCAGGTGTATAAGCTTAAATCCATTTTTGCTTTAGTAATCATGTCTAGTTTTGTGCCAAAAAAAGAGCATGGCGGGAAGCTTTGCTTTTCTGCTTTAATTTGAGGAAATCGGCTTCCGAATCGCATCGAATGCTTATGGAGACCTATGGTGACAGTGCTTTATCGGAAACAACGTGCCGAGATTTGTTTCATCGGTTCAAAGACGGCAATTTTGACTTGTGGGACAAGAAGCGTGCAAATCGGCCTAGGAAGGTTGAGGACCATCAATTGTAGGCTCTTTTGGACGAAGACGATACCCAATCGCAAAAAATAATCGCGGAGTAATTGGGTGTTACTCAACCAGCCATTTCCATGCGTCTGCGTGCCATGGGGAAGATTGATAAGATCAGAAAATGGGTGCCGCATGAATTGAACGATAGGCAGATGGAGCGACGCTAAACCCAATGCGAAATCTTGCTTGCCAGACAAAAAAGAAAGTCGTTCCTGCATCGGATTGTGACAGGCGATGAAAAGTGGATATATTTCGAGAATTCTAAACGAAAGAAATCGTAGGTTAATCCCGGCCAACCATCAACATCTTCCCCAAGACCAAATCGCTTCGGACGGAAGACGATGCTGTGCGTTGGGTGGGATCAGCAGGGTATCGTCTACTATGAGATGTTGAAACCTGGTAAAACTGTCAACGCCCACCGCTACCACCAACAACTGATCAAATTGCACCGTGCTCTGCGTGAAAAAAGGACGGATTATCAACAAAGACATGATAAGCTGATATTCCTCCAAGACAACGCATCATCGCACACGTTAAAAATGGTCCGAACCTACTTGGAGACACTCAACTTGGAGGTGCTTCCCCACCCCTCTTATTCACCAGACCTGGCCGTTCCGACTACCACCTGTTTTCATCGATGGGCCACGCGCTCGCTGAGCAGCATTTCGATTCTTACTAAGACGTCCGAAAATGGCTTGATGAGTGATTTGCCTCGAAAGAAAAGGAATTTTTTTGGCGTGGTATCCACAAATTGCCCGAGAGATGGGAAAAATGTGTAACAAGCGAGGGCAAGTACTTTGAATAAATTTGTTTGTGCTATCTATGAAAAAAAACTTGTGTTTTTTTTCTCAAAAAAACAGCGGATTTAAGCTTATACACTTGGTATGTGATCAAAAAGCCATCCGGTAATATAGTATGATTGTGCAGGTTTCGAAGGTACACTTACGTCCAAACAGAATCAGATGAAGATAACGAAAATGCACTCGGCGAACTAGCCACATCGGCATCAGATAGACATGATAAACCGTCCAGCCCGAAAGGGCACAGCAATGAAGCCTATATTGACGATTAATTTTCGTATTATTTTTATTGTACTTTGGCCATTTTTATTTAATACTCTTTTTGCAGTAAATATGTTTTATGTTTGTTTTTTTTTGTGTTTAGTTAAATTTTTTTTAACTGATTTATATATTTTGTGCGAAAATAATTTATTTGTCGCACAAATGGCTTATATACATATATATACCCTTAAGACCCTTAAAATCATTTGTTCTACATTCAATTATGGTTTTTTTTTATGAAAAATGCGAGTATAATTTTTCTTATTAGAAATTTATTAAAAATCGAAGACTATTTATAATATCTACAGTTTTATGGGTTTCTTTCTTAATAGCATTTTTTTTGCAAATTACACCAAAAAAATTGATTTCTGAGTTTTGAATCTTAATTACTTTTAAACAATTTAAGGTATTTTAAAAAAAATGTATTTCAAATCTGAAAAAAAAATTCATTTAAAGAAATAATAGTGGTATGCAATCTGAGCTTACTGATAGTAGGCAATTAGGCGCAACTTAAAAAAATTGTAGTCTGAAAAACAGAAGTTTGCAGATTTTTACTTTAAAATTTTGAGAAAACATCGGATGATGGTTGGGCTTGAATTATAATGATTGAGCCATGATTGAGGTATAATATATAATTTGTAGGTATTTTTTGTTTTCTTTTAATAATAAACTATCGAATATAAACATGAATTTTTTGCAAATTATAATCGGGTTTTTCAATAGAAACTTTACATGTCAAGTTGCTATTGAAAAACCCGATACTGTCTTTTCGATTAGCTAATTACGTGTTAGCATACCAACGGGAGCAATTGCCTGTGTTAGCATATCAATTGCAATTTACAGATAAACATAATTATTAATTTATTTAATATTTAGAATCGATACAATATATATATATATATAAATTAATCTTTATAAATTACAGTTTAATTAAATTATGTATTTTCACAACAGACGTTTCCTCAGCGCCTAATAATATGCAGCAATAGAACAGTTATCGAAAAACTCTCCCTAAATCGATATCAATAGTTTCAAATTTTAGTATAAAATAAAAAACTCATCAAAAAAAAATTTTAAAAAGGAAAAATTTGATTTAAAATTATTTATAAAAAGTTTCATCTTCTTAAAAAAATACATTATTTAATAAAGTGTAATTATAAAAAAAATATTCCATAATTTTGTTATGTAAAAATTTCAAATGAATTTCCAATGACATTTTACTTACAGAAATAGTTGATAATCTCAAGGTTCATGGCGTTTTTGACAGATGGAGTTGAAAGCAAATAATTCAATAATTATTAGCCGCATTTGAAAGTATCTTTGTGTAGCGCAAAATTTTATTGAAATCGGTGTTAAGGTATCAAAAGTAATTTAAGTTCAAAAATTCGCTATATTTTACAATACCATTTTGACAATGACGACAATGAATTGCAAGCTTTTGAAAAAATTTGTGGTGTTTATAGTAAAAGTGTTGTATCAAAATTAGCAGCATGCAAATGTTGGTGCGCTTGCTTTCCTTCTGGAAATTTTTATGTCACAGATCAGCCTCCTTCTGGTCGGCCAAATACCAAAAAAATTGATGAAATTCTTGAAAAAAATTTAGCAATTTCCAGAAGGAAAGCAAGCATCATATTAGCAGTCAGATTATAGCTTATGAATTAAACATTTGTCATTAAACCGTTTTGAACCATTTGCAATAAGATGGATTCAAAAAGAAACTGCTGAAGCGCAATGAAATCGTGCCATTTCTAAAGCGAATTATAACTGGCGATAAAAAATGAATAAAATATAGTTTGAAAGAGATTATGAAAAAAGGAAGATGAATGATCACAAACAATTTGAAGCCCAGGATTGATGGCCAATAAGAGGTATGGTGGGACTGAAATGGAATCGTTCATTATGTACTGATACCGTATCCAATTTGATCTGCCCAAAGAGAGGAGCAATTATTTTTCTTGCCGCAAACTCTGCTTAATCATGGAGCTTCGAAACGTTACGAATGGTGGGACTGAAATGGAATCGTTCATTATGTACTGATACCGTTCGGTCAAACGGTTAACTCGGAGTACTTAACTATGAGAAATTTTAGGGATTACGCTACGTGATTGAAAGAAAATGACCAGAATTGATAATGCTCGACCACACACATTTTTGATGGCTCGCCAACAATTAGGAAAGTTTGTCTGGAGAGTTTTAATGCATCCATTGTATAGCGCAGATGTAGCACCCTCAAACTACTACTTGACAGCTGACATAGCAAGGCTTGCTTGTGAATAAATTCGATTGATTCTGCATAGTAGTTTTTGGTTGATACACTTTTTAAAAATATGGAAAGTGAAAAACAGCATTTTCGGCATATTTTACTTTTTTACTATAGAAAAGATAAAAATGCTGTTTAAGCAAGTAAAAAATTATCCGATATATATAGAGAAGATGTGTTAAGTGAGCGCCAATGCCAAAACTGGTTTGAAAAATTTTGATCCGGCAATTTTGATCTCGAAGATGCACCACGTTCTGGAAGGCCTGTTGAAGCTGATGAAGACACAATAAAGGCATCAGTTGATACAAACTGGTGAATAATAACTCGTGAGATCGCTGAGAGATTAAATTTATCGAATTCGACCGTTCATGATCATTTGAAACGGCTAGGTTTAATCTCAAAGCTCAACATGTAAGTTCCTCATCTTCTTACGGAAAAAAAATTTGTGCCGTCGCATTGACATTTGTGATTTGCTTCTCAAACACCAAGAAGAATTTTTTCGGGCATAAGACCGGGACAGAAAAAAAAGTTCTGGATTATAAGAGCAAGCTTTCGGCCACATTTAACACTCAATAAATTAATAGTCAAATTAAACTACAAGTAAAAATAATACTTATCACAAAAAAATACTCTGATCTATGGATTCTTGACAGCTAAAAACACGAATCTCAGCCTGGTAGGCCTTTAACATAAAAAACTGACGGGAATGTGAAACGAATGAGAACTATTTTACGGTCAGAGGCCGATGAGTAAGTCCTTGAAAGGCTCAGAAAAAGGGGTGGTTTGTGTCAGATTAGACAATCCAGACACTAGGATGTTCCACCATGAGGACGCCCCCATTTACACGACCATCTTCTTCTACAAGTTTTCGTAGGAAAAAAGAATTTTTGGTTTTTTTCCGAGAACCACCAGCCCCCACTCCTCCCTCTATGGTTGCTTAACCTCCTTTTTACCTGTCTAAAATTCGTGTGACTTTTTCTGTTCTCTATGATACAAAATACTGAAAAGAACGTACCTTCTGTTCGGTCGATAACATCCAAAGCAATGAAAATGAAGACGATTCCAGTTAAAACCTTCCAGCACTGCTATGCAGAGTGGAAACAACTTCTGCGTTTCTATATAGCTGCCCAAGACAACTACTTGGAAGAGGATAATATTTATGTATAAAAATAAAATAAATCAGTCTCAATACTTTTTTGTTAAACCTCAAAAACTTCGTTTCATATGAAAATAATATTATATATTACGAGGGTCATTCAACAAGTACCTAGCCTACAAAAGAAAAACGAAAATTTTGGAAAGTTGGCAATTTATTTTTCCACATTATCTCCTTCAAGCTCGATACACTTGGCCCAGCGATGCTCTAACTTTTTTAACCCGTCCAAAAAATACATTTTCTCGAGGGAAGCAAAATAGGCCTCCGTGGCAACGATGACCTCCTCATTCGACCTAAATCTATTCCCGGCGAGTGATTTAGGTGACCAAAACAAAAAAGTTTGGTCACAGGTGGCCAAATCTGGAGAGTACGGTGAATGGGGCAGCAATTCGTAGCGCAATTCGACCAATTTGGCCATGGCGACGGCGGAGGTGTGAGCCGGCGCGTTGTCGTGGTGGAACAGCACTTTTTTCTTCGCAAAGCGGGGCCGCTATTTCTTCAAATTCGACGTCAAATCGGCCCAATAAGTCAGCATAGTAGCGCCCCGTGATTGTTTTACCCTTCTCGAGATAATCGATGTGGATCACACCTTGTGAATCCCAAGAAACGGTGGCCATCACCTTTCCGGCCGATCGAACAGTCTTCGCCTTCTTCGGAGCACGTTCGCCGGGTGAAGTCCACTGTTTCGACTGTTCCTTGGTCTCTGGTGTGTACCAGTGAATCCATGTTTCGTCGACGGTCACGAAACGATGCAAGAACTCCACTGGATTGCGCTGAAACAGCGCCAAACACGTCGCCGATGTGGTCTCACGGTTGCACTTATTTTCCGGTTTGAGCAAACGCGGCACCCATCGCGCCGACAGCTTTCTCATGCCCAGTTCTTCGTGTAGAATATGATGCACCATTCCTACTGCGATGCCCACAGTCTCAGCTATCTCGTGAACCTTCAATCGACGATCTGCCAAAACGAGATCATGGACTTTTTTAACGTTTTCCTCCGTAGCAGCCGTTTTCGGGGCACCTGGGCGTGGCTCATCAAAAACCGACGTGCGGCCACGAACAAACTCGTTGAACCAATTCTTGACGGTCGCCATCGAAGGAGAAGAGTCACCATACACAGCATTCAAGCGATCTTTGATTTCGCTGCGCGTTTTCCCTTCCAAAAACAAGAATCTAATCACCGAACGATATTGTTCTTTTTCCATTTTTGTGCAACTGACCGACACGCTCGCTTTCAAAGGCTCTCAAAACAAAACTAATGAAGGGAATCGACTGAAACTTTGACAGTAGGCTACTAAAAGAATGTACTGCACGATGGTAAATTTCTTTTGTGACAGCAGTTCCATCGGGCGGTGAGGCTAAGTACTTGTTGAGTGACCCTCGTATATCAACTTAGTTACTTCAAAGCAAAAATCATGTACAAGTTCAAGTCCAATTTTAATTTAATAAAAACTAACAGAAAATACAAGAAAAAAATACTGTATACCATATTACAATCAATGAAATGGAATACAGAAAAAAGAAGAATCTGCAATTTATAAAAGATAAAAATTCGTTCCTTAATTATTTTCAGAAATCGATTCTACATTGAATAAGATTAATTTATATTGATTCGAAATTGTAATTTCCATACTTTGATAAAACTCATACTATTTATTGTAGGTCATACGAGTATGCTCATGCTCCAATATTCTCGTATCCAATTTGATCTGCCCAAAGAGAGGAGCAATTATTTTTCTTGCCGCAAACTCTGCTTAATCATGGAGCTTCGAAACGTTACGAATACTCTTCCGACAGCTTAACTCCAAACAAACCTAAAGTAAATTTGTGTAATTATTTTCGCTATCAACAAATGTTATCTCGTCAACATTTTTATAGTTGCCGTCAGTAGCAATTAGTTTTGTTATCGTTACAAGACAGCGCAAGGCTTTCGGATTTTTCTACTTTCTGCTGTACTTTTGCTCCAACATTTCTACAAATATTAAGATATTTTCATGCTTCTTATTTAGTTCAATATTAAACAATGCTTACACATAATTTGACTTTGAAGAAGTTATTTTCGTAGAACAACGACGTGAAAAGGCCAATACACTTAGCGGCAAATTAAAAGGCATTGCACTTGACTCTTGACACTGAATGAATTAATGTATCACAACACTTTCAGTACTCGAATATTTGTACTCGTACTATTCACAGTTTGTAATACGCATCCTATACTAGTGTACCATAGATTTGGTCAGCACAGACTATTCTAATTTTCTTCGTTTGCTTCCTGCTTTATATTTAAGTTCTAATTATTCTGTATCAACAATATAATATGAATGTAGTCATTTTAACATTTGATATGGGCACGCAGATGCCATCGACTAAGAAATCACTTCCGGAAAAGCACTCATTACGGGTATCTTCTTTTACCGCAAATTAACTTCCAAATCCCCAACTCTATACGAAAGAAAAGCATTGACCTTATAACAAAATAACCATAGGCGGCCCCACATGGCACAAATTTTATGCACGTACACATGTACACATGCATAAGTGAATGTTAAGGGAAAAAACAATGAAATTACGATCGAGGAAGCTGCTCTAAACATAAAAGGAGTGGACAGATAGCTGAGTGACTCTGAAGGCAAAACAGAAAATAGATGAATAGAAATCTCAGTAAAAGGATAAATTTTCAGCCAACGATAAGGCAAGTACCATCATCATCCACTTGTTTGACTTTGACATCACAACAGAGAATGGACACATGTGAGCAAATGATAAAAAAATATCAATTTGTCCAGAAATAAGCATTCAAAAAATAGTTAACAATAAATAGTTCAGAGACAAGATATGAAATAGGGTACAAATAGAAAAAGTGGCAATAAATAAAAACATTTTAACATTTATAAATACACAAATGGACAACCTTTTTTAAGCAACACTAAAAAATTTTTTTTTTATATTTTGAATAGGAAATATTTTAAGAGTTTAAAAAATTGTAAAATATTCGTTAATCTTAATAATAAAAATTATTATTAAAATTTCTAAATACTTTTATTCATTTATTAATTTATATTTAAATAAAAAAAATAAATTATTCTTCACTTAAGGATCTACTCGGCTTTTCAAATTTTTAATAATTTTATTTCAAAAGTAAAAAAAATAAATATTTAACAATGAAAATAATCTATTTAATAGATTAAATAAAAGCTACAATTAGTATTAAGTCCTAAGGGTAAAAAAGTTATCGATATTAGATGAATTTAATCTTTTTACTTAAACAGAAACTAAGTAAAAGAAAAATTTATTTTTAACAACTACTATTAATATAAATAAGGAGTTTTTAAGTTTGTACATGGAAATTTAGTATATTTTCGTTTATAATTTCAACAGGAATCTTTAAAAAAAAAAAAAAAAAAGTGGCTTTTCACTTTGCTATTTTCGGAATTGGTTCTTATCTCGGCTGAACTTGAAATTTTTCCGGTTCTTGGCACAGATAACTATTGTTCGTTCTTATTGTATGGAGACTTAGCAAGTTTCCATATAATATACTAGATGTCAGTGCATTACCAATATCAGCTGTTTACAATTTATTTTACCTTTGTCTAACTTACAATATTCATATATTCTATCCCTTACTTGCATTCTACAAAATCACATCATTCCCGGTTGTTTGCTGTAGCGATTGACCATCGTCGGCAACCGCTTAGTGTGTGATGACATTTCTTGTTTTATTCTAATCAAAGGTGTGTTTTGTATTGACGGAATAAGCTTTTGTTAATTTTCGGTGTGGATTGTGTAGTTTTTACAACTTTTTAAAGTATAGTCATTTTTTTTAAATATTTAACAAAACGAGTGGTGGTGAATAATCGAAATTGCAGGACAATGTTACCGCGTCTATTTTTAGTGATATCCTTGTTAAGCTTGTGTTTTTTCCTGTACGGAGTCCTTTTTAGAATTTGGGAAATCGAAGAAAATGCTTGCCAAATGACGTATATGTTTGAATATCCGCAATTTGTGGTAAACATTTTAAAAAATTACATATATAATTATTAAAAATTATTTTTTTTAAACTATTATTTTATCAACAAAAAAAAAAAAAACAACACTTCCCCAGCTGTGTTTTTTCTATTTTATATTTCTGTCATTGCGTGTGTGTAGATTTGTGATTATGTACATATTTTCAAAAAGATACAAAATTTTAAATGCACTAAAAGTTGAAGCTGATACATAAAAATTAAAATTAAATTGATGTACAACATCTGTTATCATTCCCAACAATTTAAAAATTTCTTCAAATTATAAATTCTAAAATTTTCAAAGAAATTTATTATTCTTTTCGTACATTTTAAACTACCATCGATTGATTATTAAATTAACTTGCAACAAAATAAGGGCACCTGTAAAATAATGTTTTCATTTTATTTGTTTTGGTTCTGTTTGTTTTTTTTTTTATTAATTTTTCATATTCATAATTAATTAATATATTATTGTGTCGGCAAAATAGGTATTTTGTTAAAAAAAAAACCTTATACTAATAAAAAATATATCTTACTCAAAAATTGGGACATTTTGATATTTATCCTTACAAAACCTCTTTCCGATTCCAATTAAATTATTTTGTAGAAAAACAATTTTTTTATTGTTAAAAAAAATGTTAATTATTAACATTTTTTAAAATAAATTATTTTTAGCGGGTACATTTTAAAGAAAATGATAATTTTCCTAAATATGAACTGTATGCATATTCAGAGGGCCAACTTACAGCAAAAGCAAGATCAATGGTGTTTACTGGTGCTCCAGTAATATTTATACCCGGAAATAGTGGATCATACAAACAGGTTTGCTTAGCCCTTTTATGTTATATATCTATTAAACCCATATTATTATCTAATAAAATTTAAACAAAAGATATTGTAGAAGAAAGCATAAATTTTTGAAATTCAAAATTCAAAAATTTATGCTTTCTTCTACAATATCTTTTGTTTAAATTTAAATAGTTTTAATTTTCATTTAATTTTGTAAATAAGTGATGCATTTTTTTTGACAAAAATCTGAATTTGTGATGCATTTGTGAGGAAACTCATAAAAATATCAAAGTTCTCATGCATGCGAATAGAACAGTTATCAAAAAACTCTCCGTAAATCGATATCAATAGTTTCAAATTTTAGTATTAAACGGTAATAAAAAACCCCCAAAAAATTCAAATCAAAAAAGGAAATTCAAATGTTTTTCATTTAATGTGAAGTACAATCGATGCACTAAAGTTCTGAATAAAATGTCATTCAAATGGCCTCCACGACTTCTTTTGCAGGAACGAATTCGATGAACCCAATTTTCGAGCACTTTTTCCACTAAATCAAGTCGTATGTCATGAATAGCACGTTCAATATTGACTTCTAAAGCTTGAAGAGAGTCTGGTTTATTGCTAAAGACCAATGACTTCAAATAACCCCACAATAAATAGTCTAATGGTGTTAAATCACAACTTCTTGGAGGCCATTCAATATCACCTTTTCTTGAAATAATCGAATCTCCAAACTTTTCTCGCAATAATTCGGTTGTTGCACATGCTGTGTGGCACGTAGCCCCGTCTTTTTGGAACCAGATGTTGTCAAGATCAACTTCTTCCAATTTCGGCCATAAAAAGTTAGTTATCATCGATCTATACCGGTCTCCATTGACAGTAACGGTGTTTCCAGCTTCATTTCGAAATAAGTATGGACCGATGATTCCACCAGACCAAAAACCACACCAAACTGTCAATTTAGGTGAATGTAATGGGTGTTCATGAATAATTTGTGAATTTTCTCCGCACCAAAATCGACAGTTTTGTTGATTTATCGCACCACTCAGATGAGCGCACGAAAAGTTGCAATTGGAGAACGATTATTTTGATAATAAAATTGAATAATTTGTAAACGTTGTTCTTGCGTATATCTCTCCATGATGAAATTGTAAATATTACTGAGTACAATGAAGAAGAAAAAAGACAGATCATGACATATTACAAATGGCCGAAACGTCACTTAGAAATCATATTACTCTTATTGGAAAACCCTATATTATATTTTTTTAATCCTAGCAAAATAAATTAATTAATTTTGTTATTAAATAAGGCACGATCGTTAGCTTCAGTTGCACTTCGAAAAGGTTTAGAAAATGATCGTAAACAGCATATCGACTACTTTACAAGTAAGTCATATAGTAAACATGAAGAAATAATTCTAAAATAAACTTTTTTTTTCGTTATTAGTAAGCTATAATGAGGAATATAGCGCTCTGTTTGGAGGATTTCTGGATGATCAGAAAGAATTTCTGAAACAATCAATTTTAACTGTTTTAAATTTATATGAAAAAGTTGAAAGACGACCAGAACAGGTTATCCTTATTGGACATTCCATGGGTGGAAAAATTGCTCAATCAATATTAGTCGAACCAGAAATGGGACATTTAATAAATACTGTAATTGCAATATCAACTCCCATTGATCAGCCAGTTGTAAATCTAGACTTTCATTTTGAAGCGTTCTATCGAAAAACTGATAAATACTTGTTGGAAAATATGAAAACGAATATGCCAAGTAATACTACAAATTATTGTATGAACCAACTACCTACAGAACTTCAAAGTACACCTGAAAAAGGATCTCCACTAGATCATGTTCTTTTTATAACTATTGGTGGCGGAAATAGAGATGTATTGGTTCGATCTGGGCTAACTCATTCAAAATATGCAGATATACACGTTCTGGTATAGCATAAGTTAACTTTGAAAATATAAATTTACATTTCTAAAATGATTGCATATATAGGCTACGTCCATTCCTAATGTTTGGTTAACAACAGATCACCTTTGTGCAGTATGGTGCCTACAATTTGTTCTTGTAATTAATCGATTTTTGTATAGTATTTTAACACCACCACCAAAAGGAAGATTATCACATTTGAGTGGTCAGACATTTTTATTAGACAAAAGTACTCGATTGGTTAATGCAAAACATTTTTTTGTGGTAAGATAAATTGTTGAACAACAAGTAAATTAATTTATTTATATTTATAAATTCTTATTATTATGGAAATGTTACAGAAACCATTTAGACAAATTAGACATCGAGAAATGAATCTGGTACAGCGATCGCCAGATACCGATAATTGGGTAGAAGAATCACGTCGGGTGTACTCTGAGTATTATTCCGATGGATTAACACGTACCAAAGTTAACATGATTCGATTAGTAGATCAACTGCAGTATAAAGTAAGTATTATTTCCGTATCTGAATAAAATTAAACTGAGATTTAATCTTTTGTTTTTTGTTTCTTTTTCTTTCGAAAATGTTTTCTGATTTTTTTTAAATTTTTTTTTTATTTCTATTTTTAAGATGCTAACAGTTGAAGCAGTTAATATTGATAGTGATGACTGGGTATTTGGATGTTCGGCAATTGAAACATATAACAATATGAGATATTGGTAAAAAAAAACTATTAATTCTGCCACTATATGTTCAAGTTAAATATGTTTAAGTAATTTATAATTATACATTATTTATAGTTCAAAGGCAACGTCTTTATCCCATCTTGTGATGAATTTACCCTCTATAAAACAAAAAAGACAATTTTTAAGATTAGATCTTCATAAAATTAAAAGGACTAATACGTCGTGGACACATGTTTTATTAAGAATACCCCCAACACGAGAAAAGGTAATTTCAGTGAACAATTTTTTTTTTCATATTAATTTATGATTCAACTTGAAAAATTGCCATTTATGTTAAAATGTTATTAAAAAATTATTTGAATTTTAAATTTAAAAAAATTCAAAGATTAAAAATATTATTTCCATCTAAAAGTATTAAAATATTTATATAGTAGAAAATTTTGTTCATTTGAAATAAAATCAATTAAATTCGATTTCATATTTAGGTACAACTTAACGTCGATATACATGATCCTGCCGTACGTGAAATTAATGTTAAAATGCCAAAATGGTATTCTTATAGTACTGTTAATTTATTAAGTGATACAATTCTTGGAAGTTCATTCTATCAGCTCAAAATATCAAGTAAGTAAATGATTTCGTGCTACAGAAAAATCATTTTGAAATTATTTTTCACGATACAGATCTTGAAGAGTCACATCCAGTATTGGCACTTTATATTAAGCCGAGAGTATGTTCTAGACCTGTTAATCATGCTGTAGCTGAGTTGTGTATTCCATGGACAAGAGGATGCAGTCGATATCAATATTTTACGTAAAAAAAAACGAATAATATCATATATAATGAATATTTCAATACTAAATTGGCAAATACTAAAATTATTGTACTTTTTTTTGGATCAGACATGAGAAAAATCTTCCGATGTACATTTATGCAACGAATATGAAACCAGTTGGATACAATACAACTGAGAATCCTATTTTAGTTAATCTACATCTGGATCCTGCCTGCAGATATACTATAAGCGTTCAGAACTCGTTCGGTGGCACTATGTCCAGAATAGTTCAACAGTATTTCCATTGGCTTCTGGCACATTTAACAGCAGTTTTATTTCTTGCACTAAAACATCAGTTATCTCTGACACCTGCAAAGGCTATTTTCAAGTGTGGAAAATTACATTCAGCTCTCTTGAGCTGCTCATCGTTCTTTATTATAACAGGTAAATAATCATAGATTGATTGAAGCAAATAATAATGGTTTATTTTGTAATATTAGCAACAAGACTTTTTGCCAAACTTTTAATGAATTTTACGTCGTTACCAAATCCTGACGATTTTCATCAATCTATGATGGTTTCGATTATATTACATGGTTCAGCTTTATCGATTTTATCAATCAGCACAGCTGGTATGTGGTTAGCTGTATGCTTTTGGGGAAATGCAGTACATTCGATACTTGTGAAGTAAACATTTTAAAATTTCTATGTTTAGTAGTAGAATTTAGACTAACATTACTATTCCAGAATGCTTCGATTGCCATTACCAACCATTATCAGCAGCTGTATTAGATTGCTTCGATTGCCATTACCAATATCATTAGCAATAGCGGTACTAATTACAATTGCTTACTCATCATGTAGTGGAATTGCGCTAATATGTGCCGCAATTTTTTATTTTATACACGTTAGTATTATTATTTTATTTAAAATGGTTAAATTCTAGTTAATTGTTATATTTAAGATTACTAAGCAATATGAAGAGTACTTAGAAGAGTTTGTTCATAAAACGATTAAGATGATAGCTGAAAAATTATTTGGATCTAAGCGAACAGAAGGAGCCGAGCAAGAAGAATCTAAAAACCAATCTGATAAAAATACTTCCGATAATAAAGATGGAGATAATGTTAAAGAAGTTGAAGTAAAAAGTTTGGAAATTGAGAAAAAAGATAATTCTATGCTTGATGAGGATGAAACTGAAGCTTCAAAAACGATGTCATCTACCGTTGTGGAAAACAAGGATGCCTCAGATAATTCAGAAAATGAAGAAGATGAGAGTGATTGCGATCCAATTGATGATCTAAGCGATTTAGAGACAAAATCCGCAGAAGAACTGGATGAACTACTGAAAGAAGCATTTGAAAAACATAAAAAAATGAACGAACAAACTAAGGAGAATCGTAAAGAATATGATGCTATTCACGAAGGACTGAGCAGTCTGAATTTCCATATGACAATGTTCTTTTTATTAGCTGTAGCTTCAATAATAAATATTCCTTCAACGATCTCATGGGCGAAAAATGTACAGTATGTATTATTTTTGAATTTACTGTTTAATTGATTGGGATATCAAATTATTATTTTGTATATAAAAATAATATTAAATAGGAAAAATTTGAAATATTTTTCAGCTTTTCGCCAAAACTTAGTCCAGATCCTTCGCTATTTCCAGCAACGGTCATTTTATTTTCCTGTGCTATTTTGTGGCAATTTAAAACTCCCAGAAATTTGTAAGTTAAATTTATTTTATTAATTACTAATCGACGATATTATGTATTAAGATACTTATTTTTATTTTTATTTGATAGATATGGTTATCAAGTAATATCGAGTATATTATATGTTTGCGCTGCGATTTGCATAATTTATTGCCAGGATTCAGTATATCGCTTGAATTCTATAATAAGTACAATATTTGGTTTTATTGCCATTCATCAAATTTTCGGTCCTAAAAAACCAGAAGAAAAAGTCGAAGACAAATCAGACGAAGATTTATTGCAAAAAATAAATGATTTTAAGAAGACATTGCTTCATGAGGATAATGCCACGTTGCCTACTGATGCACTGTAACATTTCAAAAGCCTTTACATTAAACATTTAAAAAAAAACTAAACTATAACCATTTTCAACAACAACAAAATATTTATATAATATAAAAATAAGTTTTTTATACTTTACATATGTCGTAAACAAGACCAAAGAAATTCCCAAGTGTATCGTAAAAATAAATGGAAAATTTAAAACTATTGAAAATAATTAATATTAAGATATGTCCCACCTGTCAGTAGTTATCACCTAAAATTAGAAATTTAATTTTAAATTAATTTTTTAAAATAATAATGGCTTAATAGTGTATAATTATTTGTTAGTGATTATAATATTTTAATCTGTATTGACGTTAGAATAAAATATGTGTTGTTGAAATAAAATCGTTTTTGTTCTACTTAGATTTTGTCTCGAAAATTCATTCAACTCAAATTGTGGGTCTATCAATCTTTGTTCAATCGAAAGTATTGTATATAGTTTCTGTTTGGTAGGTGGACAGTAAAGAATACGCTTTGATGATGTGATTTATATATCCTGTATGAAAATAAATATTTTTTGGAAAAATAAATATTATATTTTTTCATATCATTCTCTTGCATTCTTAGGTATTATACATATAGAGTGTTCCAAAAATCACGCAAGTAGAATTGCGACATTTCGAGAAGATCTCTACAGCATATGCTCGCAAAAAATTTACATCTTCATCATTACAAAGTTCGATTGACTCAAGAACTGAACCTAAAGCTTATTTATTCTATAGTCATTGAAGCCTATAATCATACTCGGTAAATACAAACAAAGTTCTTTAAATCCTGACAAAACTCTAGATATATATTGTATACCAGGAGGTATAAGCTTAAATCCGTTGTTTGGTCATAGATGGCGTGAGTGCGCGTACTTTTTTAATGAGTTTGACATCTGTCAACATTAATCAGTGCACATTGTCAACAATTTCGTAAAACAGCATACATTTTTCCTTTGGTAATTATGTCTAGTTTTGTGCAAGAAAAAGAGTATATGCGGGAAGGTCTGCTTTTCTGCTTCAATTTGAAGAAATTGGCTGCCGAATCGCATCGAATGCTTATGGAGGCCTATGCTTTATCGGAAATAACGTGTCGAGATTGGTTCCGTCGGTTGAAAGACGGCAATTTTGACTTGTGGGACAAGAAGTGTGAAAATCGGCCTAGGAAGGTTGAGAACCAACAATTGCAGGCCCTTTTGGACGAAGACGATATCCAATCGCAAAAAATGCTCGCGGAGCAATTGGGTGTTACTCAACCAGGCATTTCCATGCGTCTACTTGCCATGGGGAAGATTGAAAAGATCGGAAAATGGGTGCCGCATGAATTGAACGATAGGTAGATGGAGCGACGCCAAAACACATGCGAAATCTTGCTCGCCAAACAAAAAAGAAAGTCGTTCCTGCATCGGATTGTGATAGGCGATAAAAAATAGATATATTTCGAGAATCCTTAATGCAAGAAATTGTGGGTTGTTCCCGGCCAACCATCATAAGACCTGGCCCCTTCCGACTAACACCTGTTTTCGTCGATGGGCCGCGCACTTGCTACGACGCACTTCGATTCTTACAAAGACGTCCGAAAATGGCTTGATGAGTGGTTTGCCTCGAAAGAGAAGGATTTTTTTTGGCGTGGTATAGCCCGGGAGATGGAAAAAATGTGTAGCTAGCGAGGGCAAGTACTTTGAATAAAATTTTGTTTTTGCTTTCTATGAAAAAAAGCATATGTTTTTTGACTAAAAAACATCGGATTTAAGCTTATACACCTGGTAAATGTCAGTGATTCACGCTTTATATATAAATATGAGATCATTCACCGGTTACATAACTCTGGGTCGCTGACTCCAACGTAACACTAAACGAATAAAGTTCTTTTACCAGTTATATGGTACTAGGAGCATGCAAATAGGGATCATAGCCCCACCATGTTAGTCCACGTCATTTATCTATTTTTCAAATAATAGCAAATCAGATTATTAGCATTACTAATGAACGGAGTTATTGAGCTCAGTTTGTTGGTATTCATGTCTCTCACTTATGCCGACAAGTTCGGCCATTTTGAATGTTCAGTTAATTTTTGACAGCTGCTTTGCTTGCCTTCGTTAAAAATTCGTGATACTTTTTGAACAGACCTCGTATACATAAAAGAGAACTTATTCGGCGCTTAGAAACTCCAAAGAATATTAATAATATAATAATAATTTTCTATTTGCTAGAACATTCTATCCATTTCAATATTGTTGTTACTTGGAATAATACAATAATCTAAAAAAAAACGTTTTTGTCTTTATAAATTCGTCTTAAATATTTTTTAAATAATAATCCGTTTATTTATTTTTTTATTATTTTTACTTTAAAATAAAAAAAAATATCTGAACTATAGGCCTTTGACATTATCTGCATAGTTTTGTTTGAAAATTAAGCTTTCTTTTATGAAGTTTTAAAAATATTTATTAGAAGCTTCTTTTTTATTGAAAATCATATTTAATATATAATGTTTTTTTATATATTTTAGCATCCATCGAAAGATCTGAATTTTATGATTTTTAATTTTTTTAATCTTCCTCTGCCTTAGCATTCTTTATTATACACTTTCGGAACAATTGTAAATTTGTCGCACAATAATTTATTGTAGCATCACAAAATTTACCATAGTCTGGCTATTTGAGCTTTATTATTTATGAAATATTGTATATTGATGCTGAATTAATTTAAGAGACTATAAATAATAATATATAAATACTTTTGAAATGCATTAATATTGTCTAAGAAATTTCTATTTTGTCAATTTTATTTATTAAAAAAAAAAGACAAAAATGGAGAGAATTTAAATTTTTACAACAAAAAAAATAATCAAAAATTATAAACCGATAACGAAGAGCGAACAATATTAAATGGAAAATTTCGGAAATATTGTAATTTTTTGTGTTACTCATTTAACAAAATGAAATTAACTGGCATAAATTTGAAGTTTATAAAAATATCTTCTTTTTTTTGTAATTTGAGAAATTTCGAAAAGGAACCAAAATTAAGTGTTATAGAATTTGTATGGTAATATATGATGAGAAAAGGAATACCCAGAGAGAAAGAGATATATATACATACATACATTCAGAAATAGTACGGAGTAAGAACGAAAAAAAAGTACAAAAAAAAAAAAAACAAAATAATGAAAGGAGCAAAACAAGTGAGAGTTCCATTCAACTTTATAATTAAAAATTCTCCGAAAATCCCTTGTTTTTGAGATTTCGATTATTTAAATAATTAATTAGTCATCATTGTTGTGTTTCGAAGCGATTCGGCTACGTCGTCTCATTTAACTCAGATGCCTGTACGGTATCTTGATTTTGAATTTTTGGTCCACAGAAAAAGGATGGTGGGTTAACAATATTTTGAATTGTTGGTATATACATATATAAGGTATTCGACTCTTATTTAACCAAAGAACGAATGAACGAGCAGCATGGAATTGTTTCCCAAACCCATGATCTATGGATCTCCCCAATCTGAGACTTAACCCTTAGTCGTGAGTGTATCTTTTATATACAAACATCATTGCTACAAATCTACATAATTCTACAGAAATGGTATAAAGTACCGATACTCATATATTCCCTTATTCCCTGGTAGTTTACACCCTCTTTCGAATAGAATGGTCTACACATATATTGTTGCCTAACTATACATTATGTTCTATGTATTTTATGTTAACTAAAATAACAACCTCCCATAACTTGGTAGATTGAAGTGAAAGAGTTGAGAGCCAAAAATTAAGAACAAATGGGCTAAGGAATGAGTTAGGAAAGTTGAAGTATTCGTAAAATGGTTGAATGTATTATATAATCATAATTTCGAAGGCAGAAGTTCGACTGTAAACAGATACGCTTGGATAGATCCATCTATGTTAAGGAGCAATCATGCGAGAATGGGCAATATGCCAGTCAGTTAAAATGGCAGCAAAAGGTAGAATGTATCCAATAGCAGATTTTAACGAATAATAATAATAATAATAATAATAATAATAATAAAAACAGAAACAAGAATTAACGCAAAATGAAGACAAGAAGTAAAAGTAAAACTTGGAACCAAATTTCAACCATAACCTGAACAGAAATCCACAATGGGAATGCAGATACCCTTACCATAACTCATACCATATTTAATTTCGGTGAAGAATCGAATAAATACTTGAGATTCAACCAGCTATAAAAGGACTGTTGTTATTTGTAGATAGGATGGCGGTTACTCCCGCCCAGCAAAGGGGTTGAAAACAAAATTTGTTTCGGGGAATTGGATGTGAAGATAGGCAAAAAAGCAATCTGCTCAGATAACATCAAGGGGCTGACACCTATTGTATAATAGCAGGTAAGAGCAAAAATAAAGGCAAAAACATATTTAACGGCAGATATGGAAACAAATATGGAAAGCAAAGAGGGCAAATTATAAAATACATTGCCAACAAGGACAATACCAAATAATAATATACAATAGTGGAAGATTTCGTTAAACGATGGTGTGGTAATCATACGTTAATTCTCCTTATAATTAAGTATTAAATATGCATGCACGCAATCATTACGAAAACAGAAGGTCGTACTTCTGCCATCTTTGTGTTAAAAACATAATATGAAAATTTTTAATTTTAACTCTCAGCGTTACCACGGTGAGTGAAAATAAGTAGCATGATTGAAAGATTGCTATTTTGAAAATCTCGAACAAAATACGAGTACGTGTATATTATACCCAGAACAATTTGAAAAGTTTCAAAATTAAGATCATACTCGTGTTAAGAGTATTCCTTAACATATTGAAATCGATTTTATTTTTATTTATTTATTACCCTCATACATACACAAATAAATATCTTTCCTTCATTACCAAAGTTTTTTTTTTAATTCACATGGACTCTGGAATATACTTTTACTAACTTTGTGTATCTATTTTGGGAGCTTAAAAACAAATCCTTTTTTTTTTGAAACAATAAAAAAAAATTGAATAAAAAGTAAAAAGACAGCAATCAGAATAAAATACTTTCAGCAAATTGAATTGATTGAAAAATTAAAATCAGACAATTTGATTTTTCTATTTTCACTGTGACTACTGTCGTCTGTCAACTACTTTTAAATTCTAAAGTGAAAATCAATTCAGTAAATTTAAATTGACAATGTTTTGATTGTATTTTCGTGTTCAAGTTGAAGTATTTTTCACAAATTACGGTTGCAAAAATAAAAAATCGTTTTTTTTTACTTACTTTAATTGGATTGTCTTCAAAGGTTAAATTCGAAAATGGAGCATTGAATAGACATTTTCACTGATACGAATTTTATTGCATGCAATATTTAAAAACAAAAATAATAATCTTTTTGTGCTTTATATCAAAATAAAAATATATTTAAATATTTGTTCTATATTTATTGCTAAATATTTTTTGTTTTATTATATTCTATTAGTTACAATAACAAAAAAAGATATGCGGACTTATATCATCTGAAAACGGGGACTGGGGAATCTTTAAATGATCTCTAAACCAAATAAACCTGAAACCTGTGCATTCTCCGTTTTCATATAGGTCTATTCGCCTCCTACCAAACCATTGATTACACGTATATTACATCGTCTGTTCAAAGGAAATAATACTGCCGAGAAGTATTATTAGATACACGAAGTCTGATCAAAAAGTATCGCGAATTTTGAATTTCCGCGGGTTACGTATATGCGATTTTCGATTTTTTGTGGCGTTATGTTGGTACTCATGTCTCTTACTTATGCCTACAAGTTCGGCCATTTTGAATATTCAGTTAATTTTTGACAGCTGCTTTGCTTGCACGTATTATGGCACGTCTTCGATTTTTGCCCATGCGGCAAGCAAAGACCGAAAAAAGCGCGGTCGAATGTGAAGGTTTTGCTTACAGTTTTCTTCGATTGCAGGGGCATAGTGCATCATGACTATCCCCTTTTGCCACAGGGTAGAACGATCAATAAGGAATATTGCCTGCAAGTTAAGCGTAAGTTGTGCAAAGTAATCCGCCAGAAACGCCCGGATTTGTGAAAGAACAAAAATTGACTTTTGCACCATGATAACGCCCCTGCCCACGCATCGTTGCTTGTGCGCGAATTTTTGGCCAAAAACAACATACTAATAATGCCGCAGCCACCATATTCCCAAGATCTGGCCCCCAGTAAGTTCTTCTTGTTCCCGAAACCGATTCTTTGATCCATTTTTTGGAATGGGCAAAATTTGAAGACGAGCCAAAACACGTGCAAGCAAAGCAGCTGTCAAAAATTAACTTAACATTTAAAATGGCTGAACTTGTCGGCATAAATGAGAGATATGAATACCAATATAACGCCACAAAAAATCAAAATCGAATATACATAACCCACGGAAATTCAAAATTCGCGATACTTTTTGAACAGACCTCGTACATACATCATGCTTTTGATCATGCATGTCATTCGGGGCATCTCTGAAAACTAAAGAGCTTTCATCTTTCTAAATATGGTCTTATTATAAATTCAAATTCGTTTCAAGATAATTGCTTAGTAGAAGTCGATACAAAAATATATCCTATTTCTGCAGGAGTCCCACAATGCAGTATTCTTGATCCCATTTTATGTCATATTTATACCAATGGCATCCCATCTGAATCTACGGGGATGTAGCCATTTATACAGTTCATATAGCCATACAAATCCCAAAATAGCTTCTAATAATTTACAATCCCACATTAATAATCTCCAATCCTGGTTTATGGCTGGAGAGTGACGATACGAGGTGTTGTAGAGACGTGATGATCCCCTTCAAAGAAGTTCACTTGGGTAGCTATACTCCTTTTGACGTAATCGGCAGAACGAAGATGAAGTCCTTGCAACTGTTTTTTTGATCTCGAAGAGTATAAAAAAGTCACATGAACTATGATCAGATGAACAGGAGAGCTGGGGAACCACAGGAATCTTTTTTCCGGCAAAAACTCGTAGTAGATCATCCCAGTGTCTTCAATATCCGATCTGACGCGAACAATCCTTCTCTCTGCCTTTCAATAACTCACTCATCAGTTTCAATGTTAGTCGACGGTCTGACCTCACAATAGGCCTCATTTGTTCTACATTTTGAACAGTTTTCGATGTTTAGGGCTTTGCTGAACGATGATCGTCTTATGTATCTTCTCGGCATTTAAAGATACTTTATGCATTCAAAAAACCGATGCTTTTGATAAGAAATAATTTCTATAAGCTCATTACAACTTTTCTTGTGTTAAAGTCAAGGATTTACCAAGCTTAACATATAATTTGATGAAACATGGTAGTTCCATCGTAACGCACTACAAAAACACACAATTTGAATTATTTTACGAGTGGTTGTCGGACGATATTGAAACTTGTACTGACGTCAAAGAAGGACTAACATACAAGCTATGTGGAAAGTAAGTCCAGAGTATTGCCAGATCGCGCTCAGTATACTGTCGCACCTCGTATGTATGGAGATACAACATGGTCTTGTTTTTTATAATTCATAAATTCAATAAAAAAATTTTATACCATAAAGTTTGCCTATTTTTCAATATTTTCAGTGAATAGTCCTGCAAATGGATTTTTTGAAGCAGACATTTTTATTATCTGCTAAAATTTGTAAGTGTATTTATTAAATTAAATTATTATGGAGTAGACGTTTGGATTTAAAAAAAAAACTTTCTTTTGATAATATCATATATAAAATTATTTAGTTAATTTAATTCATGTTTTGTAAAAGGATGGAAAAAATTTAATTATTTCCCAAAATAATACCTTACGAAAAACATGCTCAATGATGCTATTTTGGTTTATAAAAAATACTTTTTTAAATTACATATTCAATTTGATCATATTTTTAAATAAATTGCCTACCCTATGACCATAGACTTTCTTTAGACAATTATATAAGTTAATTCATCCTTTGAATATAATATTAACTAAATTAGAAATCAAATAAATCGTCATTATCCTTGTTGAACATAATAAAATCCTTTACAATTTTATTGGATCGAAATCGAGAAAAAAAACCATTTATAATAAGTTCAATAAATGTTATCTTATTTTGTAAGTTTTTTTTATTATTGTTTTTTTGTTGTTGCCATTTTGTATATAGCTTTTGTATCTAAAGGATATAAGAATAAATTGAAAGTAAATTATTGGATCGGCAAGCGTATTACACATACTTAACGTAAATGCTATTTCGAGACAAAAGAACGTACCAAGTATACACATATAGTCACTAATATAAGACTATATAGATTTTCTCCTTCTTGTAATTCTTTTTCGATGATGTTTTCTGCTTAATTTAATTTTTGTTCTTCTTTTCTTATGAGTATACATGGTTTACTATTTTGTAGGCATTTGTTTTCTCTAAAGACGAACATCTAAATCGAAGAGAATAAATAAAAAGGATTTAAAAAAAAAAAAAAACAATTCGAACATCAAACATTTTCGGTGCTATAGAAACTCTTTTTTTGTGTCTTTGGAATAGAATTCAAAGGACAAAAACCGGATTTAGATGTTCACTTTGTGATTGTAGAAATGCTTTCTTTAGTCCTTAAATCAAAGCTATTTGAAGAATAATACCTGTAGTGAAAAATACGTCTTTGTTTCAGGGAAAATTTAATATAATCATTCATATGCATGCATATATACATATTTACAAGTACAAATTTGTATGATGATACCACACTTATGTGCATATGGTAATAAATATCTACATATATGCTTTTGTATTGTATTTGGAAAGTTCTGTTGAATCCAACTCTATACCTTGATCCGGTATATTTCCGTTCCAGTTGACTTGATTCTTCTGCAAAACGTTTCTGGTACTGGCTTACATTTACGAGTACATTTGCTCTAGCCTTAGCCCGCCAACCTTGCCCCCCCCCCCTCCCCACCCATCCCACTGATATTTAATAGTCCTGTTCTTGCACCTATGTCGTACTCCTTCTACTTTTATTTCGTTATGCTCATATGCGGCAAACTTAATTAAATGTGTACATATTTTCTGTTTTCGGAGAGAATATAAATTTTATATGCGGTTCACAAATTGTCTCCATCATATCCTGTTAATGTAAAATTACTTACCGAAGCTTTACGGAATGAATGAGAACAGTTTTCAAACGATAAGAGATTCATATTTTGATTGCTGTTTGTATTAATGTAACCCATACAAATACAAATACGGATTAGATTTTATTTAGTGATTTGATTTTGTTTTGTTACAATAGGCTGTATTTAATTTAACAGGCATACAATAATACTCGTATTATGAATAGACCGAACGGATGAAGATTTTTGGAAAATGGTACAAATATGAACATGTAATCGTACGAGTATAATTTAATGAATATTACTATTTTTGTACAATCTCCTATATATGAACATATGGTGAGATGGGATATTCATGCATTGATATAAACAATGACGCATAATATTGTGCGAAACTAAGCCTAACTTCTATGAGTATTAAATACTAATTTATATTCACGCACAAGTAACTTGTTTTCTAATTACAACATTTCAAGCTTAACGTGAATTATGGTTGCACTAATGTCTGATTTTAGATTACCCAGAGTTATGGCTTTATGTTGCCATAAGTGATTCGAATTCGGACTGGTGACTCCCTAAAGTGCCAAATTTATATTTAATGATGACAATGGCTTACTAATTTCTAAGCTCGTCTTTGTTAAGCTTCAAGCTTTGCCACTGTTTAATGTCTTTCGTATATTTGTTGTTCGATCATAAAACTGGGCTTTCATATAATCGCATATATTTCTGCATTTCATAATATTTCACAATTTATACATTTATATTACCTTTCATTTGTACATTTCCACAAAATTTCAAAACATAATATTTGTACTTATATTGTCACTACCCCATCAAATCATATACAATACGATATGAGTTATTATGTGAATAATTCTAAAATAGTTAGTATATTTTTGTGTATGTACTTACTCGTATATTTGTATGTATCATAGGTAAGACTATATCATAATTTAATATAAATTTATTTGTGACGCCTACTCCTCAAATTTGAAACTAAACTTTCATGAAATCCACCTTGTTACGAATATTTTACATCTTTTGATACAAGTACCTGTTAATTATTATCTTTCATGACACTTATTTGAGATATTGTACCCTGTTGTTGAGTTATTATAATTCTAGTTTGTAAATTATGAAAATTTATATGACCTCCAACAGTTTCATTTAAACATTATTAGGAAGATTTTATACTTTATCCTCATTATAATATAAATATTATATAATAATATGAATTTTTTCATGAAATACTTTTAATGCTATTGTTTGTGATTTACGAATTTATAACAAGAAAAGTCAGTATTGATAAGGGTGAATTTTTTTTTGACAATTGACTCTTGGCGGATATCCATTTTTATTGTTCTGTTGAAAATGGATCCGCCAAGAGTCAATTGTCGACAAATTTTAATTCTTAAAATTTGTTTTTTTTTTGGCATTAAATTGTAATCAAGAATAAAAATAGTAGACTCAATCATAAAAAAACTGATTTTTTCAACTGCTATAATTTTATTATATTTTTATACATCAATGTTATCGCCTTAAAAGTATTTCCTTTGGGAAGCTATACATACATTGACCGAAGAGTTCTTTTCACTCTTCGGATCAGTGCTGGAAGGCTTAAACTTGAATTGCCTTCAGCTCATCGGTCACATTCCTTTCGAGGTTATCAATAGTACTAAGATGACGTCCTTTCACGTATTTTTGATTTTGGAGAATATAAAAAAACCGCACGAACAGCTAGATATAAGGGGCTGGGGAAGCACATTAATCCCTTTTCCCGTCAAAAACTCGTTGATCAACCAACTGTCTGAAATGTTCGATCTAACGAAGATAGTCCTTTTTCTGGATCTTTCAAGGAATTCTTTATAAAAAACTTTCGTTCCATATTTCCTTCAGTTGTCGTTGTAAATCTGAGCGAGGTTGTTTTCTGCTGCTGTTCTGGCCCCCAAATATGCGTTTTGCTACTAAAAACTTGTGGTTTTAATAGAGTATGTTCTCTAAATGCTCATTTCAAGATTTTACATGTCAAACTGGTGCGTTAATTGAGCTTGTGTTATATGATGGCGTTAGGCTTCGTGAATAGTACTGCACATTTACAAAGAACATAAAAGCTCATTACTTTTCTCTTATCCTATAAATCGATTTGAAAAACAATTTTACAAAATATTTACTAAATTATTTTTTTTATAAAATTTAAATAAAATAAAAGGGTTCTTTTACAGATATTTTTTACGCTACATTTTTATAATTTTCTACGCCCACTTTCAACAAGAGGAGTCTTAAATTTTTACTTTTAAAAGTATGGGCATAAAATAAGAGCCCAAAATATAATAATTAAAATGTCTGAACGATATTGTTTTTCAATTGGATTTTTTTTTTGGTAGTACTGTCTTATAAATATGGACATAAAATAAGAGCTTAATAGATTTAAAAGGTCTGTTAAAAAAGTATCGCGAATTTTGAATTTCCGCGGGTTACGTATATTCGATTTTCGATTTTTTGTAGCGTTATGTTGCTACTCATAGTTAATTTTTGACAACTGTTTTGTTTGCACGTGTTTTGCCTCGTCTTCGATTTTTGCCCATTTTCGACCAAAAACACTATCGCATTAACATTGCTAAGGAGCTGTTGGACTCTGTCCGCGATGACCCAAATTTGCTCCAGAGGGTCATAACTGGAGACGAATCATGGGTTTATGGTTATAACGTGGAAACCAAAGCTCAATCATCCCAATGGAAGCTGCCACACGAGCCAAGACCGAAAAAAGCGCCAAGTTCGGTCGAATGTAAAGGTTTTGTTAACAGTTTTCTTCGATTGCAGGGGCGTGGTGCATCATGAGTTCTTGCCACAGGGTAGAACGGTTAATAAGGAATATTACCTGCAAGTTATGCGCAAGTTGCGCGAAGAAGTCCACCAGAAACGCCCGGATTTGTGGAAGAACAAAAATTGGCTTTCGCACCATGATAACGCCCCTGCTCACGCATCGTTGCTTGTGCGCGAATTTTTGGAAAGTTCTGTTGAATCCAACTCTATACCTTGATCCGGTATATTTCCGTTCCAGTTGACTTGATTCTTCTACAAAAAACAACACACTAATAATACCGTAGCCACCGTATTCTCCAGATCTGGCTCCCTGTGACTTTTTCTTGTTCCCGAAACTGAAGAGCCCCTTTTGAAAGGACGACGTTACGCTACGTTTGAGGAGATAAAGACGGCATAGAAGAAGGAGCTGAACAAGATCACAAAACATGATTTTTTGAAGTGCTTCGAGATTGGAAAAAACGTTGGCACAAGTATATAATATCTGGTGGAGATTACTTTGAAGGGGACAAAATAGATATTTATGAATAAATAAATATTTTTTGAAAAAACACTAAATTCGCGATAAATTTTGAACAGACCTCGTATTAGGATTAAAAGCACTAAACTTTAGATTCGATTTTCTTCAAGTAATTAAAACTATTTCATTTGAATATTATTCTGATATTCATTATTTTGCTCTAGGAAATTTTATTATAACATCCATTTCAGAGTATATTAAAAGTACTAGTATTTTTTTTTTTTTGTATTTATATTTATCAAATAGCTTTTAATTTTTAAAATACAGTCATTTCTTTTGAACACAGAATCTATGTATCTTTGAAATGAGTTCTTTTTAATATACAAAATATAAATTTATTGAAATAAATTATTTTTTACAAACTTTGTTTTTTTTTTATATATTTAATTTGTATTTTATAATTTGAAAATTTATATATTTAATTTGGTAATGGTTAATTTTGATTTTGTTTTTATGTGTCAGCTTAAATATACAATATATTCCATGGAATTTACGGAATATATGAGGATATTTATAAAAACTGGTAAGTTACATTAAAATTAAATATTGTCTAAAGTTAACCTCAAGGACATAATGAAAAACGTTATTATTATTACAATATATTTATGAGTAATTTAGTAAGTAGTTATTATAAATTGAATTTTAATTCGTGAAAATTAGTTTTGTATTTTTACTATTGTATTTTCAAAAAACAAAATAATTACCTGCCACACCTCGTGTTAAGTGAAAATATTGATTTATATTTTTACTGCAGAAACAAATTTTTTTTTAAAGTAAGATTTTATATTTTATAAGACATATTATATTTTTGGTTAAAAAGTTTTTTTTGTTATTTGCAGGTTGCATTATCAAATTGTGGTTATTCTGCCATAGCCGCGTGTCACATTTTGGAAGTAAATTATGGTTTTTAAAGATGCGGTTCATTTCTCACTTGGTCAATAGTTAATTAGCTATCTGCTCATATTTGGGGGACTCTGCGAACACAAAAGTAACTGTAGAGTAGCTATTGTATTCGCGAAAAGCCCGTATTTCATTAAAAATTAAGAAGAAAAAGCTTTTACAGTGATGCTTACACTGAAATATTTTAATTTGGATCATACGTAATTTTAATGAAACGGCACCACGAGCCACGCAACATGAAACAATTTAGCTTTATTGATCGAATACTTCCCAGGACACGTAATTTCGAGATTTGGTTTGTCAAATAGCCTCCAAGATAGTGTAATCTGAGGTCGTTAAACTTTTTCTTACTAATAATTTATAATAGTTTTCAATCTTTGATAATTTAAAAACCAACTTTCCTCAAGTAATTGGACGAATTACAGTCGGAAATGTGCGAACAAGTCTTAAAAAAATACCTCTAACATATCAACTCTAAAAAACGATGCGTAGTATTTATTTGAATAACAATATATTTTTTATATAATGACATTATCAATTATAAATTTTATTAAAAATTTAAATTTAAAATATGTTTTATTTAACTTTACTTTTCAAAGCATAGAATGGATAATTTTTTAGTTAAAAAAAACATTATAATATAAATTAAAAATATTGAAATAGAAATAAAAAATAAGTTTTAATAAGTTTTATTAATATTTAAATTGATTTTTTCGGATTTTGTTAAACAAATGTTCGCTATAGTATTATAAAAGTTATGAAATAATTCATGGTATTTAAAATAGATAATATACAATATTAGTAGATAGTATAGAATATTTATTTACATGTAAACTTAACTTTTTCTTTTCTTAAGAAAGAAAAACGAATTTTCCTCCAAATTTTTTAATTACTCCTTTTCTTATATATTCATATGTGGAGAAGAAAAACAACAAATGTATTTATAATTACTTAGTAAGTTTTAATAAACAAAAAATATCAAATATATAATAGAAAAGTTTAATTGTGATGGTATTAAAAATCAATTTGATTGAATATTTAATTATGGAAATAAGTTGAGTTTTGTTAATTTCAATTGTTCACCATCACCTTCTAAACGTAAATGAAAATGAAAATGTCTTGTCAGTCTACTTACCATTTGAAAAGTTATTGACAGAAAATTACAGAGTTGAAATGAGGTTTCTCTATTATACTGTAGTTTTTTTTTTTCTTCTCATTTGTTTATTATTTATGGTATTTTCTTCCATCTAACCTTCATCAAAAATAGTAAAATATTTTCTTTAATTTCGGAGTGCCAGACGAAGGGTAATATAAATTGAAAAAAAAATTAATTTCATATATTAATTGAAGAAACGATAATAAAAAAAAGGGAATAATCAAATTTAATAAATATTTTTTATTAAAAAAATAAATGATCCTAGGTAAAAAAAATTTTTTTTTTATGATCCTAGGTAAAAAAATTTTTTCTTCAGACATGATGAATAGTATCTTCTTTTAAATGATTCCATTGTATTGTATAAAGGATGCTTTCCCTCTACTTTCTATTCAGTTTTGGACTGGCCAGAGTACAGTGAAGAGCCCCTGTATTTTTTCAAAATGTCGGTCGATAAAGTGCATTTACGTTATTGTTTACTTTATGCATTCCGTAAAGACAATACCGCGAGTGTAGCAACCAAAAACATTTGTAAAGTGTATGGAGCAGATGTCATCAAAGTTTGACAGGTACGAAGATGGTTTACAAAATTCCGATCTGGGAATTTTTCACTAATTGATAAACCACGTACTGGGTGGCCATTGAAGTCTGATGACGACAAGTTAAAAGTCATAATTGACAACAATCCACGTCTAACCACCAGGAAGATCGCGTCGATGATGGGAGTCAACCAAACAACCGTATTAAGACATTTGAAGCGTATGGGGATGGTTTCGCGGTACGACGTTTGGATACCTCATCAATAGTGGGCTGCCAATTTATTGGATCGTGTTTCAACGTGCGTTGCTTTAAGTGCGAGACAAAAACATGAACCGTTTTTGCATCGTTTGGTAACGGGAGATGAAAAATAGGTCGTGTACAACAACGTGACAAGAAAAATAAATTGGGCTATACCTGGACAAGCCCCATTAACAACTTCGAAAGCCGAAATCCATCAAAAAAAAGTTATGCTTTGTGTTTGGTGGGATTGTAAGGGTATTGTGTATTTTGAACTCTTGGAACGCAATCAGACAATTACAGCAGAACGATATTGTCAGCAATTATCCAAATTGAACATCGCCCTTCAAAAGGATAGACCAGAATTGGTAAACAGAAAAGGGGTAGTGTTTCATCGTGACAACGCGCAACCCCATGTGGCTATGATGACCCAACCAACACAAGCTAAATGAGTTGAATTGGGATGTTATCAAGCATCCACCGTATTCTCCAGATCTTGCTCCTTCCCATTTTCATTTATTCCGATCACTGCAAAAAATTTTAAATAATAAAAAATTTGATACAATAGAACAGGTAAAAACATCCCTTACTAAATTTTTCGCATCAAAATCCACGGAATTTTACACTTATAGTATTAATAAGTTGATAGAAAGATGGAAGAAGGTTATAAGAACGGATGGAAATTATATAATTGATTAAATAAATAATACAAATCTAAAAAAAAAATGTTTAATTGTATATGAAAAAAACGGTCATAACTTTTGCATTCCCCCAATACTTATTAAGAGAAAACTTTAAAAAAGAAATGATTTTTAAACATTATTAAATGTAAAATTTTAATAATTTTTAAAGAATAATCAAAAATGTAGGCAAATCTTTAAAAAAAAATGTGCAAAAGAAAAATATTGTTATTGTATAAAAAACGCTTCAATGTTTTATGCAATTTGAATTTTTCTAAAAAAAAAGGAAGTCACGTTTCTATTCGAAAAATAACATCGGCTAACCATAGAGCCATTGTCACTGTGTTGCATAAGAAGTCACCGTTCACAACCAACTTCACTATTCACCACGATCCTCCAATTTATATGTTATACTTTTGTATCTGCCTTAAAAAATATTCGAATATATCCAAGAATACTTATTGACAATATGACAAATAAAATGGCAAGACAACAAAATGTTAAAATGCTAAAATGGTGAAATGGCAAATGTCTAAAAAGAAAAGGTAAATATATTGATGGAATTGTCTTATTTTATTTGTTCGGCAGAGTCTAGCATTTGGCTGGTAGGTGTAAAATTTCAACAAAACTGTTACCTGACAATTTATCGTTTCACCTGTCGTCAGTTCATTAAAAGCAGCCCACATAGAGATGGCCTACAGATCGAGCAGGAGTTTGATGTTCACCATTTTACCCACTCCTAGAGTTATACAGATTTCGTTCAAATTTTCTTCTTAGTTTTATTGTTAGTATGTTTTCTGATACTATATTTATTTGTTTATATTTTATTTTATTGTAATACTATTGTCTTATTTTCATCTGTATCTTATTCTTTTTGTTTTTAACTAGATGTTAACGTCTTTTATGTTATTGGGATTTTTAATTTTTTTAAATTTCGTAATTTTTATTGTTCTTTATTTAATTTTTATATAGTATGCATTTGTTATTTTCTTTTCGATTGTAGTTGTTTCTTTTTTTTTTTTTTGATTATTTTATTTTCTCAAAATATTTTCCATCTCTTTTAAATATTTTTGTTCTTTTTTCTTTTTCCAGCAATGTACTATTTTCCATTTTGTTGAATTTTCCAAACATTTACTTCAGATACCCCATGCTGCCACTGCTACCATTTCTGATATCCCCCTTCATATTCTAGGTCTCCCGAAACAAAACAAATAAATAATGCAAGCTCGTCTATTTTTCATGACTTTTCGTATTTAGAGCGTGCACATTTTCTCTTTCGTTGTCGTCATCCTTGTCTATAGTTTAGTTCTTGTCATCATCCCTTCTCTCTATTCTCTGATTTCCTTTTCCTTCTTTTTAAACAACAATAAACAATCTGGGTAGTCATCCTTATAGTCAAAGTTGTTGTTGTTGTTGTTGTTACTGTTCTGTCATCATTTCGTATTTTTGTGTCTCTAAATAGGTTTACTTTATTTGTTTTTTTTAAATTTTTTTTTTGTTTTTTTTGCTTTCGACAAGGTAAACTGAGTCATAGTAAAAATACCAAATATACTAAAGACTCCGAAAAACCTTGTATTTGCTTTGGAAAACTGCCCATTTGAACGATAGAGCATAATGTTTAAGAATTTGTCCTTATTTTTTCTAAAGAATACACTTGGGTTTATTACCTTTGATCTGCAGTCGTGACGAGTACCAAATATCATCTGCTTAATGTACTATACAAAATAGTATACTGTAAAATAGTAGGTGATAGTTTTTTGCATGCCATATTATAGCCTAAATTCTACTATACTTCAGATAACCGAATCCTAGAATGATATCATGTACTTTTATGTTTTTTGGGAACCAAAAATTTGTATAAAACTTTAAAAAAAAAAAAAAAAACCGAAATAAGTGTAGTTTAAATGTATCTAAGTGTTGATCATTACCATTTTACATAAATGTATGCCTATATGTGAACCTTAAAAAAAAACAGTAACCAGTCAGTGTGCAATTGTACCATCGCGATAACGAGATACCATCTTGCTCATTTGCATACAGTCCTAATGTTACACAACTTTGTATGCTTATCACACAAAAAATACTAAATTTTCCTTTTGGCCTAGAAAAATCGACGTGAATATCTTTTTAAAAACTTTTTAAAAAGAAATGGACAGGATTTTTTATTATATTTTTGTGCATACACATACGCATACCTTGCAGATTTTATAAAACGACACACGCAAACTTACAGTTTGAAGGCAATTTTTTTTTTAAAAGAAAAGTAGATTTTTATATTATATGTTTGGAATAAATTTAATATAATAGAATTTTTGCTGAATTTGCATCTAGAATAACAAGAATTCGTGTTATGTAAATAACTATCGCTAGTTTTTTTTCTTTAGTAAATACAATTTCGCATAGTTCCAATAAGAAAACTAAATATATTTTTTGATGTCTTCTTTTTAGAAAAACTATATTCGAATTAATATCATAATTTTTGTCCAAACTTAATAACATGATATTCTCTACAATAACTTATATATTAGATATTGAGAAGATATCAAGAGTTAAGCTAAATATGTCCCAGTTTGTAAAAAGTTTACTATAAAAAATGCCATTAAAGATAATATTTGTTTAGGTTAAAATATATCATTTTATATTAATGATAGTTTAACTTCCAAATAATGCTTTAAATTATGCAGAAGATACGCCGATTAGGGGCTGGTACAATAGGCCTTAGATGCTGTTTTTTTAAACAAAATTTTCGAAGAGTCGGGTCATTTTTCGGTCGGTATATGGGATTCTAAAAACCTACAAATTAATGTGAAAAAGTCATTGTATTTGTAAAAAATTGACTGTCAGGTGTGCATTTTGATCTGAAGTTACCATGATCCGAATTTTTTTTAAATGAGGAAGTGCTATGGCGGTACTATAATTGACATTTGTTGGTCTAAGCTTAAAGATTTTAATTTGTATTTTGGCACATAATCTATAATCTGTAGAGCATTTAAATACCAACATGTGTAATGGCTGAATCACAGCTCGGAATGTACAAAAAAGTCATTAAAAATTATTTCAAAAGAATTGAGTTCTGCAACACAAGAAGATTTATGGCAACTATTTAAATAATATTATATTTTATACCAGGTGTATAAGCTTAAATCCGCTGTTTTTTAGTCAAAAAACACATGCTTTTTTCATAGAAAGCAAAATTAAATTTATTCAAAGTGCTTACCCTCGCCCTCGGGCAATTTCTGGGCAACACGCCAAAAAAATTCCTTCGCTTTTGAGGCAAACCACTCATCAAGCCATTTTCGGACGTCTTCGTAAGAATCGAAGTGCTGCTCACCGAGTGCGTGGCCCATCGATGAAAACAGGATGGTAGATTCACCTCCCAGTTGAGTGTCTCCAAGTAGTTTCGGACCATTTTTGACGTGTGCGATGGTGCGTTGTAGTAGACGATACTCTGCTGATCCCGCCAAACGCACAGCATCGTCTTCCGTCCGAAGCGATTTGGTCTTGGGGAAGATGTTGATGGTTGGCCGGGATCAATCCACGATTTCTTGCGTTTAGGATTCTCGAAATATATCCATTTTTCATCGCCTGTCACAATCCGATGCAGGAACGACTTTCTTTTTTGTCTGGCGAGCAAGATTTCTCATGTGTTTTGGTGCCGCTCCATCTGCCTATCGTTCAATTTATACGGCACCCATTTTCTGATCTTTTCAATCTTCCCCGTGGCACGCAGATGCATGGAAATGGCTGGTTGAGTAACACCCAATTGCTACGCGATCATTTTTTACGATTGGGTATCGTCTTCGTCCAAAAGAGCCTACAATTGATGGTCCTCATCGAAAGAGCCTACAATTGATGGTCCTCAACCTTCTTAGGCCGATTTTCACGCTTCTTTTCCCACAAGTCAAAATTGCCGTCTTTGAACCGATGAAACCAATCTCGGCACGTTGTTTCCGATAAAACACTATCACCATAGGCCTCCATAAGTATTCGATGCGATTCGACAGCCGATTTCTTCAAATTGAAGCAGAAAAGCTCTTTTTCTGGCACAAAATTGGACATGATTACCAAAAGAAAAATGTATGTAGTTGTACGAAATTGTGGACAATGTGCACTGATTAATGTTGACAGATGTCAAACTCATAAAAAAAAAGTATGGCGTGTCCATAGTAGCTTAATATGCTCACTCACGCAATCTATGACCAAACAGCGGATTTAAGCTTATACCCCTGGTATACTATATATTGGCAAGATTTATATAATACATATAATTCAAAAATAATTATATTAAATCTGAAATTAAAAATATGTTATATTTAACTTTACTTTCAGTAGCATAAATTGCATAAAATTTTATAAGATATGTTGTAACTATCATATAAAATGCATTGATTTTTTTATTCATATATTTTCTTTACAAAACTAATAAAAGAAAAAAAAATCAAGTCTAACAACAAACATCAAATTTATCATCTTCCCCTCATATTTTACGTCAAGAAACCATTCTGTCTTCATTAACAGTTCAACAACTCCTTTTCATAGTTAGTGTTAAATGAGTCTTAAGTGTTGAATTAGCCACATTTACAAATTGGGTAATTTTTTATTCCTAAATCCCTTTTGTCTTTTCCTAACAAAATACTATATATTCTAGAGCAAAAGTAGAAAAAAAACCTACGAAATTAAATACAATATGACTTGTACTTTATTACTGAAAAGAAAAACTTCACCCCTATTTACGCTATTTACGTATAGTCTATTCATAAGTTTACGAAAAAATATTATACCCTTGAAAAAGGAGGAAAAAATTAATTACACAAGTTTTATGCACTTAATCAGAAATTATGTGCCTATAAACATCTTTCGTTTTATAATTTCTTGTCATTTATACTCATTTTTTTTTTTTACCAATTCAGATATTAAAATTGCTTTTATTTGAAAGAAAATAAAAAGGTTGTATTAAATTTATTTACGATTTGCTGGAAAATTAAGAGAGACACAAAAAAAATTATTCCCTATTAGAAGCACTCAATTTTTTCCACCAGAAAAGTTGCATTTATTAATAACTGGTCTGATAATATTTTTTACTATTCCTCAAAATATCTGAATTTTTTTTTTTGATGCCTAATTGTTAAATAAAATATGCACAACCCTTAATGGTTTTGTTAAAAATTTTTTTTAGATACAATACTTGTCTAAAACTATATTTAAATGTTTTTGTTATAAGAAAAATTAAAATTTTTTTAAATTGTTATTAATTAAACTTTTCTATACTATCGCTTATATATCAATCAATTCGAAAATTTCGTAAAAACTCATAAAAGCTCATAATCTTCTGACATATTCAAACCACATGCAATTTAATCATATTAAAGGATATTATACGATTAAGTAATACATTAAAATAATTAAATCTTATTGAAAACATCTATAAATAAGAAAATCTTAAATTTGACCAAAAAATTAAGTAAACAACAATTTAAGCCTAAACAGCTTCGTTTGCATAAAATTTTAGCTATGATTTGGGTATTTTGAGTTTCCTAAGTGTTTTTTGAAATATTAATACAAACGTATAGCCAAGGCAAAAAGAAAAAAATTATAAACGAAAAAATAACATGAATTATCTTTGGTAATGGTTTGCCATACATTTTGTATGTGTTATGTGTGCGAGAAATTTGAATGAGCTGACGGAATTCCGAACGTACGCCAGATCCTTTCCCAAACCCCAAAAACAAGTGGAAGTTTAGATTCGAACCCGGGATACAAACAAGTCATCTGAAGCATCCAAATGAACCAATGCAACCACAGTACATATTTCAAACTGACCAACAAAATCCACCCCATAGAACATTTTATATTATATTCAGTATCCTTGCTGAATTAGAGAAAGTGGTCTTGTTGAAACTAACCACCGTCAGTTACATATTCTTAAAACATTGTCGAGGATTTATTACGGACAATGATGATTGACCGGCCTATCGTATATTTTCCTAGTCGCCTTGGTTTTATTTATTCAAACGTTTCCTTTTTCTAACTGTACGAACGAAATAAGATGAATAACATCACATGTACTCATAAACATACATACATACACTCGTGTGTGTGTTTGGTCAATTACGTTTTAGATTTGATATGAGAATCGGTAAAATCTTTACCATATAATTGTTAGTCTAACTACCACGTTTGACTAAATTTTAGTTATTTCTATTAGAACGTTCTATTGATTATTATATTTTCTCAAAAAGCTCTATATTCGTATAATATTTAGGCTATCCTAAATGATTATGGGATTTGTAAACTTATTCAATGGAGAAATATTCGTTAAAAAAATTTGGCCGTTGAATGAGTTTGCAAATTAACTGCTAGTTAAACTGCAGTTGAGAATATTAATAAATAATAATACTTGGTAGCACAGTCGTTAGCGTCCAACAGATCATGCGTTTGAATTCCTATACTAATTCCCAAAGAACCACTTTTTTCCCATTCTACTTTCATTTTATTAAGTGAAAACAAAAATATAATCGTTAAACCGATACAAATGTTATTTTTAACATAAGATGATTAAGCAGGTAATTCTATCAGCCTTAATAAACATGACATTTAACAGGAGATCCAAACGCTTATATTTAGCCAATAATGATTTTATAGAATAATTTTTGTATATAAGATACTTTTCAATAGGTATGATTAATCTTTGACAGCCCATAACTTTGACATTTAAATGACAGTTCTGTAATTTCTATGCGCTTATAATTTGCTTAAGCTAACGTTAATATACAAGTTTGTGCTCTTTTCGCTCAATGTTCTGTGAGCTGCGTAGAATTAATGCTCGAAATGGACATTTTAACGAGACCACAATACAATGTCCAACAGAAAATTCGGGAAAAGTGGTTTATTTACCAATCGGCCAGTGCCTGTACGTCAACGAAAAGCTCGGTTCAATGAAAATGTTGCGGCTGTGGTTCAAAGTGGTAGGTCCGTTGTGATCATCAATTTGCCAACCAGTATTTAATTTTTGTGGTATTCATACACGCAACATCACTCAAATCTTCCAAGAAAAAGTCCTCCAGAGTTCTCCTTCTGAGATATGTAAAACCTGGGCATAAACAGAAAAGTTGACAAATTGTCTCCTCTTCTTCCTCTTCTTTACAGCTATGACAAAAGTTATTTCCGGGAATACCTAGTCGTCCAGCATATATCACTAATGTGCAATAATAACCTGTAATGATAGCGGTCAGCATGCTGATGTGAGCCGTGTCTGTTCTCAGTAGATATTAGTTCTCTTCTGATCTAGCTCAGCCAAGATCATTACAGAGATGTGGTACTAGTTAAGATTGCTCCACACTTCTCGTTCGCCATCTTTATTGAGGTGTGTAACCGTATCCATTAGCATGTATACCTCCTCTGTAACAGAGGTGAAATCTAGCCTGGTACCATTTATGTTTAACTCATTTGCTTTACAATTTCCTGGAATGTTATTATGTCCTCGAATGTTACTATTGCTCAAAGTATACTTGAAAACTATAACCTCTCAATGTAATAAGAATCGATTAATATAATTCTTAAAAAATAATATAAATATTAAGTAATTATAATTAAGAATTAAGTCTTTCTGCAACGTCAACTTCGCGAAAATTGCTAAATAAACTTGAGTCTACATCCATACAAGATGAATAAATAAATAATTTTTGAAAAAACACAAAATTCGCGATACTTTTTGAACAGACCTCGTATGTTGATGTTAGCTGACCACCATAATCGTATGATTTAATGTCTTTAGACTTTTTTCTATAGATCTACATTAATCGAATGGTCTATGCTAATAACAACATCATTCAAACTATCGGTGAGATAAAGCCCGATTTATGATTCAGCCAAAGATAAAGCCCGATGCGGACGATTCGGCCAAAATCGAATCTCTAGAATCGCCCCCCAGCAAACGAAGTCGTGGAGACTATTTGAATAATATTTATTTTTAAATAATAATAGTATTAAATGTACTTTAATTTTCAAAAAAGTTATCTACTATAGATCATATACAATACTTTAAAATTAATTTTAAAGATTAAATGTTCTTAATAAAAATCCTATCATTTATTAGTTCTTTATTAGGTGTCAATTTTTATGAATCTATAATTTTTTTTTATAAATATTTCTGAATAATTAATATTTTTTTCTTGTATTTAAGAAAAACCATATTAATTGTAATATTTCTATCTAACCCAGATATTAAAAAATAATAAAAGAGAACCAATTATATAAAAGTCGTATGTATTCATTGTATTAAAAAAATCAATTTTAACCAAAAATATTTTCCGAAAGATAAAATTATTTTTATTATCTCAACGATAACTTTAAATTAGAAAAAGAAAAGCGAAATTAAAAAAAAATATATAAACACAAAATTGAGTTGAAATTTAATTTCCATTTGTTGGTCTCTCTACAATTACCACCATTTTTTTCATACTTATCACTTCTTCTCTTGTATAAAATATTCCAAAGTTTTTTACCTTCTTTTACTCTTTTTTTTTAGTCTAAATTATATTCAGTTAAGTGCAATAAACATAAACCATCAAAGATGTAATAGGGAAAATAAGCCAGTCTACAACAGTAGGGATGAAGAAAATTACAATTGAAATAAACACCCCCTTTTTACAAGGGAGTAGTTATAAGAATATATATTCATACTAATATCTTTGTATATATATACGTATAAGATTAGATACATGATTGTATATTAAGAAGAAAAAAAAGGAAATCGAATAAAAAAATTAAGAAAAAAATAATAATAACAAAACTTTTTTTCTTCTTTCTACAGAAACTGCGGTATCTTCAGGTGTGGAAATAGTTGCCAACAATAGCAACAACAATAACGAAGTGCAGCAGTATTATATTCGTAAGTAGCAATTGGCAGCAATAGTACCAGCAACAAAAAGGGTGGTGACAACAGTAAAAGGGGTGGCAGAACAGCTCCAGAGGACCACAGAAACAGTAGCAAATTGCTCAACTCGAATAATTTTCTTCAAATTATCCCCTTCCACATTCTAATTTTTTTTACATTGAAATGGCTTAAAGTGTACCGGCTATAGTTTTGGATTTGACTTTGCAGTGGAGAGTCACCCTTACAATGGATAAAGTGGAAAATTAGGGAGGATACAGTCTCATTTCAAAGTGGTATTAAATTGAGACCAAAAATTGATGTGGCAATGGGAATGGCAGTGGGAATCGAAATCAAGCAATACAAGAGAACTGACGACTGACTACAAAAGGTTAGAAAATACAAAAACGCATTAAGGTCCTTCTCGTCGATTGATATTTTTTCTCCGGCCCGTCATACACAATATACTACAGGAGAGAATATGGGATATAGTACAAATGTGATGTGGTATGTCTCAAAATTCTGATCATTGGCATACTGTACCCTCGAGCATAAGGAAGTTAGGACAACAAAACTTCTTAAGAGAGAGACTGGTTATTGTTGCAGTTCGGATAAAAACACATTCATTTAAACATATGTATATATACAATACATCCAACAAAATGCGAATTCTCACACGAAAAATAGTAAATATTCGACTAAACTTGTTGTTTTAACATGTAAATAGAAATACCTTGGGTTAAACATTATCAATTATTCAATACGATATGTGCACCGCTAAACTTTCTACCATTCCTACATGTTCTTCTTTGCTGTTTTGTATATTCTGTATAAAAATTCTTTTACTTTTTCCTTAACAAAAAAAAAAGCAAAAAAATAAAAAGAACAAAATTATTTCTACTATTTTTATTATTGTATCTCCCATTTATATGTATCTTTGTATCTGCATCTACTTATATGTATTCATCTTCAAATATAGCTACCAAACTCCTCCATATATATTTTCCGCGTTTTATACTCTTTCTTCGACCTCTAACTTACCATCCCATTTTCTTTTTCGAACTCAATCGTTTTTCCATTTCCATAGCAGTCTCATTTCCATTTCCCTTAAGAGAAATACAAAGAAAAATGTATCTGCAAGTCGTAAAGCTTATGTGCTACAACATTTAAATACAATTTTTTTTTTGTAAAATTTAACTTAACTATTGATGTTTATTAGTTTTTTCTTTATATTTTCTTTATAGTACAAGCGCAGTATTTTTTTTCGGCTTTAAACTCTTAGAGAAGATTTGTAATGGTAATAATTGTGTAGATAATAATTTTATAGTTTAGTAGAGAGTTACAGGAACTTCTATAAGTCGATTGGAAAGAAAGTAATTTAAACGCTGTAGAAATTTTGTCGTACTCACATATCCATATTATCTGTTATATATTTTTATAGTTCAATATTAGTTAGATATCTATTTATTTCAATAGAACTTTATTACAAATTTACTTTGCCTCAAATAATATTCGAAATATTGAAATTTTTTTTATGAAAATGTTAATTTTAAGAATTAGTTTAATATTTTCTATCTTGGGGCTATTTTTCCTACATAATTGTTATACCCTCGATATTCCTTCCATCAACAAATATGTCATGCTATCCTGTCACGTCACTCTTTTGGTTCGGAATAAAAGAGTGTTCATGTTACTTTTACTCTTTACCAAAAGCTTCACCTTTCCATATATATTAATGGCAATATTATTTCACAAAAGCCTTAAGTACGTTACTTAATAAAGTATATGGATAAGCTTTTTATGTAAAACCCATGTACAAAACTGCAAAGAACTGAAACTAACAGATGCTACAGCCAACTACGAAGATCTATCAAGAAGCCAATATGGATTCAGAAAAGCCAAATCAATTTCGGACGCCCTATACACAGTAGCTGATATGATCCGTTATAAAAATCGATGGAAACAAGGAACTAAGCAATATTGCGCCATCGTTATACAGAATGTCAAGAACGCGTTTAACTCGTCAAGATGAAGGATTATACTGGAAGCGCTTCATCTCCTGAAAGTTCTGGGGCATATCAGAAGGATAATTGCCGACTATCTTGCTGACAGAACGCTGATATTCGATACTGAAATTGGGGTGAAAACATACAACATCAGTAAGGGACTCCCGCAGGGGAGGGACTCCCGCAGGAATATTATATTTCACACTATCCGGCACTGGCCTAGACCTTAATGATCAAAAAATCGAGGCAGTAATAGTAACCATCAGGAAAATAAAGGAGTCTATCACTCTCACCATCGGTGACTATGACACAATTTTGCAGCCATCACCTCGGTATCTGGGAGTTCAGATAGGCGCCAGATTGCGCTTTGGTGAACATCTGAGAATCGCTACTGAAAAGGCTAGTCGGCTTGTGAATGCCTTAGCAAGGATCATGCTCAACTACGGACGGTTAGTCCTATGATATTCTACGCAGGCCCTGTTTGGACAGAAGACATAACTTAACGCCCACCAATCTTTTGGCGGATGAAAGAGCCAGAATATATCATTGACGATGGGAGGAAAATGAAAACTATCGGCTCACCGTCTGTAGGAGGAAAGAAATGAGGCAGTGATGAAATGGCACTGACACTGGAAAATATCGATTAAAGGAAGATGTACGCACCTGACATATCCACGTGGAACGAAAGAAGCTATAAAGAAGTGAACTAGTATATGGACCAATTTCTGATGGAACGTTAGCGCTTTAGAGCATATCTATACCGCTTTAAGATGGAAGTTGATGCGACATGCCCTGATTATCAGACCACAATCGAGGATGCGAAACATGACTTGTTGCACTGTTCACGCTTTAGCGGAGAAAAAGAGGTAGTGGAGAAAATAATCGGTGAACGAATGTCCCAGAAGCATGTCATTACACAAATGATAATATCGCAGGCACGCTGGGGTGCGTTAGCTAAATACGCATCCCGAGTAATAAGGAGGTTCTGCCAGGAATAAAGAACGAGAAAAGGGGAGACTGATATCAAGTCTATTATTAAATAGATGAAGTAGTTTGTCTGACTGGGTAGTAGTCACATGGGGAGTAGTTATATAGAGTAATATTTGCAGAAAAGTAAGGTTGGTCTTTGTGAGTAAAAATTACCCACACATTGTAGGTTTAGAGCTGTTATAAAAATTACCCACACATTGTAGGTTTAGGGGCAACGACATCTACTTGTCAATTGGTAAAACCGAGAAATATTTTTATAAAACATAAAACTTTAAAATTATTTAAAAAAATATTTTAAATTCAAAAAAAAATATATATTATCAAATTACGTATTACATTTTATCATCTTTTATCTAAATTGATTATACTGTAACGATTATTTTGAGTGATGTAAGTTTCTAAAATACCTCAAATAATCAAATTATGATATTTTAGATTTATAAGAAATATCATTTTTCATTATCAATAACACCCTTAAAATTGATAATTTCCTAATGTTGCTGAGCAATTTTACTTAATACAACTTAAAATAAATATTAAACATACTTATATAAATTCCTAAAAAATAAAAACGGAGAAAAAATTAAAATGTAATAATTTCAAAAAGAGACGGTTTAAAAAAATATTATATTCACTTTTAAATACCTTCTTAAATTAAATAATAAGATAATCCAGTATTTGGTGTAAATCTTAAGTAACTCATCAGATAATACGGTTTTTACTGAAATAAAAAATTACACGTAAAAATAAATTCTATTGTATAAAACTATATTGATGTTGATAATAGATGAAAAGGCGACCGACTTGATAATGAGTAAACAACGAATCTACTAGTAAAAGATAAAATAACCCCAAGCCGTAATGCGTTGCTTGTTATGTTTCAGCGGGGATTTTATAGCTCATGAGCGAGTGCATTAAGAGCTTATAAATAATTTATGTTCAGTACTTTTTCAGTTGTGTTCTGTTTATTTCCGTTGCCTTTGCATATTACGTGTAGTAAATTCTAAGGACGCTGGTCTAAGTTAAGAAGGAAAAAACACCGCTTCGTTCTTGACAGATTATCCTTTCGAATTAGATACTATATATTCAGTATCTCTACTATTTTCTATATTTCTGCACAATAAACCGATTATAATGAAAAGAACCAAATCGAAATGAGCATTTTTAGTATTATTTTATTTTTAAAACGTTATTTCTCTTATACACCATTATGTTTAGATATATAAATATGGTTTTATGATTTTAGAATAGAATCAATTTTTTTTATACAATATTAATTTTATTATTAAATATATTAGGTTTCATAAATTATGTTTATAAATATTAAATTTATACCATAAATCTGAGAATTAACTATGTATTCTTATTTTATTTATTTATTTATTTATTATATAAATAATAGACAAAAATTATTTATTTTTAACTTTAAATATAAATCAAAAAATATCACAATATACAACATAATAATACATATTAATTATTTATAGAAATGTTCAATTTTTTAATAACAAAATATATTCTGCAAATAAAAATTCTATTAATTATGAATAAAATTTTAAAAAACAACAACATTTATTTTTACATTAAAATATACGAGTATATCAGAAAAATCATTAAATTGAATAAATAATTATTTATAAAAGAATTGAAAACAAAATATAATAGTTACATATCTATAAATAGAGTATATCAAATAAGAGATTATGTTGTCAACAATAAAATTTCAAGAAGAACCAAGTCAAACTGTAGAATTAAATGATCACAGGACACAATTTGCCATCTCCTGGGAAGGATATGATAACCATTTATTTTTATATTTATTTCATTTTTGATGGTAAACTTATTGTGAAATAAAATAGAGTAGAGAATGGAACGGAAGTGAAAAACAACAAAAGTGGGGACCAAACAAAAAAAATTATATTTCCATTAATAAACAACAACAGCACTAAGGCAGAAAATTTTTTTTATCATCAATACAAATACAAATTCATATACGAGTATATACCTTATAAGACTGTGCATATACAAACATATGTTTTGAAATATAATAGAAAATATAAAAATTGCAGATAATTTTTGGAAAAACGAAACTTTTTTTTATACTGTATTAAAAACAATAAAAAAATTTCTAAGTGCGGCTAAATCACAAATTAGAAGATAAAGTTCAGTTGACAGGTGAACTTATAAAAAATTCATGCACAAAGTTTCGAAAACAGTTTCCACAAGAAAACTGAGAATTTCGTTTCAAATGGGGAAGTCAATTGGGTGGTTTTATTCCTTGTTTTTGTTTATTTTATATTTAATTATTTGTTTTTTACTTGAAATTCTTAGTTAGATAAACAGGAAAAAAATAATCTTGTTTATTTCTTTCGAGTTTTTTGAACGTAAATAAATAAATTAAGAAAAAATCAATCCGAAATGTAGAATAAAATAAAAAACGAGATAATAATAAATCTATGTCTAAGTTAGTTTTTCTTTTGTTTCTCCACCAAAAAAAAAAAAAATAAATAAAGATAAAAAAATATATTTTTCTTAAAGCTTTTGTGATACAATTTTGTATTGTAGATATATTGTTTGGTACTCTTCAGTTGTTAAAAATTACTTATAAGTTGTTTTTTTTTCAATGCAAGGACATCATCTTACCAATTTATGTGATACATTAGAAAAAGTGTCTCAACTTATTTGAAGAGTTTGGCCAGCATAAACAGTCTTTGTCAACACATTTTCATTTAAAGGCCGAGAAAGTTTAGATATGATGTATACTGAATATTTAAATATTTGAAAAAGTATAAATAAGCAAATAAATTTTATTATTAAATTAAAAATCCATAGTTTTGTAAAAAATAAAAAAAAATCTACCTATATTTAAAAATATTTATTGTGAAAATAATAATAAGAAATTATTTTTGAAATTGTGCTACGGAAAGTAGAGTTAAATTAAGCTTACTTAAAATTAAGATTTTCTAAGAAAGCATGATTTTATGTATATGCTTACAAGAAAAATTTCACTGACATCCTATCGCACATCTTTGAGTCCATTTGATATTACCAAATCTCAATATTAGGTATGTGTATCATCGAAACATTTCGCTCAATAATTTTATTAAGTTTGGTGGTTTGTGGTGCCGTTTTGTTAAAACCACATATGGTCAAAATTAAAATCCGTAATTTTAGGCTAAGAAAATGTCATTTATTATACGATCATGGTACTCAAAATTGATAATAATAGTTACTTCTTCTTCCTACTCAAAATAATATGGGCCAATTTCAGCTTTAGGCCGAAAGCACACTTGTGTAGATAGTAACTTTTTGCAGATACAATGGCTTTCCCACAGTTATTTGTGGATTTTTAAAACTTTATATATGGTAATATTGCCTAATTTTCTATCCACCAAATGAAAAATTAGCTTCTATATTTGTAAAACAAATTCCAATTTTTACGTATTATTTATTATAAAGTTTGCCATTTTATATTATAAATTATTATTGAAAATATAAAATGGCCAATCTTAAACTAAATAAATAATATCGAAAACAATATATACGTGTATGTTTAACAACTGTCAAATAATGCGTCTTTTCTATATTATAAAATGGTTGATCCGATTTTATTAAACAAATAATGAAACTAAAGAAAATAGAAAAAAAATTAATAATTTTTTTAATATTAATTGAAAGTACTTAAAATTATTATGAATTTTCGAAAATATTCAAAAATTAAGAAAAGTATTTTTAAAATAGTAATTTAAAAAAATAAGCTAGACAAATATTGAATATTCATCGAACAGTTAGTTGTCAATATTTATAAGCAAATAAACCTGTCAACTGTTATGTGTCAGTTTAATTTGATTATTGAAATGGTAAAATTTCCTTAGATTAAGCACTACAAATGTTTCTAGTCGAATATGTTGTTTGTTTATAGTTAATTAATTTTTTATAGTTTTTAAAAGTATTTTTTTTTAACTTTTTTACTTACGTAACATTGCATATCCTTTGCTAAAAAAATATATTTACCCGATAAATTTACACGTAAATATTCAAAATAAAAGATGTTGTTATAAAATTAAAACACATTTGATATATTTTCTTGAAATTTTTAAGTATTTATTTCAATTTGCCAAAGATTGATTTAGAAATAGAAATAATCTTAAGTTAAAATATTCTTTTTCATTTATAATTTTTTTTTTAAATTTATTTTTGTATTTATTATTTTATTTTCAGTTTCCCACAGCCGCAAATTAATTTATTTGGTCTGAGGATATGAAACATTGTCTCATCGTTCTAAAAAGTTTATTATTTTAATGATTATTTTTTTTTCCTATCTGCGTTATTTTTTTATATGTACAATAATTGCAATTTTATATTAAATTAATTTATAACTATATTAAATACTTCAGTTTTCTAATTTTAGTTGTCTTCTTTATCAACATTTTTTATTAATTTTTCTCGTTTTTCGACTATTTTGCTTAATTTCTTGAATTTTTTTTTTTGGTTTATTATTTTTAATAAAAGTAATCCTATTTATATAATTTTTTGGTTATGTTTTTCTTTCTTGGTTTTTTTCTTCTCCTTTACTACTTATTACTTTAATTACTATCATTATTACTATTATTATTATTAATTTTATTACTATTTTACTATTATTTTTATATAGTTTTAGTATGATTATTTACATGAGGGAGATGAATTTTTGCTTTAAAAGTATTTTATATCTTTTAAAGACTCCTTTTAAAGATATAAAATCTTTGCATTTGCATATTTCCTGATGAGTATTATTTTTGTTGAAAAATAAAATTAATAATAAAGAGAGAGAGAAACCAACAAACTAATAAATTAGTTAACTAAAAATCACATAAATCAATACAAAAGTTGAATTTTGCGTAGAAAAAAATTCTAAATATTTTTAAGTTCATCTAAAAAAAAATGCTCTAAACTATTTTTTTTTTAACTTCAATCTACTTTTTCCTTCATTTTACAAGTAAAAGAGAATATATTCAATCTCTTATTTATTGCACATCCTTATTATGATTGTTTTTTGTTTGTTTTTTTTTTCACTAAATTTAAGTAATTATTTAATTATTTTACATTTTTTCTTAATTAATTTTTATCATTTCTTCTTCTATTGCTTTTTATAAAACTAAAAGCAAATAGATTAATATTTATACTTTACCTACAATTTATATTCTTATTTACCGTTTTATTTAAAAATTTTCTAAATTACTAAATTATATTATCTTTTGTAATAATTTTCTTGCTTATTTTATTGAAAAAATTCAACTATAAAAAGTGTAATAATTATTTAAAAAAAAAACCTTTACAAATAATATATTGCAAATGATAAAAATTAATAAAAACACAATATTTCTTTAATACTAATTTATATAAAAATCCATAAATATAAATAATAATTTTGATACAAGTAAAAACAATTTTTTTTTTCATAAAAATAATACCTAAAAAATTAAAAAAATTATTACAATGGTAATTAATAAATAGGATATTTATTTCATTAAGTTTTATGTGTAAAACAAACAAAAAAATCATTTTTACTTATAAATCTTTTTAACGTTTTTATCCTTGCTAAAACTAGTAGTATTTTTATGAAATTTTTTTATTTTTTTTGATATCAGATATTTTTATTTTATGATAAACTATGTTATTTTTATTGTTATTGCTGTTGTTGTTGTTGTGGTTGTTGTTGTTGTTGTTGTTGCTGTTGACATTATTATTGTGTAATATGTATTGTTGAACTTCGACAAAAAGTATGCGTATTATTGAAGATCTACGATGCCATATTCCAGTCCATTATTCGATGAGCAGAAGACGGTATAAATGATCATAATTTACCATTCGTCGCATATTTGAATTTAGACGATTAAGTTAACTTAAAAATCCTTACAAATTTGTATACTGTCATGAGCATTTGTAGAATGCTTTTATTACTCATACGTGTACGTATGAATGTGTTATAGTATTTTAATTGTTTTTTTTTAAAAGAATTTTTAAATAAAAATTATAGTTTAAAATAAATTAAAATGTTTACTTATTAAGTAATTCAACAAAACTATATCTTTTCATCATATAAAAAAAAAAATAAAGAACATTTTAAATAAATAAATCATCTTCGTTAATTGCTTATGAATAAAAAATTGTATTAAAAAAATAATTTAAATCGAATAAATAACAATTAATAATATCGAAATAAATATAATCTTCGTTTTTGTCTTTTTTTTTAAAAATAAAACTACATATAATATCAACAAAAAAAATATAAAATAAAAAAATCAATAATATTATTATTTACTTTTATAAAAAATATTACAAATTAAGCAACAAATAAGTTCGATTATATAGGATAATACGGTGCGATATCAGGATGTGATGTACGTAAACGTTTTGCCAATTTTTCTTGTTTCGTTCAATAGCTCATTCATTGCTTATGATTGTATATGTGATACCATCACTCTCGATTATATATGTGTGTCCTTTCACATATCTTCTATATGAATATTTTCTATTTCTAAAATATTTACTGTACACATTCGATTTGATTCGTATCGATTTCGGACTCGGATTCGATATCGTTTATCCTATCCTATCAACGATCAGTGATCGATAATTTGGAAATCGGTAAATGGTAATCAGTTATCGGGAATCGGTTATCGGTAAACGGTTATCGGGGTATCAGTATCCAAATCCAGTCACACCTGCACTTCCCGGGCCGGTCATCGATGCTGTAACACTACTAACTATACCTAATTGTGTGGCTGTATTATTTGATTGTCAGTGCTGTGCAGCGAATTTCATACGTTTTTGTTTTTGCCGTTGATTGCAGAACCAGACACGGACGACATTCTTTTTCAAGTCCAACTTCTCGGCTATGGCAGCTATTTTCTCACCAGATGGCCTCGGCTGGACGGCAAAGTACGCTTCAAGAGATCGCTTCTCAGGCGCTGCTATGGAAGTCCTTTTTCTTGAAAAAAGACTCGATATAGATTACTATAGAATTTCAGGTATTGCATATATATTTGTCTTTAATTCAAAAAGTTGCTATGCTTTTTAAAAATTGTTTTAGTTTTCTGAAATTTTTTTGCAACAACTTACAACCGAACATCATATTATGATAATAAAAATTGCGTCTTAAAAACTAACAAATATCATTTAAACTAGAAAATATTTTTAAAATACAAAGCAACCAAAACAAATGAATTAAAGATAAATTTAGTTATTAGTAAGAAATTGAAGCGTCGTCTACCTTTTTTTTTCACCGGCGGGTAGGACACTTGGCGCATCAGGATCTCTTCTTTTATTTTTGGCTTGAGCTTCCGCCTCCTCCAGCCACGCCTGAAGGATGGGCTTCAAAGCTATCATATTATTATGTGATAATGTTAGACTTTCGAACCGACATATTGTGCTCTGTGATAATGCGCCAACGCCGGGCAATTTTAAATTGGCTAAAGCTTTACCAACATCCGCCTGAGTTACACCTGCAGTAAATTTTATGTGGAAAAAATAAATCGAATCAAGGTAAAGAATCGTTCGGAAGAACGCTGTCAATCAATGTATATGTACACATGAATATACGATTGATAGCATCTAAACTATTCCTTTCAGTTAATTATAATTGTTTTTATGTTGACATTTACGTAATTTGAAGTCCTCTCAAAATAAACCGTCAACATGGTTATTATCAATCATAGCAGACGTTGTATGATCATCACCGTTTATTTTAAATGTTTTCTTTCTTTGATCTTCCTCATCATCCGCATTTGACGGTTGCTTTTGGGGAACACAACTTACCTAATTTTATACGTCTTTGTTTAAAGCGTTCCGCAAACGCTTCCAATTCACGGGGATCTGTATCAGTATCGGGATGAAGACCGGCAGCAGCAACCGCCGCCGCCATGGCCGGATGGTGGGCACCAGGATGCCCATGATGGCCTATCAACGGTGCATAAATCACGTATATTTGTTTCTCAGTTAAGCACTAGTTACCATAATGCCTACCAGGCGTGTGTCCACCCAGAGAACCCGGATGATGATGGCCCATCATATGATTCATCCCATGATATGAACCGTGAAGCTGGTGATGACTCGATGTTATGGGGGGGTCCGACATTGGTGTTAGCGTTGTCATCGATGCTGCCGGATCAAGCATATCAAGCCCATCCATTGTATGATGCATCTGATTGAAATAATTCATCTATTCTCTTCAATTTAATATTTATATCTAACTAATTAATGTCTTGGCTTTGTTTTCTGCGTCCTTTTCAATCGATCATGAAAAATTCTAAGCATCTGAATGGTCCTTATTTTTATATACATTATTTATTTAGTTTCTATACAAAACTATTTATTTTATTTTTAAACGAAAATCAATATAAAATAAAGCAATTGTAAATTATTTGGTTAAAATATAAAGGGTTATCTTATTTGTTTTTTGGAAAGTAAAGTTTTTTATATTACTTGGACCTTGCCATTATGTATAAAATATAATACCATCAAAATTAATGCCATGAGACTTCTTGTAGGACTCGAATTTTTTTAAGGCAATTTTTGATGACTTTCTTACAAATTTTAGGTTGTAAATTGCCTATTTTTCGATAGATTTTGGTTTTATGATGCTTTAAAAGTTTTTAAATGCTACAAATCGCACAATCTTGGACCAATTGATATAAAAAATCTTAACATTACGCGTCCTGTATTGCTTGTTGCGCCATCTTGTTAAAGTTAAGGTTAAAACTCTACAAAGTTAGGCCAAAAAAGGAATTGTCACACGGCTATAATGCTCAGAATAGACGGAAAAAAATACTGTTTCATCATTTTTCAAGAAATTACAGACCAATAACCACTCCAAAACCAAAATGAACACTAGACACCTCATTTTGCGGATACAAAGTAAGCCATATTAGATGGGTACCTATCAGGCAACACCATAATTTTGACAGGTTTTGTCTGACAACTATCAGTACACGCCTCTCAAATGTGCTGAAATTGATCAGCTGCGCATTCAAAATAACTTTTGAATTGTAAAAATTCAAGGTGCGTCAAGAAAAGTGAAAAGTGCGCCGCCAAGCAACAAAAATTTGTCGGTTCACGACCATAAAGTTACTGTGTGGTGTGGGTATTTATGCTGTTATCGGACAGTTATTTTTTAAAGATGAACTTGGTCAAGCAACAACCGTCAATCAGGAGCGTTATGGGACTATGACTTCCGATTTTTTGCTGCCGACTATTCGTGAAAATAGTATGGATCGCTTTTAGTATCATCAAAACGGCGCTCCACCTCACACACCTCGAAATACAATCGATTTTCTAAAGTCATTGTTCCCTTATCATTTGATATAAAAATATTGTGATTTGGACGGGCCTACGCGATCGCCTGATTTGACACCGCCGGACTTTTTCCTGTAGATATACTTGAAGGCAAAGATTTGCATCAACAAACCAAGGTTCCCAAAAGGAAATTAAAAGTAACATCGATCAGGAAATAGCCGCCATATCCGCCGAAGGACTTGGAAGTGTGATGGAAAATGCCTAAAAACGGGCACATTACGCCATTGGTGCTCAAGATGACCACTTGAGCAATATCATATTTAAGAAGTGATTATAATAAATCTCCTTCAACCAAATTATATGTTTTTTTACTTGAACAGTAAAAAAAGTGTATTTTTATGATTTCTTTTAGAAGTAAATGAGTCCATCTAATATGGCTCACTTCGTATAATGACTTCTCTTCCTGTTGTTCCAGCACCCAATCGGTGTATCCTATGGGCATTTTATGGTTGGCGGCACTTTTTAATTCTTACGTGAGTTAAACTCTATACCGATGGACAAGAAATACGTTATAATATGTCATTAAATAAACCCAAATGCTGAATCAATAAATATGGGATTTCGGCCACACTTTCACTAACTTATCAGTAGAGTGCGTTCTGATGATACACTGGCCTCAACACATCCGTAACATGCATAATTTTTTCAAATTATTAACTATGTCAACCACTGTTAGCTCGGCAGGAAGTTGATGATAACCATAATCTTCTCTTAAAGTGCGAAACGTGGCTACGAAAAAATCACCACGGTTATAGAAAGTTTTTACAAATTTAGTGTATAGTGCTTGATATCTAAGCAAATGGCAATATTTATCTTAACTAAATTTTATCTTAAAGGGCATATATTAATAATAAACTATTAATTTACAATGCTATACTTTTCAAATTACAAAATAGATAACCTATTATGGATAAAATTAAAAAGAAATAAAAATTTACCAGCAAAACAAACTAATATAAAAGCTTTCTCTTTTGAAAAAGTTTATTAGTTAATTTTGCAAATTATCTATTAATATGAACAGCTGCAATTATGTAAAAAAGAAAAAATATACATTCAAATACACGTTCCTCATATATATCTGAATAGAAATTTAGTAAAATTGAAGAAGAAAAAATAATAACTCAAAAACATTAGGGTTTTATGATTGAATTTATTAAAACACCCCAATTTGACTTAAGGTGATATTTTACCAATAGTGAAGGTCTTTTCACTTTATATACTGCATAGATCCTCCAGTCAAAAATGTAGAGAGAGAGAAAAGCCCCGTTTGTTTTAAATACTCAAATCCCAAATGTTGGTCTATTTTAGACCTCAGGCAAGAATTTTTGTATTTGCAATGCAAAATTACTTTCTGATTTAATTTGTTGGATAAACATAACATTTTCAAAGATTTGATTTAGTTTCGTTTTTGAAAATTTGTTTTACTACTTAATTTACATTTTTTTCTCGTTGTTTTTCATCTTCGAAATGACTTGTTTTTTTTATATATAAATAAAATAGAATTTAGATACTATCAGTGAGGTCAGAGAATTTCATCAAATACGAAATTAGTAAGTAGTATTACAAAGCAGTAATCTGCGAATTTTCCTGGCCTTGGTTTGTACACCATTAAAACGAAATCGACGATATTTGAACTCTGTTCAGCCGAGAAGTCAATGTGAAACACAAAAATATCCTGTGGATAAAGTAGTATGCTTCTATAACGTCCCCATTTATTTAACTTCCATTACTGTTACATTCAATTAGGTAAATATCATCACCGAATGATTAGTGCTCGAAATTAATTTTGTGTTTACAAACTGAGCGTCTCTCCTTCCCCCAACCCTTCCCCCGGCTATCATCAGTTACTACTCCTTTAGTCATTTGCTTTCCACTTGCTCACATACTAAAAAAAATAAATCTAACCACTTAGATTGGAATACAAACTTCTGAGATTCCAGATTCGGCTTTTAGGTCGTTACCAACTCGGAGCTATTGATGCTGTACAAAGACTTTGCTCCATTCGATGTTTGCATATGCATAAAAGGAGTCCACCTTTGTGCCTACACAGAATTTCTACTGTTTGTATTTGTACACATACAACACTACAACTGGGTAAGTGGAATCTGACGTGGGAGAGTTTTAAAAATATTACACTGTTTTGTGATTGTGTTCAATTGAAGGGATGTAACCCATCAGGTTAAAAATGGATGAATTATGCCCAATCTACGAGTATGTGTATGTATAGATATACAAAGAGAACAATTTGTCATTTTGGCTACTAAAGGAAATTGCAACTTGTCATGCGTTCTGTCAATATTTGGATTAATTACAAACACTCAAAGTTCAAAATGCGTTGATCATCCCGTCTCTCAACTTACAACTGGGTCTCTTTCCATTAACTAACAGAACAGGCAACTATTTTCCGAATCTTCACCGATAATTACCTCAGTTTCTAATCTCCAGCAGGCTTAGAACACAAGAAGAATTTTGTGTATTTTTACAAGTGTTATTTGTGTGGGCACTAAAAAAAATTATTATTCATTGCCATCCATGATGGCATATTTTTGATCGATTATGCATATAGCATTAAGAAACGAGCCCTTATACTTTATAATAGTCTAGCCGTTGTGGGCTATAAGATATTGATAGCATCAAAGGGTGTAAAATTGTATGAAATGTATTACGGATAGCAGCATAAAGATTGGACGTATTGCATAAACCATCTGTTATTGTTCTAAATAACATCAACAAAAGGGACACCATACGAGTACAAATTGCTTCGGTTGGACTGGGGTTGAAATAGAACCCATCTCTAAACCTTCTAACAATATCAAGTTATTCTTCCTCCAAACACAAATAAAATTCCATTCAAAGCAAACGATATTTTCTATAAACTAAGGGTATATAAAATATAAATAGAACTCATATTGTGGAATTTATTTTTTTACCATACTCAACATGTTACGAATTTTGATTCAAATGTGCCTTCAGTTCAGAAGTCGCATATTTTTATGTACTCATATCAACTCTAAACAGTTAGCATGCTGTTAATGTAATGTTTCAGAAGGATATCATAGAGAAAAAATGTTACAGCACCTTTTATGCAACCCTCATCCCTTAAACCATCATACATACATATGTGAATCTAAAATTTCCTTTAAAAAATCCGTACAGGAAGTTTCTATTGAAAAAAAAAATAACCAATACTATACGAAGGGTGCACTTGAGACATAATATCTGAAGGGAATGAAAATTATGATTTATTTTTATTAGTGTGTATAGTTAGTTACTTTTTGATATCTTATCCCAGGGGCGCGCCCTAATCGTAATCATATTCAATACAATAAATGGCCAACTGATCTTTCAAACAACCGATTTGATACCAAATTATATGGGCGGAATGGACTAACAAATTTTATTAATATCAGTTTCGGCTTAAGATGAACCTGCTGCACCATCATCAAATTAACTGTATCACTAACCTGATGTCTGAAAATAAATAAATATAAGGATACATATTGCAACATATCCGAATTTGGTATTTGTTATAAATTAGGTAGTAACAAGCGGATACATTGTCGAATAATCGGTGAATCGAATTTATGTTTATCGGTGATAGGGAAAGATGGTACCATAAAGATAGAGATTATCTAAAATCCATTAGTGTAACCGATTACTGTTTTCAATGGATTTGTATTATCCTTTTTAACACTTTTTCAAATCTCAATGGCATATGTTATGCTTTTATGAATCTTGTTGATTTTTTTTCGATTTTGAAAACAAGCAGGGATGCTAAATAAATAGGATTTATTATTTTGGTTTTTGTTTTGCGATTTTTTTTTATTTATATTACTTATATAAATCATAAAATATATTAAATATTATTTTGTTTGAACATTTGCATTATTGCCATAATTAATAAAAATAATTCATATTTGAGGAGCTATCTCGAAAACTGTACGTACGATTAAATAAAATGGATTTCTTTATAGAAGAAAAGCTAACTTAAATAAATACTTATTATTTAAGCTTAAATTTTTTTTTAAATATTTTTTGCTATTTTATATTATAAATTTAAATATTATTAAACTTTATTTCAAAGTTATCAAAACTTACTATAGAAATAGTAGTTCTGTCATTGCCATGTTTCCCAATTTGGATGTTGATTTCTCCACCAAAATATTCTTTAGCGATAAGGCTTCTTTTTTACTTGATAGGACGTTATATCATAAGTAAAATTGCTATACTCGTATATGGAACTCTAAAAATCTATGAGTGATTGTATAGAAGTTATTGTATCCGCGAAAAATGATTCTGTGTGGTGTGTATTTTGGTCTGAAAGCGTATTTCTTTAAAAATTAAGAACGATTCTTAATACTATGACCGAATGTTAACAGATCGTTTTTCACGTAAACCTTAAAGTTTTTATTACACACGCATAATTTTGAGATTTAGTAATGTCAATTATCCTTCCAGATCATGTAATTTAAAGTCTATTAGTCATAACTTTATGACATTATACAAAAAATTGTATTTATGTAGATAATTCTTAAATGAACTAAGACCAGAAATGTGGGAAAAAGTCATCCAAAGTTACCACAAGAGCATTGAGTCCTCCACGAATTTTTTTTACCAACTATTTGAATAATTTTATATTTAATATATAATGATAAAATTTTAAAAATATTAAAATATAAAAATGTTGAAAAAAAAAAACTGAATTTTGAAACTTTTAATATACAAAAAATAATAACAAAAGTGATACTCAATATTAACTTGATCTAAATTTTATTAATCATAACTATCTAAAGTATATAAGAGTAATTTTTATACTATACATGAAATATAAAATATTAAACTTTATTTATAAATATTATGAAAAATTACATTGCGTAAACTTTTTCTCTGTATTAAAATTAATAATCGTTATAGTGTCGATCAAATCAACCGCATCCACAATTTATGCACACTTAAAAATATCTAAATCGTTTTCAAAATATCCGCCCCTAATTATTCATAGACAATTTAATGCACTTGACAATGTTTATGTCTCCGTCATTCTATCAACAAATATCCGCCCCACTCTCAAATCCAATCAAGTAAAATGTATGGAAAATGTGGAACTACTATATATAACCACTCAGGATATATTGTGGCAATCCATCCATACGGGAAAAGACGATATACGCTGAAAATCAGGCACTCCAATTTCAAGCATAATCTACTCGTAACATTGCATGTATGAAAGTCGTACACTTGTTACCCATCAAATTATGCATCACGTGGCCGAACCCTCCAGTACCATTCAAGAGGGTTGTTTATGAACTCCCCGAAAATTGTTTTTTTATACTCTAACTGGAAACAATTAGCCAATTTCCCAGTGAACATACAAAAACAGTGTGAGAACAATGTCATAGTCACCCTTGGCCTGCAACGACAACTGGTAACTCTCAACCAGTTACGGGAGTACCACGCAACCAACCACTTGTAATTCAGGGGTTAGTGATATTCAAATAGCCGACTGACTGACTATGCAGCTTTGGTTTTCTTTTTTTCTTTTTGCTCTGAGGAAAATTTAAGTAGTAAGCGTACAAATTACAAACGTATAAAATGTGTTAGTATAAGTTTCCCAGACTTTGCCTCAACGCGGAAGCCCACATCAGTAAAACGATTAAAACGGAGAATCGATTCCAAGTTAGGTATATGTTGATGTAAATGCGGCAACAACAGTATTAGTTGAGGTCCATATCGGATCAGCTCAAATGTGTCGTCTTGAATGAATTGTCGTGAGCCCCTTAGTCGTTAGCACGTGACCGGCAATTTGAGGCGCGTGTTGAGGATCGTGGCGTTGATTAATGTGCTCTTGTATAACCAGCAATAACATTTAGTATCTAATTTTGAATGTACTCGTCTGGAAGTAAATAACATAGCTATGAAGAGACTACATTCCTTTGGGAGGAGATTCTTTTCGTGATGACGACAGACACAAAGAAACGATAATGTGAAGCTCGTCAATGTCCTCGAATTTTCAATCCTATAATTTAAGAACAAGAAAAATCACAGAAGGATGTATGTATATATATTTTTATATGGTAAAGTAAAAACCAAAGATGATTATGAACATAAATACAAGAATAAATGCATCGTCAAAACAAAAGGTCGAACACTGAAAAGGAGCAGATCCAAAGCGCTTAGACTAGGCTTAAACTCTTAATCTAGAAATAAACACAATCAACAATACAAATACTATTTTACAAGTAATTGTCTAATAACTTTTATGTGAAAATATAATAACAATTGTAATAGTAATAATAATAAAAGTATTCAATTTGAAATCACCTGTAATGGTCGTTGCGGTGGCCCGCTCATACTGTGGTGGTACATTACATCGTGTTTTAGTTGCGACGACATCTGTGAGTGTGCGTGACTGCTCTGATGTTTTCCGATATCAACAGCTGCGAGTGCCTCGGCTCGACTAAGTAGACCGTCGTTAAGTCCAGAAAATATGTCACCCTAGAGAGAAAAAATAAATTTTAATCAAGACTTTTTACGAAATGACTTCTTGTCTATTTGTTTGTTAATACACATACTCATACAATATATAATATTTTCCTACATATATGTACATATGCCTTAAAACTATTTCTAAATATATTCTGATATATGTTTGTACGTAGATCCTTTCTACCATTTTAATATGGTTTCTTCAACTACCTTACACTATGGTTAAGAGTAAGTCAGCCATATAAGAGAAATACGAATAAACTTGTATGAAAACATTTAAATACTTACACATCTATAAGCAGTCGTACGGTCTAATGTTACATAAAAGGACCAAATTAAATTTCATTGACATGTATTGTGATCTATAGTCGATTATTTTAGCCCCTCATTTTCATGGTGTCCTTCTCAAAATTCATCTTCTGCACTTTGCGAATCACCTAAGTTTCGTTTCTATACGATATATGTACATATCCATACGCATACTCGTACTATAATACTAGACATTTTTCCAACTAGACCATAAATCTTTCACAAAATAGCCAGCCGCCACTAATTCATTAATTCATCTCCTTTGGTATGGGAACGTAAAGGTACTTTAACCTATTTTTTTTAGGGATGATTATCTCTAATATTACACCATATAAAAAGTCGCACCGTTTCTACATGAAGAATGAAAAATTACCCAAAGATTTTCCTTCCATATTATAACGAGATATATTTTTTCCATACTATAAAATCTAGTACTACCCCGGAAACGAAATGAAAGGAGCGATTTTCCTCCCCGCAAGTGGGTTTCATCAATTATTCATAGGGCCGCTAAAAATTCCATTGCACAAAAATGAAATGATAAATGTTCAAACTTGACTTTTTACGTATGATATAAAAATAAGGCAAAAAACTCATAAATAATTTGTCGCTATTTTTGTGTATGTGAAAAAGTTCTATTTTATTTGAAAGTTTTTTTTTCTATTTGACAAAGTAGATGATATTTCAAGGACATGTTATATATTGGAAAATTCTATACATAATTTTTAAAGTAAAGCATAAAATTTAAAATTTGTTTTTGAGTAAATTTTATCCTTAACAGAAAACTAAAGAAATAAGAAAAAGTAGTTTGTATTATATTAAATTTCTGGTTCATACTTCGCTACTTGTAATTATATTAAATTGAAATTTTTGATGAAATTATCAAATTTTAAAGAGTTTCAATTTATATAAATAATAAATTTGTTTAAAAAAATATATTTTAAAGTCTTCTTTTTTTATAAAATTATTAATGTTGAATTTTTTATGATTACTAATATCCTTTTTCTGAGAATTTGTGTATAAGAATATGTTCTGTCACTATTTTGGGCTTGTTGAAGAGCCCAATATAAATTTTCTCTTGTAGAGTAAATATTCGTTTAGATTTTTTTGTTCTGATGTTAGAAAGGTGGAAGTGGGAGCATTCTCTCCATATAATTTATAGAATTTTAAAGTAAATAATTTTAATTAAATTTTAAATTCCATCTTTTTTTGATTTTATATTGTATATAAGAAGAGCAATCAATTTCGTATCTAAAAGCGGATTTGGAATAATGTTGTGATTGGAAAAGACTTATCTTGCTAGTTCTCATGTAGAAGACTTTTCTTGTACTTTTCGGCAATATAAGTTCTCAGTAAACTTTTCAGCAATATATTGCTATCTCTTGTCCGCGTTTGAGGGGAGAATTTTTTGAAGAACTTGTGACCTCCTATACGAAAATGGACGATTCTAGTGGCTATTTAGCGACGAGATCCTGAAATGCCCGCTTAAGGAAAATCTTCTCCGGAAAGTCTACTGTGGCTTCATTTATGGTTCCAGAAAATGAGGCTGGTGCTGCCTTCGATGGAGTGACTCTGTTAGCTAGAATGCCGAAAACATATTGGGAGTGTCAAAATGGAAGATCACGGCTCAAAATCGAGGCGTCTGGAGGTCATTGATTCAGCAGGCCTAGACAAGACTCCCAATTATCGTGCTGTTAATGATAATGATGATAAGTGAGAATAGCAATTACTGTCTTTAAAAATTACTCAGTAAAAATTTACTATTTTTCAATTCAGGTTGTTATCTAAGAAGTCTTTATGCGTGAAGAGACATAAGCGTTTGCGCCATTATCTTTACTTAATTGGTGTGCTCGTCTCTCCTCCACATATTAAGAACTCATTTTCTATTGTACTTTGATGATTATTTTTGTGTATACCAGAGGTCTCTTAGATATGTACCAGAGGCCACTTCATAGCGTCCTGGGCATATGAGCCATTTGGCGAAAAATATTTATATTTACAAGGTATGGCATTAAAGTAATTAGACAACATCGAAAACGTGGAATTTCTTAATAACTGCCATATAAAAATAAGTAAAAATGTGGACTCTTTCAAGGACTTCTTTATAAAAAGGAGAAGTTCTTGAGACGTTCAGAAAAAGGAGTCATAGCATAAGATCACACATTGCGAACATTTCAATACTCCACCATAACAACGCTTCCTCTGTGGTTATCAACTGATCTAAGATTTTAAAAAAACATTCGAAAGCAATTAACGGCTACTAGCAAACGGTGTCAAGAGATGCTTCAGAACCTTATCATTCTTGAATTGGACCAATTGAAGTTGGAGAACATGTGGGTCAGACAGTTTGACGCCACCTCATATACTTCACGCTCTATAATGAAAATTCTGGGATTCGTATATTCTGACCGAATTATTTCGGTCAAATCAATGAAATTAGCCTAGAAATATATGAAATCATATCGAGAAATGTCAGCAAAATAAGGCAGCTATTTAGCCGATAATATTTACCATACATCATTTCTAAGTCTACATAAACACTTTTGCAAAATATTTCAAAATTTTCTTTAGAAAATAAATTCACACTTCGAACAATTAAAAATTACTATTTTATATTTTAAAAAAAAATTATTAGTTTGTTCGTATTTTTTTTTTTAAATTATACACAATCGAAAACATTTTAATATATTGGGTGTATGCAAAAGTTATGACCGTTTTTTATGATCCTAGGTAAAAAAATTTTTTCTTCAGAAATGCTGAATAGTACGAGTATCTTCTTTTAAATGATTCCATTGTATAAAGGATGTTTTCCCTCTACTTTCTATTCAGTTTTGCATACACCATATCATATTTTGAAAAAGAAACTTTTGCCATAATTTTAACTAGAAATTAAATCTTGTTCTTAAAGACAACAATATCAATTATAGTTTATAAAAATTCAATAATAAAAAATATTAAAAAAATTTTCTCCTGTAGATGCATAGATGTTGAAATCTATTATAAAATTTATATACAATATATTCTAAATACTATTGCGTATTCATTTTCACATAATAATTATAATATAGTTTCTATCTACCATTTCGTTTTGAGCATTAGAATTTTCAAGACTTTTTTCATTATTTTTGTTAATCCTAATAAATATGTACTAACTTTAAAATATCTGCAGTGAAGCTGAAAAAAATATGTATAAGAGGAGATTCCAGTGACGACATCAGGCATACTTCGATTTAGACAGTTCACATGCTCCCTCTTACACACATTTGTAAACATACATGCACTGCGCATATATTCACATGCAAGGATATGAATACATGTACAAGAAAATATCTGTCTAAGAGTATGTACATATGTAAGCCGTATGTATGTACATTGTACAACCAGTTGGATAACTGTATAAATTCTCGATGAGTGTTAAAAATTGATGTCTTTCGTCATCCATCATTTAAACAGTTGAGGGCGCCTGTAGCAAATGGGGCGCGTGAAATATTTATGAGACGTCTGGCCAATTTTTAATAAAGCCAACTCGCTCTGTCTAACAATCTGAATAACAGTAATTCGCCGTATGTCCCTCTTATATTCGTTTCACATTGAATAGCGTAAAACATCAGCCTCATTACCAAGGACAACGGTAAAGGCAACAGCAACAGCAGCTTCGTGATTTGTTCTTAACCTTAACATAACCGCAATCGTTCTTCAAACTAAGAGTATGTTGCCTTGGTCACTTTTTTATTGTAGCCGTTACTGTTTCTATTGTTGGCATTGTTGTCACTACCTCAACGATACTAGTGCTGTCGTCCTTTTTATAACTAGATCCTTTCGAGTCCTTATTTGTATATTTGTCCTTATCCATAGCAAAATTTCTATGTCCTTTGAATTTTATTTCAACCTCTTTCAAAATTATGTGTCCACTGTGTACTTTTTTTATTCCCTACAAATTATTTTGTTTCGGCATCCACCTCAATTCATGCCACTCCAATTCGATTCGGTCGCGTTAGGTTGAAGTTTGTTTCTAGGACCTCAATCGTCAGGAGTATTCATTAATGGTGCATTGTTTTTCGGACAATTTACACCTTCTTTATTCCGGACATTTTTATTGATACCAGACAATATGGATTTTTTCACATGACAATAAACTCAAATACATTCACATATCTTGTGCATGGCTTGTGCATTTAGATTGTCCTCCATAGACTCATCTAACGATTCTACTTTAGACCATGTACATGGAGTTTTAACGCTGTATCGATTTTCTACTACTCAGGTGACCATGACAGGGCGAATTTTTCTGTATTTTTTTTTGTGGATTGTTTGAACAGAGTGAGTGGCTTTAATAGTCATTGTAGATATACATACAAGTATGCGTTTCAGTAAAATATTGTATTTTAATTGTACTTATTCGTATAATTCACATATGAATTTCTAAAGTTCAAGTAATACTCATGCAAATGAAACTTTCATGTATATATGAACATGCACTAAAGAAAATCCAAACACATTTTAAATCAGATTTTACCAAAATTAAAAATAATATATGGTAGTTCAAAAAAAGGGAAGAAAAAAATTTCGGTAAGTACAGTACATTAGTTTGGAGTAAAATCAATGCTAGACGAAACCGCAAATTACCGAAATAAAAGGGACTGAAATTGAATTGTAGTCTAAGTTAGTGTAATTTGTTGGTCTTTACTGGTAATTCTCTGAACGTATGATAAGGCATATGAACTTGTTTTAATTTGCCGAAAGACTCCTATGCTAGACCTATTGAATTCAATAGAAAGAAATGCGTGACCGGAAGTTATTTGTTGGAAAATAAACATCAATATCCTTGATGAAACAAGTGGTTAATTGCTGGCCGACAGTCTTTGGGTCACACCAAATTCAAGTGGACATATGCGCATAATTACCACGTGAGCTCAGCGGAAATCTTTGTGGTTTTCAATCAAATAAAAAACCACATTCGAAATATTATTCAATTGCAGGTGTTCTGCTTCTGTCGGAAGTTCCATTTGGTGAACTCTCATATTATATTATAGAGTGAATTATTATATGTACGAGTATATGCATTCAGGCTGAACTAATTTCTATGGATAACCTATGATCACAGAAGCATATGGTTATAAACTTTTGTATTTGCTACGCAATAATAGAGCAATAATGGTTTGGTAATAATTTTAATTAATTTTATAAGAAATCAAATAGTAAAGCTTTCATCGCTTTTTTGATCAATAGAAACATAGTATATACTAGTTGTTTTATTTATTAGTCTTTTATAATAAGACTTTTAAATTTGTTTTTATTATTTTCACTATTTCTATCGTATAATACTCGTATCATCAATACCAAATATTTCTTATTATTTGTATGTAAGGTCTCTGAGCCATTTCCCATTGCCACGACCATAAGGCCATTTTTACGTTGACAGCTTCCTTAAAGTTAATGGAAAGGAACCTCAGAGATTGTTAAATTTTGTAGAGCATATTTAAATATTTGTAAAGGTTAAAAAAAGAGGTTAGTTTGTAATTCTGGATTAAATCGCATTCATTTAAAGTATTGGCAACTGTGAGTTAAATGCCACAGCAATGTTATGAAGGACTCATGACCAAATTAGTGCCATTTTGTTACCAAGCTGTCGATTCATTACCCAGAACATCAACATTACCGGAAAGCTAATACAACTCGACTTTTCTGTTTTTCAACAGATTGCGAAGAATCTCATTGAGCACCGCATCATTTGACGATCCATAGCTACATTGTTATTGACTGGGAGGTTGATCAAATTCTCAACTGTCATTCTAAATGACCCCAGCTCACTATGGAAAGGTGCGTATTGTCAATAAGCTGAATGACAGTAAAAGAGGTTTTTATGGTCAGCAAAAACTATTGCGAACACTTGTTCGCGTTCGGGAAAAGGATCCTTTTAAGAATTTAAGTATGGACGATTCCAGAGCCGTTCTTAAATTAAGCTCAATAGGCTGCGATGGTCTGGACTATTAATCCGTATGGACGAGGAAGACTTTGGCCAGAAAGTCTACATTGTCACTATTTATGATCCCAGAAGATAAGGTTAGTCCTGCGTTCGAAGGAGCGATGGCGGTAACCATGAAGCCAGGAATATGCTGGGAGTGTCGAATTGGAAGACGGCGACGCAAAGCTGGAACGTCTGGAGTTCTTTCTTTAAGCAGGCCTAGACCACACTTCCGGTAAATGATGATGATCAGAACAAATCCATATCATCATCATTTAAACGCCCGGATTTGTGGCAGAACAAAAATTGGCTTCTGCCCCATGATAACGCCCCTGCTCTCGCATCGTTGCTTGTGCGCGAATTTTTGGCCAAAAACAACACACTAATAATGTCGCAGCCACAGTATTTCCCAGATCTGGCCCCCTGTGACTTTTTCTTGTTCCCATGTCTTCAGTTTGGGGAACTAGTTCAGCTCCTCCTTCGATGTCATCTTTATCTCCACAATCACTATGCTACGATTGAGGAGATAAAGACGACATGGAAGGAGGGCCTGAATAAGATCACAAAAAAATATTTTTTGAAGTGCTTCGAGGATTGGAAAAAACGTTGACACAAGGGTATAATATCTACTGGGGATTACTTTGAAGGGGACAAAATAGATATTCATAAAAAAAAAAATTTTTGAAAACACAAAATTCGCGATACTTTTTGAACATACCTCGTTATTGCTGAGAAACGTAGACACCATTATGTTTGCTTCTAACCAAAGCTTCCAATTAAAGTAAAGTGTTTATGGATCTCACTCTAGTACAGATATTTATAAGGAAATGGAGGATGAATTTCTTTTAAAATAGATGATGGAAGAGATTTGTTTAAGAATATTATTGAGACGACCTACGTTAGAGTAACGGTTTTTATAAATGAAGCAAATGCGGGATGTTTAAAGATAGTGTAGAACAGGTTATCAACTAGTTAATTCGAATTAGAATATATTCTTAAGATAACTTCTCAGAATTTTAAATACTATATTAAAATTTTTATGTATATAATATTACGAATTTATTTGAAATTTGTATAAACAAAAATTCATAAAAATTAGACTATTTGTTAAATTAAGACTATTTTAATATTTTTCACTTCATTTGGCACGAATGTTAGAAATAATTAAAAATTATATTCACCGTCTGATGTAATATTAGCACAAAGTAATCATTTTGAAATAATTTTTATATATGTCGTTATATACATACGAGAGTATTACCAGAAAGTACCAACCTTATAAAGCTTAAGTTTGACGTTTGATGATCCTGCGTTGTTTAGTATTTGTATGACAACTACTAATAGTGAATGCTCTCAATGAATTTGTAAACATGGAAAAAATTGTTTTTCATTTAAAAGATCCAACCAATATCAAAGCCGAGCTGGACTCTACTCTGGGGATGTTTGCTCCTTCGTTTACAATAATGAAATATTAGGTCGCATTTAAAATGAGGCCATTAGAGCTGCCATACGTATATCGCAGTAGTCGTCCAAATGAAATGGCAATCAATGCCAGAAATTGGGAAGAAAAACCACAAAATGGTATTGGATGACCGTCAACTGAAAGTGATTGAGCTAGCAGACATGGTAGACATTTCAGAAAGTACTATAATCGCATATTGGCTAAAAATTTAGACATTAGAAAGATGTGCGGAAGATGGGGTGCCACGTTTGCTCACAGTGGAACATAAACAGCATCGTGCGAATGTTTCAATCAAGTTTTTGGTGATGTTTCGCATCAATAAAGCCAAGTTTTTGGGTCAATTCATAACCATGAATGAAAGCGTTTTTTTATTAGATCTTGTAATTTCTGTAACTCCCCTCATATATATATACAAAAAATCATTGACAAATACAAACAAGTAGTTAAATAATAATGTTAATCATTAATAATTAGGAATACTTTTATCCTTAATTTAATAATTGAGTAAATTTCCTTGAAATGTTTCTTAATTTTTTAATTTAATTTATCATAACATTTTTAAGAAGTTTAATTGAAAGTTTCTACACTAAAATTTATCAATAATTAATCAAATTTTTGTAAAATATGATTAATATTTAAATATTTAATATAAAATGAATATAAGAATAAAACTTAATATATTTGTTTGTCACTTAATTGTAATTTTTAACATCTATAAATAATAAAATTTTGTATAATTTAGATAATATTACTTAAATCAAAAGCTATAAATGGTATCATCATAACTCATAAAAGAAAACTATAAAAATTATAAGCTTTTTAATAATTTCTTAATTCATAAACATAGGTCTTTTTACGTTTGTTACAACTACGAGTATGAAAAATTAATAAGTCTTACTGATTCAATTATAATTTTTATTTTTAATTGTTCTATTGACAAAAACCAAGGATAATTCAAAAAAATTAATATTTCAAATGTTAATTGATATTGAAATTATGATTTCTTACCAACAAAAAGGTAAACAGTTAAAAGGTTATTCCGGTAATATAGAATTTATATAAATACAAGTAGAATTTAGAACATCCCTTTTAGTTCAAATACGATTATAACAATTCTGAATATAAAATTGATACTAATTTTTAATTGCCTTTTAATTCTTTTCAACATATTGTTTTTTTTTATTTGAATCATGATATTTATTAAAAATTAAATATTTTTTACCAATTTCGAAAATCAACTAAGATTGAACTTAACATATAAGTCCAAGAAGTTCTTTCAACTTCTATTATTTCAAAATAATTATACGCATTTTTTTCTGGTTTGAATTTTCCAAATTCATTAAATACATAAAATTTTTATATTAAAGGTAATTATTATTTATTCAATTAGTATTTAAATTATTTAGTTTTTTTTTATTGATAACGAAAATAAACTTACATTTTGTCGGGTTGACCACGAATTACACAGTAAGGAAGCATCTTCTAATAGCCGTGTCTGAAAGGAAAATTGATTGTTATTTAATAATTATGTGAATAAAATATTTAAATTTATATATAATTTTTTAATTCATTTTATCTACCCTTTAAGATTATCATAAAAATTAATTTTTGTTATCAATATTTTATCAAGGTATTGTACATATAGTGATCGTTCCATATTATTTTTATTTAATAGAATATGAATTTTTAAATTTAATATAATTATTTTAAAATTTAGACTGTTGTTAATATATAAAGGATTATCTTATTTGTGCCTCGAAGAGTAAAGTTTAATAAACTATATATTAAATTCTAATTTTGATAAAACTTTTAATCATACTTTTTTTTTAAACCTTGTCATTATGCTTGATATATAATATTATATGAATGTCTATTACAAGACCTCTTGCATAGCGCAATTCTTTTAGGATAATTTTTGATGATCTTTTAGCACATTTCAGGCTGTTTTTAAGTATTTTAAAGTGAGAATTATCTCTTTAAATATAATTATTTATTTAAATCTATAAAAAAAAATCGAATGGTATCAAAATACACGATCTGGAATGCCAATTGATATCATAAAATCTTAAAATTACTTGTCCAGGTAACTTTTTGCAACAAAAAAAAGCGAAAATTTATCGTGTCGTGTGGCTTGTGGCGCTATCTTATTGAAACAACATATAATTCAGATTAAAATATTTAATTTTAGAGAAAAAAATAGCGGTTACACTACGGCTCAGAAGTGACGGTAACTGTATCTCCTTTTTAATTTTTAAAAGAAATATGGGCCAAAGACAGCTCCAGACCGAAATACATACCAGAAAGTCACTTTTTGTATATACAATGGCTTTTTTACATCCACTTTTGGAATTTTAGATTCCTATACAGCGCAATTTTGCTTATTGATGTATCCACCAAGTGAGAAATGAGCCTCATTGCTGAAAAAATTTTACGTTAAATGTGGCTACAGTAAAATCACCCCTTTTGTAGAAAGTTTCCACAACTTTTATGAATGGTTTTGAATTATAGTTATTGTATACCAGAAGTATAAGCTTAAATCCGCTGTTTGGTCATAGATGGCGTGAGTGAGCGTATTAGGCTACCATGAGCAGGCCATACTTTTTTATGAGTTTGACATCTGTCAACATTAATCAGTGCACATTGTCAGCAATTTCGTACAATAACATACATTTTTCCTTTGGTAATTATATCTAGTTTTGTGCCAGAAAAAGAGCATATGCGGGAAGCTCTGCTTTTCTTCTTCAATTTTGAGAAATCGGCTGCCGAATCGCTTAGAATGCTTATGGAGGCCGATGGTGACAGTGCTTTATCAGAAACAATGTGCCGAGATTGGTTTAGTCGGTTCAAAGACGGCAATTTTGACTTGTGGGACAAGAACGGTGAAAATCGGCATAGGAAGGTTGAGAACCATCAATTGCAGGCTCTTTTGTACGAAGACGATACCCAATCGGAAAAAATGCTTGCGGAGCAATTGGGTGTTACTCAACTAGCCATTTCCATGCGTCTGCGTGCTATGGTAAAGATTGAAAAGATCGGAAAATAGGTGCTGCATGAATTGAACGATAGGCAGATGGAGCGACGCCAAAACACATGCGAAATCTTGCTCGGCAGACAAAAAAGAAAGTCGTTCCTGCATCGGATTGTGACAGGCAATGTAAAGTGGATATATTTCGAGAATCCTAATCGCAAGAAATCGTGGGTTGATCCCGGCCAACCATCAACATCTTCCCCAAGACCAAATCCCTTCGGACGGAAGACGATGCTGTGCGTTTGGTGGGATTAGCAGGGTATCGTCTACTATGAGATGTTGAAACCTAGTGAAACTGTCACTGCCCACCGCTACCACCAACAACTGATCAAATTGCACTGTGCTCTGCGTGAAAAAAGGACGGATTATCAACAAAGACATGACAAGCTGATTTTCCTCCACGACAAAGAACCATCGCACACGTCAAAAATGGTCCGAAACTACTTGGAGACACTCAACTGGGAGGTGCTACCCCACACCGCTTATTCATCAGACCTGGCTCCTTCCGACTTCCACCTGTTTCCGTCGATGGGCCACGCGCTCGCTGAGCAGCACTTCGATTCTTACGAAGACGTCCGAAAATGGATTGATGAGTGGTTCGCCTCGAAAGATAAGGTATATTTTTCGCGGATGAGATGGGAAAAATGCGAGGGCAAGTACTTTGAATAAATTTGTTTTGCTCTCTATGAAAAAAAACATGTGTTTTTTTCGACTAAAAAACAGCGAATGTAAGCTTACACACCTGGTATAATCCAAATATCAAATGGTAAATTTTATGCTTATTACATGTTACTTTAAATATATTTTATATATAAAAATTATTAAATAATTAGGTTATACATTGTAAATTTTAAAATAGATAACTCTTTAATATGAATTCTTCATATTTTCTATGGTACACAATTTTTTTTTATAATAATATATTTTTTTGTGTTTTGTTCAAAATAAATACAATAAAAAATAATAGAATATTTATTGAAATTTAAAACAATGTTTAATATTCTTTTTTGCTGATGGCAAAATGAAAATTAAGAAATCTATACCACACAATATAAATAAAAACTTTAATAAAAAAATATTATATCTTCAAATTATAATTTTAAAAAATTTCTTGCATAAATTATAAATGAAATTCTACAAATAAATAATTTGCCAATACTATAAATTTATTCTGTAATTGAATACATAATTTTGGTTAATACTGTTGAGTTTTTTGTTATTGTATTTTTACTAATGCATTTATCATTTATCTTCCTTCACCCAAAAGAAAGTATTGTAGTATAATGCTTTGTTGAAAATTTCAATATCGAAACATCAATAAAAGATCAATAATTAATGCGCTTTCAATTCGCAATATTCCCGAACCTTATTTTTGCCGACCGTACTCGTAGGCAAAGGTTCACGCCATAGACAGGGTATGTTTTTCGAACACTGTGCATCTACGCAAGTGGAAAACAATTGAAAATCGTTCATTTCCAATACTCCAACACCGTTTCAAGAATTTTGTTGTACAGAATTGAACTATTAATATTGTTCGTATATATATTCGTAGGCTTATGTACTATAACTTATCAATATCATGCTCATCCAATGGCCTGTTCCACATAGCCTTAAAACATTGGCGGGAGTATTTGAAATTTATGGCCATAAGATGTATTGGCCATAATCGTTTTGGTTAGCCTAATAAATTAATTAATTTATATAGGTATACATGTACATAAATTGGTTAGTCTTACAGATTCACAACCGAAATTGTATTCAATCCAAAGGACACTAATTCATTTTCAATTGTTATTTTCCATACCACACGTTCAATAAAGTTTCAAAAGAATATTTATTTATTCGTTCTATTCAAGCAATATAGAACAACAAAGAATAATTAATTAAATTTTCAATTAATTTGTATTTAATTTTCTTATTTGAGTGCATATTTAATTTTTTCCAAATAGAATAGCTTTATTTTTGGTTTCTACTCTAATTTAAAATTATATAAAAATATTTACTTTTTATTAAATACCTATACCAACTATTAATTAATTGTAATAGTTTTTATGTGTCTTTTTTATTCATCCAAATTTTTGAGAAAAATTGTCAGGTTATAATATTTAAAAGATATAAGAACTTTCTTTGATTGAAAATGTTAAAAACTTTGTCTACAAAAATGCTAATTCTTTTTGAAGCTGTTAGACATTTTCATGTAAAACTATATGAAAAATCGTGTTTTTAAAAATATTTTACGAGGGTCATTCAACAAGTACTTAGCCTCACCGCCCGATGGAACTGCTGTCACAAAATAAATTTACCATCGTGCAGTACATTTTTTTTAGTAGCCTACTGTCAAAGTTTCAGTTAATTCCCTTTATTAGTTTTGTTTTGAGAGCCTTTGAAAATGAGCGTGTCGGTCGGTTGCACAAAAATGGAACAAGAACAATATCGTTCGGTGATTAGATTCTTGTTTTTGGAAGGGAAAACGCGCAGTGAAATCAAAGATCGCTTGGATTCTGTGTATGGTGACTCTTCTACTTCGATGGCGACCGTCAAGAATTGGTTCAACGAGTTTGTTCATGGCCGCACGTCGGTTTTTGATGAGCCACGCCCAGGTGCCCTGAAAACGGCTGCTACGGAGGAAAACGTTAAAAAAGTCCACGATCTCGTGTTGGCAGACCGTCGATTGAAGGTTCACGAGATAGCTGAGACTGTGGGCATCGCAGTAGGAACGGTGCATCATATTCTACACGAAGAACTGGGCATGAGAAAGCGGTCGGCGCGATGGGTGCCGCGTTTGCTCACACCGGAAAACAAGCCAACCGTGAGACCACATCGGCGACGTGTTTGGCGCTGTTTCAGCGCAATCCAGCGGAGTTTTGTGTCGTTTCGTGACCGTCGACGAAACATGGATTCACTGGTACACACCAGAGACCAAGGAACAGTCGAAACACTGGACTTCACCCGGCGAACGTGCTCCGAAGAAGGCGAAGACTGTTCGATCGGCCGGAAAGGTGATGGCCACCGTTTTCTGGGATTCACAAGGTGTGATCAACATCGATTACCTCTACAAGGGTAAAACAATCACAGGGCGCTACTATGCTGACTTATTGGGCCGATTTGACGTCGAATTGAAGAAAAAGCGGCCCCGCCGTCGCCATGGTCAAATTGGTCGAATTGCGCTACGAATTGCTGCCCCATCCACCGTACTCTCCAGATTTGGCCCCCTGTGACTACTTTTTGTTTCCAAACCTGAAAAAATCACTCGCCGGGAATAGATTTGGGTCGAATGAGGAGGTCATCGTCGCCACGGAGGCCTATTTTGCTTCCCTCGAGAAAATGTATATTTTAGACGGGTTAAAAAAGTAAGAGCATCGCTGGGGCAAGTGTATCGAGCTTGAAGGAGATTATGTGGAAAAATAAATTGCCACCTTTCCAAAATTTTCGTTTTTCTTTTGTAGGCTAAGTACTTGTTGAATGACCCTCGTATATCATTTAAAAATCAAAATCCGTTAAGTATTGTAATAACCGAATTACAGCTCGAACTATGGGAAAACGTCATTAAAAATCATCTCAAAAGAATCGAGTTCTACCAGAGAAGGCTTGGGACAGTAATTGAAGTGATGTCGTAGTTTTATACATAATAAAAAAATTAAATAAATTTAATAAAATAAGAAACTGATCAAAATCTAATTTTATTATAAGTTTTATTAATTTTCTTTTTCTAAAGAGTTAATTGTATAACCGCTATTTAGCAATCTTTTAGTAATACATATGTAAATATTGTATTTAATATATTTCATATTTTCTAATACAAATTAGATACTAAAAATTACAAGTATGACTGAAATATATTCTATTAGAATAGAAACATTTTTTTTATGCAAAATAGTTTCAAAAATTAATATTTTTTAATTACTATAAGAAAATGTTTTGAGACAAAATCGTTTTAGTTGTTATTTCCCATAAAAAATATTTATACCAATGAATATTGAATATAAAAGACACTTTATATTGTTTATTGATTAATTTTTTTTACTTCAAATTTTAAAGACTGGATATTAAAAAAATCGATATTAAAATCCCTAAAAGTAACATATACACTAGCTAAACAACTCAAAGCTAATTTTTAAATTTTGATTTATATGGTAGGATGGATAATCATAATTTTTCAAATACAAGTGAGCAAAAAGTAATTATAAAGCACCTGCTATAAAGATAATACGTATGTATATCTTATTATTATAGTTGTTTTTACATATCAGCATATAAAGTAGTTTTTATATGGACATAATAATATAATAAAATAAAAACGAATAGCTAAATATAACACAATGTAATAACCATTTACAAAGCTCGTACTAACGCTATAATAACGAGACTGAATAAATTTAATTTTCATGTTTCATAAGTGCCCAAAGCTATCATAATTATTTTAATAACTAATATTCTGTTATTAGTATTGAATATCTATAGGGAATAGTACAACACCAAAAGGTGAATAAGCAATCATCATAAATTGTACTATGGAATTATCAGTATAAGTTTCTATTACATGAATTTTAGTCTTTAATATTTTGAATCTATAATTTTATATAGTAAATGATATAAGATTTTTAGTATAAAAATAAATATTATATAATATTATAATAAATATATTAATAATAAAAATGATTATTACTATAATTTTTATTATCTTTATTATTATTACAGAAACGGGAAAAAATTTTATATAACATAATCTGTAAAAGTAATCATCCAAATAATAATTAAAATATAATCAACAAAAAAAAAAACACTAATATTTCTATTTGCAAATTTACCATTGAAAATATATACAATACTCATAGTTGAGTATGGTACCACTTCATAGAGAAGAACGTTTTAAAATTCTCCGAAAGCCTAAAAAATTATTTTTTTTTTAAATTGTGAATAACGTTTTAAAATTTTCCGAAAACCTATGCTAATTATTTGGAAACCAAAATACAATTCAATGTAATATGAAAAGATCTTTAATAAAAAAATATAAGTATGGACTGTCGTTTTATTTAAATTATATTTATCTTTGAAATAGGTGTGTTAAATTTCTATTAATTAGAATTTAGCAAATTTCCTTTACGAAAAACTATTCTGGGGTTCATATCTACATAAAAAATAAATATGCACGTTGTTCGTTTTTACACCGCCTGAAGCTCATATCTACATAAAAACGCATGAATATGCACGTTGTTCGTTTTTACGCCGCCAGGTAAAAATTTGCCAGCGATACACTGTCTAGTAGTTCTTTATTCTTCAGTTTTTCTAATTAATTTGGAAAGAATTTGCCAATATATATAATATATATAAATGCAATTTTATTTACTAATGTATCCACCGATGAGACTCGATGGATACTTTAGTAAATAAAATTGCATTCATTTATAATGCCTTAAAATCCTACAAGTAACTATAGAAAAGAAGGTGTTATTAGCGCATATTACTTTGAAAATGAAGAAGGATGGACTGTTACCATTTCTTTTAAGTACTATGGCAGTATCATAGCTTATTTTTTTGGTCTGAATATAAAGATTTTAATTTGGATAATATGTAATTTTAACAAAACTAGCCACACAATACAACGAATTTTTGCTTTATTGCGAGAAAATTTCCCAGGACGCGTAGTTTTTATATTTCATGGATTCTAAAGCATTTAAAAACCAACATTTGTTAAGTAATTACAAGATATGCAGTCGGAAATGTGCAAAAATGTTATTAAAAATTATATGAAAAGGATTGCAATTTGGATTTCAAGTAATTTCCTGCAATTGCAATTTGAAACCTTTATATCATACAATTTTGTAACATATGTTAAAAATATAAATTTTAATCAAATTATGATAAAAATGAAAACAAAAATGCTTTATATTGTTTTTCAGTTAGGATAATTATTTGAAATTTAAAACTTCACTAAAAGATTATACAAATACCCTCTTTTATTGAATCAATAATCTCCTAGGGAAATTATTATTATAAAAAGCTTCATTTTTAACTACTTACGTGTATATAATATTTATAGTAAAATTATTAAAAATATCTCCCTTATTTTTATAAATCTGTTCAATTTTGTTAAAGAGATATTATAGTCCTAAGAATATATCCTAGCTGATTTGAAAGTTAATAAAATATAGATTTAGTCAATTTAAGTGAAGAAGAAAAAATATTAAAAGCTCACCTTTTATTGAAATTTTATGATTAAAGTTTAAACAGTATAAATACTCGTATCTAAAAATAAAGTGTATAGATTTGAAATAATCCCTACGAAAAAAAAAGTGCAATGCAACTTTGTGACTTTGAAAACTTTGAACACATTTATATATAGAGGGAAAAAAATAAATGCAAAATAAGAAAAAAATGAAAAATATTCTTTGAATGCATGGTTAAACTTAGAAAAAATGCCGGAATGAAAAATGGAAATGATATTAAAAATGAATCAGGCAAGGAAAGCCCGAATGAATTTATGACTACAAGACGATAACGATGACGTGCTGTAGTAACAACAGTGACGACTATATGGATAAGGACAACAACTACAATAACCCTATAAAGACGACAGATGGCAAAAAAGTAGAAAAATCAATGAAGAAAAATATATAAGAACAGAATAAGTACTCGTATCTAAAACACACCTACTTGCAGGCTTTGTAAGCTTCATAAATAATTTCGCATATAAACAAAACTCAGCTGTGTGTGACTGTTTCCGTTCAACATCGTTCAAATCTTACGTTACTAAATTTAAGTTTATTTTTATTTTTCCCTTTAATTCTATATCTTCTATGGCATTATTCTTTCATTTTCAATTTTTTTTTTCAGTAATATTTACTTTAACAATTTTTGTTTGCATTCCTTTTTCGATTCGAATATTTTGAATTCATGCAGTATGGTCTCATTGGCATTAATTCTCCTCCAAAACTATACATGTACATACGTCTACTAGTAGAATTAACCCCTTTTTTGAAGTATTAACAAATATTCTCCATATAACCACTCAGTTAAGAATATGGTATGCACAAGATTCCCGCTTCGATAAATTTATGCGCCTATCTTCCGTCTGCGCATTAAAAGCTCTCCACAGGTTTCGATGGAATTTTGCCATTCACATAGCCACACATTCGTATATTCTTACTTATGTTCTGACCAATACAATAGCTTGGGAAAAATGAATGATTCGGACTGTTTCGGTTTGAATATAAGCTTCGGAAAATCAATATTTCTGTCGTTTTATGATTGGTTACCCTCACGGCATTGTAAGCTTTTACGCATACACTTCACCAACGATAGGTACCCACGATAGCATAAAGCCATGCTCAAATACACATTTTCATAAACCGCCAAAACAAACATAAACTAATCCAACTTTCTCATTTTAACTGCAATTGTACACAATTGCAAGTGAGTGCGAGAAACAATCATTAAATTTCACATTTGAATTTTCCGCATACACTCTAACCGCATATACATCTAAAGTATATATGCATGTATGTATGCATGGGTAAACTTCCGGGAATAGATATTCTGATGCATTATAAAATGGCGTAGTGTTTTCATTTTACATTGATACAAAATTCATTCCAATATATGCATGTACCTGTAAGTAAGCTTACATAATAATCTATTACAGCATCAATGCCATATTGCAGAAAATCCTTTCATGTACGATTGCATGTCATATGTTTTAAATGTATAAGTGTGTCTATGCATATATTGGCATAATATTGAAGACCACCTCCTTGGTATAAATGTGGGGAAGTCTTTCAAAAATGGAGTCTATTAATCGCATTGGGTTTTTGCCAAAAACTTTTATACTTTAATTGACTCTCGCCGGACAAATAAACACACATGCAGGCTTTAATTAAGCCGGAGGTGTTTATTTTAGCCATTTCCTTTATATAATTTACATTCCATTTTTTAAGCTTGTTTTATTGAAATATAATTCCTTTATATAATTTACATTCCATTTTATTATGTTTTATTGAAAATTTTTATTTGGTATTCAAATTTTTTATTGTTTTTATTTTTGTAGAGATTTTTTTATTTATTTTTAAAAAGAATCAAATTAAAGGAAAAGTTTCTTGTAAAACAAACTAAAAATTCATATACAATTTTTACAATTTCTAATTTTCTTTTTTATTATATTTAGTGTTAAATAATAATATTATATGTACATATAACTACTATAGTTAATTAATAAATAAATAGATTTGCTTTTCAGTTACAAATCCTCTTTATTAGAAAAACCAATATTACTACGAATACATATTCGTCTATCTAATTGCCTACCTACCTAGCTACCTACTATGTCAATATGTATTTTAATTTTACAATTAAACTGCGGTTTTACCTACCAAACCATAAATGAATATTCACCTCGTAGTGGACACAGGATATATGAAGATTTATAAAATACAAATACAGAACAAGGTATTATATATACACTGATTCGTAATGGTTGGAGCACAGGACTGATAAATGGCAGAACTTTATGAAATGGTCGGTCACGCCCTTCTTCCGCTTTTACAGATATCCGATTAAATTAATTGCATTTACAGAGGCGAAACATAAGCGTCTGGTATAGTGTGTACTTAATGCAATAGCATTGCAGTGTAATCGAATTAATAATAAATTAAAGGACGAAGATGATTATTTGGAAATGAAAGAAGTTGAACAACCTAATCAAAAAACATACACCATTCCATCATACTCCAACATTTTTTTTTACGAATAGAGGTAATATGTAAGTTTTTTTTGTATCCTTCACTGTTATTTGCTGTAAATTACAACAATGTTGTTGATTTTTTTTAATTTTGTATAAAAAATTCTCGAAATCAACTTAATGTCATTTTGATTAAGTTTCAATAGTTTTCACGTTAAATCTGATTAACTTGGGACTTTTTTTTATTCTTTTAAGTTTGTGGTATTATAGATTATAATTTTTTGTTTAAAATAAATAAAATAATATTTTTAATACTAAACAATTTTTGTAAAATTTCGGTATATCACCCATAAGTAATTTTTGCAGAACAGACTGTTATTTTTCATGGATAAGCCATTGTATCTGAATATACACCAGTCAGGTAGATACAATGGCTTATTCACAAAAAATTTCTGTCTGGTGTGCACAATTTTTTTTAATGATGAGGCTCATTTAGCGATCTTAAAACCTACAAATAATTGTTAAAAAGCAAATTTATATAAAATAAAAGCAATTTTGTTAGTGGTGGGGCTTATGCAGAACTCTGAAAAGCCATTAGTAATTTTTTTTTACCCCAGACTGTTATTTTCCATAGATAAGACATTGTATCTGAATGTACACCAGTCAGGTAGATATAATGGCTTATCTATGAAAAATGACTGTCTGGTGTGTACAATTTTTTTTCAATGATGAGGCACGTTTGAGGATCTTAAAACCCACAAATAATTGCTAAAAGCCAATATATTTAAAATAACAGCAATTTGTTTTAGTGATGAGGCTTATACGGGACTCTGGAAAGCCACAAGTGATTGTGGAGAAGCCATTGTATTCTCGAAAAAAGATTGTCTAGTGTGCTATATAGTCAATACTGAGCACTATGACTATATAATAACCGATTTTTTTTAACTTTAACTTGAAGATATTTGTTTTAACTGTATGTGGTTTTTAAAAAATTGTACCACAAGAAATATATAACTAAACAAATTTAGGCTTTATTCAGCAAAAAGTTCCGAGGACGTATATGTCGAGATTTGTATGATGTCTATTAGCCTCTAGGATTGTGTGATTTGCCGCCGCCATTGTACTTTTTGTTGTTAAGTTACATAAAAAACCATGGCTATACAGATAATTTTTATTCTGTAGAGCGTATAAAAACCAATAGCTATTAAAGAATGGCCTAATTACAGCCCAAAATACGACGTCTGTTCAAAAAGTATCGCGAATTTTCAATTTTTGCGGGTTACGTATATTCGATTTTCGATTTTTTATGGCGTTATGTTGGTACTCATGTCTCTTACTTATGCCGACAAGTTCGGCCATTTTAAATGTTCAGTTAATTTTTAACAGCTGCTTTGCTTGCATGTGTTTTGGCTCGTCTTCGATTTCTACTCAATTTATTCCCACAGGGTAGAACGGTCAATAAGGAATATTACCTGCAAGTTATGCGCAAGTTGCGCGAAGCAATCCATCAGAAACGTCGGGTTTTGTGGAAGAACAAAAATTGGCTTTTGCCATTTTTGGCCAAAAACAACACACTAAAAATGCCGCAGATCTGGCCCCCTGTGACTTTTTTTTGTTCTCGAAACTGAAGAGCCCCATGAAAGGACGACACTACGCTATGATTGAGGAGATAAAGACGGCATCGAAGGAGGAGCTGAACAAGATCACAAAAAATGATTTTATGAAGTACTTCGAAGATTGGAAAAAACGTTGGCACAAGTATATAATATCTGGTGGGGATTACTTTGAAGGGGACAAAATTGATATTTATGAATAAATAAATAATTTTTGAAAAAACAGAAAATTCGCAATACTTTTTGAACAGACCTCGTATATGAAAAAATCATTAAAATTTACCTTAGAGGGTTTGAGTTCTTTTGTGGTAGTTATATAAATAATGTTATAAAAAGTTTTATCAAAATCTTAATTTTAATGTATTTTATTTAATTTTAATTTCCAAAACATAAATTGTATAACCTTTAAATAAAAAAAATTGTAATAAGAAATTTAAATTATATTTGTTATGAAAAAATTCCAATTAATGACCACCCTTTTGTTTCGTAAACGATTTTTAAAATTTTTTTTTTTTAATAATAATCTAAAAATAATAATATTAATATTTTTTTTTATTGATAAGTAGAAGTATTTGTTCATTATTAATGAGGACGAATACTTTTACTTATGAATGAAAAATTGCATGCCTGTCATGACTACTCGTAAATTTTTTAAATTTCTCCCTTTAAACAATACAAAAATTTATTTGCTAAAAAAGAATTAAATTATAGCATATTTTCACTTTGAAAATGTTAATATTTAGAATAGAAGAATTGATGTACCTCATCTATTCCAGTCAGTTATAAAATATTTCATAAAAATTCTGTCTAGACATGTAAATTGATAATTTTTTACTCATAAAATATGTGTGTAAATAAGTAAATTTATCTTAATTTTTCTTATTTTCATATATAGCATCATGAAAAAAAGTACAACAAATGACCATTGACGAAATTTTCAAACATAACCAATTTTTAACGAAAAAAAAATATTAATACATACGCACATAATATGGCCTTTACAAGTGTAGAAATTTATATATCATATATTAAATGTAATATAAACAGAAGTAAAATGAAAGTTGAAAAAATTTATAGCATTGGTGATATGGGATACTTTTAGACGCCATATAAAGAGCTTATAAAAAAAGCTCAATAGTACTGCATCACATTACACTCCCATATATACAATATAATAGAAACTTTTATAATATTTATATTACAAATATATCACTGAGTATATATATATGTATACATATATATACACACATTTAAATGTACGATTATTGTTAAGTTAAGCTGCTTATATAAGCAAATTTTGTGGTAAGTGGTTGATAATTATCCGCCTGCGTACTCTATCATATTATGCAAAGGATATTATAATGGGTAGGAGGATTGTAATAATATAAAAATTTTCAGAACAATTTAATAAATCAGTTCAAGAGCGATACTACTATTTATACATACATAAATCTGAAAGAGAAAACTGTTAAATTAGAAGTAAAAAAAAAAAGCATAAAACCAACAACGAATAGGAAAAATATTAATGCGAATAAATTTACTCATAAGACTGGGGAAACCTTTCTACATTTTCCTATTTTCCATTAATGTTCGTTATTACGAGAAATTAAAACTTGGCTATTCTATGAATTTCTGATTATATTCCACCCTCTACTGAAAAAAAGGGTTGTAATCCTAATGCTCTTTGGTTGCATGTTGGATTCGAAAATGAACAGATATAAAATTGCCATTCATTGTCTATATTACGAATTATTATTAAAGGGTATGCGTTAACTTTGCTATATTTATAAGTAAGAGTACTTTAACACATCTGTGGTATGATAAAGGAGATGATTTAACGGTGAGTTTTATTACTTAAGGGTGAGTTTTATTAATTATATATTATTTTCTGTTCTACAAAAATTTACCTGTTACATTTACTACAAATATTTGTAAATTTATATAATTTAACAAATTTTTTACACAAAAATCAAATATGCAATAAAATATAATTTATTTTTTTATTATTGTATAATATTTAAAACATTATTTTTTTTTATCTGAAGCAGATTTTATGACAAGGACA